>OY728127.1:1009053265-1010303265 GCA_963277665.1 Viscum album
ATAATACATTTTATATCATAAGGTGTATTATTATACACATCAAAATATAATTTTTATGTAAAATAATTGTTTTTTAATGTGTATGAGGTATGCCATATTGTACGATTCAATAATAATCATAATTCATAGAATGAGATTAAATTACACAACTATGGCTATTTGTTATGTATTATTATGATTTGTTGTAATGTTTTATTTTCATACTATCTTATAATACTATGTTTTTATATCATAATGATTTTTCATTATAATTATTATAATCTATAAGGAGGATGAAAATTAGATGATAACATTCAAGTGAGAGATTCTATGAACCTATTATTTAAGAAGTGTTACCTATGATGTAGTGAAAGGTTATTTGAAATATTTTTACATGAGATGGATGAGTTGATAAATAATTAATATTGACATATTAGACATTGAAAATATAGTTTAATATTTTCCTCAATGTATTTATAAATCCCAATGAAATAAAATTGTAGATTTGGTGAATGAATGCTTGTTGCTCGACCATTCTATTAATGTAGTGCCTTAACCTCAAAATCCCAGACATTGTTCATCATATTTTTAAATTGGAATGATTAAAAGGAAAAAAATCATAAAATACTTATATGTTTAGATGTTTTATAAAACTAGATTATATGCATGAGTCTTGTCTTACATATGAAAAAGGAAATTCTAACACAATTTTTGTTGAACAATAACTTTACTCCATCTAGTATATCCTTGAATTTATCTCTTAGTGCACATCATGGAATATCGGGGGAATGAAATATAATAAGGTTGAGATTAAATAATCAATAAGGGTAAGTACATTATAATATGTAACGAATTAATTACCATAATAGACTTATAATGGTATATTAATCTGCACATGTTCCATTTATACAACTAGATAAGGAAAACTCAATATGGTAATGTATATAACTGAATGATCTTCACTTTAATTAATAAATTGCGAATTAAATTTCCCCATAGATAATGTCAATGAAAAAAATGATATATTTAAATAATAACTGAATATTAATGAATGAAATACTAATTTATTGGATGTCATGAATCCTAGGTAAATACAAACTCTACTATCAATATCTTTTACAAGATGATTTATAACATATAGATTAAAACCCCATATGATTAGCCAAATGATTCTTCCAATGAGACTATCAATGGATTGATGGATATTAATAACTGGGAACCACCTGTGTGAAACATTTCTAAATAATTCATCCTTTATCAAATTATTTATTTAATTTGTGAACAATATTCCTTATCAATTATTCATATTGTGAAAAATATGGATTTACTAATATTTCCCTAGTTAATAAAATAACAATCATGTACACACCGCAAATAAAAATGATATATGGTTTAGGAAATAATTATACCTATCACATTATATTATTTATCTATAAAATAAATTTGATTTATAATGGAAAATGTTTAAAACAATGTGATTGTTTAATGATAATGTTATCAATTAGAAAATAATGTAATATTTTAAAGATAACTTTTAACACTATGTAATATTCAATAAAAAACCATTTGGATTTGATAATTAATATTGAACTATAAAATATACTAAATATAAAAGGATTCATGATCTAATACATCCAAAGGTGAATTTTATACAGACAAAAAATATATAGGTGGTGAATATGAAATTTATCTAACAGATGTACAATGTTAGATGAAAATCCATTACCTTATGCTTCCTTTTAGTTATATTATATTTCACCTCCTATATAGTTATTTAAAAAAATATAATAGAATTTTATAGAACCATTTTATTATTTATGATATAATATATGTTTCTTTGAGGACATATTAGTACTTATTCATTAATAATCTGTCATTATTTTTATCGTTTCGGTTGTTAACTTCCCTGTTTTCCAATTATGTTTTGAGGGGTTAATTTCATTCCAATTAAATAGATAATTATCACATAGTCTTCTCAATTTAAACATGAATTAAATATCATATATATTCCATACATATGAATTTATAAAAACCCTTAAAATTTGGAGACATGAAATGAAATGAACCATTTATAGAGATGTTAGGCTATATGTATGCATGAGAACTACTTCCATTTATTGTCATATTTAAAAAGTAATTGATATATATATATATATTATAATTAAAATATCATATTTGTTTCATATATTTCAAATATTTTTATTAAAACCACCCCCAATACATTTCATTTATATTTTGAATGAATCATAACAATTTGACGAGGCGGTAGTCCACACGTCCATAAATGATGTCATCATATTACCAACAAATCTAAAGGAGAAAAGTATGAGTTATATAAATATTGGAGAATCATAAAGACATTATAAATATTAAAATAATAATATATAAACTATTAATCTATCATTTATTCATACATCTAATGTTGGTAATCAAAGAATGAACGATATTAGTTTCTGAGGTTGTAGTCCTTCATACACAGAAACGATGATTGTGTATCCCATTTGATAAATGTGTTTGAATGTGTAGGTAATAATCCTTCATAAAAACAAGTAATTCTATTTAGAATACTATGGTTATAATATAATCATGATATTCAGTTAACTAAATCCATGGGTAAGTAAATGAAAAAAAGGATATTGTTGAATATTGTTACCTCTTTTTCAGGTAACTCCCTTTGGTTTGATCCAAAGAACTTCCTGGAATAAAATTAATCCCAAATTTAGTCTTTCATATTTAGGGTTTGGAATATTTTGTCATATTTTTTAATTTTTTTTGGTAGAAATTATATAAAAGGTGTCAATAAGAGGGTAGGGTGAGTGCATTTTTATAGTGGAGGGGGAGTGGCAGTCTTGTAAATATAAAATGGTAAACACTATTGAGAATTATCTCTTACATAATTTTCCATAAATAATGAAAAAAAATAAATAAATTCCAGTATATGTTAGATATATTTCCATTCATTTGATTTTTTATATGTTTCCTTATCATTTCGGCCCTTATATTAAGCTTAATTTTAAATTAATTATTGTAATAAATTTCAACTGCCTTTATAATTTATTTTGTTAAAAAACTAACCCAAAATTATTTGAAATTACAAATTATGGATATTAGAAATATGTAATCCACTATCCTAAATTCCATTCATGGAAGAGGTATACATTAATTTATTATTAATCCTATAGACGGGACAACATAGAAAAGTTCTTAAATATAAATGATCAAATGATAACTAAATATGTATAAAAAAATTCTGTATGATTACAATGAAAAAAATTTATTAATAATTTAAAAATTATCCAATTAAACATTAAAACCAATTTAAAATATAATTTAGTATTACAAATTATGTAGGAGAAAAATTAGTTTTCAATTTAATTTCAGCATCCTTTACTATTCATCATAAAATCAAACGTCACCTAAAAATATCAAAAATTCACCCAAAGATAATATTTATGTTTCACTATCAAAAATGAATTTAGTTTTGAAAAATTAAAATCAGAAAATTTTCAAATTTTAGATTTAAATTATGTTCACAATTAAAATTTTGAAAAACTCCATGTATAATAATATACATTTTATGAGTACAATTATGATTGTTCTTAATTTATTTATATCGAATATATTTTTACATTGTAAAATATATCGGATTTAATATATAATATGTATATTTAATTAATATAATTAAATAATAGTAATTAATTTAATTTATTATGACAAAATGAAATTTTACCCACAAAAATAGTTCTTTATGAAATCATTTCATATATTTTCAATTGGATTTGATATTTATTTTTATACTATTATAAACCAATTATTTCAATAATATATTTCCATTTTATAGAAAATTGTATTCAACCCCTCAAATTTAACATGTTGGTAATATTTTTTATATTAAATAACAATATTTTCAATAAAACAAAATGTTCGTTAAAACTCGATCTTGCATGTAATAAAAACCATCGAACAATGAAATTCTTATGTGTAATAGAAGATAATTCAGTGATGTGTGCATTATAATCTATATAATATTTTTTAATAAAATATTAAATATATTGTATAGTCTTTTGATGTTATATTCCATTTAATGATGTGTGTTTTTTCTATACAAACAATTAAATAAAAGGTTCTTAGTTTAGAATTTTTTGGTGTTACATTATCCCAAAATTAAATAAATTATATCCTCACAATTGAAACATAATATCAATAGTTGGGGGATTTTCATTTTAAAATAAACTTTTTTTCAAAACCCCATATCCTAAATGGGATTAATAATAAATATTCTCAATATTAAAGGAAGGAAAATGAAAACGGGACCACAAAACTATGCATTCAAATAGGATAACATTAGTGAAATATTTGACATGGATGATAAATATGACTATAAATTATTAATGGAGGATTATAGATAAAATGAATAGATTAAAATTGAAGACTCAAGGCCATAATCCATAGTTATGAAAAAGTTCATTGATCTCATAAATATAATGATAATAGGACCACATTTTTTTTGTAAAAAAATATTTCATAGGGTTGAGGAATTATTTCTCCCTATAAGAATATTATTGAATATATATTTCTATTTAAAAAACACAATATTATCCATTGGTTGTGACTTGACCTATTTCTTGTTTATTTCATATATCAGGTTTCATCATATGCTAATGTAATCTATTAACCTCTAAAACCACATCCAAAGATCAACAGAAACCATTTCATAAATGGTTAAACATTCAAAAAGATTTTTATCCAACACTATAAAATCATTTCCATGGTAGTTAGTATTATCTAATTTACATTATCTATATCAATAATCTCTTTATCCAACATTATTTACTCAACATTAGAAACATATTAATTCATATCTTTCCCTCAATGTTGTGTTTTACAAAAAAATATCATGGTACTGAATCAATTTTGTTAGAATCATTCAACATTTTATCAGAAATATGGTATGATAAATTTTTATAATAAAATAATTATATATATCATAAAATATACAATATTAAAATCAATAAGAAAATTATTTTACAATATATTTCATAGATCCATATACATAAGAACATTAATCATTCCACGTTGGTGGTGTTAATAACATATGCTTGACCATGACCCCTTAACATCTTTTGAGGTATATTCCCTTGACTCTTTGGCTACCCATTTGCATAGTGCCCAAACTTCTTATAGTTCTAACACTGAATAATAGTGTTTTCATTATTCCCTTATCATTCTTTTTTCGGGAGACCCTTTACCTAGAATTTATAGAAAACTACCAATCCATTCATGCATTTCATATGGAGATTATTTCCATAATAATCTCATGTGGGAAAATCATTCTTTCACCTCTTCCCAGTATTCATTATTTTCTCATTTGTCCACTTCTTCTCATGATTTTGTTTTTAGCCACAATACATGGGTAATTCTCTCTATATATTGATAACACTTAAAAATAATTCATTATATGAAGAAAAAGTTTGAGAAACCAACTCCATTCATATAATTGGATTTTGTAATTTAAATAGATAATAAATATTACATTCTGTGTTGTTTATGAAATCTATATCATACCTTCATAAACTTATTAAGGAAGATTCATAAATTGCAACACATAGTTTCTCTTAAGGTAAATATTTTTCAATGAATATGTACTTAACAATTTTCCATTTCATGTGCTATAATTCCTCTTCCATTCTACTATTCTTTATCAAATACCATCATTTATTTTCAATACCATTGAGATAATACAAAACATGTTTAACATTTTCCTTTTCACCACATCCATGTGCCACTAAAATGATCTCCAAACACTTATTCCATTGCTCAATTTCCATTGGGTTAAAAGTACCACTAATCTATGGGGGTCTCTATCATATAATGTGATCCAACATCAGAGAATATAATTTTGGAACAGGTTTCAATAAATGGGAAATATTATGTTTCAAAACCTAATTAAACTCCCGTAACATATCCATAACATGCCTAGTTCCAATATCAGCTATATTACCTTTCTTAGTAGACAAACCTCTATATATTCCACGATTATTTATATAATTATTTTTTCGTGGATAGATTTATAAAAAAGGATATATGTTATATTATAATATAACACGCTATAAAATATTGTATAATACCATAACTGGCCAAACACATATAATAAATTGAAAACAAATCCATAACTAATCTCATTATAATAAAAATGATTTCCTTATGGATATAATTGCATTAAAATCCTTCTTTATGGTTTTAAATAATGTATGAATTATCCTAATAAATTACCTTCGGACTGAGAAACTAGGTGCGTAGTAATTCTATTCATCATTTACATAGTAATTCTCGAGTCTGGCCCTATTCGCAGATTTAGGTTTGTTTTCCCTAGGCACATATGTGTTATAACCACATCCACATTTAGTATACATACATAAATGTATTTTTAGAAACAACCACATATTCTCTACATTAATAATATTGAAGGATTTTATTGTATAAGTATATTCAAATTCAATTTTAGGATAATTTTCCATAATCTAGGTTTTCCTAAATTTAGTTCCCAAGGAATCTACTAAACAATCATTTATTCAGACTATAGCACCCCAACCCCTAAATCCCATAGTTGGGGCCTTATATTATTTAATTGTATTTATTAAAAGGATCCAAATCCTAAATAATGAATTAGATTATATGTTATGTAATACTAGATTACATAAATCAATCTTTTATTAAAAATGAATAAAAAATTCGGACATATGTTTTTCGACAATAACATTATTCCAACTACTATATCTATTAAAATCATTCTTAGAGAACTTCATTGAATCCTGGGTAAAGGAAAGAATATAATGGTGTTCTAAAATTCCATGTAAGTGTATGTATAATAGAAGCAGTAAGGAATTTATGTGAATAATCAATGTGGAAGGTTAAATAACTTATAACAAATTCCATTTATATAACTGGATAATGAAAAATAACTATGGAAAGGTAGGAAAAAATGCATTCCATTTAGTCAACACATTGAGAATGAACAACATCCATAAATAATTTAAAAGAATAATTTTCATGCATAAATAATTAATGAATCTAAATGAATGAAATGATTAATTACTGTACATCATGTTTCCTAGGTAAATGGTACCATTACTGTTAAGATCATTCAAAATATGTATTATAACATATCGACTACAAACCTATCTGATTGGCCCAATTATTTGTCTCAAAAAATGGATAATGTATCTAGGGGATATCTATATTCATTCTTATCAAATTTAATACCTTTAAAAATCATTTCTCATATATTTAATAATCTATTTAATTCATAAACAATGTGCCTTATAAAAAATCCATATAGGGTAAAAGATACAGATTTTCCAATATTTCCCCAGTTAATCCAAAAACTGTCAAGTACACACCATATGTAAAAAATATATACTGTTTATGAATTAATTATAACCATAAATTAAGAGTATTTGTATATATATATATATATTTTATGTCCTATAGAAAATGTTCTTAATAATGTATTTTTTAAAGAGAAAGTTTATAGTCACCAAAGAAAGTTAGATTGCAAAGACGACTTTTAGCACTTGGAAATTTTGAAATCAGAACCCTTAGGATGAAAATAGTCAATGTAAAACATTAAATACAATTATTATAAACATTTTCCAAATATAATATATTAAATAGGGTTGTAGACACTCCAAAAGAAATACGTAAATTGTGAATATGAAATTTATGTCACAGATGTAAATATTGAGATGAAAATATCTTCTCTTACGATTCCATTAAGTTGTGGGACCTTTAATCTCCTATATAGTGGTTTGAAAATGTTAATAACTTACTATAGAATAATATTATTATTTATTATGTCATATATGATCCTTTTTTATTATATTATTACCCATTCTTTAATAATATCTCATCCTTTTCAATATTTTGGGTGTTAATTACATTTTTTGAGTATTTTTTCACTTGTTATTGTTGTTCGGATTAAATAGATCATTATTTATAAATCTAGATGACGTAAAAAATTATTTAAATATCATATATATTAATTAATTAAATATTTATAATAATCCATAAAATTTTGGGATAGGAAATGAAATTCATCGTTCATTGATACGATAGGCTCTACATACACATGAACACTACCCCCATTTCATTTTTTATTTAAACATTAAGTGATATATATATGTGTATACTATCATGAAATTATAATATTTTTTTAATATATTTCAATTATATATTTTTAAAACAGTACATAACAAATTCAATGTATAGTGTGAACAAATCACATCGTTTTTCGGAGGTGGTAGTCCACAAGACCCCAAACGATGTTATCGTATTCCAAAAAATGGATAATTATAAGGTTTTTTGTTATAAATAAATTATATTCACATAAGTATATCATATATTTCATAAATATAATATATAAACTATAAATCCATCATTATTAAAGCCATGAAATGTGGTAATGGAATAGTGAACTACATCGGTTTGGGAGGCAGTAGTCTACCATACGAACAAATGAATATTCATATGTAATTTGAGGGATGTGTCTTAATATTTAGATAAAATGGTTTTATAAAAAAATATAAGTATACTTATGATAAATTTCTTAATATATACTAATTATATAAAAATAATTGAAGGAATGGAGAAGTAAATGAAACAAAAGCGATCATTGAAAAATGTTACCTCTATTTTGGTTAACACCCTTTGTATTACACCAAATACCATCCTTGGATATCATTATTAACAATGTGAGGCTTCTATAATGATGGGATGGAATTTGGGAACTTTTTTTACGGTTATGATTATCTAAAATTCTTGAGAGGTGTGACTAAGTGGGAGGGGTGGGTGCATTTTTATAGTTGAGGAGGAGTGGTAATCTTGTATGCATAAAAAGTTACACACTATTTTTATTCGACCCTTACATCATGGGACTCAAATAATGTATCCAATTATATAAAAGGTAATATAATGTTGATATATGGAAATATAATACGTTTTGAAGATGTTCATGGTCATTTTGGACATTATGATTAATGTTTAGTCCTTAGTTATCCAAATTTTTCCTTCATCCCAATACTAAATTATAACTTCTTTCACTAATAATTTTGGTCATAAAAGAAGATGAAACTATTAAAAAATACATAATAGTGTAATTACTAATATGGAATAATATTTTCCAATTTCCAATAACAAATTTTTTAGAAAATAAATTATTATTAATCACGTAGACTTGATGAGAAAGAGTATCTTTAAAGAGAAAACGTTCAACAGTTATTTATGTTTTCATATATAAATTAAATGTAAAAAATGATTCAAGTGACATTAATTGTTTTTAATTATTATGAAATTTATCTATTTCTGTATTAAAACAAATTTTTAATTTACTTTTAGATTATAAAATCTATAAATTAAATCATAGTTTTCAGTTAAAATTCATTATTTTTCACTGCACATCACAAAAACGAATCATCACAAATAAACACCACAAATTAACCCTATGATATTTTTGAAATTTTCATATAAAAATTGAGGTTTATTTTTGGAAATACAATTTTAAAAACATTTTTATAGAAGATATGCTCCATTAAAAGTAGGAAAAACAACCTTTTGAAAATATAGATTTTTATGCATAAATTGGTTTTTTATATTAACTTTTCTTTTATCTAATATATTGTATGAATTTAAAAAAATATTGAGTGAATATATAATAGATATATTTTATTAATATAATTATAAGGCCCTAGCCTTAAACCTTACTTAATCCCAAGTTATTACAAGATTACACATTGAGGATCTTTTCAGGTTTAGAGTTTTAGAGAATTAGATCATAAAACATGCATTACATTCCACATTTAAACAATGCGGTTACATAAAGATAGTATTCATTTTTTTTCACATCAATGGAAAATATTTAAAATAAATCATGGATTTTTTCTTGACACTTCCTTCACACTATCATCATATCATGTACATTTCCCTTGACCTGTGAAAAACATTTCAAAAAAGACTTGGGATGAGCATAAAAAGCTCAGTATGGGTTATATAAAAAAAATATGAAAAGGAATCATGAGTTCATATATACATAAGAATGAAGTCATAAATTACCCATAAAACATACCTCATCCAATCATGAATAAATCATAGAAATCATAAGACATAAAAGGTAACATGAGGCATTCAAAACATTCTTACGTAGGGAGTAACCCTCTTGGTTACGTTTGGAATACCCATCACAGTATATTCCCTAAATCTCTTCGGAGAAACCTTAACATTTCACTCCTTCGTGTTACCCAATTCATTGGAGAGCTATATCAGGCTCAACCGCCCTTATTTTATCACGAAACCACACGTCTTCATAATAATGACCAAGAACCTCAACATAATCGTATCACATAAAACATGCATAAAGGAAACATAACATTTCCACCTTTCAATCACAAGATATCAATACAAAACATTAATATAAAAACATCATGACAACCATTTTCATTACCAAAATAAAAGAAAAGTAAAACATGGTATTTATTTTTCTTTTAAGAAATGGTATGGCTTGTAGAGGAAGCTGAAACCCAAATAACGGTCACGGCGGCAGAGAAGTCGTTGTCGCCGCATACGTATGAAAAAAACATTCCCATTTGTCATTTTGTAAAACACTTCGTATAAAAAAGATTTCTTTTGGATAAACATAAAATTCAGAGGGGTTTATACACCGTATAAAAGAATGTTGTGTATAAAATAAAATATGCCTCAATGAAAGGAGGTTGAGACGAAGTATCATACCTCGGGTCCGACTTGACACTATCGTTCTTTAATCTCCTGAATAATAAACTTGAGTTAATTTCTACTTTTTTAAGAACCTTTTTCAAGTTCATTATTCCTTTTATATCACTTTTCACCTGGTCGTGAACACTATGTAATTATTTAAGTTAATAACGGTCGTTTTAACGATCATTGGTACTTGAGTAAAAAATAAGCCCTTTATAATTACAAGTTGTTCATGTATCCATTATATCCAGAATTATAATAATGATGTATATATCTTATATATCCAGTATATACATGCATTTATAATATTACATAATCATTTAGAGGTAAGAAATGAAATGCACCGTTCATGGAGACGGTAAGCCGTACGTACGCATGAATGCTACTTTCATTTCTATTTCGTATTTTATAGAATGGAATCATAATGATATAAAGATATATTATAATTCCAGTGTAATATCATATATAAAATCATAACACCATCCTTTATACGTCACACATATCGTATTAACGATTCAAATCACTTTGAGGGGGCAGTAGTCCGCACTTCCTTAAATGACGATATCACGTTTACCCATAATGGAAACCATAAAGGTATTCCCAAAATGATAAATATAGAAGTTTAAGAAAAACATAAACATATTATATATCATATATATATAGTTTCATCTTAATGTACAAAATTTATGGTGTTAAAATAATATTGAACAATCATCATTTCAGGAGGCATAAATTCACCATCCACAGAAACAGTATGTTCTTTAACCATTAGATGTAGGTGTGTGTAAGTGTAGCTTTAATCCTTCCTATAACAACATACTAGTATATTTAAGATACTGGAGTTGTTACAAAATAAATTAATAAAAAGAGTTTAGGGGGTTGGAGAAGCAAAATAAAACAAAAGGACTCAAGTGAAGACATTACCTTAAAATCGGGTAACTCCCTTTGGTTTGAGTTCAAAGCCTTACTTGGGAAGACATATGACCAAATTGAGGCTTCACGGATTAATAGAGGGATGTGGAGAGAAAAAATGGGCAGGGTTTGTCCGAGTCAAAGGCTTTGGAAGTTTGGGTAAGGAGGTAGAGGTGGGGGCCTTTTATAAGAGGAGAGGAGGGGCACTCTTGGAAAGTAAAGAAATGTTACTTTATTTGAAAATGGTTTTCGGATTCAAAAGGTCCCACATTGATATAATTCTAGGGTAAGGTGATAAGGGTTCGATTTCCACCCATCCAATAGGTTTTGGACATGTTTAGGTCATATATTTTACATTATCATTTCATTTTATTTAAATCCTTTATTAATGAGGTTATCGTTGTATCATCATGATGTCATAAATAATTTAATTTAGTTAAAATCTAAAAATTATGAAAAAACTACTATGATGTAGGAAATAGTTTTAGCTTTCCAATTAATATTTATAGTCTAAAATATCATCTATGTAGACAAAAATAAAAATGTTTTAATCAGGTGATACATTCCTGTTGTATTCACTTTATTTAAAAAAAATAAAAAGATAACAAGTCACTTTCCACAAAAGTGATTCCATGGGGTCCCCAAGTTTGGAAGAAGACATCCCATGGTCTTCCATGAGACATCCAGTAGAATTAGGACACATGTTGGTGTCATTTTTTTTATTATGATATTATTTTATTATCCTTAACTACCCGATTACTCATTAATCAAGATAATTAAAGATAATTACCGTCGTTACTATTCATAATGTCCAAAAACAAAAGAGTCTTGATTACATAATTTGGACCTTATGATTCCAAATATGTAATCCATTTTACCAAATTCCAATCACATAAATTGCAATAATTGATTTAAAAATAATCCTCGTTGTCAAAACAAATAGCGGGTTTTTTTGAAACAATATCTATGAAAAGTTTGGCATTAGTTTATGCCCAATTCCAAAGTGAAATTAATCCTAATGACCGCCATTGGATTAAATTGTAAAAATATATTCTAATTTAACTTTAAAACCAATTCAAAAGATAATCTAATCATATAAATAAATTAGATTAAAAAGCTGTTTTGATGTAAAATGTAGTATTTTTCACTATTCATTAAAAAAATGAACATTGTCAGAAAAATACCAAAAATTCACACAAAGTAAATTTTGATGTCCCAATCATAAATAATAAGTTAATTTTGACAAAAATATCTTATAAAATTGTCAATAGATAGATTTAAAAATTGTTTGCCATTAAAAGTCAATAAAACAATCTTTTAAAAATATTAGTGTATTCCATGCTTAAGATTGGATTTATTTTCATTTTAAGCCTCTAAAACACTATCTAATTCATTAATAGACATAGATAAAAATATATATTATTCATTACTTACTTGGGATGTTACATCATTCCCCCTTTAGAAAATTGTGTCCCCGCAATTTATTTACTTATCGAATAAATGGGGGTACTTATCCCTCATTGCATTTTCAGATTCCCATGTTGCCTCTTCCATCATGTGGTTTTTCCACAAAACCTTTACCTGATTAATCACCTTATTTTGTGACACTTTCTCCCTGTGGTGAAGAATCAAGACCGGTTGTTCCTCATATGATAGGTTCTCTTCCAGCTGAACTACCTCTAGACTCAAAACATGAGATGGATCTGGCATATACTTTCTCAACATCAAAACATGAAAAACATTGTGTACCCGAGATAAACATGGAGGTAAAGCCACTCAGAAAGCAACTGATCCAACTCTCTCCAGAATTTCATATGGTCCAATGAACCTTGGACTCCTCTTTCTTTTCTTACCAAATCTCATTAAACTTTTCCAAGGAGAAACTTTGAGAAAAACATGATCACCTACCTCGAAAGATAGATCCTTCCTCCTGTTATCCGCATAACTCTTATGCCTACTCTGACCTATTCTCATGTGCTTCTGAATTAGCTGAACTTTTTCTGCCAACTCTTCTACCAATTCTGGTCCCATCAACTTCCTTTCACCCACTTCATCCTAGAAAGCTATAGTTCGACACCGCTTCCCATATAATGCCTGAAATGGTGTAATCTGTATACTAGAATTAAAAACTGTTATTATATGAAAATTCAACCAAAGAAAGATGTTGGTGCCAACTTCCCTGATAATCCATAGAGCAAGAACGTAGCATATCCTCCAATATTTGAATTGTTCGTTCTGACTGCCCATCTGATTGAGGATGAAAAGTTGTACTAAAATTTAATTAAGTACCCAACGACATATGAAGGCCTTTCCAAAAGTTAGAAGTGATCCCAGGATCATGGTCAGATACAATGGAGAGAGGAACTCCATGTAACCCGACTATCTCTTTATGATACAAACGGGAAAGTTGATCTAGGGAAAAATTATCTCGTATGGCAAGTAAATGAGCAGATTTATTAAATCGATCAACAATAAACCAGGTTGCATTATTACCTCGAGATGTCCTCAGTAATCCCACAACAAAGTCCATGGATATGTTTTCCCATATCCACTCTGGCCCTGGTAAAGGCTAAAGCATCCCCTTCAGTAACTGCCTCTTTGCTTTAACCTGCTGACAAGTCAAACACTTCACAGTAAAACCAGCAATATCCCTATTCATTCCATCCCACCATTAATACTCCCGCAGATCTCTGTACATCTTAGTACTGCCAGGATGAACTAAAAACGGGGAACTTTGAGCCTCACATAACAACTCATTCTTCAACTGTGAATCACAAGGCACACATAATATCTTCCCAAACCTCAAAACACAATCATTATTAATGTTGAATTCAGGAAACTTACCCTTCTGAACCAGCTCTACCTTTTTCTGCAACTCACTGTCTTCCCTCTGTGCTTGCTTAATTCTGTTTGATAGGGATGATATCACTGATACCTTAAACAAAACAGAAGAACATCCTGCACCAATAACTTCTATGCCAAAGTTTATCAAATCAAAAACCAAAGGATCTCGTTCCAAATGTAGCATGGTTAATGAATCACTACATTTTTGGTTCCAAGCATCGGCCACTTTATTTTCTTTTCCCAGATGGTAGTGAATTGTCCAGTCATAATCCTTGATTAATTCCAGCCATTTACTCTATCTCATGTTCAATTCTTTCTGAGTGAATATATACTTTAAACATTTTTGATCTGTATATATTTCACACTTTACTCCATACAAATGTTGCCTCCATGTTTTTATAGAAAAAACAACAGCAGCTAATTCCAAATCATGTGTAGGGAAATTTACATCACAAGTTTTCAACTGATGTGAAGTATAAGAAATTACCTGATCATTCAGCATAAGGACACAGCCAAGTCCCTTCAACGAAGCATTACTGTATATAACAAACTCACCATTCCTAGAAGGAAGTTCCAAAACTGCAGCCTTCACCAATCTTCTTTTCAACTCCTGAAAACAATAATCACATTCTTTTGTCCAGATGAACTTAACACCCTTACGAGTTAGCTTAGTCATTGGACTAGATAATCGTGAGATATTTTCAACAAACCTTCGGTAGTAACCTGCCAAACCAAGAAAACTACAGATCTCGGTTACATTTGTTGGTCTTGGACATTCGTCAACAACTTTTGTTTTAGCAGGATCAACAGTTACGCCATCTTTTGAAACAATGTAACTCAGGAAAGAAATTTGTTGTAACCAAAACTCACACTTGCTGAATTTTCCATATAGTTTCTTTTTTTATGGTTTTCAAGATAACCCTTAAATGACTTTAATGCTCCACTTTACTTTTAGAAAACACCAAAATATCATCAATGAAAACTACCAACATTTTTCACTTGAGTCAACTGAGCCCTCGCTGCAACAAACTATTTAGTTCTGATTCTGACCATCTCAGGATACTAATTTGAAAGGTCATTTCCATCTATTTTCCTTCCCAGAAAATTTGTTATGTTTCCTCTAAGAAAAACCATTCTTAACACAGAAATATCATAGGTGAAGAAACATGGTAATCTGTAAATTCTATATCATTTCAATCTGACCATAAAAAAATATTTTTGGATAATCATTTAATAGAATTATAACTAATAAAGTTATCTAAACCGACCTCTGATACCAACTATAAGGCCCCGGCCTTAAAGCTTACTTAATCTTGAGTTATTACAACACTAATCATTGAGGATATTTTTGGGTTTAGAGTATTAGAGAATTACATCATAAAACATTCATTACATTCCGTATTTAAACAATGTGGTTACATAAAGATAGTATTCATTTTTACCCATCAATCGAACATATTTAAAATAAAACATGGATTCTTTCTTGACACTTCCTTTACACTATCATCATATCTTGTACCTTTCCCTTGACCTGTGAAAAACATTTCAAAAAAGACTTTGAATGAGCATAAAAATCTCAGTATGGGTTATATGAAAAAAATATGGAAAGGAAACATGAGTTCATATATACATAAGAATGAAATCATACTTTACCCATAAAACATACCTCATCAAATCATGAATAAATCATAGAAATCATAAGATAGAAAAGGTAACTTGAGGCATTCATAACATTCTTACGTAGGGAGTAACCCTCTTGGTTACGTTTGGAATACCCATCACAGTATATTACCAAAATCTCTTCGGAGAAACCTTAACGTTTCACTCCTTCGTGTTACCCAATGCATTAGAGAGCTATATCGGGCTCACTCGCCCTTAGTTTATCACCGAACCACCTGTCTTCATAATAATTCCCAAGAACCTCAACATAATCGTATCACATAAAACATGCATAATGGAAACATAACATTTCCACCTTTCAATCACAAGATATCAATACAACACATTGATATAAAAACATCATGAAAACCATTTTCAATACAAAAATAAAAGAAAAGTAAAACATGGTATTTATTTTTCTTTTAAAAATAAGGTATGGCTTGTAGAGGGAGCCGAAACCCAAATAACGGTCATGGCGGCGGAGAAGTCATTGTTGCCGCATACGTATGGCAAAAACATTCCCTTTTTTGTTTTGTAAAATGCTTCGTATAAAAAAGATTCCTTTCGGATAAACGTAAAATTCAAAGGGGTTTATACACCGTATAAAAGATAGTTGTGTGTAAAATAAAATATGCCTCAATGAAAGGAGATTGAGACGAAGTCCCATACCTCGGGTCCGAGTTGACTCGGTCATTCTTTAATCTCCTGAATAATAAACTTGAGTTTATTTCTACTTGTTTAAGAATCTTTTTCAAGTTCATTATTCCTTTTATATCACTTATTTCCATGTCATTAATACTATGTAATTATTTATGTTAATAACGGTTGTTTTAACGATCATTGGTACTTGAGTAAAAAATATGCCCTTTATAATTACAAGTTGTTCATGTATCCATTATATCCAGAATTATAATCATGATGTATATATCATATATATCTAGTATATACATGCATTTGTAATATTACATAATCATTTAGAGGTAAGAAATGAAATGCACCATTCATGGAGACAGTAAGCCGTACGTACGCATGAACGCTACTTTCATTTCTTTTTCGTATTTTATAGAATGGAATCATAATGATATAAAGTTATATTATAATTCCAGTGTAATATCATATATAATATCATAACACCATCCTTTATACATCCCATATATGGTATTAACGAATCAAATCACTTTGAGGGGGCGGTAGTCCGCACTTCCTTAAATGAAGATATCGCGTTTACCCATAATGGAAACCATAAAGGTTTTCCCAAAATAAAAAATAAAGAAGCTTAAGAAAAACATAAAAATATTATATATCATATATATATAGTTCCATCTTAATGGACACCTTTGAAGGTGTTAAAATAATGTTGAACAATCATCGTTTCGGGAGGCATAAATTCACCATCCACAGAAACAGTATGTTCTTTAACCATTAGATGTATGTATGTGTAAGTGTAGCTCGAAAACTTCTTATAACAACATCCTAGTATATTGAAGATACTGGACTTGTTACAAAATAAATTAATAAAAAGAGTTTAGGGGGTTGGAGAAGAAAAATAAAACAAAAGGACTCAAGTGAAGACATTACCTTAAAATCGGGTAACTCCCTTTGGTTTGAGCTCAAAGGCTTCCTTGGGAAGACTTCTGCCCAAAGTGAGGCTTCATGGAGTAATAGAGGGATGTGGAGAGACAATATGGGCAGGTTTTGGCCGAGCCAAAGGCTTTGGAAGTGTGGGTAAGGAGGTAGAGGTGGGGGCCTTTTATAAGAGGAGAGGAGGGGCACTCTTGGAAAGTAAAGAAATGTTACTTTATTTGAAAATGATTTTCAGATTCAAAAGGTCCCAAATTGATATAATTCCAGGGTAAGGTGATAAGGGTTCGAAATACACC
The DNA here is from genome assembly GCA_963277665.1 of Viscum album. Taxonomy (NCBI): domain Eukaryota; kingdom Viridiplantae; phylum Streptophyta; class Magnoliopsida; order Santalales; family Viscaceae; genus Viscum; species Viscum album. The sequence goes on from OY728127.1 coordinate 1,009,071,307, forward strand.
CATCCAATAGGTTTTGGAAATGTGTAGGTCATAGAGTTTACATTATCATTTCATTTTATTTAAATCCTTTATTAATGAGGTAATCACTGCATCATCATGATGTCATACATAATTTAATTTACTTAAAGTATATAAATTATGAATAAAATACTATGATGTTTGTAATCTTTTTAGATTTTCAATGAATATTTATAGTCTAAAATATCATCTATGTTGACAAAATTAAAAATGGTTTAATTAGGTGATACATTCTTGTTATATTTACTTTCTTTAAAAAAATAAAAAGATAACAAGTCACTTTCCACAAAAGTGATTCCATGGGGTCCCCAAGTTTGGCACAAGACATCCCATGGTCGGAAATGATACAACCAGTAGAATTAGGACACATGTTGGTGTCATTTTTTTATTATTATGATATTATTTTATTATCCTTAACTACCCAATTACTCATTAAACAAGATAATTAAAGATAATTACCGCCGTTACTATTCATAATGTCCAAAAACAAAAGAGTCTTGATTACATAATTTGGAACTTCTGATTCCAAATATTTAATCCATTTTACCAAATTCCAAATACATAAATTTCAATAATTGATTTAAAAATAATTCCCATTGTCAAAACAAATAGCAGGTTTTTTTGAAACAATATCTATGAAAAGTTTGGCATTAGTTTATGCCCAATTCCAAAGTGAAATTAATCCTAATGATCTCCATTGGATTAAATGGTAAAAATATATTTTAATTTATCTATAAAACCAATTCAAAAGGTAATATAATCATATAAATAAATTATATTAAAAATTAATTTTGATGTAAAATGCAGTATTTTTCACTATTCATTAAAAAAATGAACATTGTCAAAAAAAAACAAAAAATTCACTCAAAGTAAATTTTTATGTCCCAATCATAAAGAATAAGTTAATTTTGAAAAACATAGCTTATAAAATTTTCAAAAGATAGATTTAAAAATGGTTTTCCATCAAAAGGTAGAAAAACAATCTTTTAAAAATATTAGTGTATTCCATGCTTAATATTGGATTTATTTTCATTTTAAGCCTCTAAAACACTATCTAATTCATTAATAGGCATATATTAAAATATCTATTATTCATTAATTACTTGGGATGTTACAATAATTCACTAATATAAATTAATTTAATTAATGAAGACAAAATGTCGTTTGAGGCATAACAAAATTTATTTATAAAAACATTTCCAATATTTTCAATTGGTTTTGATAATGATTTTAAAAATAATCCAATGACAAAAAAATTATTTCCATAAGTTAATTAGTCCTATTCATAACATCCAATTTGATGTCTGTGTTATATTATATTATATTAAATAATTATATTTTAATAATATTTTATTTTTTGGTAAAACATGCTCTTCTGTTTAAAAAAACTATTGAACAAAGGAATTCTTGCATGTAATGAAAAATACACAATTTTTCACTTTTTCCAGTAGGGGATATCTATTAGTAAATATAAATTTTATTTTCGTAAAACATTTTACCAACATATATGTCCTTATCACTAAACAATCGGTAAAAACTCTATTGCAAAATATTTTTGCGATATATACTATCATTATTTTTAAAAACATAATAATACCAAATAATAATATATATGTTGGTTAAAAATTTTAGACGCATATTTTAATAAAAGTATTTTCTATTGGTAGTAATAATACTAACAAATAATATTTATTTATAAATTAAATTTTAATAAAAAAAATTATTTCTAGTTATATTTAATGTTTAATTTATTTCATTGTCATATATAATGCATCTATTTTAATTATTGAAGCGAAGATGATTTTGAAACATGTTGAAAATTAGGAAAAAAATATAATTCTATTAAAATTAAAATTTAATAAAAAATGTATCCACACAAAATATATCCCCCCATTCCATCAACACCCATCTATGCCACCTGATGGAAAAGTGGTCACAAGAATCCCATCCATGACCCTGGAATAGCGAGCTATCCCCAAACCATCTTGGTCACAACATGGACTAGCAAGCACCAATAGCTCATCCATCCCCAAGACTTGCGATCCAACTCAAACTCAAATCCATGAAAAATATCGGCATGAATTCAAACCAAAATATGAATAGACGTATAAAAATCAGTTTCTTAGTAATCAGTTTTCATCATCCCTTATTCAATTAGAGGTATAGAAAAATATTTTCATCATAATAATTTTTCATTATCCTTTATTTCATCAGAGGTATGCAAACTATTATCCATATATAATATTTTACAAACCAATTAAAACCCAAAAAAAATCCAAAATTAAACATTAAAAGAGACATAATTCAATCAGAAATAAACGTGTCACTTCAAAAAAATTAATAGAATGAATATATCCCCCTGTTTGGAGTTGGAGAGGCTGAATAAATTCTAGATGTATCTGCAATGGGGACCTAGACCTCCACCCTATGCTCAATTGTGATGAAAGTGATTTTGTTTTCCACATCTGGAGAGCTTTGCATATCTGTAACCTTCTTTTCCACATGCATTTAAAATTGATCCCATGTGCAGTTCCGTACAAGATTTAATAAAAAAGTAAATAAATAGCATAGATAATATCAATCTTCCATACATTCTCCAATATGAGTTTTGTTGTAATATTCATATAAACACACATATAACCTATTTGATCAAAGAAAAACACTACTATATTATTAAAAAGAAGATATAACATGATTGAACCATTAATTAAAGTCATAAAAAATGTATTAAAAAAATTCACAGACTCTACATTACAAAGCACAATGTTGAATATCTTATTTGAGATAATGTAGTATCTTTTCAAGAATATGTGGTCAAACTGTGATGTTTTTGTGGAAGAAATTATAAACACCCATCTCCATAAGGGGACTTCATGGTAGTATTGTAATGGACCTTGTTATGGATTTTAAAAGGTCTCGCAATATTTAGTTACCAATCGATGGCTCTACGAATCACATTATCACACACTGAATAAAATATAAAAACCGGGCAAAAAAATCCACTTCTGAACTAACAAAAAAACAATTGGGACCCTACACTAGAATTATTTTACATATTTTTGAATCCATGTGATCATTTTAATCATTAATCATTTCTCACATGATTTTATCTAGTCCTCATATTCAGAAATTATATTTTAACAACATTAATTTCAAACAAAATTTAAATATGTTAATGTTCTTCGACAAAAACTCACTACATTTGGAGTTCCAGAAGTCCAAGACAAAAAAATGATGTTGAGTTAATGTAAAATCAAATATCATGAGAAATAATTTATTTTTATGTGAATAAATATATAATTAATTGGAAAAAGATCTATCTGAAACTATGCTAAAGACAAAAATTGGGATGAGAATAAAAGATTTCATATTTTATAAAAATATAATTAATAATAAATATAGAAAATCAAACCTAAAATCATTGAATGTAATCAATAAAATACCTTTTCTAGGTTCTTGACATTCTATGAGGAATGTGTGATCCTAATCTTGTAAATTTTTTCCAGTTGGTCATCTGTCATAGGTTTCCATGGTTTCATAACTGCATATTTCGTGGCCTTTTCTAAAACAAATGAAAAACAAAACAAGGTGGGTTTTATGGCTAATGGTTAGGGATCTATAGCCCCCTCCCTCTATAGTGTTCTTTCTGTCTCTATCATTCGGTCCACTATGCTAAACCTAAAATAAAAAAATTCACATGAACTAATTTAAATTAAGAGTTACACATAACATGTTTTCCCAAACCAATGAGAACGACACTAATTTCAATTAACAGTGGAACATAACTCCAATGTTTATAATCCCGTAACACTGCCTTGAATTTTCTAATCCATTATAGCCACATTCAATTGATAATTTCACTGATTTTCAACTGAGAATGGAAGCTAATTCAATAGTTGGAGAACAATTTAGTGAAATAAAAAATCCATCGTCCCTAAGTATATAGTTAAAAAGATATTCTTAATGTAAATTATCAAATTGTATTAATATAATTGGTTTCTATATTCAACAAAACTTTAACATGTTCTAGAATATATATCATTAATGGAATTGATTATCAATCAATGATGAAACATATTTTCTTGACATGTTAAGAGATAAATTTACCAATATCATAATGACCGAAACATTCTTAAATTTTAGACCCAAAATGATTGATACCTTGTCAAAATCTGATTAAATTACCAAATTAAAAACCAAAATTTAAAACATGATATTTAGTATTAAAAAATTGACTATGGAATCCAGAAATAAATACTCATAATTGGAATCAATATACTTCTATTTATAAATCGTGGAACATGATATTCACAATTGGAGGATTCGTATTTACAATAATAGAAACTAAATAAATATTTGAAATTCAATTAACATGATTACATGAACTCAATATTCTAGATCAAAAAAATGATATACAAATTGAAAAATAAGAACAAAAAAATTCATATTAAAATTCATTACCATTAAAATTGAAATTATAAATCGAGAAAAAGTAATATAAAAAACTGGAAATAGATACCTTCAATTTTAATGCCTAATTCACTAAAAACATCAATAAACAATAAAAATGTTTACATCTATAAATATAACATGTTCATTATGTAATGCTATTGAAATCCTTAAATTGCATAGTGGAAAAAATTAAAAAACAGAAGAAATATTGTTATAGTTTTAATGAAACTTTTATTGGAACACTGGGTAGGTGATGTTGTATAAATGAATATTCACAAGTAATCATGCTTTAATGAAGATGCAGAATTGAGGAAACTGTTAGAATGAATATGGGTTTATAAATTAAAATTTTATAGAAAGTATTTAAATTAATGTTATGAACCGAATCATTAATTAGCAATGGAAAAATTACAATGAAATGTTTTTATCACATTTTTTTTATTAGTATGATAAAATTATATATGTTCTAGTGATGATATAGAATGACTTAAGAATCATTCAATCGAATTTGATTATGCAACCTGAACATCTATAACCTCATCCCATTCTTAGTGGTAGTCCAAAATTTCATCTCGTTTGATGTTCTTCAGGAAGATTTCATTTGTCACTAATTCATGCATTTCAGAAAACAAACATAAGAAAATTGTCTTACATCACTACTTGAAAAATTATATACATGTTGTTGTGAATCCCAATTTTGTTGAGGTAAATCTGAAGGCATGATAACTTCAATACACACCCTTGAAACAGAAGGCGAGTTCATTGAACATGAATTTTCATAAATATTAATCATCTTTATCACTATCCCAACAATTCCTTCAATAACATTACTCTTGAATTGTTTCATTAGGAAAACAAAAAACCTAATCCATATTGGATCCATCGAAGAATACATACTTATATTCTAATTTTATGTCCATTTCTGTATCATCACTTAAAATCCCTAATTGGAATAGGTTTCCCTTTTCCAGTAGTGGTAAAACATTGCATCCTCAAATTACAAGAGATCATTTTCCTCATCCAGCATGCCATTCTCGACCCTTGGGATATCAATGATCTCCAAAGATCCTTTCCAAACTACCTTAGAAGTATAAATACATAAGAAATATCCCATAAGATAAAAATCGATATCAAATGAGAGACATGATACCTCTTATTCATGGAATTCCACCACCAACACACCATTTCAATGAATGATTGTCGAAGATGAAAAGAAGGACACCTAATGAGGATGACCCCTTTTCAATAACATGGATGGAAGAATATTTTTGATCATGAACTCTTTGTTTCTAGGGATTTTGGGTGACATCGGTGAAAGTTGGGGGGAGCATAAAAGAAAAGAGGGGGCATAATAATATTATAATTATTATTAATAATAAAAACAATATTATTCCAACTAATTTTAATTATAATAACCATTTAAAAGGAAATTAACTAGGTCATGGTGTGGCAATCGAAGACACGATAACATTGATGGGATCACTACATCTTGATACTTTTAATTTAGAAATGGAAGTATCATATTATTGGTATAATTTAAAATAATTCTCATGATGAATTATAAATCTATATATAATTTATACATAAGGAAAAAGTTTTAAATTTATAAATGATCTAAATAACAAATTATTTTATATTCATATATTGAGATTATATGTAACTGGATTTATCTTATAGATTTTTCTATACACAATCCTCCACAAATTATAATCATTTATCATCAATTTTATAACATATATATATGTATGTGTATTATATCACAAAAAAATAATGTGTAAATGAAAACATATTATTATATGATTTTGCTAAAATATTTAAAATTTATAACATTTATTGAAAATAATATACATATATATATAATTTTTCTTTGTAAAATAATTTATATTATTAGATAATTTATTTCAAAAAAGTTTTAATGGTAAAAATTTCTTGGTTATAAAAATTAATACTAATAGATCCATTTATTGGTAAAAAAATATATTAGTATTGTTATGATAAATAAATAGATCTAACTATAGGTAAAAGATTTGTTGGTGTTAGAAAACCAATATAAGCATATATAATTATTGGTAAAAATAAGTATTGGAAATTAAAATATATACTGTAAAATATAATATCAGTTGGAATTTATAATTTTTACCAGTAGATATATTATCTATAAACAAATTTCTATTGGTATAAGTCATTATTTTTGTAATGGACTGAAAAATCATCATTTTTTAATTACAATATATAGAATAGATTTATTTTAAACATAAAATATATCATAATGTCTAAGGATGTTATATTCAATTCTAAAATTGGTGTTGCATATCATACATTGTATTAAATAAAATGTTTTTACTTTATAATTTTAGGGTGTTACACCTAATCATTAATTATGATACCCAAATTTCTCCAGGAGGTGCTAGGATTATATCAAGGACAGAGAGTATTGATTTAAAAAATATGATACAATTGACCCATGAATACAACATAGGGAGAATAATTTTACAATTGTTACAGGGTGATCATCAAAAAACACATATAAAGTTGAAACAATTTCTTCATTAGGGTAAATTATACACTAGATTCATAATTTATAATTTCTATTACGTTACGGGTTTCATCTATACTAATCATGTCTCTCTTGGTTTCAGATTCATAATAATTTTTCATTTTCTCTAGTATGTGTTATTATATCACTATAAATCGTAGATACATAAAGTTGCATTAATCATACCTTGGATAATATAATATCACACACACATATTATGTTCTAGAAAAGAGATGATCATTTTAAATTCATATATTCCAATGTAAAAGAAGTCGTCAATGTTTCTATAATTGATGGAAATATAGAATTATGGGACAATATACCTAAAATCCATTGATGTAAATTTGTATCATCATATAACTATAGATGAATATAGAATTATGGAATTGCTTTTTCTGAATTATGACATTTATAATGTGTTCAATTAAATTATATTATTTTTTATTATGGTGATGATGATTATTTATAAATACATCATTAAATTTCTAACCAATAATGGAAAAAATTACCAATATCCATATAGAGGATTATCCAAAAAATTAATGATATGTCATCAATAATGGGTGAATTAGAACGCATCAAAAATATTGTTGTTGAAGGAAGAAATGAGAATGTTAATAAATTGGGTTTTATAATGACTATTATGAAATTGTATCAATATCATTTTTCAAAATAACAAGTATTCACATTGGACTAAATTAACAATAGTACATTATTTTGTCTGGGTAAAAGAAAATGTCCCATATTTGTTGTGGAATTGGAATAATCCAATATTGATATACATTTCAATATTCAAATGTAAATCATTTATTTTTAATCGGTAAAATATAAATGAATATTTTGAATATTAATGCAGATAAAAAAATTTAGAGGTACATTAATAATAGGAAATTATTAAAATTCATTAATAATTTCCATCAAAAATTTATATAAATAAATAGTTCATAAAAGCATTTTTTTTAAAAAAATAAAATAAAATTCAAGAAGAAATGGGTTTTGAGATGATCAGTTCATATGTCTATAGAGCATTGTGATGATTCCAATGAAATAAAATTCCATGTAAATATAGTAGTATACCAAATATTGATGAACTAAATATTTTTAGTGACAAGAAAAAACTACTAAAAACATAAATGATCATGTCATGACCCATCCCCCCGGGACCCATTCGGTGACTACCCCAAGCCTTCCATCTATAGGCCAGGGGTTGGCAACTAGATTCGGAAAGGCATATCCCTAAAAGGGGAAGGCATTGCCTCCAAACCTGATCTCACATAGACAAGGCACACAGTGCACAAGTATAACACAACCGAAGAAGAAAGGTTCAACGACAACTAAAAATCACCACTGAGTGTAAAAGTGAGTACTGAAAGTAAAGGATCTAAAATACACGCCCACCTAAAATGGAATCCCAAAAAAATGGGAAAACAGCTATGGAGGTCCTCCGATAAGGTTCTTAACTAAAGGGATGGTACTTCACATCTTCGTAGCTCTCCAAATCTTTCGTTCACCTCTGTAAAACATCTATCAACAACCTCTAAGCACCGTCAAGCCTTGTATCCTTGAGACCCAATATAGCTATCCATATTCTGCACAATACCACACATGGTGAGGGAAAAACCCTTGCAGAAGTGAGTATAAGAATACCCATTAGGGACCCTGAGACCCTCCATGGTCTCCTAGAATTCCACAATGGGAAATACTCAAAGCACTATCAAAATCACAAATCTCAAATCAAAAGACATCTCACACCAGGTATAACTAAAGTACAATAGTACAGATGATTACTCATAAAGGCAAATCATCTTATTATTTAAAGGGGATCTATTGCTAGCCCACACAAGATCTGACCCACATAGGATCGGTATGAGCTGAACCATATAGGATCGCTAACTGCTGACCCACATAGGATATGACCCACACAGGATCGGTATGCACTGACCTACAAAGGAACACTGAGCACTAAACCATATAGGATCTAACCAAGAGAGGATCGGTATGCAATAACCCACATATGATCACGGAGCACTGAACCTCATAAAAGTTGACCCACACATGATCGGTAGGTACTAACACCCACAAGATCACCCTTCATTCTCCACCTCACAACCAACCCCTGGATTCCCATATGAAGCACACATGCTTCCTATAAAATCGACTTCTCAATCCGTTGGCCATACATCATCCTCTACATAGTCCCACGAAAAAGTAACCAAATGAACTGCCATGTGGTAAGGGTTCCAATGAGTCAGATGGCGCATCAATTGGACGCCAATTCTATGAGTTATAGGCATTTTAGTGCTAAGGGCCCAGTTGGATTCAGGGTCGATTCAACCCGGCTGTTCTATAACATTCTCAAAACCAATTTAGAGTATCTCAAAAGATCTACCTCATCCTAGGGGTTATAGCGCCGTAGAAGGTTCATAAAATGGATGACTGGTTAATGCGATATGCCCATTTAAGCATAAATGGGATGAAAATGGGGTACATGTCCGATCCGACCCCGTCAGACCAACCCGACCCATCCTGCTGAGCCCGGTCCAAAGGGGTTGGGCTTAGACCAGTTTGGATGGGCGTGATTCAGAACAGTATGTCGTGGGCTCGGCCTGCGAGACCATGGGGTCGGCCTGCTGGACATAGGTTCGGCCATATGAGCCGGGGGCTCGACCCACTGGCCACGGGCTAGGCCCGCTGGGCCATAGGTTCAGCCTGTCTCACCCGGCTGGGCTCACCCCTTCAGGCCACAGAATTTCCCAACCAGCTGGCCGGGTCCAGAGGTTCTCTCCCATCTCGAACGGAGAAACCTTTCGGGTCTTCAATGCATCGATGCAGGATGGCGCCGCACCACCTGGTCGGTCAGCTCGGACAGTCACCTACAGGACCTAAGGGCATAGGTCCACCCTCTGCTATGGATCAATACCGCAGACTTCCTCCACTGCTCGAAACAAAAGCCTTCCAACACCACACACAGCTACAACGTGCCCCCCGATGAGGGTCGACCTCCCTTTTTTCTGCCACAACTCAGATTCTCTTCCCTCCCCCATGGTGTGCTATCGTGGAACACTGTCGTAGTCAGTGCGGCCTGCATCAGTTGGCCACCAAGGTTTTTTGTGCACCGTCGAGCTCATCCTCTTCTTCTTGGTCGGTTGTTTCCAACTACCTCCACCCCCGATCATCGGTACCGCTGCGTCAAAGAAGCTTCTGCGGGCCACCAGTGAAGCTCCAGTTTTCCTATTTTAATCCTGAATGCACCTATGGGCTTCCCTGGACGGTTCCTACACTGTGTGGCCCTTGGTTCCACCTTCCCATAATATCTTTCAATCTCCTACGAAGAAAGAAACCATTACTGAGATCGGTGGTGGTTCTGACTCTTGTTCATTTAGCCGGCGCCCTCAATGATAGCATTATAACAAGGTAAGTATTTCAAGAATGAACAAATCCTATTTAAACAACAAACCCCCTACCTTACATTCATTGGAAGCTGCGGTGGATGAGGAAGGAGTGTCCATGTTTGATGGTGTTGTGGACGGAGGAGAAGGTTTATGTACTTTGGCGCTCATCGTTTCCCATCTTCGAATACTCCAATGGTCTTCGAATTTCCATTCTACGTTGGTGGAATACATCACTGACACTTCATTAGAGGTTCCTCTATATTGTCTAAAAACTCAATCCCGATCTTTTTTTAAATAGAATAAAAGGGGATATCAACCCACCACACAATTAATTTGGTTCGTTAATAAATTTAATTAATGACCCTATTAATTCTCCCAAGGGTGCTGTTACACAACCAAGTGTAACCGGACATTAAATGGTCTGACAACCCAGTGGTCCCTCCACCACCACTCAATAGTTATAAAAAGAGATAAAGTAAATCATTGAGTTATTTTATTATTTTTTATAAAGCCTAAAAATTAATTTGTTCGCCTGACCCTTTACAGTCGATGTTATGGTTTTCCTAAGAGAATCATGATGTTTCGAATTCAACGGTGCCCTCTAATTTATTTGCCAAGAACTAGTTCAAAACATAGAAATATTCACCCACACGTTTACTGAAAGTTTCATAAAAAATATAAAAAAAAATTCTTAACAGTCACACCCACCCCGCGTCTGCCGAGGTTATTCTCTACCTAAAGGGAATAAACCCTCATGAGTTCAATAGTACTATCAAATTTTCAATCTGAGATACCATTTAGGATTTAATGAATTTATCAATAAAATAATTTCTACTTAATTATTTTATTTACGTCCAAAAACTAACTACCACTGTTGGCACGGGTCGGCCAAGATTATGATCTTACTAGGGAAAGAATACCCTCATGAGCTCAATAGTGGTCTTTTATTTTAAATTGAAGTCACCGTTTGTGAGTTACAAGAATTTTTAATTAAAAATTGTTTTATTTAATTATTTTATTTATAGTTATTCCATTTATGGGTTTTCTCACTAGAGGCATTTGTCAGCTAAACTTAAGTCACACATAGGGTAATCCATCCATCCGAAATGAAACATTGCCTTCATATTTTTGATCTGGGGACCCATTTATGAGTAATTCCACATTTTTAGAAAAAAAATTCACACGTGATATTTTGAGCATAATATTTTTTTTCAATGAATCAGTCATGGAACTCCGGACTTCAAAATCATGTGCTGTCAAATTTCACTGTCTCAAGATAATTATTTATAATTAAAAAAATATTTGGAATTTCCAGGACATTACATTCTCCCCACCTTAGTTATTTAGGTCCCTGAAAGCCAAAACAAAGCCAAATCAAACATATGAGGGTACTGAGCATTAATCTTAGCCTCCCAATCCCATGTTCTCTCTTGGAGGTTCTCGTGATGTGACCAAACTCGCACCAGATGGATCGACCATCTACGAAGGACACTATCCTATCTATTCTATTTCTCCACTTAAAACTTTGTAAAAGTCTCCCCATCATCCAAGTCCAACTCACCCTAGTCGATAATGTGTGATGGATCATTCATGCAACTCCTCAGCTGGAACATATGAAAAAAATTATGCACCTAGTGCATTTGTGGGGGAAGATCTAAGTGGTACTCCACCTAGGCAACTCAACTGAGAATCTGGAAATGTCTGATGATCCTCAGAGATATATTTCTTCCCCGGCTGAATCTCTACAATCCTCATCACGGTGAGACCCGTAGGAAGTCATGGTCTCCATCCTCAAACTCTAAGGTTCTCTATCTCCTATAGGAATAAGACTTATGCTTTCTCTATGCAGTCTACATCCTCTCCTGGATGATATGAATCTTCTCAGTAGTATCCTATACCAACTCTAAACACATATGTGCTGGGACCCCTAGGTTTATCTAGTATAAAGATAATCTACATGGTCACCCATACAAGGCTCAAAATGGTTCCATGCAAATGCTGGATTGATAAATGTTGGTTTTTTTACCCCACCAGTGATAGGTGATCCTCCTAAATGTGACCATAATTCAGGACACAAGCACAAATCTGGTCGCCCATGGACTGTATGGTCCACATAGTCTTACCATTAGTCTGGGATAAAAGATCTGTTCAAGCGTGATGGAACCTGATGCTCAGATTCACTTGCTGACACGTGAGGAACTGTGATACGAACTCTGCCAATACTTTCATCATTCCTGGCCTCCAGAACAGAGGCCAGAGGACCTGGTACATCTTTGACACACCTGGTTATACTGTCATATGGGATGTTTGGAACTCCATAAACACCTCCTCTCGTAGCATTACCAGTGACATGGTGCATCCTCTGAAAATGGTAACATGCTACCCACTTTTAGAATATCCTTCATGAGCCTGTCCTGAGAATCTCTAAGCATGTCGGGTCTTGTAGTGTGCATCCCCAAGTTGTGCCTCCAGAACTCACTGAAGGAGTGGGGAAGTTACTTTCATAGACTAGAAGTAAGATTCTCTTTCACTATCCATGAATGATATCTACAATGTGGTAAGCTGGTTTGTCGCCTCGCTCAGATAATGAAAACTAGACCTCTTGCTGAGCACGTCTGCCACAACGACCCCCTTCCTTGTAGTAAATAGTATCTTGAAGTCATAGTCTGGGTGGAACACCAACCATATCCATTTCAAAAACTGATGAAAAGCCTATGGGAACCTTTCCATCCACATGAAAGGATACCCATTTTAACTGATTAGTGTGCCATCGAACCTTTGGTAGTGGGTACACATTCTCCACGACCACTTTGTTAAAGTGTTGTTAATCCACACATAACCAGAAATAGTGGGTCTTACTAAGCCCTTTCCCTTCAAGTCTCCCAACTGTAATCTCAGCTTCCAGAGCTCCATGGGAGTCATCTGAGGTGTAGTTTTAGAGAGCAGTGTTATCCAAGGGTACAAGTCAATGCAGAAGTCCCTCTCCTTGCATGGATGTAATATTAGAAACATGTTTAGAAAGGATGTTCCTAAACACTTCCACTGTTGTTGGGAACTCAAAACTCTAAAATCTTGCTACAATGATGGTAATTATGGGTAACTCAAGTTTGATAGGCTTCACCCTCCTATACATGAGTTTTTTCCGTGTTGCCTAGGTTTCCATTTTCTCTAACCAAGGAAAACCTCATTCAAATGTTGTAGATATACCACATCCTTTTTCCTAAAATAGTCAATCAGATCATGAACTATGGATGACCAGTCTAAACCCAAACCAACATTTTAAGGCCTCGACACTGCAACCCATAGGTTCTAACAAAAACTCTCACATCAAGGATCAGATCACACTGTTGGCATAAGTGTGATTATCAAGTCTCCACCCATAGGTATCTCCATATGTAAGGGTCAAGTTTATAGTTTAACTAGAAACTCTCTCTCTTGAAAAAGATTCATTATAATAAGGAAATATTATTACCTATGTGGATTAATTAAACATCTATTAGAAGACATAGACCATACATCGAATCATTCCTCGAGCCCTTGGGTCACATTCCTTGACCGCATGCAGCTACTCCCTTCCCCTATCCTCTAGCTCCTTGATCCTAGTGGGGACCACATTATGGTGGTGGTTGTGACATCTCGAAATGTATACCACCTCATTAAGCTCTATTATTTCTTCTTCCACATCTTCTTCCCTGTAGATTCATCTGTCCCTATCACTTCCTCTTCCTGAAAAATTTTACTAGCCTAAGTCTCTGAGACTAGCATCAGTTTCCTCCTTTCCCACAACTAACATTCACTAGTTCTATCTGCTCATACAAAATAATTCATCCCCAAATTATCTCTCAAGAACCATGACATAATTTGGAATTTAAATTAGAATATTTTCACCTTGAATATCCCTAATAAAATCTCTCTTCGAGTTCTGATCCCTAATAAACTACTTGTGTCATATTCATTGAGTACCTGGAATGGTCGGTATGCATTGACAAATACTTAGATACGAACATGTCATGTTGATGAAGCTATAGATGCTCTTAGGAAAACATACTCTTTAGATTTTTAGGGAATGATACCCCTTCTCATAGGAAGGTTCTCAAGCTCTGTCAAAATATATGTCACCTCATCGTAAGATTAGGGTAATCTGAAAACATTCATCACCCTTCTATGCCACATATAATTCTCATGCCAGGACCACCATCTAATCTAATTGTTTCCTAGATATATGGAAAATTAGTCACAAACTCAAGCTAGTACATAGCTACTTGTGAGTCGAGATCACCTCAGAACCAAAGGGGTATCTTTCACAAAACCTCTTCTAATGAACTGAGCCTATATGTGTCCTCTACTGATAGTGTCGATAGTAACTTCTGATAAAAGGGAAATGGTATTTTCGGGACACCACCCGAATGTACCATCTCAATAAACAGAACATGTAATGAAGCCACGTCACACTATGGTCCATACTCAAGGTCATGCATTGGAATCCTGGATGGCTTTCTGTTTGGAGGAATCTTTAAAGAGAATCAAGACAAACCATGGTCAGAAATTTATACATGGTGAGCTAACTCAAAAGTTTTCAAATTATAATCATTTAAAAAAACACGTGCAATGATTGTTTTTGAGTACTGTGTTAGAAAACAGAATTTAGGGTCCTTTTGTATGGATATGTCGGCGTCCAAACTAACACAGGAATCTCTAGTCTGAAATCCAAACTGAAGACACAGACAGTACCGACCCCATAAAAAAATACAAACTCTTAGTACTTCTGGAAAAACCGATCACCATTGATACCACTTTTTTATGACCCGTGTCGTGGGGCCTGTTACGTGACTACCACAAGCCCAACTTCCATAGGCCAGGGGTTGGTGACTAGCGCCAGAAACGCATAACCCTAAAGAGGGAACGAATTGCCTTAAAACTTATAAACACACCGATAGGGAACACTGTGCAATAGTATAACACTACAAAAGAAGAAAGTTTCAACCACAACTAAAAATCACCACTATGTGTAATAGTGAGTATTGAATGTAAAGGGGCCATAATAAGAGCCCAACTGAAATGGAAGTACAGAAAAAATGAAAAATAGTTCATGAGGTCATTCACCTAGGTTCCTACCAGAAGGGTATGTACACATTATCACCATAGCTCTCCACGTCGACCAGTTGCCTATTGGCATCGTCTATCGACCGCCTCTGAACACCATCATGCCTTGACTCCTCAAGACATAGTCTAGATGTCTTTCATCTGCATAAGACACCATAAGATGTGGGTGTATCCCATGCAGGGGTGAGTATAACAATATGTAGTAGGGACCCTAAGACCCTGATGGTGTCCCAAACTTCCACAAAGGGAAAGCCACAAAGCAAGATCTCAATCACAAAGCTCAAATGAAAATACATCTCAAACAAGGTATAACTAAAGTATAGAAGTACAAATGATTAGTCATGAAGGTAGATCATCTTATTCTATCAAGGGGCTCAGCTTCTGATCCACACAAGATATAACCCACACAGGATCGATATGCACTGACCCACACAAGATCGGTGAGAGCTAACCCCCATAGGATCTGGCCCACATAGGATCAGTATGAACTGACCCAAACATGATCAATGAGTTCTAGCCCACATAGGATCAGTATGTGCTGACCCACACAGGATCGGCAAGGGCATACCAACACAGGATCTGTATGCGCTGACCAACAGAAGATCACTGAGAACTGACCTCTATAGGATCTGACCCACACATGATAGGTGGTTAATAACCTACAAAAGATCACCCTTCATTCACCACCTCACAACCAGCCACTGGATTCCCATATGAAGCACGATTGATTCTAGGAGAATCATATCCTTAAGCCATTATTAATACCTCAACCTCTACAAATTTCCACAAAGATGTAACCCATTAAACTTCCATGTCATTAAGGTTCCAACGCATTTGATTGTGCATCAATCATACACCCATTAGGTGAGTTATCACCATTTTAGTGCCGAGGGCCCAGTTGGATTCAGGGTCGACCCAACACGGTCATTATTTAAGATTATCCAAAACTCAAGTGGAGTATCTCAAAAGTTCTATCTTGTCCTAAAGGTTCTGGTTCCATAAACTATTCATAAAATAGACTTGTGGTTTAGAGGATACACCCATTTAAGAATAATAGGGCTGAAAAAGGTGGTCTGGGTCCGATATGACCCAGCCCACTTGGCCATGTCCAAATGGGTTATGCACAGCCTGGTTTGGTAGGGCCTTGCCTAGCCCATTGGACCGATGGATTTTCCCACTGAGTGCAGGTTCGTCGAAGCTCAACCGGCTGGGTGCGGTCCGTAGGGCCGCGAAATCACCAGGCCCGCAGTCCAGGAGTGGGGCTCCATTCCCCTCCTGAATGTCTTGGTCATTCGGGTCTTCAAAGTTGTGGTGTCAGATCTCACCGCACCACCTACGTCGCTCAACCGTAGCGCCCCGCCCAGGTGTCAATGCAACCAACGATGGATGAAAACCCCTATCACCCACCATGGATCCGAGCCACGACCCTCCTTCCCAGTGCCCTATCGCATCATGCTGACATTGTCAATGCGGCCAGTGTTGGCCTACTTACCTTTCATAAAAAGTACCTTTGGGCCCTACCTCCTCTTCGCAACCGATGGTTTTTGTCCATCAGATCTCTTAGTCAGCAGCACTGCTGCACTGGTGGAGCTTTTGTGGCCCACCCGCAAAGCTTCCATGGTCTGATTTTTTTCTTTCCTGTTCTTACGGGATTCCCGAGATGGTGCCTATGCTATGTGGCCTTTGGTTCCACCCTTCCTCCATATATTTCGGTCAGCCAAGAAAAAAGAAACCATTAATGAGGTTGGCAGCGAGTTCGAGCATTTTTTGTTCGGCTCGCTCCCTCCACATTAGCATTATAACATGGGATATAATTAAGAATGAATATGTCTTAGTTAAAAATGTAACTCCTTACCTCGAGTTCATTGTCCGTTATTCCAGATGAGGAAGGAGTGTCCAAGTTTGAGGTTGTAGCGGACGAAGTAGAAGGTTCACATCCTTTGGCGCTCATCGTTGCCCATCGTTGAATCCTCTAAAGGTCATCGATGTTCTGTTCTACATTGGTTGAAGACGTCGCTAGCACTTTTTTAGAGGTTCCTCTCTTCTCTCTAAATAATCATGCCCGAGCTTTGTTTAAATAGAAGAAAAGATGAGATCATCCCCACCACCCTCGAAAAATTAATGCGGTTCAATAATAAAAGTTATTAATAAAACTATTAATTCTCCCAACGGTGCGGTTACTAAACCATTTGTAACTGGACATTAAATGTTCTGACAACCCAGCGGCCCTGCCACTACATCTAAACAATTACAAAATGATATTGAATAACACATGGAGTAATTTTATTATTTTTTTGTAAGCTCATAACATTATTTTTTTCATCCAACCCTTATTGGTCGAAGATAATCTTATCTTAAGAGAATATCACCACTTCTAATTCAATGGTTACCTTATATTTTTTTCCTCGAGCATCAGTTTAAAAGATTGAAATCTCTGCACATAGGTTCACTGATCATTCTTTCAAAAAACATCAAAAAATTATTAAAAGTCACTGTCGACCCATTCTAGTCAAGGTTAGACTCTGTTTATGGAGAAATCACCCTCAAGATTTGAAAGATACTCTTGGATTTCAAATATGAGTTACCCTTTTGGAGTTAATGAATTTAACAATAAATTAATTTACACTTAATTATTTTATTTACGGCTGAAAACTAACATCCATTGTTTTCCCACACTGTCCATGGTTAGGATCTGACTAAGGAATGTATACCCTCATGAACTCAAAGATGGTCTCGTATTTTCAATCTGAGTCAGCGTTCGTGAGAAATAAGCATTGGAAAAATAAAACAATATTATTTAATTAATTTAATTACTATTATTCCATTTTTTGGTTTTCTCGCTAGAGGCCTACGATGACTAAACATAAGTCCCACCTAGGGTAAAGTCACCATCCTGAACACAACGGTGCCCCCAAATAACTGATACAAGCACTCGTTTAAGAGTTATTCCCCTTTTATCCAAAAAAACTGCTCACAAGCTATTTAAAGCTTAACATTCTTTTCGACAGATCATTCTGGGACCTCCGGAGCTCGAAATCACGTGCCTTCAAATTTCAAAGTCTTGAAATAGTTCCATATAATTAAAATATATATATATATATGGATATTCTAGGACTTTATAGATCAGGTCTCTAAAACAATTTTTTTATCATTAGTGAAGAATAATTTTTTTCTTATGGTGTACCAGTATGATATTTGGATAAATTTCATGAATCATGGTCATGATTAGATTGAGAAAATTAAAATATAGAAATTTTTTTCCAAAAATATAATAATGTCCTTTTAATTAAATGGTTATATATGGATCAAATTTAATGAATAATATGTGGTGATTGAGAAGAAATCATTATTAGTTTTCAAATAACACTACACAGATAATCAAATATTCACAGACTAGACATTTTATCCTTTTAATTAAATTTTATTTCAATATTCGTGGATATATTATTGAAACCAATTTATAAAAAATTGACATCAAATTGTCTTTAAATAATTGAGTTGTTAAATTAGAAGTATTAGTTTTATAGTTAGATGGATTTCTCATTTTATATGATGATAGAATTACAGTTAGATTTAATAATGAACTCTATGTGATTAATCAGTCACAAAGATATTGGTATTAGATATGTGATGAATATTTAAAATAATTTGTGATTATAATATATAGGATTTAAGGACACTATCTATAGGATAATGGTTTATAATAAATGAATGAGGAGGATGGTTTATATAGAAGTCATTATGTTTTTATTATTTATTAATAACCAATGAATGTTGTTTTTAGAAATTTTTAAAAGTTAATTTAAATTGACTATGATTATAACATTTATTTCTTCCTATTGTTTATTAGTTAGATAAGGGAAAAATTGTGAATTAATATCATAATCATAATATGCATGAAATGTTCCTAAAATATTTTGGATAGAGTTTATAAAATTTATGGAATCATCGATTGAAACATAGATAATGTATTTGAATAATTATAGAGGAATGACGGTAAAAAATGATGTCTATAAAAAAGTGTTTTATGTAAAGTTATATTTCTTTGAGTCATTGGTTTAATAAGTTATTTATTCTTTATAAAGACATTTTATAACTAATGTTTTTTCTCATAAATGGGGAGAGGTGACTCATGTGTTTTGGGGAATATATATTCAAGTGTTTTTGTACAATATGAATATTTTGGAAAAAATTTCAATTGTATTCTCCCAAGGGGAGATTTTTGTGAAGGGTGATATGATATATGGATAATTATAATTGTTTTTATCAAGAAGATAATGTCAATTTAAATGTGTAAATGGAATAAAGTTGTTAAAAACATGATTCTCACGAATAATTTATATTGTAAAAATTTACATTATACTTTGGGTTCTAAAAATGATAATGGTGAATGGGGGTTAGTGTTTTTTATTTCTGAATCATTTAAAAAACTGTTCAGAATAGTATTATTATTTTAGGGATGATAAGTAAAATATATTTTAGGTTGTAGAGTTTTTTTAATATGTGAGTTATCAACCCACACAATCGGTGGTATTTTTTGAAGTAATACAATCAAGTAATATTTGGTCAAATATTATAAAAAAATGAAATTAAAATAATCAAAATGAAATATATTTTTTTTATACGGAATCAAGTGAAAATTTTTTTGTGGGAATGATAAAAAAAATTTAGTTAGAGAATATAAAAAATTTCATGGTGAGTCATTTTACATTATAATTTATATTCCATGGTCTGAAAATCAATGATTTATAAGTATTAATTTCCCATGAAGTGTTTACTTTATATATTATTCTATTACTTTACACAATGTGATAGTGGAAAATTTTATTTTTCAATTACAATCAAAATTTTGAATATGATGATAACACATATTAATGAATTATCATTATATAATTTTTAATATTTCATAGAAATAAAGTGTATATAAGAAAAAAAGATATGAATTTATGATGTTCTTTAGGTAATAGGGAAAATTGTTTTGATTTTAGTCATTATGGGGAAAATTATTTTACAATAAAGTTTATACATTCATTACTCAACATGATAAACCAATCTAAATTGTGGTTGTCATCATTGTACTGATTAAATAATGAAGTATCACATGAATTCAAAGGAAATATTGATTTGGGATCTATAAACTCGTAACTACATCATGTACTTGAATAAATAAAACCACTATGAAAAAAATATATTAAATTCAAAATATAGAAATGAATGGGATTTCAATTATATGAATATATTATTTCCAAGGTTATTAGAGTCAATAAGTCAATTGAAAAAATAGTGGTTTAACTAGATACATGGTGGTTTTTTTGATGTTATATAATTTTTCTTGTATTAAATATTTATTTAAACAAATAAATACATCAAAATTAAAAATGTATATTCCGTAACATATTGATGGAAAAAATGTAATTTTTTATAATATTAAACTGAAATATTTAATAAATGAATCATAAGAACTATTAGGAAACAAATATTAATAGGTAAAGATTATATTAGGTGAAAAGAGATTATTATATAATATTCGTTGAGTAATTTTCAAAGAAAATTCTTTAATTTTGATATTAATGATCATTTATTCCAAAAATGAAGAAAAATATAATTTTCAAAATTAGGATATATATTTTTTATACCCCAATACAGATTTAACGAATATAATTTTATATATGATAGGATCATTTTAATTTACATGATCTGTAGTTTTTAATTTTTATGTGAGAGTATTGGCCTTTTAAATTTATGAATTATTGTAAATAAAGAGTAACCATAGGTCTACTGTAATGTTTTTAAATTTATTACACATAATTATATTTTTGAAAACTATAAAATCATCAATATATCCTCCTTAGGTTTATCACGGTGAGAATGATACGAGTAAACATTATATATACTGAAATATCTTCTTGTTTTTTTCAATCAATGTTATTGAAAAGTGAGACCCTATTAATTCGAGAAATATAATTTCATAGTGGAAAATTTAATTTAATATACCCCATTTCAACCCTAAGAATTGTATCATCCCTCAATGATATCAAAAAAATAT
Organism: Viscum album; assembly: GCA_963277665.1. Classification (NCBI taxonomy): domain Eukaryota; kingdom Viridiplantae; phylum Streptophyta; class Magnoliopsida; order Santalales; family Viscaceae; genus Viscum; species Viscum album. The sequence continues at coordinate 1,009,092,854 of OY728127.1, forward strand.
TAATACCTTACATGGACTCTCCACATAGTATCTGACAACCCATCATGTTTTGTGGATTATGTATACTCCAATGAACTTGTTTCCAATAATGGAATCAATGTTACCCCTTCCAAACACTTCATTAAGTTTTTAATAACCTATAATAACTATTGGTGTCTCAAATAATCTATATCAAGATAAACCATTTACCTGTATGTAATATTTCAATTTCACTCGATCCTTGTCCTCACATGTATTGATTATTTATCCTATATATAATTAGATGATTTGGAATATTATTGTTTAATTTAAATATATATAATTTATAATGAACTATAATAACATTTCTCAAAGTTATTTTTGAGTTCATTGTTTATTCATATAAATCCATCATGGAGATTCAACACACACTACATAATTATCATATCTAGTTATATTGAGTACATGAGATATGTTTGAAGTTCCTTTGACAATTTTTCATCTAAATAATGAATTGGAAAAATTATACCTCTTGTGGAAGGATTTTTATTGATGGATCATTTTCAAGAAATTTATTATTTGGAAGAAAACCATGTTCCCATGTTAATTTTTCATATTATGTCCTATATAAGAATGAATATGAGTATAAGAATAATGTAAAAACATCTTATATTTTATAGAAGTGTCCTGAAATGAACCAAAAATTAACACCTCTTTGAATTTTACTAAAAATAAGAGTAACCCCAGAGGCCCACCATTATTAGGCCCAATATTAGAGACTAAAAACATGTGTATGAAACATTAACATAAATTTCATTACCCTCATAAATCATATGAATATATATAAAATGAAACTAAAAGTAAAATAAAAATAATATAATATAAATATTGATGTCCCATAAAATGTGAATGTTTTATAGAAAAAATACACTCTCAAATGAAAAATAAGAAATAAATTCAATTGTATGTATCTTTAACCACAACTCTCAAGCTTGAAGATTGAGCTACCTCAGAAGGACACCAAATTCCACATAGAAACTGATAAAAATATTATATGTATTTATTAGTGATCATACATTAATACATTGTAGGATCTTCATCCAAATCCCATTTCTAAATTTGGTTGAACAATACTAATTATTCAGAGAATAAATAGTATAACCAATAAATTTCTACCAGGTCAATAATCAATCATCCTCACGATGGATTTCTCAACCACAATCTCATCCATGTATAAAAATATTAATATAATAAGAAAATATTTGGAGGAATCCATGAATAATATCCCCTAATATTAATTTTCGATCAAAATAAAATAAAAACATAATGGTTCTCTCAATACTATTCGTATCCATGACATATTTCATTATATACCATATCTTAATGAGGACACTTATAACTACTACATTATCACCATCACATATCTTACACCTTATACCATATACCAAGAACACATGATACCCTTATCACCTAAATATATCACAATAGAATATCATGAGGATAATGGAATTAATCCTCACGATCTCCACTTTTCTTACCATAGTGCCACTATATATAATTATCACGTCCTCATAATCGTAATTGTCCGTATGTAATAAAAAATAATCTTATTCGATTTTTCCCCATATTCTAATAACTATAGTGATTCATCAAAACCCATTTCTAACCCAAATGAGAGATTGAGAGAGTTTGGGTTATCATCCATCTTCCCTCCTTCCAACCTAGATGTCTGTGGAAAACACCCATAACCCAAAACTATTGGGTACAATTAAGGATATTTCACTTAGGTGGGGTGAATATAAAATTAGAAGGAAATTAAAATGATAATATATAAATATGGAATCCCAACCTATAGGATTCACACCAAATAGTAGTACAACACCCATTTTAACCACCACATAATAACTTCCACAAGCAATCATCAATACTAATTACTATACTACAGTAGAGGAACAATTTTCAGAAAAATAATCCTAAATAACTAATCAATACATTATATTTAATAACGTAATAAAACAATTTCCCAATTTAGCATTACTATACCTGATATATTATTTGTAGAATTAATTTCCTTATCTAATCAAAAACCATTCATTATCCACTAACTATGTTTCAGTCAATTGGTTACTCATTTATTTAATTCATCAAAAAATTATTAAAGAACTAAAAACAATGTATTTCCATTGTATTCCTATAATCTTATTCATTGTAAACATTTATACACACCATAAAACTATAAAACTGTAACATATATCCACATATATCTTTCAATAGATGCAAACCACCACATAACCCTGGCCCACAATCACCCAATCAACAAAAAATCATTCCTCATCAACATAAAAATCTATACCAATATTCTATAATAATAAATTTATATTATCTTACCATTTGTGGAAAGGAATCATCATACCCTTCTATAAAACCCATACTGATATACCTAATAGTTAATAATAAATTTGCGACCAAGAACACATAATGGTAACTTCATAAAAAGGAAAAAGAAAAATGAAAATAAAAACCCATTTTTAGTAATAAAAACATTCACACTCCGCCATCTATATTATTATTTTAAACTAATTATTCATCTCATACTGCAAGCACATCACATCAATATCATAATACACTTGAATGGTTCATCAAATTCTTTACATAATTAACCATTCATGAATGTAAATTGTGTCATTTTGTCAAAATCCACAAAAAAACTCATGAAAAAAACACTCATCCCCCCATACATATCCTAGTAGAAAATTATTTTTACCCTTAATAATGTTGATAAAAGTTTTACATAAAAATTGTTGAACTATGTAAGAACATGTGAATTACCCATTTTCAAAACTTCCATTTTTTCAATAGATTAACATAATTAAGATATTTAATTCCTTCCATCAATGGAAGAAACCATGAATGTTACATTGTTCAAAAAAATTAAATAAATTTTTTGAGTCCCCTACATTAATAAAAAACCAAAACCACTACGCAAAAAATTGATAGGGTAGATGATTCACTAACACTAGAACATACAATGAACACCCCAATCAACCCACTCAAAAAAATAATCATAAAAACCATAATATAATCATAGAAAAACAATAACAAAGCCCTATGATATTATTCTCATATTATGAATAGTTATTAATCCCTAGATTAATAGAAGAGGGACTGACATCTTATGAAAACCAATCAATTTGTTGAATTGATGAGATAAATCCAATTAGGGTGCATCAAGAGTCCCTTAGGGAACCCCTATAGTTTCCGTAAACAAAATTAATATAATGAAAAAATAAATAAATTTGAATTATAATTGAATCTTAAACTCACTCTTGAAATCAAGGAATCCCAATATGATAAAACATTTTATAACTATGATTTGGGTAATTAAAATGAACTATTGAAAATAACTCAATAATACCCTATATATCACTTATATAAGTAGATACCTAGAAATATATATGATGTATTCATATAACAGTCAAATTGATAATAAATCATACTCTATGAGGAGGAAATTTCTTTTATATTTATAAATTATTCTGCAAAACCCTACACACCTCTAGTCAAAAAATTTATCCATGATTGTAAATTCTCCCACAAAATAGTGCAAATAATAAAATCTTTGGTCTTGCACCCCTAATCTAGATATCATCTTAACACAATATAATTCCATACTGGAGATCATGAATATATTAAAATTACAATTTTAAACTCACAACATTCCAATCTTGAACATGACATAAAATTCCCAGTTGATAACTTCTCTCCCTCTCCACCTCTCTTCCACCAGCCTCCTCTCAACAACTCAAAAAAATAAAAACTAGAAAGGTAATAGGTTCAGTGAGTTAGGATTATTATATTAGATACCTATCAAATGATTCTCAAAAATTTTTATCAAACTAAATCTAGAAAAGGGTATACACCCTAACAAAACCAACACTCATCAAGAGATACGTCTCTTATCAAGAAAACTAAAACACTATGAAATATGTAGTGAATGAGATGAAATGGCTCAAAAAAATGATAAAAATCAAAAAATCATTGAATATTTAATATCAAGTAAAATATCACATACTTAGAAGAATAAAAAGGCCCAATAATATCCCTTTATACCATGAGTGAATCAATGACTCTTATACCCATGTACATTCATGTGAGAAACAATCAATCTTCAAAATACAAACCAAAGGATTACAATGTGTGTGTAAAAAATTCACTCGATGATATTAGATCTCAAATATTAATTCCAAAAAAAATTTGTTTCATCCTTAATATAAAAACCCCTCTTGTCAATCAGAGGTTGTGTTTGTGAAAATATTGACGAATCCTGGACACATGAAGGGAAACTTTGATCTGGTTCAATTACAGGTGATGTTTCAACTTATATTGCAGCTCACTAAGAAGACCCTACATCTCAAATGGACTCTTAATTCAAAGGAAAATATTACTCCATTATCAAAAACAGTATTTTCTATGTCATGTAAAATCCCAATAGAATATATGTTCACCAACCTCAAAATATAGATATTTCCTCCTCCAATCTACATATGATAGTTTTTAATGTGAGATGGCTTCATCCACTCTAGAATAATATAATCCTTATAATTCCTGCTATTAACTAATTTTTTTCTAATGATGTATAACTCTGAAACCTCAAAAAACAATACAAATATCTATAGGTTTTCCCATACAGTTAAACAAATGGATCCATTCCAATTTATGATTGATAAATTTTATTACACGAAAACATAACTGAGGGAAATTTCTTCCCCCTCCATCCACCAAACACTAACCCATATACAAAAAATATCCCTCAATATAGGAATAGTCCATACCATATTCATTTAATTTGATTATGAATGGTTTTGATAAGGTGTAATTTAAAGTTAAAAGTACACATGAGACCTCCCCAAACTCATGAGGTAAAATGTGGATCCCAATAAAAAAATTATGGTCCTCTGTATCCCATAAATCCTCACTATCTCTTCCATATACCACCATTCACGCTCATCCACAACACCTTACTTTATAATCACTACAAAATAATTCTACATCATCAAAATATATATGGTCACCCAAATATCATTAGTTCAACCTTGATAATGTGGTAAAATGGCCAAGAAATCCATTCATATTTCCCAAATATCAGCTCAAGAACATCCAATTGATTCAACAACCAGCAAAGATAATATGATCTTCCTTTAGCTAATGAAAAAAAAACATTGTGACATAGACTCAAAAAATAACCACATTATCCCTATCAATAATAAATAGATCCCCAAGGAATAATACATGTTGTATATAGTATAATTAATTACCAATAAAGATCTATGAGTCTTTTGATGAACCTTACTTTATATCAATGATGAAAGAGAAATGATTGGTTATAAAAATATCTAATAATAACCAACCTTTGACCATCCATGATTGTAATCAATAGCAATGATTTAGTCAATTATCACCTCTACCTCTGTGTATTCTCATTGAGACTTGTCCACTGACTACATCAATGATGATTTCACATTAATTTTTAGGATTCCAATACCACTAACCACCTCAACATAATTATATATAACATTTTATTCCTTTAATTAACATGCATTAATTTCCCATCTCTAGAACGAAATACCATAATAACTTATTTCAACACATGTGAGAAACTACATTCCATTTTCTTAGGATGTAAGAGATCTGAATGTCCTTGTTCTGAATGATCTTCATCCAACTATAATTATGTGGAATTAGATCCTATTAAGAGAAAATGTACATCATGATTTGTTATATTTAAAGTGTAGAAAACAATTTATAATCTGGGAAATCTTCCAAAACATCATATAAAAACCTATGACCACATACTATGGATCATGGGTGGGATAGTAAATCTCCTAGAAATTTAACTCTCTTGACCCTTAAAAAGTCAGTTACCTTCATTGCATCCAGGGTCTCCCCAAAATAATATGATAAGAACTATTGAAAACCTCAAACATCACACCCTCATATAGAAACTGAATATTGAGAGCACTAATTAACTTTAACTTAATGTACCCAAAAGTCACATAAGACTGATTATTCCATATAAAATCATTTTATTTTGTTTTCATGTTTTTCAATAGAGATAATATATTATTGAATTGATATAAAATCATATGATAATTTCATCAATGACCAAGGAATAATATGACTAATGCAATATTTTTGAGAATATCTTAAGAAAAAATAGCCTCAAACATCAAAATATTGACTACAGCTCTCTTAAGAGGCAATACATGACATAGAAAAAATGAATTATATTCCCAAAATGGTGAGTTGGAAATCTTCATATAGAGAACATGGTATTGATATACATGGAAAAAACCATTGTGACTATCGACATTAACCTCCACCATATTATTTTATTTAAGGATTTCATTATTCAATACTTCCAAAAAATAATCCAGGAACATGTCATATAATGAAATTAATGATTACTATGAATAAAATTTTAGATTTTGTGACATCAAACAACATAACTGTGATCACTATGTTCCCATAATGCCACATGAAGGTAGTTTTCCATATATCCTCCTCATTATCCATCAATTGAAGGTACCCAGATCACATATCCATATATAAAAATTATGTTTATATCTTCAAAAAGGATAATAAATCATCTATCTACAAACACCACCAAAATATTGGATTTTAGCAGATGTAGTAATCGGACCTTTTCAGAACTTATAATGAATTGACTACCGATCTGAGGTTGAAATCTTACCATGATCCTCATTTGTTCAATGTATGATAAATGATAGTTTAATTGACATTGATAAAGGAACATTTAATCATCTTTTTTATAGGGTTGATAAATTTGGAATTTATTAGAGATAAAAATCACTAACAAAGAAACCTTTATGAGTTATATTTTTAATGATGATAAAAGGTACCTTTATCATCTCTTTTTTCTAGAACTGATAAAAACTGATTTTTTTTTACCATTTATCAAAGCCTAAAACCCCCTTTCTCAGTGGGCCAGTGACTACACCACACCCACCCCATTCTTTAATTCCTATGACCGCCTTCATTAGCACTAGAATATTTATTTTCCACCCCCATGGGCACAAAGATTTCATCCAAGGAACACCATGTGCAGACCTAAACTCCTTACCACTAACCCTCATTTCTTTATTATGTATTATGTTATTGTTTATATATATTTACATATATCATTATAATAAATATATAAATAATTATTTTAAAATAAATAAATAAAATATATGTTTTTCTGAGTGTCGATCTGGGTATGATATATATATAAATAAATAATTATATTTGTTTAAGTATAAATATATGAAAATTTGTTTGCATATATTTGAATAAAATACAAATATATAATTTTTTATCAATACAGATACATATATATAAACAATATATGTATATATATATATGTGTATATTCATAGAGTTTTATTGAAAATTAAAAAATACATAACATTTATTGATAATGACATTTTTATATAAAAATACTTGAATGTATGATGTATACACAAAATATTTAGACACACTCAGATACATACATATTTACAAACACAGGTACTGATTTACATTTCTCTATAACAAGAATAAATCATTAAATATATATGTATTTATTTAAATATATTGGTATATAAACATAAATATATATTTGGTTCCCCTTATTCACCACGAAATAGATCTATTTAGATGATGTAATTTGATGTATGGTTAAGTCCAATCTGAAACCTAGATCAAAAATTTTTACCATTTGAAGTTTTTATAATGTAATAAACTTACCATTGACTATTAATCATCTCATTTAATATTTATGTCATATGATGGTTAGTATACCAGTATTACTCGAAAATAATTTGAAATTTATAAATAAATATGTCTTTTTAATGATTTTAATAAATTTTTATTAAATATCATATAGATTTTGTGTAATTTGAAATTTACCCTTACCTAAAAGACATTTCATAAAATATTTTTTCTATATATCAATATAAATATATTTATTTATTAATTTTGTTAATTATGTATAATTTTTTAATGATATACTTACTTTATCAGTGATAGTAAAAAGTGTTGATAAAGCCCCCTACTATCAATGCTTTTTCAATGTACTGATAGTGGATCCCATTTATCAACACAATTTTATTATCACTGATAAATGGGCCCCATTTATTAGAGAATTTTAACCAAAACAGATAGTGGGACCCCTTTATCAGTGATTTTTTTATTAGCGCTCATAATGGGGCCCGTTTATCCGTGCTTCTTTAGCATTAATAAATACACCCTTTATAAAACCCCTAACATTTTATGGCGTGTTTCTTTTAAATTCATTCAATTCATTAGATAGACTATATTTCATGAAGCATAGAGTCTCTATGAAACAAAAATTAGTTATATATTCGAGAAAGTCATAACTTATCCATTAAAAATAAATTTTTCACTTATGTTCTTTGAGTTTCAAAATACGGTCATCTTCGATTCTGAACAGTATGTTATTTGGAGTCTGATGGAAACAACATGTTTTTTTGTGAATAATAACATACATTTATGAATAGTAATATAAATAGTAATATGACCATTATGAATAGTAAACATTATTATTATTTTATTTTTCACTTGTTATAATGAAATGATATGTTGATTAATTTTTCAAGGTGTTAAATAATGAGTTATAGATTTAAAATTATAAATTTTGAATAAATTATGATTTTATATAAAAATAAAATGAATAATATTCAGAATTTGTTTTTTCAAAAAATAATGTTCGTTTTTTAATAATTCATGTCAAAAAATGGTTATGGAGAATTTTTAATATTTTTATGAAATTCGTAATTTTTTATGAATATTAAAATACAATAAATTACAATAAATGTTTAATACCTGTTTAACTGCATCATAGGTGATGCAAGGCTGATGTAAGCACACATGGTTTGAACATAGTTGAAATTATTACTATTTTGGGTAAAATTAATTAATACTATTTATAGTCTTGTGAAAAAATAAAAAAAATAAAAAAAATATTTTAAAATCCCTCCTCTGCTCTACTATAAATACCAACCACATTCCCCTCTTCCTCCCTCACGACCCAAGATTTGAGCCTTTCCTATGATATTTGAAATTCACATACCAATCCTTCCACCCACATCCATGACCTTATGGTCTCACCAAAAGCTCAAAAAAGGCCATAAATAGATTTTCAAGGAGGAGTACTCAAGATGTGAACATATCTTCATTTTTCTTTCAACTTCTTTTAAAAGTTGTATTCTTTAGTTTCTCTCTCATCACACCCCTCATCAAAATGCTTTGATAATTCTGGAACCTTACATGAACTATAAATATATTTTTATAATGTATTATTTGATAATCATATCTCCTTTTCCCTCCTCTAATACTAAAACTGAAAGTACCATCCGAGATGTGCTAATTTATAAATTTCAAGAACGACGAGTTTCTGGTTTCTATTATTATCTTCAAAAATGGTGAAGAAACATTTTTAATGGTTGAAAAAAATCATAATATATGTATTTTATATTATTCATTGTTATGTTATCCTTACACACTCATTATATAATATAATAAAACCAAACAAGTTCATTGTGCACAAAAACCCCATGTAAATCCAAGCATTTACCATTAACATTTATCAAATTGTTCATCTGCATAGTATATAACCAAAATAATTATAAGAACATTTATATCTATGTAATTTAATGAATAATATTTATTTACAATTATGGATGTTTAAAATCATTTTATATGAACTTCCATTCATGAAAACAAGAAAACTCATCATGAAAACCAATGAAAAAAATGCTTCCAAAACAATAAAATTGGATCTCTTAAAACCATAAAAAAGGATATTGAGGAATTTAATATAGTTATAATAAATAAATGCCATTTCTATGAGATTATTTAATTATTAATTAATGACTTTAAATTTGGTTATTTAGGTTATTAAGATGAATCAAAGAACACATTCGGGCATAAGATGTGGGGTTTTTCATCTCACTTCCAATTCCGTGAGATTTCTATTATTTCAACTAATTTCATGTATGAGGTATATGTGTACATAAATTTGATTTATAATATTCAGATTCTCTTTATATTCATGGAATTATGTTATTTATTTTTTGATTATTGATTTTTGGTCCTACGATTCAATTGATTACATTGTAATAAGCGACTTTGTCTCAATTTCCATTTCATTGAGACCTGCTTTTTATTATACAGAGATTATTTCTTATGTGGTGTATCTACTACCCATTTAAGTTCATTTTTCATTTTAAATTATAATTATTGTAAACATCCTTTTTCTTCTAGAATGGATGTTATTATTTCCTTAAGTTGTATACAATTTCACATATGGTGTTTATTTGGAATATTATTTTAACTATCAAAATATTGATGAATCTGTATTCTATACTCTATATAGATATTGAGAAGGTATATTGTAATTGTATTAAATCTCAGTACAAAAAATTATTTGGACTTTTAGGGATGTTTGGGGCCCCCTAATGCCATATGATTCATTATTAGGTCACATGAGACAAATCCATTAGCAAAAAACCTCTCGAGTTTGTTTCCAAAACAGAATCAAACGGGTATCTACCCACAGACATAAACCATTTCAATGGTATAGTGGTATCATGATCTAGAGACATGAATTCCAATGAATAATCAGTCTCATTTTTCATTTTTAGTTATTACTATCCATGAGGTTTTGACTATGAAAAAATCTGTGTATGCAGTTTCATTCCCAGTTTATTAATGGCGTCATTTTATTTATTTATTCACCATGTTATATTGACTATGCCATGATTTTTATGTTTTAATTTTAATTGATTCATAAATCATTTATTTTTAATCTTTCTCAGGAATCTGTGATCACCCCTTACATTTTCTTACCATCAACATGTTATGAGGATGAGACCATTTATTAAGTTCTCATGGATGATGTTTATTAGTTTTTGATATGTATTTTATTTTATTACCTTTCACAATGTAATATGAGATTCAAGTGTGTTTCTAGTTCCATAAAGGCTACACCAATGATCTGTCCTTTGGGATTTATTTATTTTTAACCATTCCAATGTAATAATTAATGCATAAGCTCTTGGATTATTGGGTCGGGGCATTGTCGTTGGTATTAGAGGATGTTTAGTAGAAAACATGGATAATAGATTATAAAATATATATTTGGGAACAAATACATAATGAATACTTTGTGGATAAATATACAATAATTTCCATTAATTTTGGTATGGAATAGATTGTGCGGAGGTTTTTAGAAAATGCATCCTTGTATAGATACAAACAAGTAGAGGTGGCTGCGCAATAGATTTACCAAGGGGTAAAATAGGAAAACACCGCATTAAGCTAGACATGAATTCAGATTGGTGCATGAAAATAGGCTTTGGTGCACTTTTTATTTGAAACTCCCAGGGGATATTCTTAGGATAATTCACATTTTCCTTACAATCCATTGTGATGGATTTGAATGTAAATTTTTCCATAGAGAAAACATGATTATGATATTAGCTATGTGTTGAATTTTAATATATGCTTTTTATTTTTCTAGTTGGAATTGTAAATTATGATTCATAACCTAATCTATTGTATGCCATTATTTAGAAATAGCTCCTAATAGAATAAGTGGAATCAATGCTCATGGGAAATTTATGGATTTTCACCCTGATAAATTTAACAAATTCAATGTTGGAGTGGATCATATCATCACTATATTGGTACAACATACTCAGGATGTGAATAATAACCATGTTATGCATGTATTTTATTTTTTCATGTAGTATAATCCCCCATCATTTAGTTTTACTACTAATATAGTGGTAGCTGAGTAGTGGATCATTTCCCTTGAAATGATGTTCATGGTATTATGAATTAATGAAAATGATATGGTAGTGCTTACAGTATATAGTATCAAGGGTAACACTGATCAATGGTGGTCCCTGATCCAGAATTCCACAGAGAAACAAGAAATAGAAGATATGGAATGGAGGACATTTAAGGAAATATTATTCGACACACATTTCACTCATGAGAAACAAATCAAAACGAAGAGTAAATTCCAAGGATTATAGAAAAGGGAAGAAAAAAATGTTCCAGATTATTAGGATACCTTCACAATACTACCCAGGTATTCAAAATATTATATACATGAATAAAAATACAAGATTTAACATTTCATTGATGGTTTTAAGGAATGTCTCCGAAGGGCACTAGCTTGTCAATAATTTTCATCATATGATGTAATTGTATTAAGTTCCATAAAAATAGTGAAATAATATTCAAGATAAAATTTATTAAATTGTAATAATGATAAGAAGAAGAATTTTAATAAACATTTAAAAGAAGAATATCCAATGTTGAAGAAGTTAATGAAGCAATTTATGTTGTGCGAGAACCGTTGAAAGAATCATCCTAGAAAATCATTGAAAGGAATATAATTTTTCTATAACTATGGAGAACTGGTTCATAGATTTAATTAATGAAAGGGGAAGAATAAAATCAATTATTTTTAATGATAAAATTCTATAGAGATTAGAAATTATGAGAATATGTGTCCTAATCACCAATAAAACATTCCTTAGAAAAGGCCACAAGAGAAAAGGAAATATTATGTGATTACAACAGCAGAGTTTGAAGTGAAAAATGATGTGGTGGAAGGAATTTTAGTTATTTCCTCATCGATAGGAAATTAATTATTTCATTTTGTATCATCACATTCATTTATATCAACTCTGTTGGCCTAGAAAATTATACATGGCCAATTTGATTTAATAAAGTACTTTTTAGTCAAAACTCCTTAGGGATGTATCATTGGAAAAAATATGTGTCGATCAGTCCCCGTCATGAAACATAAACATTCTGTAGTTTCTAACCTTATCATCATACCATCAATTGACATTAATATAATTATTGGAATGAATTGGATGCAAATTATAATGATAGAATCTAATGCAAGAAGAAAGAAGTTACAATTTCTACAAATGGTGTACAATCCATTATCATTAGAGAAGAATCCATTACATATAATTTTTATCTAGTTACACCGCTATTAGATCTACTGAATTCAATTCTTAGAGAGGAATATAACACGTTATGTATTGCTGAGGAATGAAATATTCAAATTAAAGACGTACCTAGTGTGAAACAACACATTTATGTATTTTCAGAGGATTTACATAGAAATCCTCTCGAGCTAGAAGTTGAGTTATCTATTGATTTAATTCCTAGTGAAAGACCTATATCAAAGAATCCATATACAATGGATGCTAAGGAATTAATGGAGCTAAAGAAATGACTAGAGGAATTGAGTAATAAAGGCTTTATTCAACCCAGTGTTTCTCCTTTGGGAGACCATATCCTATTTGTAATGAAGAATCATGGATTCAGGAGGCTATGCATTGATTACTAGGAAATAAATACTATTAAAATAAATAAAAATCACCATCATCCACGAATTGATGATTTATTTGATCAAATTCATAGAGCCTAATATTTTTCGATGATTGAACTTCGATATTGATATTATTAGCTATATGTGAGGAATGATGATATTCCAAAGACAACATTTTGAATCAGGTATGGGAAATATAAATTTATTATAATGCCATTTGAATTATTAATTCACCATTTGTTTTCATGGATATAATGAATAGAATTTTAAATGAATATATTGATGATGTTGGTGTGGTATTTGTTAATGATATCATGGTATAATCCAAAACATATGAAGACCATGAGAATCAGTTGTGGATTATTCTGAAAACTCATAGAACAAATGAAATATATGGGAGGTTATGAAAGTATGAATTTTGGATTCCATTAGATTATTTTCATGTCTATATTTTCTCTAAGGATGGAATCCCAGTTGACCATATGAGGACAAAGGTAATATATTATTGGACCATGCCAACAAGATTAATTACAGTATGTAGTTTTATTGTCATAGTAGGTTACTTTCAGTGTTTCATTTAGAATTTATCCCAAAAAGATAACCTACTAACCAAGATCACATGTAAAGGGGTTAAATTTGTATGGATGAAAGTATGTATATAATGATTTGATGAATTTAAAATAAGATTATTCAATGCACCAATTTTGAATCATCCATATAGAAATGATGTATTTGTGACATACAATGATGAATCAAAGAATCGATTGGTTGGAGTCCTTAGAAAAAATGATAATGTTATTTGTTAGGCATCAAGACATTTTAAGACACATGAAAAAAATAATCCAACTCATGATCCTGAGTTTGCATCCGTAATATTTTCATAGAAAATATGGAGAAATTATGTCTACGGTGAAAGATACGAGATATATACGAATCACATGACATTGCAATACATTTTTACACAGAAATAACATAACATGAGGCAAAGGATATGGCTTGAGTTACACATATATTATGTTTTTTAAATAAAATACAACCTTGTAATGGAAAATAATGTGGATGATTCGTTATGTAGGAAGGATCATGGACATCTAACCCAAATGAGTATTGAGATGGATCCTATATTCGTGGATCTACAAATTATGGATATGGGAATTGTTATGGAATGTGAAACATCATTCTACATTAAAATTATTTATATATTATCTATACTATAGAAGATAAAAATATACAAATATATTGATGAGAATATAAATAAGATAATTAAATCTCTTAAAGAGTGTTTATTGGAAGACATTGTGTATATGTATAGAGTTCTGAAATGTGAGAAGAGTTTATGTTTTCCATCAGTACCTGTGCTAAAAGGAAACTATTAGATTATGATCATAGCTCAAATTTCCCGAAAAACCATGGAAGTAATATGATGAATAGAGATATGAATGAAAATTTTTATTGGGTAACATGAAGAATGAAATTACTGACTCTGTGTCAAGGTGTCATGTTTTTCAACAAGTGAAGGCTGAGAGACGACTTCCTAGGTGGGTAATGTGAACTCTTCCTATTCCTATGTTGAAGTGGGATGAAATTTAGATGTATTTTGTCATAGGACTATAGAGAACACCTTGGTAGAATGATTCAATATGGGTAATTATGGATCTTCTCTGGAAACCAGTACTTTTCCTTGTTATATAAGAGGAATCACTGCTTCAACATCTGGGAAGAATTTATATTAATGTAGTTGTAAGACTACATGGTTCACCTCAATTGATTTTGTCCGATTGAGATCCCCAGTTTACGTTTAAATTATATAAAATAATCTAGAAGGATTTGGATACAGAGCTTCATATTAGTACTTCTTATCGCCCCCAAACTGATGGAATGTCTAAAAGGACTATTCAAACACTGGAATACATGTTCAGATCATGTTCTCATGACTTTCAATGAATAAGAAATCAATAAATGTATTCGGTAGAATTTTCATATAATAATATTTTCCATTATTTCAATCAAATAATGTTGTATAAAGCCTTATATGGTAAGAGTTGTCGAACTCCATCTTATTGGGATGAAGTTGGTGAGAGGAAACTTACCGGCCCAGAACATATTGAAGAGAGAACTACATAGGTAATGAAAATTCAAGACCATATTAAAGCTTCCAAAAGTAGGAAAAATTGTTATCTTGACAACCAGAGAAAGTATTTGGAATTTCAAGTAGTATATCATGTCTTTATAAAATTATCAACATTGAAGGGTGTCTTAAGGTTCAGTATGAAAGGGAAACTAATCCCTGGGTACATGAGAACATTCGATATTTTTGAAAAAATTGGACCTATAACAGCCCGTTTAGAAATTCCACCATGTCTACCAATAGTTTTTAATTTGTTCCACGTGTCATTTTTAACGAAATACATGCCACACCCAATGCATGTACTATCCTAGAAATAAATAGAACCAGAACATGATTTTTCATACTGTGAAGAGCGTATCGAGATTCTTGACACAAAGGGGAAGGTAATGATAAATTGGACTACATGTATAGTAAATTTTCTTTGGAGAAACCATAAAATAGAAGGACCAATATGGGAACCTGAGGATGATATAAAGAAGAACCACCCAGTTTATATTGAAGGGATCTATACATGAAAAGTTTCATGGGAAAATTTTCCAAATCTAGGAAAAATATAACACCCCAATCCTTTTATGGTATGTTGCTCTTAAATAACTTCTATTCATTAGATAGCCTATATTTCCTAAAGTAATTTGTATATAGGAAAAAACATTGTTATTTATATGGTAAAGTCATAACCAATCCATTATCATTAGATTTTCCTCTTTTGTGCTTAGAATTTCAAAAAATGGCCATCTTTGGTTGTGATCATTGAGTTATTTGGAGTCTGATAGAACCAACATGTTTTTTGATGAATAGTAACACATCCGTATGAATAGTAATATGAATATTAATATGAAACTTATGAATAATAAATAATTTTATTATTTTATTTTAATAAGAATATAAGGAAATGAAATGTTGATTATTTTTTCAAGTGGTTAAGAAATGAGTTATAGATTTAAAAATGTAAATTATGATTAAATTATTATTTTATTTAAAAATTAAATTAATAATATTTAGAAAATTATTTTCAAAAAATAGAGTTCACTTTCGAATTATACACACTGAAAAATAGTTAGGGTGAATTTTTTTGTATTTTTTTGAGATTCTTGAATTTTTGTCAAATAGTAAAATATGATAAATTCCGATAAATGAAAAATACTTGTCTTACTACATCAAAGGTGATGAAAGGATAATTTAAGGACACCAGGTTATAAATCATATGAAAATATTTCTATTTGGGGATACCTGAATCATTACTATTCATATTCCTGAAAAAAAATATTAAAATAAAAATTAAAATAATGAAAAATCCCTCCTCTCCTCCGCTATAAATATCAACCTAAGTGCCCACTTCCTCACACACCACCCAAGCTTTGATCCTTTCCAATGTTCTGAAAAATACATTTCCCAAGACATCTCCCCATGTTCCAGACCCTATAGACTCAAAAAAGGCCAAAAACATAGGCCTTAAGGAGATTTTCTAGGAGTACTCAATAGGTGAACATCTCCCCCTTCTTCTTTCAACTTCTTTAAAAAGTTCCATTCTTCTATTTCTCTCTTCGCACCTCCCCACATAAAAATTATATTATAATTACAGTAAATTACATTAAATGTAATTTTATTTTTCTTGTGGAATATTTCATCATCATCTTTTTTTCTTGTCCTCTTATACTAAAAATGAATCTTCTAACCAGGACGTATTAATTTATCATATTCAAGGATGACTGGTTTTCAATTTCAATTATTATCTTCAAGTCATGCCCAGAAACATTTTCAATGGTTTACTAATTTCTTAATAAATGTACTTTATAATATTAAATTTTTTATAATCCTTACACACTCGTAATATAAAATAATAATACAAACAAATTTCATTGTGCACAAAACTGCGAAGTTAATCCAAGAATTTATCATTAACTTTTATCTGACGGGTCATCCACATGTTTTATAACCAAAACCATTATAAGATCATATATATCTGTGTATTTTCACTAATTATATATTAGAAAATTTTTTATGTTTAACAACATTTTAAATGAACTTCCATTCATGAATACAATTAAACTGATCATGAAAACTATGGAAGAAAATGTTTGAAAAATAATAAAATTGAACCTCTTAAACCCATTAAAACTGATATGAATGAACCTAATAAGTTTATAATAAATAAATTAAAAGTATATAAGGTTTTGGATTTATTAATTAATAAATATAAATTTGTTTATTTAGGTTAATATGGTCAATTGGAGAACACATTCTCACATAAGGTTAGGTGTTTTTCATCTCACTTTCAATTCTATGATTTTTCCATTATTGGCGCTTATTACTTTGATGTGGTATATGTGAAATTAAATTTGATATATAACATCATGATTATATATATATTCATGGTATTATATGGTTAATTTGGTGATTATTTATTTTTGGTCATATGATTCAATTGATTACAATGTGGTAACGACCTTTGTCTCGATTTCCATTTCATTGAGACCTACTTGGTATTGTGCACCATATCATTCTTATGTTTTGTATCTACAT
This sequence comes from Viscum album, assembly GCA_963277665.1. Taxonomy (NCBI): domain Eukaryota; kingdom Viridiplantae; phylum Streptophyta; class Magnoliopsida; order Santalales; family Viscaceae; genus Viscum; species Viscum album. The sequence continues at coordinate 1,009,110,882 of OY728127.1, forward strand.
AGAATTTTCTATAATTTTTCATTTGAAAATATAATTCTATTAAATATAGATTTTCTTGTATCATGCATTTCTTATTACCTTTTTTCATAAACCATTTCAGATATAGTGTTTATTTGAAATGTTGTTTTAACTATGGAAATATTGATGAATCTGTATTCTCTACTCTATATGGATATTGATAAGGACTATTTTAATTGTATTAAATATATTTATAATGAATTATTTATAATTTTAGTGAATGTAGGGTCTCACTATATCCTTTTGATGCATCAAAAGTTCCCATGAGTCAAATAATTTGAGACAAATCCTTCATGTTTGTTTTCAAAGTAGAATCAGACAGGTATATACCCACAAAAAAACTGTTTGGAAGGTATAGTGGTATCATGTTCCAGATACATGATGTCCAATTATTCATTATTCTCATTATTAATTTTCAGTTGTTTCTATCCATGAGTTTTTCACTATGAAAAATATGTGGATTCAATTTCATTCTCAGTTTATTAATGGCTTGTGTTTTCATTTAATTACCATTCCATGTTGACTATACCAATTTGTTTATAATTAATTTATTGATGATTCATTATACCATTATTCTTAACACTCACATACCATTTGAGATCAACCCTTTCATTCATTTACCTTCAACAGGTTATAAGGAGAAGGCCTTTTATTGAGTTCTCAAGGATGCAGTTTATTTGTTTTTATTATATATTGTATTTTGTTACCTTTCCCAACGTAATAAGAGTTTCATTAGTGTATCTAGATTATTCAAGAGTACTAAACAAATCCTTAGCTCAGGATTTATTTCCTCTAAACAATGCCAATCTAATAATTAATGCACCGGCTCTGGGCTTCTGGGGTAAAGGTGTTACACCCTTTATCATATATTTATCAGTTCTAATAACCAGGGAATTTATCAGCGCTTTTCCTATAGTGGAAAAGGGTTCCTTTATGATCAAATTTAGATATAATTGATAAATCCTATGTCTGTAAAAATAATATTTTTTTTTCGTGAGTTGAAGATTACGTTTCATAACCATCACATGTTTCAACAACTAGTTGTTTTTAAAATGATCACATACAACCATATTCCTTCTTACAAAAAAACAATACAACTACCCATTTTGATGTACTAGGCTAGATGAAACTTATATACATCAAATAATGAAAATAAATCATGAACCATCATATCTCAAATTGTTTCATTTGAAAATGATCCATCAAAATTAATGAGACAAAAAGCTGCATGTATGTCAAAAGCAAGATATAAAATTGAGAGTGTATCTTCACAAACTATTTGGTTTGGAAAAATCTAGAAATTCATCATGAACAATTACAAAACCCATAATATTTTCCTCCACTAATCCAAATGAAACCTATTCTTAAAGAGATAAAAGGGGGTATATACGATTAAAATTGATCTAAAAATCACAATCATTAATGAATTCCACATACTGGATAGTCGAATCATATAATGAAACTGTCCTATGAAGTAAATTTTTGAATGAAAACAATGAATAAAATAATCACCACGAGAATAAAATCATATAATAATATTTTTGAAAAGGAGATATTTTAAATAAAATGGTGCTTCCAAAAAAATATCCCTCAAACCCAACACATTTTAAGAAAAGTTATTTGATCTCCAAATTGTATAATCAACACCAATGAAACTAGGTGACTCCCAACCAAAATTCCCAAGGTAAACACCAGGTTGGATTCAGAAAATTTTCTTATTCACCTAAATAAAATAAATTATATTCCATGAATGATGATAAATATATGGTACCTTAAGGAATATCCCGTTCAAAAAATATGACATATCGATAATGTGAAACTATTCATTGCTAGCTTCACTAACTCATTGTCCCTATAGATGAACACCTCTATGACCATGATCATCCTTATGTACCTAAGGGTGGGATACATCAGGGGGTGATAATCATCAAATTATATATCCTCATGTGTTTGTTACATCCCTACCATTCATAAAATTAATAGGGCATATAAAGAAACTTCTGTTGACTATGGAATGAAAAATGATTTCTCAAATTATATTATAGACCCAAAGATAGTTGGGAACTAAAAATATTTATAAACATTAATAAAATAAGAAAAAACCCTATAAATTGATCCCTAGATGGGTGGAAAGGAAATGAAAGCAATAGAGAGATTTGAGGAAGACATATATGGTTAACGACATATCCATATCGGCCATTAATTATATATAATTTTAGATTCTCAACTAATTACCATTCTTATATGACATCTCTAATGACTCCCCTCCTGAGATGATCTCAGATACACAAGAATATTCTCAATCACTAGAATCTAATTTTACACTTCTATTTGAATAGGAATAATAAATTGGGGTACCACATACTATATTATAGGATATAGAACTTACACAATACACATTTCCTTGGACTCTTCATATAGGATAAAGTTGGAGGAAAACAGATTAAGGTCCTTGAATATGATACTCATATATAAAACAATAGAAACCTTAATAATGTGATAGAAACACATACCTATTAGCAGCCATCAACTTCAGGTAAAATATAACAACATGAAATTACATCATAAACTCATCCCAAAAATTCTTTCCCCCTTCAATTTATCATGATATAGAATTCCCTATTGGTGTATATATATGGACATCTTACTAATAGCTTGTATAAGAAAATACTCTTCCCTAAAATGAACCAAAATTATGGAATTCTAAAGCTCCTCCAACCAATTCCATGACTATATTTCAGATACTATCCCATTATACAATGCCATGATCTAATTCTAGAACACACATAATATTTTCATCCAAATATTATCCTCCCTAGTTGGGTTTAACCTTTTTTGTTCAACCAACTCATCCTAATACATGTCTTCAACCAAGAACACACCTGAATTGAGGAAAAATTTATTCCCAATAATTAATAATGGAAACTAATAATCCTGGTTTCATGGAATAATTTTATGATTCATTTAAATTAGATCGGTGTTAAATTCTCTACCAATCACGTTAATTCCAGACATAATAAAAAAACATGTACGAGGCACACACCATTCCTATGTCTCGACCCTACAATAAAAATTATCACCCCAAGGGGAATTCACTCTATTTAGGTTCCTTGTGTTATATCATAAAGGTGAATACATTCCTATATCCTAGAAAATCACTCTCACTACATCATATATTAAATTTGACAAAACTTTTCTACTTACTAGTCTCACATAGTCATCACCAATTCATAACTCAAAATTCTATCCCAACTATGAACCTAGATTTGGAAAAACTTATAATACCCCTTATTTATCAAATGTATCCTTTAATTTTTTTGTATAAAATGTGTATGTATGAATTATTGGATAGTGTGGAGATGTTGTTAAGAGTTCTTGGGGATAAAATGATGGCTCATAGGTTGATCATATTTTGTCCAAACAATGCAGAATCCTAAGAGAAACCAATAAAATGTGAAAATGTTGGAATGCAAGATTTTATATGGTAGGTTCAGGGTTTAGAAGTCATGTGAGGAGGCCATGCGAATTCTATCTTATCATGTTATAAGGAGAATAAATATATCAAATTTTGTCTGACTATGTGATTAAACCATGCGAGGGTAAAACAATCTCCTTTAAATGTTTATCTAGGCCAGTATTCCCATTATGTCACTAATTGTTTCCCCCAAAACGGCCCTAAATCATGATTTTTCTTCAAAAAATTACAAATATGGTTCTCCCCTTGATCAAAAGGTGATCAAATTCCCTCCCTTGGCGATATTAATCCAAATTCTCGTGGTTTGTAATCATTCATCACCGTTCTTGTCACATTTTCATAGAATAACATCGATATACTTCTCATATTACCCCAGTTTTTCATATATATGTTATTTATGTGTATATCTGAGATTTTGGATGTCAAATATGATGATATTTGGTCTTTTTTTGATAGGGTATGTGATATATGACTATTTAAGGGAATTATTACATGGTTTCGTGAGGGTTATTCATCCATTTTTAGTATTCATCAAAAAAACTCAGATAAGTGGCTTAAATCACTACCCCTCTTGCATGGATTAGTTTCAAATTGATTTAATTTAATGAATTTTATTTTCAAATTTCTTCTAAATCATGGAAAAAATATTTTTTAGTTATGATTTATGTTAATGATGGAATTGTGTACTTTTGGTGCATTTTATTGTAAGGTAGTTTAGCTTCTTGATTTTAAAAAAGATATTTTAAAATATTGTTTTTCTAGAAACGTTGAAATGATTTTTTGGAAAGAGTTTTTCAATAATAATGTTGTTTTATTGAAATTTCTAAATGTGAAAACGGATTTTATATAAAATGGTTTTTTTTGTAAGGGGTTTGTCAATTTTTTTTGGAATTCTTGGTCTATGTTGTCATATTTCGTTTACGAGGCTTGTTCATAATATGAACTTGTTCTTTGTGCCAGTGATGGAATGGAATATGGGATATAATTACCTCCTAGTGACTTAGAAGATCATCGTGAAATTGCTAATGAGTGTAGAACTATCATAACGAAGCATGCATGGTTGGTAGTGTGGATTTTTTGAATGGATTTTTTATATCAAACGGAACATGTGGAGTGGGGTGAGGCTATATCTAGTTTCATTATTTAAAAATTAATTTTTGATTCAAAATTATTGATTTAGGATTTTCTATATTGAGTTGTAATATATTTTGGGTTTTTTTTATTTAGATAATTTTTTCAAAATGTTTTATTTAAACTGTTATATATAAATGTGGATAACTCTTCTATCCTAGTGGAATGAGTAGGGGAGTCAATTGCGAAAGCCTCTTGAGATTTATACCCAACCCTACATTGGAACTTTGGTGCTTTTTCATATGTCATCTACATGGATGTGGGATAAGGTAATGTATCACACATATTTAGCACAACCTCATTATACTAGGGTTGTGTTGTTATGTTGGATCATGGAGCTTTTGGAGCCTGAAGTCTTGAGTCATCATAGAGTCTATTATGGTTTTTATTTTATTTTCATTAATGATTGGTTTGTCTAATGTTATATCATACATTAGTTAGTTTTTTATAATGAAAATGGTTGAGATGTATTTTTTTATCATGCATCATATATTAGTTATGTTTATTAGTTATTTGTTTTTTCATAAAGGGTAAATTTTACCCCATTTTCTTGAAACCCTTCAGCATGTACTGACTACCTTTGGAATCATGGTTATTTCACCAAAGGCCATGTACCATCCCACTACGCCCTCTCAAGCCAATATGATTAAGTGGGATGTTACAAATGGTATCATCTTAATCTTTCTTTTCGGGGACAAAATGTCTTCTATTTTTTTATTGGAATTGAACTAATTATTGTATATTCTATGGGTTGTGATCTTAGAAATTAGTCGGTTTTTTAGAACATGAAATATATAGCCTAAAAGGAAATAGATAACCCATTTATGCTAAAGTTTGATTTATCACTGAGTTTGGTACATAAAGATTTTGGATTCACTTCTAATATTTTGGAATCTCACTGTAATGGTTTTATACAATTAGATGAGTGTGATGTACATTATAGGAATGACTTCCCAGTAGGAGATAATACATAATTTTGAGTAATGATCTATGAGTTTCTAAATAAATATTGATTTATTAAAAAATTTAAATTGTTTTAAAATGTAGGATTTTGAAAAATGAACATGATTGTGGTATTTTTGTAAAAGGGTTTATTTTAAAAATGAATGTTGATGGTTTTTAAAAATAGTAGAAAATTTGTGTGGTTGATTTTAGAAAGTTATTTTATGTTACTTTGTGTGAATAAATTTCAAATTCTAGGAATTCAATTTTTATAAAGTGAAACTAATGGAGTTTTTTGTTTTTCTAGAAAATGGAACATAGTAGGCATTGTAGAAACCAAAAAGATTAAAGTACTGAGAACATGGTTGAACAAGAACCACAAGAGAACCAAAAGATGGTTTAGTGTATTGTCCAAGAATTACAAGCTAAGAACAATGGGATTTAATGGGATGATCCAAGAAAATAGTACAATTATGTCATATTCAAAAAAATAGAATCCACCCATCTGTAGGGGTGATTCTGAACTGAAAAGAGTACAGGAATGGATAAAAAGATGAATCGTATCATAAATTTTATCGGCACACCTATAGAGTAAAATGTCAATATGGTGATGTATAATCCATAGGATCATAGACGACAGTGGTGGGAACTACTTATACATGTGATATTAGATCATATCCTTAATTGCAAGGATTTTTTGGAATTTTTCAACAAATAATTCTATCCTCACATTTTCAAACTCTAGAGAACAAAATAATTTTTTATCCTAAAGTAGGAAAATATCTTTTTCACATAGTATACAGATAAATTCATGAATTTAGGGAACATTTCACCTGAGGTTATTTGTATTGTATCTTTAAAGTCAAGTATCATTTAATCAGGGTTAAGATATGATATTAATTCGAAGATAGCAATGATATGTATTACTAACTCCATAGAGATGGTAAATAGGGTGGTGGTGGTTTGAACAAAAATATAAGTAGCTATGGGAGAGTAAGTATGTTGATACCCATGAGAAAAGGTGTTAACTGTAATGTTGGGAGAAAGCAGAAGAGGGACACTAATTTCCATGGTGGGAATGAAAATCAGAATTAGACTTCTAGAATGGTAAATCTTCCTCTGAGAACTAAGAAAAAGGTAGGATGTTTCCAATGTGGATCCTCTAACCACATGAGACATGATTTTACACCACCACAAAGATCATTCCATAATTGTAAAAACATGGTACAACATATGCATTATTGTCACTATACTCTCATGTCATGTGATTGAGAAACTTGTTAGGTGTCGCATGCATCATATGCATCGATGGGGTTAGAACAACAGAATCCGAAAAATTAGAAGAGAAGATCTAGACATGGTGATCCTTGGAATACCATGAATTCTAATGAAGTGAAATCTTGGAAAGAAAACAAAGAGAAGAGTACAGAAACAATGAAATTTTATGGAGATGAACAAGGGATTGTGGATGATCACACTGGACTATATATGATGACAAGTATGCTTCTATTTATTTAAATAATTATGCAAGTGTAGTTTGACACCGGTGTATCACATTCCTTCATTTATTCTACTGTTGTTGATTTAGTATGTTTAAAACATGAAATGATGTCCTCTGTGTTACGACATTAAACTCCTCTTGGTAAAAGAGAATGTCATAACTTTTACTGTAGAGAATGTTATATAACTATTGATGGATCTGAGCTATAGTGGGACTTCCCAATATTAGGGAAATATGACATTTGTGTAATCTAGGGTATGGATTGGTTGACAACATTCAATTGTAAAATCAATAGTTATATAATATAATGGTAGGTTTTACTACTGAGGATGATGTCGAGCATCTATTCAGGGGTGAAAAGGCTATGAAGACAGGTTCAGTTAGCATTATGGCACTAGTACTGGAATAAATTTCCTACTAGTTGGTGACGTTCACCATGGAATCTATAGAATATATCGATGAAATCATTTTTAGTAGTTTTGGATCAATTTCGAGTGGTATTTCAAAATCATTTTTCAAATTTACCACCTATAAATGGATGTGTAGTTTACATTTAACCTCCTATAAGGTATCATTCCTATTTCACTTCCATCTTATAGAATAAAGAAAACATAGATAATGGAATTGAATGTGTATTTGGAAGATATGGAAAATAAAGGGTTCCTTTGGCCAAGCACATCTCTATGAGTATATCTGGTATTTTTTGTGTAGAAATTAGGGGGAACTATAAGGTTGTGAACTGATTATCATAAGAATATACAAGTTATGATAAATAATTGGTATCCACTAAAATGTATTCATCGTTTTTTTAATCAATTGAGGGGAGCTCATTGGTTCTCTAAAGTTAACTAGTTATTCACACGTCAACAATTGGGAGTTTAGATGGAGGATATTTTATACACTACATTCAGTATAATATATAAAAATTATGAATACATAGTCATGCCATTTTGTCTTACGAATTCAGCAGTATTCTTTATGGATTTTATGAATAGGATATTTCCATGATATTTAGATTTGTTTCATATAGTGTTCATGGATGAAATATTTTTTTATTCAAGGACAAAGGTAGAGTATGAGAAACACTTGGAGAGAGTGTTGGGAATCGTAAGAGATCATCATTTCTTGTTCCGAGCATTAAATGAGTGATTTTTCGATACATTGTTTATTCTTTCTTTTCCATGTATCTTTTGAAAAAAAATTATGTGGATCTAGAAAAGATAGATGTTTTCATCTCTTGGAAACCTCCAATGATCATCTATGAGATAAGGAGGTTTCTTGGTCTAGCTGGTTATTACCGGCGCTTTTTAGGGAAAATTATAATGGATTACTTCACCTATGAAAAAATTGATGAAAAATAATGGTCCATTCAATGGAGTGCGTAATGCTAGAAATCATTTTAGGTTTTAAAGACTTCCATATATTAGCACCTATCTTTAATTTACTAGAATCAAGAAAATGTTATGTAGTGTATTGTGATGCATCAGGATCAAAGTCGGGATACATCCTTAAGAATGCATATCATGTTGTTTCTTATTTATCAATGAAGTTGATGGTTCATGATAAAAATTACTAAACACACAATTTTGAGTTACCCGGGTTTTTCCTGGGTTTGAAGACTTGGTGTCAATCTCTCATTGGTGAGAAATTTACCATTTTCACATATCACAAGATCCTGAAACATATTTTCTGGCAATGAGATTTAAATCGTAGGTAAATAAGATGTATGTAATATCTATAAATATTTGATATTGACTTGTTGTATACACCAAGAAAATGAAATTCTGTGGATGTTTCCTTAAGTACAATGTAATATACTCAGTTGATAAAATTAGCTTCAGATGAATGGATGTTGATGTCTATATTAGACAATATGCATTATAAATGTGAAAACTGAGGTGATGTTGTTATTTTATTTTCATCCACACTTGTTAATGATTTATTGAAGGCAGTAACAGGGGAATTAACATCCAATTCAGAATACATTTAATTGAGATAAAAAATTATGGGTGGGGAGACCATTGAGAGATGGAAACTGGATGGGAGTTCATTGTAATTGTTCCAACATCGAAAGTTTCTACCTATGTATTTTCAAAAAATAATATTTATTATTACCAAAAATTGACAAGGGATGTTAAACCATGAATCAAACATAATTATAAGGCATTGAAGGCTTAGTTTTATAAGACTGGAATGAAAAATAAATTGGCAGAGTTCATTTTTCATTGCTTAAATTGTGAACAGGTTAAGGCAATGCATCAGAGACCAGTGGGTATGTGGTTATCCATACCTATTCTAGTGTGTTAATTGGTTCATATTGAAATTTTTTCTGTTATAATCCCCCCATGAATTATTGAGAAACATGTTTCTATATGGGTGATATTGGATGTAATCACAATGTCGGACCATTTAATCCCTATTAATGAAACTCACACGATGGAGGATATATCAAAAATATATATCTAAGAAGTGGTAAAGAGAAATGGAATACTAGATTCAATAATTAGATAAAGAGATATAAGGATCATATCCCATTTCTAGAAATCCTTATAGAAATTCAATGGGACTCAGCTGACTATGAGTATGGTGTATCACCCTCAGACGGATGGCCAATTGGAAAGGACTATAACGATATTTAAAGACATGTTGTTGGCTTGGGTAAATGATATTAGGGGCTCATGGGAGGATAATATACATTTAGTAGATTTCTCATATAATAACAGCTATCAGACCCCAATATATATGGCTCTTTATAAAGCATTGTACTGGAATCCATATAATTATCTTCTTTTTTTGGGAAGAAACAGGTACAAAATCAATAGTTGGGCTGAGCCCAATCCAAGTAACAATGGTGAAGAATCAATTTATCTAAAAGATATTGAAGATTTCTCAATATCATTTGAAATATTATGGGGATCAATTCCAAAGATCATTGTCTTTCGTGGTGAGTGACCATGTGTTCTTAAACATTTCTCCAAGGATTAGAAATTTTCATTTTGGGAAGAAGCAAAAGTTATATCCAAGATACATAGGCCCTTTTTGAGATACTAGAAAGGGTTGGAGAGGTGGAATATCGATTTTCATTTCTATATTGGTTAAGTTCAGTGCATAATTTGTTCTATGTATCTTAGTTGAAAATGTATCATCCTGATCCTGACCATGTGATCCGATGGGATCATGTTGACCAAGATCCAGATGCTTCATTTCTATATATCCCAATAAGTATTGTGGATAAGCAAGAAAAAGTCTTGCATGGGATGTGAATCAGTCTAGTTATTTATTAATGGAAACATGGTCATATTCATTTATAGAAATTAGAATACAATATGGAAATGATAGAGCAATGTCTAGAACTCTTGTAGGGAAATATTGGTTTTCACCTTTCTGAGGAAAAAATGAAAAATGGTGTAAAGAATATAGTATCTCAGGTTTTTTATGTATGTTTTATTTATGTTTTTATGTATATAATGTATAAGGGTGAATTTTGGGAGATTTCGGAGAACATTTATAGAATTTTTAGGGATAATGGGATGGAAAAGGGGGTTGCACACAGTTTATCCAAACTGTGGGAAATCCTTGTACAAACTTTGTAAATATGAAAATGTTGGATGGTGTAATTTTGTATGGTCAGTGCATGGTTTGGACGGTGTGAAAGGATTTCAGGTGATGTGTTTCTTATGGACATAGTAAGAGAATGGTTAGCACATGGTCTCTATATCCATGAGACTAAATCATACACGGCTCAAACACCACCTCCTTTAAAGGTGGATCTAGGACGACCTTTCCATTAAGCCGCTAATTTCTTCCCAAAATGGGACTAACATGGGATTTTTCTTCTACTAATTCCAAATGTGGTTCTCCAATTGATCTGAAGGATATCTGATGTTCTCCATTGGAAATTCTAAACCAGATTCTCATGGTATGTAATAATTCTTCACCATTATTATCACTTTTATTAGATCTACCAAGATCTACTTCTCCTCTTCTCTTAATTTCTCATATACATATTCCCATATTGGGTAGATATATGACATTAAATGACATATATGATAATATTTGATCTCTTTATTGATATTATAAGAGATATGAGGTGGTTGTTTATAATTCTTACCCAGTTTCAAGAGTATTGTTCACCCATTTTCTGTTCTCATCTAAATGGTCAAGGTAGGTGCATCCACACTAAACTTATCTAGATAGAAATATTTTGATAAGTATCAAATTTATTTAATTCCCTAAATCTGATTTTGAAATTTGTGTGAAAATTGTGGAATAAATATTATTTAGTGATGATTTCGGGTTTTGATGGAATTGTATACTTTTGGTGGATTTTTATGTTAAGTGTTTTACCATATTGATTTAAAAATAGTTATTTTAAAATATATCTTTTTGAAAATGTTGAAATGATTTTTTGAAATGATGTTTTCAATAATAAAGTTATTTTACTGAAAAAGATTGTTTTAAATAAGTGTTTTAATAAAATTTTTATTTTATTGAAATGGTTTGGCATTGTTTTTGGGAAGACATAGTGTGTATTTTCATATAGAATTTATGAGGATAGGTTAAAATTTTACCTTACAATTAGTGCCAATGGTGTAATCACACATTGGTTATAATTACCTCATGAAGACTTAGTAGATCAATGATAAACCTCTCATGAGTTTTCAATAATAATAATGAATAATTCATGGTATGTAGTTTAGATTTGTGGAAAGGATTTCTTCTTAAAAGGGGAACATGTTAATTGAGATAAGGTTGTGGTTGGTTTCATTCATTGAAAAATGGTTTTGGATGGAAATTTTTTTATATTAAATTTTTTTATACTGAGATATAAATTGTTTTGAAGTTGTTTATATTTAGTTTTAAATTATTTTGGAATTTTTTTAATATAATATATTTTATTTAAATGTAGATAACTCTTCTATCCTGATGGAAGGAGTAGTAATGTCATTTGGGGAATACCTACTGTGTTTTATAATCACCCTTACTTTGGACCATTTGTGATTTTGTAGATTTCATCTACATGTACATTGGGAAATCTAAACAATCACAAATATTTTTTAGATGTCATCTAATTTTTCCCATTAGTGATTTTATTTTTTATAATGAAATTGTTTTGGTTGTTTTGTTTTTATCTTACATTATATATTTGTTTTATTTCTTGGTTAGTAGTTTTTTTCTTAAAGGGTAAATTGTCTACCACATTTCTTGAAACCCTTCAGCATTTATTTTTGGGCTTTGGCATCTTGGGGATGTCACTTAAGGCCATGTATCATCTCACCACCATCTCAAGACAATGTGAATACCTATGATGTTGCAGAAATCTCATGCTTCCCTCCCACATTGGGAACCCCTATATGGCCTATAATTGTTATGAGTGAGACCCATGATTCCTTCCTCTTATAATCATCTAGATTGAGAGTATAACTAAGCATAAAAAAATAAATATGATAGAAAATAACCATTTAAATACCAAGAACATATGTAAAATAAATACACCAGAAAATGAATAATATATATAATGATAAATCAAATTCTATCACTTACCATATACCAACTAGACATCACATTATTAACACATAAATCTGTATTAGTAGTGAATAATGAAGATTTAATACATCAATTTTGTTTCCTCATCATACCTTGCATAACCCCACCATATATCATTATCAAAAAATCAAAACATCTATCCTAAAAATTTTACTTATACCTAATATGGGAGATCAACTACTATATGAAACATGAAAGGGGTAGAAGGATATATGGAGTAGCTAGTCATTTGTTCCCCCACCACCAAATATGTTCATTAAAAAAAGATTAAACACACAACCTTTGGGTGTCTGTAATGTTATCCAACTCAAATGTGGTTCTTATGAAATCAAAATGAAAATATAAGTATAATACAACCACTAAAATATTAATTTAAGGGATTTATAATAGATATAGTTAACACAAAAATTAAATATTCCGATTATTAACACCATATGAGATCTTCCCAGCCAATTACAATAATAGAAACTAGTCCCATTTTATAGAAAGAACAACAAGAACAAAAATTAAAACTATATCATTTTGATAAAATATTAAAAAAAATTACATATTTTCCATTGAAAATAATTTTATATTAATTATAGCATGAAATTATATATTTTTCAACAAACCATTATTTATAATGTAACCACATTTCATTCTAGATATAACCTCTTCATTTAAAGCATCGATATTTAATTAATAGTCTATAACTTATACAATTACAACCCACACCAATAAAAATTTTCATTTATAACATTACTACATCCCTTAACACTAGGAATTTTAAATAGATTGTAATATCCAACAACCAACCACCACACATCTACCAATAACATTGGACAATAGCACCCATTATTACAAAAAAACCTTTCTCCACCATGTCACCAGTCATACTATCATTACACATCAACAAAAGTATATACTTTTTATATCCATGGAATGGAAACAATATTTCCTATTGAACGTCCCATTAATACAACACTAACTACCCACAAAAAAAGTCCCTTCCATGGCCACATAATAACAAAATTATAAATTTTTTTTTGTAGTTCACAAAACCCAATTCCATTAATAAAACAATTTCATATTTCCATTTCATAGATAATTATTTTTAAATTAATTATTAATATCATATACTAGTAAAACCATTTCAATGATGAAGTATACATGATCAATTTATTTACATATTTATATGATTATGCTTTTAGCCAGAGTGGTTATAAAAATTAAATCACAACTATAGAAAACACAAATATGAAATAAATAAATGAATTTTCATCAAAAATAATGTGTATCATACAATAACACAAGCATGGTCATTGATAATTTAAATACATGAAAATAAATTATTCTTTATTTATCTATTTTTATCATTAATTATATTAATTAATTACTTTCACACCATCACCCAAGTAAAAACATCATGATACATTTTAGATTAAAAAACATTGATTGATTGTTTTAAAATCTAATAAATTAATTGAATCATACATAACCTTGTCACAAGATCAAGGTATCAAAGATGATTCACTACTATAAGACTGTAACGACCCAAAAATGTGAGTAAATTTCGTTCCCTAATTTTTGTGACTTATTTTATTTTTCAAATAATAAAATCAGTATAATTAAAATGAGACCGTTGGGTTTCGACTATTATATGACCGTTGGTCAATATAACCATTGGAAACTAAATGTTGCGATTGTTTTCTCTAAATAAAAGTGATCTTTGTTAATTAATACAGAAAGAAGATTCGATGGCCTCATCCAGTACTCTTGGGATGATCAAAGCCCCTTTGAAGAAAAATGGTTAGGAAGTAGCACTACTGGGCTTTGCTCTAGACCAAACCCAAGCTCAACATCATCATGGGAAGCTGGAGAAGAATATCCTTCGGTAGAAGTTCAAGCTTATAGAAATTAGTACTCGGGCAATTTTGGCCCAGTCACCCTCGGATTCTATCACCTTAGCACACCATACACATAGGTCCTATGCTGGGGTAATAAGAGGCTATGTAACGAGACCGTAGCATCTTTGTGTAATCCTTTGAGATAAATAAAATTTTCCTTTCATCCTATCGTTATGTTTTTTTAGATGTTCGATGAAATATAGGATGTATATTGATGAATTGTGGGAAAAGGGAATATTTTTAAATATTAATGTAAACCTTATATAATTAATGTTGTGTAATGAATTTCGATAAATGTTAATCTGGAATTGTGTTCAGTAAGAAATTTAGAATCTAATAAGTTCGATCAAAATTTTTGTGAATAATAAATTATGAATAGTGATTTTTTACTTAGAATTAGTAATGTGACAAAATGTATTAGTAATCTCACTTAAATAAAGTATTAATATTATTTATTCCCACTGATTAGGTAATGTGATTCAATAATATTGGTAAATAAAAGTTTCAGAAATTATTAGTCAAGTATTAGTTTTTTCAGGTGAATAGTGGTTTTTAATTAAAATTTAAATTAAAAATATTTAGATAATTAGTTTTATAAAATTGAGTTCATTTTTGAATTCATAGCATTGATATTAAGTTAAGGTGATTTTTGGGGATTTTTCTGAAAAAAATGAATTTTCGTTGAATAGTGAAAATACAGTTTTTAGTTTCGGGTGTTTAATGACATCATTAAGGATGTAATAGTTATGTAATATTTCTGGTAGACTTATTAATAGTAATATAAGGTATATGGTGTCCCATTTGGCCAATACCATGTGGAAATACCTTGGGAATGACCATGGTTTTTCCAATACCACTGATTAGGTGTCCCTTGGACATTAATGACTTGTCCCCTCACTTCTCCTATAAATACCAAGCATTTCCCTCATTCATATCTTTAAAAATCTTCTCCAAAAAAGTTTCGGTCTCCTTACCTCCCAATTAGTCCTCCCAAGGTTCCCTCAAGCCTCCCAATGTCCTGACCTTCATTCTTTCTAAGTTACTCTTCAAGGTAAGGGATCATTTCACCTTCTTCTGTTATGTCATGACTTCCTTTATGTTGTGTCTTATATATTCCATCTATTTATGTTGAGGGTATGTTATTATACATTCTTATTAATTTCAATTTTATGTCCAAATGATGATATAACTTTTCTTCTCTCATCACATTTTTTTCTATATTTTTAGGTGACGCCATTAGCCTGCCGAATATGTTGTAAAAGAAAACACATCTTTTCATTCCTTTCATGTTCCCTTTTTTTATGGTATGTCATTAATATATCCATACCATGCTCATATCTACATTTTATTTTGTATTTAAATTTTAATACTTGATATTTATGTGTGGGATACCCTTGTACCCTCTCTTTTTATTATTTTCTAAAACCATTTTATATAGTTGTTATGCTGAAAAAATTTCATCTCAAAAGTTCTCTCTCTTTCTCTCATGAAATTCTCTTGTTTTATATATGAGAATACCCAAACTTATTTCATTTCTATGGGTGTTAATAAATACACAAAAATTATAAATTTTATTCTTGAATTGACATACATGTAACCCTCACTCCCTTTCCATGGGTTATAAATGATATAATCATCTTATTTTTAAGATCTTTTAAAATGTCACAATTTTCAAATGAAACCCATTTCTTTTATTCTATATGGGTTATTTATGAAATTTTTGAATATCATTTATGTGGCTCACGTGAAAGTAAATAAATATTATGGGTGCTCCCTGATAGCACTGCAATTCATTGGATAAATATTTAAACCCTAGAGATGATAAGTTTCACGACACCATGGTGAATATCCTTGGTAATTTTTATGACACCATGGGGATGGACCTTGGTGATATGTTCATGAATGTCTAAATGAAATGTTGTTGCCACATATTCATGTTATGTTTCATGTTCTCTTAATTATGATATGTATACACTTCCATTTCTCATATGTTTATGTTGTTATTCAAGGTCTTATTGATATCACATGTACAGTAATTCCCTTGTTTACCTTTACTGAGCCTTCTGCTCACCCTTTCCTTTGATGTATGTCTCCAGGATATGAAAGGCAATAATTGTACTTAGGATAATCTTATAATAAATCCTTACAAGTGGATTAGAAGAATTTTTTATGTTGTATTCATGTTTTATTGTTCCTAATTTCCAAGACAATAGACTTTAAAGATCCTCTATATGTAAAATGTAATGAAAAGTTATGTATTAAAAAGGAGGGATGCCATAGTTGGTATCAAAGGATAGATTAGTTATTTATGGAAATTAGGTTATGAAAACATTAGGAAGAACCTTATATAAAAGTTTAAATATAGGGAAAACATCATGATATTTTGGTGAGTATTGATTAAGTGGTTTATCAAACAAATACATCCCTTTATGGATACGAGCAGGTAGAGGTGGCTCTAGCACAGATGTACATAGGGGTAAAACTCGAAAACACCGCTTTAAGATAGACTCGAACAGGAACTAGTGCACGACAAAGGGCCTTGATGCACTCTTGGTAAAGACACTCCCAAGGGATATGTTTGGTTAATCTCAGGCTTTTTATGAATCATTATGAAGGAATTTTAGAGAAATATAATTGTTTAAGCATGATGTTTTAAGACGTAGAATAATTTATAGTTAAAATATTCATATATGAAACAAGTTTCTCACTAAGATTTTATTCTTCTAGAAAATGGTGGGAAATAGGAGGAACTATGCAAATGGTGACCGCAATGGACCATGCACTGAAGGTCCTCCGATGGAAGCCGAAATGGAAACATTCATTCAAATGATGAACCAACTAACTCAAGTTATGAGTAGTTACTAGAATCAAGATGACATGCCAATCTCACTATGAAGGGAACAACAACCAGTTGAGTCCTTTATGTGATAAAGACCACCAAACATTAGTTTATTGACTAGACCATTTATTGCTGAGAAATGGATCATCTCTATAGAGAAGATCTTTTCTTGTGCTACATTGTTAAGAGAAAGAGAGGGTCACCCTTGATGTCTATCGCTTAGAGGGAGAAGCTGATCAGTGGTGGTGACTGATCAAAAACACGAGGAAAAGCGTGGAAGTTGATGCTATGGAGTGGGAAGTGTTCAGAGGGATCTTTTTTAGTAAGTATGTCCCTTGTTCCATGAGATCCAGAATGGAGAAGGAGTATCTAGAGCTGAAGCAGAAGGAGAATGAAACTGTGGGAAGATATGAGATGAACATCACAAGGCTTTCACGACATACCTCTAGCTTTGTCAGGGATCCAAACAGTAAGGTTGATCGATTCTTTGGTGGACTGAGATCTTATCTGCGGAAGAATCATTCCAACCGAGATTATGATAGATATGAGGAGATTGTGCGGAGTGCAATGAAAGTTGAGATAGAGATTGGTGAGATGATTTGGTCTCATAAATCCAATGAAAAGAATAGATCAATGGAACCCATCTTAGGGAGGAATTTTGATTAGGGAAGAGTAGGAAAGCAATTGAAACTTCCCACGTGTAATAAATGTTGGAAGAAGCATTCGGGGAACTGCCTGCTCGGGAGTGGGAAGTGCTACAAGTGTGGAAGAGATGGCCTCATTGCAAGGAATTGTCATGGTGAGGTGAAACCTCAACTTCCAAACAGAAATGACAAGGGGAAGATGGTGCAGGCCCTACCTAATGTCTAGTGCTTCAAGTGTAGACAATGTGGGATGTTTTCCAATCACTATCCAAATCCGAGGGTAGTAGAGGGGATCCACCATCAGCCTCAGCAAAGGCCAAGGGATCAAGGTCTTTCTTTTTCTATCGCAATAGCTGAGGTCGATGCTCTGAATGATGTGGTAGCAGGTACTCATGTTGTCCTCTCAAATATAGCAAGTACTTTGTTTGATTCTTGTTCTACGCATTCCGTTATTTCCTCCAGGTTTGAAAGGAATTTAGAATTAACCCGCTAATTTCTAAAAGTAGAGTTGTCAATCAAGACTCATGGTGGGACTATCCAAGCATCGTTAGTGTTTAGAATCTCAAGTATTTATATTAGTGAAAAGAAATCTTATCACAATTCTAGTAGTCATTACTATGCTGGAATTCAACATTATACTAGGGATGGACTGGCTCACAAAGTATAATGCTAAGATAAATTGCAGAAGAAAGGAAATATCAGTAGTCTTGAATGAAAACCCTATGGCTATCTTCCAAAGAGAGATATCTCAACCTCTTATTTGTCAAAAAGAACCAGCTATATCCTCCATTATGGATTTGATTGGTGAATAAGAAGAAGGAGATGAGAGTTTGATGATAGAAAATGACCCCATCATCCAAGAATATGTTGATGTATTTCTATAGGAGTTTCCTGGACCTCCCACAGAAAGAGAGGTGGAGTTCTCCATCGAACTTGTACCTGGATCTCATCATATATCAAAGACCGCATATAGAATGGAAATTGTAGAGCTGGATTAATTAGAAAAAACTCCAAGATTGTCACGACCCATCCTCGGGGCCCATTCTGTGACTACCACAAGCCCACCTTCTATAGGCCAGGGGCTAGTGACTAGCACCAAAGGCGTAATTCCAGATAAATGGGAAGGTATTGCCTTTATATAATAATACAAACACAAAAGAGTATGCAAGCTGAGGTAAACACTAAGTAAACTGAGTACAAAATTTAGTGCAGGAAAGTAAATGGTCCAGTATACAAACCCAACTAAAATTACAGTACAACTAAGAAAAGTGATGTACAACGGCTGAAAAGTAAAGCAGCAACCACCGAGACATCCTCCGAAAACCCCACATGAAGGGTGGTTACATATGGTCTCCTTAGATCCTTTAATCCGTCTATCTGCTCCGTGTACGTCCTGCCTCATAGTCCACCTCCAGATGCCATCCTGCTCCACAAGCCTCAACCACAATTAGTGTTATCCGTCGTCTGCAACCAAGACAACATAGTGTTGGCACAACCCGTGCAGGGGTGAGTATACGATACTCAGTAGGGACCCCGAGACCCCTGAAGGCCTCCCAGAATCCACAAAGGATAAACCAGAAAGGAAATATACAAACAATAAGTATCAAGAAACTCTACTTAGGTATATTCCCATTCATATACCTAAGTCATCAATTCTAGTTCAACTCCAACTAAAGAGCCCAAGTACAACCCAGTCCACACAGGAAAGCACAACTTAGTCCACATAGGAAATAAAGACAATCATATCAACGATACTTATTGAATGTAAAGACTCTACTCACATAGGCATACTACTCATGAAGAGGGGTGGATATGATAGATGTATCCTCTGAATCATCTCCCCTGTCGAACCCACGTAGGATCAAGTACAGAAGTTGTCGCTGCCGAACACACATATGATCCTAGTACAGTAACCATTGCTGCTGAACCCACATAGGATCATAGTATAGTTATCATCACTACCAAACCCATAGAGGATCCAAGAACAGTTGTCCTCGCTGCCGAACCCACGTAGGATCCAAGTACAGTCGTCATCGTCGTCGCAGTCGCAGCCAGCTCTAGGGTTCCCGCACACAGCTTGCTCGATTTTGGGAGGGTCCACTCCACAAGCGAAGGGGGGTCGATACATAAAATGTCACGAAGTCCATAGTTGATGTATCAAAAGGCTCTGTCTTTTCAATAGGAACTCAATTCGACAGATGGCACGTCAATTAGAAGCTCGGTCTGAGAGATATTGACTTTTCCGTTTTAGGGTCCCGGTTGGTTTTTAAGATAAAATCAACCTAAACATTTTCCAGCTATGTCCAAACCTCAAGTGTAGTAAGCCAAAACAACTGTCTCTCTAAGAAGAATTCAACGTAATTGACGGCACGTCATTCAGACGTCCGGAACCCATGTTATAAGCGTTTCTGCTCTGAGGGCCTAGTTGATTTCACGTTCAAACCAACCCACCCATACTATAACTTCACCGAAATCTTGAGTTTAATATACTGAAACGACCATCTTGATTCAAGGAATCCTACGCAACTGATGGTGCGTCAATCAGAGGTCTGTAACTCAAGATATATCTATTTAACTGAAAACTGTCTGGAAATAGGGGTTCTGGGCCCGATCCGACCACACCCAACACCCCATTGGGCAGCCCGAACCAAGTCAACCCGAACCGGGCCCTGGTCCAACCCGGTTGGGCATGGCCCAATTTGGCCCGGTGCTGGCGGCCCGTACCGGCGCTTGCGGCCCGGCCAGGTGCGGGCGGTCCGGTCCACATAGCCCGCCCCGGCCCGGCCACGGGGGGGGGGGGGGGGGTGGGGTTTTGGCGGCCCGTTGGAGTGACATTAAGTTGTGCCCCTCCGCACCCGGAACTACATAGCCCTTCCGGTTTGATCCGCCGGCACGCCGGCGGGGTGTGCCGCCGCCACTTTCCACGGACCATAGGACGCGCTCCGGTGGTCCCTTTCGCCCGCTGTCTGTGCCAAAGGTCACCTCAGGACCTGAACATCACTGTGGAGGCTTTAAATCTCCATTTTGGACATGTTTGTTGTCGCCCATCAATCAGCACACAACGAACAACAAGTGGAGGGTACGATATTGTTTGTTAGCCCGTTCCCTCCGCGTTAGAGGCTCATACCATTTTTCAACAAATAAGAACACCCAAACATGAGGGTATAATTCACATAAAAAGGATTATAAAAAAAACAACCCCTACCTCAAAATTGATGGCGTACGCTGGGCGTCGCGGAAGATGGTGTTGCGGGGTGTGGTTTT
Organism: Viscum album; assembly: GCA_963277665.1. Classification (NCBI taxonomy): domain Eukaryota; kingdom Viridiplantae; phylum Streptophyta; class Magnoliopsida; order Santalales; family Viscaceae; genus Viscum; species Viscum album. The sequence goes on from OY728127.1 coordinate 1,009,132,129, forward strand.
GAAGACGACGTTGGCTTGCGACCAAGGAGGGAACAACGTCTCCACAGTAGTTGCAGAGAGAACAAGGAAAGGCATGTCGTCGCTCTTTGTGATGATGGTATTGTTTTTCTAAGAGGTGACGTTCATCGCGAGAGGATGATGATCTTCAAAAGAGAAACTTCCTTCTCCTTTTTATATAGGTGCTCCCACCAATTCCTCCCAACCCAACATGTGCTAAAGTAAAATAATATACTACTGCTATTATTTTTTTAACACAAGTAATTTAAAATTAAAAATTCAAAAAACTTAATCGAATTAATTAAAGAGGTTGAATTCATTAAATAAATGGGTTGTCAAGTGTTAAAGAGGGAGAGAGGAGGAGGTGAGTGGTCGCACATTAAATGGGATTTAACAAAATAAAGAAGGGGGTTTTTAAGAGTTATGTGGGGTTTTAAGGGGGTTATGAGAGATGAATAGTTTAGGTAACATGTGGGATCCACCTCACAAATATCCTCCCATGGGAGGTTATATGGGTGTGGGCCTACCTTCAACTCCCCTTGGGAGGAATTAACCACCAACCATACAAATAAAATTGTGCCACCAATTTTATTTTGTTTAAACTAGTTCCCCAAAAATTAATTCTCAACCCGATTAAAACGCAACTGATGTAAAGGCCCCCTTAAAAAATTACCAGTGCTACAAGTTCATCTGTGCCCTCGGATTTTGATTCTGATTACTAGTTCCAAAGATAGAAAGACTCTCTCATTCGTTCACTGAACGTACGCGAGCTAATCTTCAGAAATTGATTTCGGGCACACCGGGCCTCGGAATCAGGTGCCGTCAAGAACTACGTACTCATAGAATCCCAAATAATTTAGGAAAAAATTTCCATGAAATTTACAGGTCTGAAAATTACTCCCACCTCAGGGCTTTATGTCCCCATAAAGCTACATCAAAATTTAGGGGAAAAAATAAGGGTACTGTGCATGCATCTAAGCCTCCCACTCCCATGTGCTCTCCTGGAGGTTCTCATGCTGCCACCTAATGCGCACTAGAGGAATAGACCATCCACATAGGACCCACTCATGTCGATCCTCGATCTCCCCCAGGACCTCCGCAAATGTCCCCCCATCATCGATGTCTAGCTTTCCGTTGTCAATGATATGCGTCGGGTCGTGCACGTATCTCCTCAGCTGAGATACATGGAAGATGTCGTGCACCCGATGCAACTGAGGTGGAAGGGCTAGGCAATATGCCACCTCACCTATCCTGATGAGAACCTGGAATGGTCTAATGAAGTATGGAGATAATTTTCCACCCCGTCCAAATCTCCTTAATCCATGTCGAGGTGAGACCTATAAGAAAACGTGGTCACCATCCTCGAACACTAGTGGTATTCGCCTCCTATCACCGTAGGAATTCTATCAGCTTTGTGCAGTTCTCATCCACTCCTGGATGATCTGCACCTTCTCTGCCATAGCCTTGACCATCTCTGTTCCTACAAGTGCTGACTCCCGAGGGTCAGTCCAGCACAGAGGTGATCTGCAAGGTCAGCCGTACAATGCCTCATATGGTGCCATCCCAATGGTGGAGTGGTAGCTATTATTGTACGCAAAATCCACCAAAGTTATGTGGTCCTCCCAGCTGTGACCAAATTCAAGGACACATGCACGGAGCATGTCCTCGAGTGTCTAAATAGTCCTCTCCGTCTGGCTATCCGTCTGAGGATGAAAGGCGGTGCTTAGGCGTAGCAGCATCCTAAATGCCTCTAGAAACCCCTTCCAAATCCAGAAATTAAAGCAAGCATCTCGATTGGAGACGATAGATGATTTCACACCATGATGTCATACGATCTACTAAACGTGTAGGCATCCCATGCTCTCCACTGAGCCCTACTATCTGATAGGTAGGAAGTGGGCCGACTTGGTGAGTCGGTCGACAATCACCCCGATGGAGTCGTGTCCTCTGGAAACACATGGATGACATGTCACGAAATCTTTGGATATCCCATCCTACATCCACTCCGGGGCCTCTAAGGGATTTTCCAAACATGCTGGTACCTAGTGCTCCACCTTCACCTGATGGAAGGTGAGGCATCATGAAACAAACTCAGCCATAACCTTCTTCATACCCGGCTGCCAGTGCTGTCATCTAAGATCCTGGTACATCTTCGCTACTTCTGGATGTACTGCCAACAGGGAAGTGTAAAACTCCATCAACACCACCTTCTAAAATTCAACTGGTATCATGGTACGTCATCTGAAAATAATGACGTTCTCTCCTCCTATAGAAAATCCATCAGGTGCATCTCCTATGGTTATCTGAGCATGTCGCGTCTCACAGTCAACGTCCCCAGGTTGTGCCTCTCTGACCCACTGAAGAAGTGGAGGAGTGACTGTGAGGGACTGTAGGAAGGCTTCCCCATCTCTATCCAAGATGTATATCTGCAATGTGGCTAACTTCCCTGTCGCCACTCCAAGTAGTTGAATTCCCGACCTCCTGCTGAGATCATCAGCTACTACGTTTCCCTTCCCAGGAGTATAAACTATATCAAAGTAATAGTCGTAGAGGAACTCGAGCCATCATCACTGTCTCAGGTTTAATTCCTTCTGCGAGACGATGTACCTGAGACTCTGGTGGTCATAGTAGACTGTAATGTGCTCGCCCATCAGATAGTGCCACCACATCGTCAAGGTGAAGACAACTACTGCTAACTCCGGTTCATGGGTAGCATAGTTCTGCCGATGCTACCTCAACTATCATGAACCATAAGAGATCACTACCCTCTCCAACATCAGGACACACCCAAGTTCGGTCCCTGATGCATCGTAGTAAACTATGTACCCAACACCCTCCTCTGGTAGCCTCAAGATGGGTGCACTGGTAAATCACTGTCTCAGCTCTTGGAAGCTCTTCTGACATCTATCTGACCACACTAAGGATTTCCCCTTCTTCGTGAAAGCTAACAGTAGTGCTGCAACTACAGAGAAGTCTGTCACAAATCTCCAATAGTACCTAGCCAGACCTAGGAAACTCTACACCTCCGTCACGCTCCTGGGTGGATCCCAAGATAGTACTGCCTTGATTTTCGCAAGATCCACCAAAACTCTCGCCTCATAATGACGTGCCCCATGAATTGGACCTCTCGAATCCAAAACAGATACTTCGAGACATTACCATAAAGTTGGTACTCTAAGATTGTGTCTAGTACAACCCGCAAGTGGTAGGCGTGTTCCTCCTCAATAGTCGTGTAAATCAGTATGTTGTTGATGAATACTATGGAAAATAGATCGAGGTAAGGCTAGAAGATCATGTTCATGAGACTCATGAATACTGCTGGAGCATTGGTTACACCGAAAGGCATAACCAAGAACTCATAGTGGCTATAACGACACCTGAAGACCGTCTTCTGCACATCCTCATCTTGAACTCCGAGCTGATGATAGCCTGACCAGAGGTATTTCGTTGAGAACCATCGTTCTCCATTAAGCTGATCAAAGAGGTCTTCAATCCTCGGAAGTGGATACTTTTTTTTCACGGTCACCTGGTTCAGGCAACGGTAGTCGACACACAGTCGCAAGGTCCCTTCCGCCTTCTTGGCGATCAAAATCGGAGAGGCCCAGGGTGAAACACTAGGTCGGATGAATCCCTTGCCCTGAAAGTCCTCCATCTATATCCATAGCTCACGAAGCTCAGCGGGAGCCAACTGATATGATGGAGTAGATATCGGGGATGTCCCGAGGTACAAGTCAATATAGATTTCTACCTATCTGTGAGGAGGTAGTCCTGGAACGTCTTCAGGAAAAATGTCTGCATACTGATCCACCATAATAGGAAAACTCGAACTCCGCACATCAAATACACCTAGGATGAGACTAGCCAACTGATGGGTGATCGGTTGTAATCTTCTATGCATGAGTCCATCATGCACTGTAAAGGCTCTCTTCTCACCGAAGAAGGTGAACATGCTCCCATCTGTGCGGGCACACCGCACATTGCTCCTAATATATTCGATCTAAGCATGGACTATAGATAACCGATCCATGCCCAATATGATTTTGTAAGGCCTCGATGCCACTACAAGAAGATCACAGCTGAAGCTCTCACCTCCTAGAGTAATCCCACACTGCAGGCACCAGTGCGTAATCGTTGAGTCTGCTCTCGTAGGAGTCTCTATCCGTAAGGATCGATCCAACAGCTCTTTCGGAATCGCCGAGCTTCGAAAAAGGGTAGCGGCAAACAAATAATGACTCAATCATGTGTCTATAAGAACTGCAGAAAGGGTGGAGTAGACACAGATAGTACCTCAAATCATCTCAGGTGCACCATGGTCGTAAGACTCCACTGCCAGATGTTGAGTCTGCCTCTGTCTGCCAGCTCCCTGTGGTTAGGGTGCACCTCCCGGTGGTGGTAGAGCCTCGAAGCATCATCCACCACCTGCTACTTAGACAGCTCCTATTCCACGTCCGCATACTCCCGGCAGACCGCCACGGTCAAACCTCTTCCTCTGCCTGGGAGGTCCCTCAACTGTCTTCTACTCCACTACATGGAGGGTCGGGCATTCACGAGCCATGTGGCCCTACCCTCCGAATGCATAGCACTGCCTACCTCTCGTATGACTAGATCTACTGCGTGTTCCCCGCACATCCGAACCAGTATCCTGAGTTCTCCCGCCTGATGGCCTGGTCCGCATTGACCTCTAAGACATCTGTCTACTACCAGCTACAGAAAACACCACTACATGTCGCCCTGCGGTAGGCCTCGCTGCTGCTGTAGGCTCAGAAAGGAAGCTCTCTATAAGAAGGGATCACTCTAGTACTCCTGGCTGCGCCAAAATGAAGAGGGAGATCATCGAATCAATGGTCTCATGTCTTAGTCCCTGCTCGAAGGTCCAGGCCCGAAAGAATGGGTCAGACACCATGTCCGTGGAGTAGCACGAGAGGTTTGTGAATCTCACTGAGTACTAGGCTACAGTCATGCTGCCCTACCGCAGCTGTAGTAACTCCTAGATGTGCAACACACGGAGGATGGATGGAACGAACTCCGAGCGGAATAGGATTTCAATGTCCCTCCAAAGAAATGATGCCTTGTCGTGCACCTAGAGCATCAGGCTCTACCATCTACCTACTGCTGCGTGCAGGAGACCCGCCACAAGGATCAATATAAGGTCAGCTAATGTCCCTAGTAATCTGAAGACTTGGAAAATATCCTCCAGCCAATCCTTGGCTGCCTGAGGGTCCGTCTCTCTATGGAACCTGGGCAGCCTCTGACACTGGAACTCATGCAGCACACTCAGGTGATGTGAACTCTCAACTGCTGGGGCTGGTGGCATCGGTGGCTTGGTGGGTAGAGGTACCTTCGGTGCCTCCGCTATAATGGGGCCATTCACCGAGGCTCGTTGCTCTGTGGGATGCCATCTCAGACAAAATTCGGAACCCTAGATGTCTACCATCATGGGGACATCTTGAAAAGTAACAGGTTCACCTTGATTAATACAATATACCTAGTCATCTGACACAAAGTAATCACTAAGAAAACATTTGAAACACATATGCAATCAATGTTTTCGTTCACTAAGTCGGAAATCAAAATTTAGGGTCCTGGTGTATGGATACGTCGGTCGCCGCACCAACACTGGACTCCCTGGACTAATAACCACACTCAATACCCTTAACACTATTGCTTCATAGGATGAAATTATCCGAGTCCTATGTTTTGTGGTAGAACCGATTCCTCTGATACCAATTTGTCACGACCCGTTCTCAGGGCCTGTGTCGTGACTACCCCAAGCCCTCCTTCCATAGGCCAGGGGCTGGCTACTTGCACTAAAGGTGTAAAACCCAATAAAAGGGAAGGCATTGCCTTTATATAAGAAAAAAACACCACAGAGTATGAAAGATGATGTAAACACTATGTAAACTAAGTACAAAAGTAAGTGCAGGAAATTTAAGGGGCCAGTATACAAACCCAACTGAATGTACAGTACAACTGAGAAAAGTAAAATATAATGGCTGAAATGTAAAGCAGCAACCACTAAGATGTCCTCCGGAAACCCCACCTGAAGGGTGGGTATAGATGGTCTCATCATCTCCATGAATCCGTTTGTCTGGTCCATGTACGTCCCGCCTCATAGTGCACCTCCGGATTCTGTCCCACTCCACAAGCCTCAACCACGATCAGAACTGTTAGTCACCTGTAACCAACACAACGTAGTGCGAGCATATCTCATGCTGCGGTGAGTATACGATACACAGTAGGGACCCCGAGACCCCCAAAGGCCTCCCAGAATCCACAAAGGGTAAACCACAAAGGAAAGATACAAACACTAAGTATCAAACAACTCTACTTAGGTATATGACCATACATATACGTAAGTCATCAATTCTAATTCTACTCCAACTCAAGAGCCCATGTACAACCCAGTCCACATAGGAAAGCACAAATCAGTCCACATAGGAAAGCAAGAAAATCATATCGAAGATATTGATTGAATGTAAATACTCTTCTCAAACAGTTATACTTCTCACAATGTGGGGTGGAGATGATAGATATAGCCTCTGAATCATGTCCCCTGTCGAACCCACATTGGACCCAAGTACAGAAGTCGTCACTGCTGAGCCCATGTAGGATCCCAGAACAGTAACCATCGATGCCGAACTCACATAGGATCCTGGTATAATCATCATCGCTACCGAACCCATGGAGGATCCGAGTACAGTCTCCCTCGCTGCCAAACCCACGTAGGATCCAAGTACACTCGTCATTGTCGTCGTAGTCGCAGCCAGCTCTAGGGTTCCCCCACACAGCTCGCTCGATTTTGGGAGGGTCCACTCCACGAGCGAAGGGGGGTCGATACATAAAATGTCACTAAGTCCATAGTTGATATATTAAAAGGTTTTGTCTTTTCAATAGGAACTCAATGCGACAGACGGCGCGTCAATCGGACGCCCAGTCTGAGAGATATTGGCTTTTCTGTTCTAGGGGCCCGGTTGGTTTTTAAGATAAAACCAAACCGACCGTTCTCCAGCTGCATCCAAACCTCAAGTGGAGTAAGCCAAAAGAACCATCTAAATAAGAGGAATTCAACTTAATTGATGGCACGTCATTCGGACGTCTGGAGCTCAAGTTATAAGTGTTTCCGCTCCAAGGGCCCAGTTGGTTTCGGGTTCGAACCATCCCATCCATACCTAAAATTCACCGAAACCTTGAGTGTAATATACCAATACTATCTTCTCGATCCAAGGAATCATATGCAACAGATGGTGCATCGATCGGTGGTCTACAGCTCAAGATATGTCCGTTTAATTGAAAACGGTCCGAAAAAAGGGGGTCTTGGCCCAGTCCGACCCGGCCCAACACCCCCTAGGTCGGCCCGAACCGGCTCGAACCAACCCGGGCCCAGGTCCGACATGGTGGGGCGCGGTGCAGCGCAGCCCGTCCTGGTGCTGGCGTCCCGGCCTGCATGACCCGCCCCGGCCCGGCCGGGGGGGGGGGGGTGGGTGCGTTGGCGGCTTGCTGGCGTGACATTAAGCTGCACCCATCCACATTCGGAACAACTTAACCATTCCAGTTTAATCTTCCACTGTGGCTCAGCCATAGCGGTTTTGCTCCATAAGTGCACCGCCGCCACCGGTCGCCGGCGTGGTGCGCCGACGCCGCTTTTCGCAGACCACCAGATGCCCTACGGTGGTCCGTTTCGCCCACTATCTACGCCTATGGTCACCTCGAGACCTAAACTTCACTACGGAGGCTTCAAATCACCATTGCAGCCCCGTTTTTCATCGCCTGTCCATCCGCGCACAACGAAAATCAAGAAGGGGTCATGGGCTTGTTCGTTATCCCATGCCCTCTATGTTAGAGGCTCATACAATTGTTCAAAAAATAAGAACGCCCAACCTTGAGGGTATAATGATCCTAATAAGAATTATACAAAAAACAATCCCTACCTCAAAATTGATGGCGTACATCGGGCGTCGCGGAAGACGGCGTCACGGGGTGTGGTTTCGAAGACGATGTTGGCGTGAAACCAAGGAGGGAACGACGTCTCCACACTAGTTGTGGAGAGAAGAAGGAAAGGCATGTCGTATCTCTTTGTGATGAAAATGTTCTTTGTCGAAGAGATGACGTTCTTCGCGGGAGGATGATGCTCTTCGAAAGAGAAACTTCCTTCTCCTTTTTACACAAGTTCTCCCACCAATTTCTCCCATCCCAACATGTGCTAAAGATAATTTATAGACTAATGATATTATTTTATTAACACAAGTAATTTATTTTTAAAAATTCAAAACACATAATCAAATTAACTAAAGTGGTTGAATTCATTAAATTAATGGGTTGGAAAGTGTTAAAGAGGGAGAGAGGAGGAGGTGAGTGGTTTCACATTTAAGGGGAGTTGACAAAATAAAGGAGGGGGTTTATGAGGGTTATGGGGGTTTTAAGGGGGTTATGGGAGATGAATATATTCGGTCATGTGTGGGGTCCACCCCAAAAATATCCTCCCATGGGAGGTTATGTGGGTGTGCGCCTACCTTCAACTCCCCTTGGGAGGAAATAACCACAAACTATAAAAATAAAATTTTTCCAGCAATTTAATTTGTTTAAAAATATTTCCCCAAAAATTAATTCTCAACCCACTTAAAACACAACTGTGGTAAAGGTCCCCTTAAGCAATTACCGGTGTTGCGAGTTCATCAGTTCCATCAGATTTTGATTCTGAGCAATGGTCCAAAATATAGAAAACCATGCTCGTTCGTTCACTTAACGTACCCGAGCTAAACATCGTAAATTGATTGTGGCCACACCGGGCCTCGAAATCCGGTGTCGTCAAAAACAACATACTCTTAAAATCCCAGAGAATTTAAGAAAAAATTTTACATGAAATTTATGGGTCTTTAGAAAGATCTTTTAGAGAAGGGGTTTATCCAACCAAGTGTGTCTCCTTGGGGATCACATGTTCACTTTATGAAGAAGAAGGACGGATCGATGTGGCTAAGAATTAATTATAGATAACTCAATGGGATCATAGTGAAGAAAAAATACCCTCTTCCAAAAATTGATGACTTATTTGACCAACTTCATGGGGCTCAATTCTTCTCTAAGATTGATCTTCGATCTGGTTATCATCAATTGAGGGGGGAGAAAGAAGATATTATATAAAGTGCCTTTTGATCATGATATGGGAATTATGAGTTTGTTGTTATTCCCTTAGTAGTGACTAATGCACCATTTATTTTTATCTATTTGATTAATAGAGTCTTTAAGGACTAACTTGATAAATTTGTGGTAGTTTTTATTGATGATATTCTGATATATTCCAAAAGTCGCGAGGAGCATGAAGATCATCTAAGGGTTATTTTTCAAACTCTGAAGAAGGAGAGGCGTTTTGGAAAGTTTAGTAAATATGATTTCTGGTTACAACAAGTTGTTTTCATAGGGAACATTATAACCAATGAAGGAATCATGATTGACCCTGCAAAGAAAAAAGTTATAGAGGAGTGGCCTCAACCTACAAAAATAACTGAGATTCGTAGTTTTCATAGATTAGCAGGATATTATAGGAGGTTTGTGAAAAACTTTTCACAACATTCCAATACATTAACCATGTTATCTCGAAAAGGGGTCAAGTTCATCTGGAAAAAAGTGTGTGAGGAATGTTTCCAAGAGCTGAAGAAGATATTGGATACTGCACCTGTGTTAACTCTGCCCTCAAGTGGAGAAGAATTCATTATTTTTATTGATGCATCTCTAAAAGGGCTTGGGTGTGTCCTCATGCAAAATGAAAAGTTCTTTGCTTATGCATCACAACAGTTGAAGATTCATGAGCAGAATTATCCTATGCATGATCTGGAGCTGGCTGCAGTTGTTTTTGCTCTGAAGATATGGATGCACTGTCATTATGAGGAGAAATGTGATATATACACAGACCATCAAAGTTGGAATTACATTTTCACAAAAAAGGAATTGAAAATGAGACAAAGGTGATGGTTGGAACTTCTTAAAGACTATTATTTTTCAATTCATTATCACCCTGTAAGAGAAAACAAAGTTGATGATGCATTATGTAGGAAAGACGCAGTTTTTGTTTCCATGATGAGGATTCAGAAATATCCTTTGATCAATGACCTAGTAAAGCTCGACGTTGGAATTATAAGGAAAGGGACATCATCAACCCTAACCCAAATGATTTTTCAACCATCATTACTAGAGAATATCAAGAAGGCTCAGAAAGAAGATCCTTTTTTACAAGAAAAGTTTGAGGCTGTACATGATGGAAAGTTTCCTGAGTTCAATATTGATCAAGAAGGTGTACTGAGATTTCGTACAAGACTATGTGTTCCATATATTATGGAAATAAAGAAGGAGATTATGGATTAAGCTCATAGATCTACATTCTCTATACGTCCTGGAAGCACAAAAATGTATAGAGACCATTGTGATCACTTTTGTTTGGATAATATGAAAAAGAGAGTTTGCTGACTACACTATAAGGTGCCTAGTTTATCAACAAGTGAAGGCAGAGTGACAACTTCCTAAAGGGGTGTTGCAACCACTACCCAGAATAGCATGGAAGTGGGACAATATCACTATGGACATCATCACTGGTCTCCTAACAACTTCCAAAGGAAACAATGCGATATGGGTTATTGTGGAACGTCGCACCAAGACAACCCATTTTATCTCTATTCAGGAAGATTTATCTCTTGATCAACTTCCCAGGAATTACATGAAGGAAGTGGTAAAGGTGCATGGAGTTCCACTTTCTATCATATCTGATCTTGATCCAAGGTTCACATAACAATTCTGGAGAATTCTTCAACTTGCTCTGAGCACTGAATTGAATTTCAGTACAGCCTATCACCCCCAAACTGATGGCCAATATGAAAGGACTATTCAAACACTCGAGGACATGCTTAAAAAGTGCTTAATGGAATTTAAAGTTGGATGGGATCATCATCTCCATTTAGTTGAGTTAATTTACAACAACAACTTCAACTCAAGCATTCAAATGGATCCCTATGAAGCTCTATATGGGAAGCTATGTAAAACCCCTACTTTTTTGGGATGATTCTGGTGAGGGAAATCTTCCTGGGTCTGATCTTGTGCAAGAGATGACAGAAAATGTCCTTTCCATCCAAGAACACATTAAGGCTGCTCAGAATCATCAAAAGTGCTATGCCAACAACCGTCGAAGGGACTTGGAGTTTGATGTCAGTGAAAAGGTTTTTCTTCGAATTTCACCTTGGAAGAGGGTCATGAGGATTTGGAAGAAAGGGAAGCTCAACCGAAGGTACAATGGCCCCTATGAAATCCTTGATCACATGGGAGTAGTGGCATATCGGCTTGCACTTCCCCCAAATCAATCACAAGTTCATGAGGTCTTCCACGTATCCCTCTGGAGAAAGTACATACCTGACCCTTTACATGTACTAAACCCAGAGGTGGTATAACTAGAACATGACATCTCTTATGAGGAGCATCCGGTAGAGATCTTGGATCATAGAGACAAGGTTCTACGCAACAAGATAACCCACCTTGTTAAGGTGTTGTGGAGGAACCACAAATGTGAAGAAGCCATGTGGGATCCAGAGGAGTCTATGAGGCATAATTACCCACAACATTTCTCATTAGGGTACGAGTTAAAAATATCAGGGACGGAATTTCTTAAGGGAGGAAGAATGTAACGACCCGAAATTTTGTGTAAATTTAGTTCCCTAATTTTTGTGAATTATTTTATTTTTCAATTAATAAAAAGTGTATAATTAAAATGAGCCCGTTGGGTTTCAACTGTTATATGACCATTGGTCAATATGACTATGGGTCAATATGATTGTTGGAAACTAAATATTGTGATTGTTGTCTGAAAATACAAGTGATCTTGGTTAATTTATACAGAAAGAAGATTTGATGGCCTCATCCAGTAGTCTCAGGCTGATCGAAGCCCATCTGACAAAACTAGTGAAGAAGGTAGCACCACTAGGATTTTCTCTACACCAAACCCTAGCCGAACATCATCATGTGATACTAGAGCGGAATCACCTTTAGGAGAAGTTCAAGCTTATAGAAATCACTACTCGGCCGATGTTGGCCAAGCCACCCTTAGATTCTCTCACCTTAGCATACCATACACTTAGGTCCTATGCTGGAGTAATAAGGGGCTATGTAATGCGACCGTAGCTACTTTGTGTAATCCTTTGAGATAAATAAAATTGTGATTTCTTCCTATGGTTAAGTTTGTGTTTTTTTTTCAGATATTCGAATAACTATAGGATGTATATTTATGAATTTTGGAAAAATGGGATATTTTAAAATATTTTTGTAAACCAAAAATAATTAATTATGTGTAATTATTTTCAAAAATGGTCTTCGGGAAATCTGTTTAGTAAGAAATTTAGAATCTAATAAGATCAACATAAATTTTTGAAAATAGTAAATTATGAATAGTGATTTTTCACTTAGGATTAGTAATGTGACCAAATATATTAGTAATCTCAAATAAATAAAGTATTAATATAATTTAGGAACCTTGATTAAGTAATGTGATTCAGTAAAATAGGTAAATAACTATTTTAGAAATTATTAGTCAAGTATTAGTTTTTCCGAGTGAATAGTTTTTTAATTAAAATTTAAATTAAAAATATTAATAAAAATATTTTTATAAAATGGAGATAATTTTTTAATTCAGAGCATCAATATTAGGATAAAGTTATTTTTGGGGATTTTTTTGAAAAAAATGAATTTTCAGTGAATAGTGAAAATACAGTTTTTAGTTTCGGGTGTTTAATGACATCACTAAGGATGTAAAAATTTTGTAATATTTCTAGTAGACTTATGAATAGTAATATAAGATATGAGGTGTCCCAAGTGGCCAATACCATTGGAAAATACGTTGGTCAAGACCATGGTTTTTCCAATACCACCGATGAGGTGTCCCATGGCCATTAATGACTTGTCCCCTCACTTCTTCTATAAATACCAAGCCTTTCCCTAATTATTTTCATTTCCAAATCCTCCTCACCGAATATATGGTTCATCTACCTCTCAAAAATTCCTCAAAAGGTTCCCTCAAGCCTCCCAAGATCCAGACCTTCATGCTTTCGAAGTTACTCTTCAAGGTAATGGATCCATTCACCCTCCTCATTTAAGTCATGACTTCCTTTATTTTGTGTCTTATATTTTCCATCTATTTATATTGAGGGTATGTTATTATATGTTCTTATTATTGTAAATTTTATATACAAATTATGAGATACCCTTTCCTCCCTCATCAATTTGTTTTATGCATTTTTAGGTGACACCGTTAGGCTGGCGAATTTCTTGTAAAAGAAAACACATCTTCTCTTTCCATTCAAGTTTCCTTTCCATGTGGTATGTCATTCAAATATCCATACCATGTATTTATCTATATTTTAATCTGAATATATATTTTAATATGAGTTATTTATGTGTGGTCTACCCTTGTACACTCTCTTTTTATTATTTTCTAAAACCATGTTATATAGCTGTTATGCTGCAGAAATTTTGTCTTAAAAGTTATCTCTCTTTCTCTCAAGAAATTCTCTTGTTTTATATTTGTGAATACCCAGACCTATTTAGTTTCTATGGTTGTTCATAAATACACAAAAATGATATATTTTATTCTGTAATTGACATACATGTAACCCTCACTCCCTTTCAATGGGTTATAAAATATATAATGATCTTATTTTTAAGAGTTTTTAAAATGTCATGGTTTTGAAATGAACCCCATTTCTTTTTTTCTCTATGGGTTATTTATGAAATTTTTGAATATGATTTATGTGGATCACATGAATGTAAATAAATATTAAGGGATCTCCCTGAATTCTCTCTAATTAATTGGGTAATATTTAATCTCAAGAGATGGCAAGTTTCACGATACCTTGGTGAATAACCTTGGCAATTTTTATTACACCTTGGGGATGTACCTAGGTGATATGTTCAAGAATGTCTAAATGAATTTTTTTCCACATATTCAAGTTATGTTTCATGTTATATTAATTATTATATTCCTTTACTTCCATTTCTCATATCATTATGTTGTTATTCATGTACTTATTGATATCACAAGTACATTAATTACCTTGTTTACCTTTACTGGGCCTTCTACACACCCTTTCCATTGATGTATGTCTCTAGGATATGAAAAGAAGTAATTGTACATAGGATGATCTTATTATGAAGACTTAAAATTGTATTAGATGAATTTTTTATCTTTTATTAATGTTTTATAGTTCCTGGTTTCTAAGACACTAGACTTTAAAAATCCTCTGTATGTAAAATTTAATGAAAAATTATGTATTAAAAAGGCAGGTTACCACAAAGACCATGCAAGGAACACCCCAATAAACCAAAATTATATAAAATTCTAATTAAAACCCTTAATAAAAGAAACTAATTCCACAAAAACACATTCCCACAACCTTATAGAATAAATAATATAAAGGAAACCACAAATAAAAACAATAATAACTCGACACAGGTCAGAACTATTCAATATACTAACTCCATGAACTCAATAAAATCAATGGGGGTTTATAATCACTAGGTATGAACCTCTAGTATATTATATATTAGTTAAGACAATGAAAAATATAAATATTTTAATGGGATTCCAAATTCATACTCACACTAGAAATCAAATAATCGTGACATGAAAGACATAGTTACATAGTGAAGGGTATAATTACATCGAATAGTGAAAAATAATTCAATGAATCAATTTTATCTCTTATTATAAAACTCATAGATATCCAATATATTTTATATATCCAATGTAGTGGTTTTTTACAACAAATCTTATATTACATGACATAAGATATTTTTTCATAACCAAAATCTTCTTGAAAACCAAATATATGAAAACCCACAACATTGTTTTGTGACTCAATTTATTCTTTCTTAAAATTTTGAATATTTAATCACATGGATTATACCCTCATGATATGAATCTCCCTTTTACTATAATATTCCAAAAATTATGAGCAAAAATTATTGTAACTATCCCTTCAAACTATAAAACATAGGCCACACTCCAAAGAAATATTCCAAGTTGAAAACTCTTCTCTAACTGCACCCATATTCATACATCCTTCTCAGAACACATCCAACACAAGAAACACAACATAATTTAATGGGTTATGATGGTTTACAGAATTAAAATAATAGTTATTATATACTTGTGGAATTTTTTCACATGAGAAAATCATGAGAATATATTTCTCTAATTAATTTAATATTGGTCTTAGTTGTGATATAATTATTAATTTTATACAATTATAATAATTTTTTTAAATAAAACCCCTTTCCATAATTTTTATATAATTCAAAATTTAAGATAGTGATAAATATAATTTATCTAAAAATATGGTTTTTAATAGATTCATCTTTTACAGTTCATTTTTATAGAAATTATTTTGTTAAATGAACAACTATTAGAATGATAACCCATTTAAATTTTATTATATACAGTAGTGGCATAAGAACCAATTTTCACTAATTTTTATCTCATGGTTTATTTCCACTTGGAACTTATCTATTTAAGTAGAAAATCATCTCAATTATTTCATAGATGAATCCTTTATACTATAATGCAATAACCTGTTCCTAAATATATCACGTGGATTAGCCTAATTATGTTTCTTTTCAGTACAAAAATTTATTTTTTTCTAGCTATGTATAGATGAAATCTCAAGAAAAATATGTGTACCCTATATTATAAGGTTCTCCTATATTCTATATTTATTACCCAATATAGAAAATAGGAACCCTGATTTGGTGAAAGATTCCTTTTTTGATAATGAAGGACCTTATATATGTTTTCATTAGAAGGACTATAACATTTAGTATTTTCAGTGGGTTTTAAATATCATTGTCTCATCTCATGTAGTCATTTAATGGTTAATTCCTATAATGATTTAGTTTTTTTCTAATACCTTTAATAAACATTACTATTATATAATATATGAAAATATAAAACATTATATAACACATTATGTTTCTCATATAAAGAAAATACAATCTAAATTTATTTGTAAATATAAATTTCCAATTTCATCCCCAAAAATTTTTAATAGAAACACTTTATGGAAAAGAATTATATTAATTTGAAACCAAAACTCTCACATGATAATGTATGATCTGAATGATATATATCTCATACTTCTTTAAACAGCTAATAAACCCCATGTTAGGTTGATGTTTTACCAAAAGGTACTAAACTATATATTAATACTTGAGAGAAATAATAATTCCCACAAAATATTAGTAACAAATATTTATTAATCATAATTAACAATTACATTCATGTTTGAAAATAATTAAAAATAAAAAACATAATTGAATGTTTGGAAATATTAGTTCATACCTAGATTATATCTCCCTAAAATGTATGGTATGAAATTTAAAAGAAATAGTTTAAAATATTAAATTCAAGAAATTTTTATTTATAATATAAACACATCATATTAATCAATAATAATGTAGTGAGTGAACAAAATAAATAAACAATACATATATATAGAGTTGAAAATTATATTTATAAACACGTTATGAATGATGAAAATAGAAACACATTATAATTAAATAATATTTATTCATTGTACAAAAATAAATGAACATGAATATTTCATACTTATGTCTAAATTAAATCACTTGTATTAAAAAAATTCATTGTATTAAATAATATCTCAAATTTTAAATATATATTACAAAAAAATATTTTATTTATATATTCCATCCGATCATTTAATATCTTAGTTTCAAATTCTAAATATACTAAATATTATATATTATACATTATTTATATTTTAATCAAATTAACCAAATCATGTTTCTACAAAGTTTAAAAATTTATAAATAATCCCATTCATTATGAATGATATATATAATTGTTTAGTAATTTTTCTATTGAATTATAAACCACTTAATATTTTTCCATATTATAAAATGTTGATAAACTTTATAAATAATTTTTCATTATAAATACACTTAAATCCAAGAACACATATACTAAAATGATTCTATATAGTTTAAATCCTCATTTGGACATAGAGTAGACTACAATAGCATGTCTTTGTGACATTTTTTATAATTATTCCAAAATAAAATATATTTCCGAAAATAAAAAAACATATAATTTTCATTCAACCATTAACATATTTAATCTTCAGTAAAAAAAGTAAAAGATAAAAATTTCTTCTTTTTCATGTGTGATCCCAGATAAGTGTTTTCAAAATTTTTTATTTTTAAATTGTTTCCAATTTTAATATTTCATTTCGTGGTTTTATTTTATAAATCCAATTCATATTATAATAATAATCATTTTAAACAAAAAAAATCATAAAAATAAATATTTTTAAAATAAATATTTTTTGAAACATTATATATTCCAATTTCTCATAAACAACACTTTATTTTATAATTTTTACAAAATCAACTATTTTCATGAAACTATTTCATAAAGATGAAAATATTCATTAACCATGACCGTTTTTTATAAAACACATCATGGATTAGGTAAAACACATTTTCAAGATTCATCATCTATTTTAAACATCAATCCAAATATAATGGATGTCACTCTGATATCATTAATGTGTTTTTGATGTGCTAATCCATATATAAATACAATGGAATCAAGCCACCAAAATCTTATTCCCATGAACTAGCCATTAATTTTAATTGAACATATATAACATGAAAATGTGCCATTTTTCTAATGTATTAGATCAATCCAAACCCTTTTACATGATCATGATTTATATTCCTCAATAAAAAAATTACCACTATATTGATTTTAATTCATGGGATATAATCAATATCACAATTCATAGGAAGGATAGAATTTACCCAATGTTCATATATAACATTCATTTAAATGAATGTGTGTGCGTGTGTGATAGAGTGGGATTCTGTAGTAGAGTTTCATAGTTCATGCGTCAAATCATTGTAAAATCAATTCATAAAGACCATTCAACTTTATATATCCCACCAAGTAAAATGAATGGATTTAAAATGTTTCAAAATTAATAAATCCTTTAATCAAAATTCTAAATGGTGTAACTTTTTTGAATATCTGTTTCAATCCTCATATTATTTGTTTAAATTTTTTAAAAAAAATCGGTATTAAAACTACTATAAATATTCTCATGTGATATTAAAAAATTATAAAGATATATTATCTGGAAAAAATTTATTGAATCTTGTGGTATCATATAATGCATTCACATCCATTCATAAAAAAATGACATTAAGACCTTTAGTATGTTGTGGTTTACACCATCATAGAAAAATCATGTATTATAAATCTATGACATTTTTTATCCTTTGTGAATAATTTATCATGATGGGAATTTTTATATGTTCAATTCAATAATGAAAATTTCCTTCATATATATTTTAATTTTATTTATGATTATATCATCAGGAGATGAAATATTTATTTATCCAAAAATATATTTTTTTAATAAATTCCAATTCACAATTATTATGATATCGTTATAAATTTTTATGTTGAGAAATACATATTTATTATATATTCTTTTAAAAATGAGTTATTATATCAAGTATATAAGACTCTATGTATTCATGGAATATTTATAGACATAACATTTGAAAATGTTTATCAAATATTTATGTATTATATAATTGTTTTTGTAAATATGATATAGTGTTCTTCCAATGAAGTTGAGTGTTATTTTAGTTATAGAAATTTGAGAGCTCATTGAAATATTATTTCCTAATATAAGGGGTGATCACTAATAATTAAACTTGTTCTAGATTTTTTTATGACCAAAACTATTAAAATGAAACTGATATATCATGATGGGATAAAAACATACAATAGAAATTTTCACTGATGTATACATATATAATCATTATTGGAAAATATTTTTAGAAATTATAAATGGTTTATATACTAGATAATTCAATAAGATAATGTATCACTTTAGTTTAAAATTTATAGTGTATCTTATTTATACTACAATGGGGAAAAATATGTTTAAATAAGAAGTAACATATTTTATTATGGTGAATAGTTTTTTATTCGTTGTATTTGATGTAAATAAATCAATATGTAGAGAAGGAAAAATTTTCTGAATTTGGATGATGATAATGATCCTAGAGAATTAGGCTGAAAGGATTGAAATATAACCATGAGTTTTACGGATCATAAATATTGAAATTATCGTCCATTAGATATGTTGAAGTAGATCCGTCCACAAGTTAGAAAGGATTTTGAAATATTTTATTGAGTTGAATATTTATAGGAAATATCTAATATATCATATGATTTTTTGATTTGAGATTAATGTAAATTAATAGTGATGGTGAATCTAAGATGAGTGTTATAGAAATTTCCTATTGAAAAATGAGTAGTTAGCTATTTAAAAGCGTAAATATGATTAATTAATCAAGTACAAAGGCAACTTATTATATTGAGAACCCATGTTTTGATTACCATTCATAACAAAATTTTTCATTAATAGAGAATATCTATTTTATGATGACTATAGAATACAATGTCTGATGTTATAATTCATGAGGACATAAAGGGTCATGGAAATAATGAAGAAAAATACTCATATTGTGAAAGGAATTTAGAATTATATTTAATATATTTTGGGAAATATCTATAATTCCAAATTTTTTATAATTATATATATATATATTATAGTGGATAGGGAATCACAAATAATACATGAGGATTTCTTTATTGCAATTGAAATGATCTAGAATTCCTAGTTATAGAGGAAAAATGGGAGAGTGAAGGAATTTGTATTGGAATGTAGGAACAATATGAAATAGATTTCTATAATATTCCAAATTAAATTTAAAAAATTATAAAACCTACAGTGAAACATAATATTAATTCGTATTTTTTGAAAAAAATAACATTATGAGTATTTGGTATTGGTAAATGTAACTTTGAATCACTGATGAATATGTAATTTTACTTTAAATAATAATTAATAATAGTGAATAAAATTAAAGAGATTATAAAATGCGGCATTATTTTATCATTATAAATGTGTAAGGGGTGATCATTTGAAATTTGACAATGGTACAGATATGCATTATGATATGTTAGTGTCAAAGTGAGACTATTTTTGGGTACCATAGAGATAATATTGAAGAATTCGGAAATTCCATTATTTTATACATTATACGTATGCGTAAATCCATATATCCTCGTGAAAATGTAATGGTTTTGTTATTCATATTTATAATGTACACATTGAAAATATATAAGAGTAATAATTTCTTAGGTAATGTACTTATTATAGAAAATTGGAAAATTCCCACCCCCTCATTGTGATATGTAAGGAAAATAATTTTTTATATAAAGATTAAATGAATAATGTATAATTGTTAAAAGTTCGTATGATAAAAATCAAAAGATGTGATATCATAATGTTATATTAATTTATATTCATATATTACCCATTAGAAAAATAATGATATGTTTAGAGATTCAGCTATGATAGCACAATTATATATATAAAAGAAACAATATCAGGTTGAATTAAAAATAATTGAGTTTTTTCAATGTAAATAAAGACCATTATTTATTAAGATCTATGGAATGTGCTGACGGTTTCCATGTTGTGTATATATGTATCATTTTCTGATTTACCTTGAGGATTAAAAAGTATTTAATGGAATTTTTATGAAATTGGATGTAGTCACACTCTGTGCATAAGCCCATGCCACAGGTGATGATGAATAATGAGTCTTAAGAGATAGTAATGTGATGATATTATCTCATAATGGTGATACACCTCCATAGAAATATGGATAATCATAGATTTAATAGAATAAAAATGGGAGAATAATTATAAATATCACATTGAGATTATATAAAGTCTAATGGAGATATTATATCAGTTTAAATGACTTTTGATGAGTAATATTGAATTAAAATTAATTAACAAATATTGAATGGTTTTTATATTCAATTTATGATAATAATATTTAGAAATGATGCTTAAAATATATATAGGAAAATGGGTAGAAACTTTTATACTATGAAATTTAATAGAACATACACTTTTTTCCAATATAAAATTCTATGTTTCAATGGGACAGATAAGATGGTGATATTTTTTATAGAAGCTCCTGCACTTTAAGGAATAATAATAATAATAATAAATACTGTTATACATAGAAGAAGTGGAAGAATGATTTTATGACCACACCTATGATATCTCTATATTATTGAAAAAATATAACATAAAAAGAAATTATAATGATATATTAGAACAATGTTCTTTCCTATGGTATCACTGTTAAAGAAAATAAATAAGCAGAAATAAAAATATTGAGTTTGAGTGGAGATTGGAGGAAAACATCCCTACAATAGTAGAACAATATACATTACATGTTTAAAGATCTTTATTGAAAATAATATCTTATCACAATGGTGTTTTATATATAGAAAATATTTGAGATTATATTTAGGAGTTTGTTGGGGGGACACTTTAAACATGAAGGAATCAATATAAACAAAATTATTAATAGATGGTAAAAAATTAAGATATTGTAAAATAGTTTTGATAATTATTACAGTTATATAAATATGGAATATTTGTTCTCATGTGATATATATAATTGAAATTTGTGTCTCAGACCTGACCCCAACATGGTCAAAAGTAAACTCCCATGATGGGGATAAGCCTTGTTAAAATATCATATTTTACCCTCTTACATTATTTTTTTATTTTATTTTAGTCATTTTTCGTAGGTCAATACTAAGGAATCCCATATATGTCATACTTAATAATAAAAGGTTCAAATATCCTGTGGGTAATTTAAAGTACTATATCAATATGATAAAAAATTTAACTAATTATCCTCCCATTCAGAGTAAATAAATGGTCATATATCATCATTACGTGTTTTACTAGAGCTAATACTGGTTATATTTGATCATATGTAATATCATTCGCTAGTTATTTTTCATATTTGTATATGAATTACCAATGTGATGCTGATTTTGATTTTCTATAGATGGAAAATTCTTTTCTCATTCTTATCAATATATATATGGTGTTTCATCAATAACTTCAATAAAACAGAATATGATAGAGGAAAATAAGTTAGAAAATAACTCAATTCGAAAAGAGTATCCACCACTAATTGAATCTAATAAGAGTAGCATTTTTTTGTTATAACTATTGTGAATGAACCTCTTAATGAACTGCATTCAAGATGCAATGTGTATGTGATTAGTGAATCACTTAATGATTTTTATTATAAATTTATGTTATATTTTAAATTATTCATTAATGAGGTTAATATAAATATAAATATATATATTCATTTTCAAGGGTTTTTAGACTATTAAATAACAACTGCAATTTTGAGATTATTATATGGAAGAATCATTTGACAAAATGGTGGGAGTGAATAAAACCATAATCAATAAAAAAGAATCCAAGGAAAAAATTTTATACAATAAAGACAAAATAGTGATATAGATTATTTATAATAGATGATTGAGGGGAATTATGATATAAGAAACTTGTTTTCATTAAAATATATATGATTTGGAAGAATGTCACAATCCTACTATTAATATCAAGCATTCCCTTTTAGGGACCAATGATAAAATAAGTAATGAGCGTGACATTTTTTTGTAATAGAGTAGAAAAAAGACAATATTAAATTGTGATGATAAGGAATGAATGTTATGATAGAATTAATTTGTTATAGGATGAGAAAAATAGATTTGATGTTTTTTTGTGTGATTAATGTGAAATTATAAAATGTATAAATTGTTCATGACTAGTCTTGAAAAAATATTTTATAAAGGTTGTTTCCATTAACAATTTTGATGAGTTAAATTATCCTCTATGAACACCCACTTGTGTAAATAAAATTATGAGACTATATAATGAAAAATATCATGTAAAATAAAAAAGATACCCTTTTTCATAGAAAATATTATTTTCACATTATTTGATTAGATGAATAGTATTGGTAAAAGTTCAATATTGGAAAAAGAATATCACGAAAAAAATTGTTAAAATTCAACTATATCATCATGGAGGAATATGAGAATGATAAAGAGAAAATGATTCCCAATGAAAACATAAATAAATAAATGTTCTTTCAAAATATTTAAAGGAGAAAATGGTAGCTATACTATAAATAAAGCAAATATAATAAGATTAATAAGGAATTCTTGGTGCAGTAGAAAATCTGGATATAATGATAATTACATTTTAATAAAATATTTTCATTGATAAACAATTGTTTTCATGTAATAGTATTTAATATATATAAAGATAAAATTAATAATGATGAGTAGTATCCATGTTCTCATAAAGGTGGAAATCTAATCATAATAAATTATTTTGAATATCATTAAAATTTATATTAGAATATAAAATACGGTATTGACAATAGTGAGTATTTCAAGTATAAACATACTAATAATATACCAAAAACATTTTTGGGACAAAGGGATAAATATAAAGATTAAAATATGATAAAAATATATTATAATTCAATGGGATATTTAACAACTAAATATAATAAACTACTAATTTCTATGGAGTCTGAGATGTATTCCATGCATTTGAGAAGATGTTGATTTAACCATGGAAGAATAATACATAACATAGAGCATTGGAAAAATTAAATGAATGATACTTTTAATGGAATAAAAAAAATTAAATAAATAATATTTTAAATCCCTAAAATAAAACATATCATAGGTTTCAAGTAGGACATTAATGATAAACCATGTGGATGTTCTGAGAAAGATGGCCATGCTTCATGAGAATACAAAACTGTTTATGATAATTATTTTTAAATCGAATAAATTTCAGATATAGATTAATATTAGTAATTTTTGAAGGGTAAATAATTAATTCCACATGACAAAACAAAATTTCATGAGTGGATTTCAAAAAGTGAAAACACAAAATATCCCGAGGAACTGTATTGATGGTGTATCAATTTTATACTTGTCTTAAAAGATTGTATGAGAAACTTTATAGCTCATGATATGATGTTATAATGGATGTGTTAAGAATTAAAATGATCATGTGATGTACTAGAGAATGTAGATAAGATAATTAAATATAATGGGTATATTGAATGAAGTAGGGAAACTATGTCTTCCAAAGATAATAATACCTTGAAACAAATAGAATCATGCATGAAGAGTTCAACAAGTCCTAGGTCTAGAAAGGATAGTATATTCGATGATAAGAAACTTATTACCCTATTGATCTGACTAAATATAAAATGATAAATCCATGTTGTTGAAATATCTCTTTGTTTGTGATTTTTTTAAGTGAATTAATGGTGACACTTATTGAGGATGAAATTAGTAAATTCTCTAACAACTATACAATATGATGAAATTCACATCATTGAGTTCTTTAAATGGAATAATTATGCCTCTCTAAATCATTTCAAGTGATATAAGTGGAAATATGATTGATTATATTATTAAGGTTTGTGAAAATACTCAATAAAATTATTCTTATATAGCTAGGATTAGGAAATTTTGTGAAAGTGATTAATAACATTATGATAATTTCCCAGGTCGTTTAAGTTGTTTGGGGATGAATTGGAGTGAATGGAGATTCCCTAAGTATATATTAAGAATTTATGATATTTTTTAATGGTTATTTGATTATTATTTTGAGTTGAAACTTTTAAGATACATTTAATATGTAATATTCTCTCAGAAGAACGATAATAGATTTCTAGGAAATTCTAAAGGAAATTTTCAAATGTTTGGAACATCATAGTGATATGTAAGAGTACTCCTGATGATATGTATAACTGACACCACATGATTAATCCATACATAAAATTAACTCTTAATCATTGAGAAATTCATAAATTTAGTTCACACCACAATTACAAAAAATTATAGAAAAGTGAAAAATATTATTAGGATATGAAAGAGTAAGTTTATTAACTATAAAGGGTTGATTAGTATAACTTTTATAAAGTAAAATATCCATAATATTATATTTATGAGTGAGCATGTAAAATGATAAGGGTACTTTGGGTTAAAATATATGAATATATTATAGTCATAAGTTCCATTGTTTTGTGTTAGAGTGAATAAGTATTTCTTAAGATCATGTAATATATAGTTTCATGATAAATAATATTCTTATAGAAAACACATAAGAGTCATATTTTCCTACATAATGATTTCTAATTTGAAAATTGGTAATGTCTTATGTCCACAGATTGGTATATATGAGTATTATTATTTTATGTGATGGTATAATAGATAATATTTAGTGGTTTCTAGTAGGTAAGAAATTAATAGTTGGACAAATATCATTATATAATTTAAAATAATATGTCCACATTAATTTTTACCGAAACAATTATGATATATTGAGATTCAATTATGACAAGGGTTTGTTAAAAATCAATGAAAAAATATTGTGTCACTTGGAAGAACCATGATTCTTCCTACAATTAATGAAAAAACAATTCAAGCGGAAGGATGGAATTTGAGGTGGGGTTCCATAGTGTGAAGATATTCATTAATTAGTTTAAGTATAGGACACTAGTTGAAGGTAGTTTCATTAATTTTTATATTGTAATGTTATATAGAGAAGGTCATTCCATAGTGAGTGATGAAAAATGATTCATAGTTTAGTTGAATATTGTGACAATATTGCTTCATATTATTAAATAGGATTGAAAGTTATTTGTTCCCGTATATTTTTAGGAATGATTAGGTTGACATAATTCTTGAAAAATGTTGAGATTAAAAATATTATAATAGTTTGAAATCGTTTTTGATGTCTAATATTATTGTATAATTAAATAGGAATGTTGTGATGAGATGAGAGTTTCCACTATATGATGAGATCCATGATTTAGTCTATAATGAATTGTATTATACATGTATTATTTTTTTATATTTTATGGTTTATTTTTGAGACCATGTGGTGAGATGGAGAGCGATTCTAATGGTTGGTGTGCTCGGAATAAATGTATGAAATATATTAAACATATTAAATTTCAAGAAACATTATGTTTCGAAAAAATGTGGAATAACATCTAAATTGTTTCTTAGATTTGAAATTTTATGGAACTGTTGAGTTTAGAATTCAGTTTTTACCATAGCTGTTATATAAACTTCATCAGAATGGAGATTTTTTAAATTTTCATCATGTGTATAAAATGAATAAATTAATTATGTAAATTAATTTCATTCATTCATTAACTTAGGGGTGTAATATCTTATATAAGTATAAGGGTTTTAAAAACTATTAGTGTTATCCACATAACACTATAGCCATTTTTGAAATGTTGGAGAGAACATTGGAGGAGATTCTATGGGAAAACAACAATGACATTGTAGTTCATCGATCAGTGCAAAATAAAATCAAAGGATCTCACCAATAAAAACACTGAAACATCATTCTTCATCGGTGATCAATAAAAATCATGTTTTGACATTTATTTTCAAATAATTATATTATAATTATATATTTCATTGATTACCAACAATCGATCAACCGATATATTGATTCATGGACCGGTCATTTTATGGGAAGTTTTATCCATAGGGTTCATTTAGGGATATTTCATTTTGATCAAATCATTATCCCTTATTTCATCATTATAATGAATATGAATTGACCCATACATAATCTTGGTTGAAGTTTGTTCCTTGTGTTATGATTGTTCTTTCCTTCCCCATTCCCTCATTCACTGCATGCTATTTCTTTTGTCCCATGGTTCAATATATACTAAAAAAATCATACATTGCAATCCCATTTCATTGGACAATGGGTTGATAACATAGATCTAGTATGGATGAGACATGGGAATCAAGTGTCGATGGAAGTAGTAGAGGATCAGAACTATTTGGGATACCCATATCATTTTTATGTGTGAAATTATAAACAATGCTTGTGGGAATTTTCAGAATTGAAATTGGGGCTCAATTTTGGTGTTCGACGAAGAAAAGTCTTAACTAATGGTATTATTTTGTTTTTTGATTGGGGAAGGACAAAATCTATGACCGGAGGATTAGAAATGAAACATTATTATGGATCTATAATTCTAGATATTTCCATATGACACGATGTGTTTTAGATGAACACACCATGTGGAACCCTCAAAACAACATATAGGGTTTCCCAAGGAATTTATTTATCACATATAATGTGACCCTGTCCCATGGAATGTTACCCCTCCATGATGGATTTACATATACCTCAGATGTTACATGGACATAGATAGGAGTACAAGGTTAGGAGGACACAGTGTACTCCCACACAAAAATGGACTATCCAGGTGTACACGGGTGGAGAAGTGTAGTTGGAAATGGGCATGGGAACATTATTAAACTATTAAATGAACATGATAATGAGTCATTTACACTTTTAGAACCTAGTTTTAGAGAGAGACACCATATACTCCTATTGCACATTGTGTAATAGATCATGTTGTCTTGATTCCATTGTCATTTGTACCTATGGAATGTTTCATTTGAGTGAATCACTGATATCCATTCCCTAATGGTTATTATGGAATCACGTCATACACTTATGATGATGATCCATTTAGAATGAATTCTTAGATAGAGTTTTTGGAATCCTTCTATAAGGCCTAGAGTGAGATCCTATTTCATAATATTCCCATGGTGGAGTTCATTGTATCATCTTTACCAACACTACAAGGGATCCAATACTCCACATATAAGGTTATTATAGACTAGGTTGTTTGTAAATCCCGTGGATTTCGTTGTGATCCTCATTTTGAGTACCACATTTATTCTAGAAACCAATGCATACTTCTAATGGAGAGACCTAATGAGCACTACCTCTTGGATGGACTTCATAAGTTCTCTCTGATGCTTGGATTGTGTTATCCATGATGAGTTCTCTGTGTAACATTTGAGAAGGAATATAGGGATTCCTTAATGGTTTTGACATTACCATGGGAATATGTGTCTTTGTAGAGTATATATGTATATTTTTATTATATTTTTAGTATACTTATACATGTGTAGATCTTACTATTATTATATTTTTATATGCATTATGGTTTTAGGGTGTCCTACTGGATATTTCATACCCTACCCATCATAGGTTTTACCCACACATTCCATGTCTAGTGCAAAAAATAATCCTTTTACAGTGTCTTAAGGGGACTAGGACTAGACAGTGCTTAATGAGAATGATAGAACATAGTGTTATGCTTTAGTATCTTGATATAATTCCCTATCATTACTTTCATGTGGGACTTGTCTTCCCAACTATTTTTGGTGGGATTCTATTTGTACATGTTTACTTTCCATTACTTCTTTTGATACGCTAGTTGTGGAATTAGATGTGTTATTTTATTCTTTAACTTGTTTTACATTTTATAATTACATAGTCATGGATATGTGTCCTTGGGTACAATTACTTTAGGTGAAGGCCTCCCATCTATGTTATATGCCTACTTGGCGCTAGTCGCCAACACCAAGACACTTAGAGTTGAAGAAAAGGAGTCCAGACATGATCCCCCTTGGGATAGGGCATGAAATAGTGTTATCAGATTATTCCATTCTACCTTAAGAATGAATATTATGAGATTTGTCTAGGGAAATAGTGTTAAGTGTGTGAAGTTTAACTTTCAGGCAAGGAACTCTAGTGTTCCTACAGCGGGCAATGTATCTATATACCAAGACTCTAATCACCTTATATTATAATATGTACCAGAGAACATTGGTTATAGGGAAATTATGGTGAACGAATCATATATGAATGGTTTTTAGATTTCATGTCATTCATGAATCATCTATATTAATATAATAATTGATCATGGAACTTATTTGTTATTTTAGTAATCCTTCGTGATGTATGTCATCTATGAGTTAGCACCCAGATCACAAGGATTTTCCCCTTAGAAAAAAGGAATTGATACATGGACTAGTTCTTGATTTATTACATCTAGGTGGTGAACAATCTATAACATCAAATATAGATCAGAATATAGTACCCAAGGTCCAATGGATGAGGTGCGAAGGATGATCACACTTCATGAGTTGTAGATATAGTGACCCCTTAGGATCTGAAGTGTGACTAAACCACATGTGGTAGAGGACTGGATTAAGGAAGTAAAATGAATTTTCATTTTGGTTAGTACACATGAATATTAGATGGTTGTTCTGCGGGCAATACTTCTCCATGAGTCAACATGATAATGGTGGGATTTAATGGCCTAATATTAAGATGAGCAAAATCTAGAATTGTTAGATTTTGAGTGACGTTTCATGTGGGATTTTTCCCCATATATTTTGAGGTATCTATGTATACATCAAATTCTATAGCATCTATTGGGATTCATGATATTATATTATTATTCATCGAGGATTACCAACAACTCTAGGTACTAAATGGATATGGCTTATGATTAATTCTATCAGGCATCGACCTTCAAAAAAGGATTTCTTAGCGACAATTGGGACAACATTATACCTTGATGAATTCCTTCTTATAATAGGATTATAGAGATATTTTTCTGGAATAGAAATTACTCACTGAGTAGACATAGAATACAGTTTCCAGTAGAGGGCACACATGAGAAGAGACTTTAGCAGTATAGATCAAATGTCCGTATTAGGGACAAGGATATGTGAGGAATTTTAGGAGATCGAAAAAATAATGGTTTTTTAGTCCATGACTCACAGGATATGTCTAATCATGTAGGGAGAAGTAGTGCTAGTCATTTTATTATCAGAGACATTACATGAGATATTCCAATGCATTGAATCACAGATAGGGAGATTATGGATGGGCCATCATATTATAGGAATAAATAGGAGTATACATGTGCATAGGATGGAGGATGTGGTAGAGGTTCTAGGAGATAATTTAGAGGGGGTAAACACATAGATTTTTTAGCACCACCACCCTAGGTTGTCTTCGCATGTCTTAAAGAGTGGGAGGATATGGGTGGGGGATGATATAGGCAGTTGAGGCTTATAACCTAGAGGCTCATAGGATGATACAATGCATGAACTGTGTATTTTCTACCGTATATGCCTTACTAATATACATAGTTTCTTATAAATATTTTATTTCCACATATCAGGTTTGAGACATAGATATTATAGTTGATTCATTAGATTGATCCTTTCTTTTGGTGACTCAATTTGGAGATGAATCAGTTTTCACACACTTCTATCAATTGTGTAAAATGACTCTTAGATGTGATAGATTCTATCAAGGTCTAATTTTATTAGTGATTAGGCCTTACCACATCATTGAAGGTATGGATTGGTTATCTAATATTCATTCCTAGGATGTCTGTTTTAGGGGGAGGATGTGGTGTGTCGACATCAATGTGACAATATATTGTCATGGTTGAAATTGGAACCCAGGAAGTGTAAGATAGACTCAGGTATAGAAGGGTTAAACAGATTGCCCACTATTTTTCTATAATGGCCCTTGGTGTAGTGGATGTTATGTGATTATATTTACCCAAAGTGGTGGAGGATTAGTAGAGCATCTTCCATGAGGATATTCCAAACATACCTCCCAACTAAGAGATATAATTTTACATTGATATAGACCCCTTGATGAACCTGTTATCTATTCCAACATATGGGAAAAATATCTAAGAGCTTTGTGAGTTGAGGGTACATTTGGTGGACTTGTGAGGAAGGGATTTGATAGACATGGTGTTTCAGCCTGGGAAACCCATGTTTTTTTCTTTTACGTGGAATATGAGAGACGGAGGTTATGTGTGGAATACCGATAGATGTTCTAGGTAATTTTGGAGAAAAATTATCAGAAACGTGGATAGATGACCATTATGAGAAGTTGATAGGGGAATAATGGTACTCAATGGATTACCTTAGATCAGGTTATCCCCAGTTGCGAATATGGGATGACAATATACCAAAAACAACATTTAGATTTCTATATGGTCACTATGAGCACTTGGTGATAACCTTTGGACTGATGAACATCCAAGAAGTGTTCATGGGACTCATGAACCGAGACATTCAACAATTCATAGAATGGTTTGTGGTAGTACTAATAGATGAAATACTTGTACACTCGACCTTTGAGGGGTATTACATGAGAAAGGTTAGGATGGTTTTGGATATATAGTGATAGAACCTGATCTATTTGAATCTCTTGAGGTGTTTGTTCTTGAATCAAAAGGTCAACTTTATGGGATTTTTAATCTCACCAAGAGGTGAGGCATTGGACCCAGTGAAGGTTAAGGAAGTGTTAGATTGGGATCGACCCAAGAGTGTGATAGGTGTGTGAATCATTATTTATTTGGTAGGATAATTCAAAATATTCATACCTACCTTCCCTAGGATATCTTCCCACAAGAAATATTTTACCTGAAAGGGGAATCCATTCATATGGATGAAGAGGTTCTATTTGGCTTTTTAGGAGATGAGGCATAGTTTGATGAGAAAACCAATCAAGATAAATATAGCGGAGGGTGTTGAGTACACAATGTTCTAAAATTCATCAAGAACCCTTCTTGGTTGTGTTATAATGAAAATGTATGAAGTGATTTCATATGTATCTTTTCATTTGAGACCGAATGAGAAAAAAATATGAAAATCAAAATTTTGAGTAAGTATCAATAGTATTCTTACTAACTATGTTGTGACACAACCTTTCGAGAGAGCAGTTTATGGTAAGTTAATACCACAATATTATAATTATATCTTCTCTCATAAGGATATTAACATGACATAGATTTTATGGATGGAGTTCCTCTAGGATTATGACATCAATATTTTCTATACTCATTGGAGGGGGAACATGTCAGCAGATTCTCTCTGCATGACATCTTGTTTGCTGTGGCTAAGTGAGGAATTCGAGCAATGGACGTCATTGAATTTATCCTTTATGTTTATAGATGGAGTATCTTAACTCCAGTCAATGTTTGTTATCCATCCTCTATCATAGTGATATAGTTATTCATAGAGGCTTATCTTGGTGATGATGAATATGAGTCCCTACATACATAGATATCCACTGGATATGACCATGATAAATTTTATGATTGCGGGAAGCACATTTTTATTTTCAGAGGTCACATGATGATACAAGTATAATTGTGGGAGGTGGTTCTGCGAGATATTGATATATCACCTTTAGTGGTATTTTGGAATTTGGAAATGATGTTCCAAGATCTATAACATTAGCTTTAGTGGCCAGGGATAATGAAGGGAGTTACAATATTTATCTCATGATGCCTTTATTATTAATTCCATTTAACACACCTTTCGTCTTTTTGACTGAGGCATAACATTCATTAAAAAAATGTTCCATCAGGTTCAAATAAACTCTTTATGGGTTTGTAGTTTAAGTGGCATGGTATATCCATGTAATACATGAAGGAATAACCATTTACATCTAGGGTTCATGATTCTATCAAGGTGATCATGGACCAACTAACCAAATTATCTGGATTCCTAGCAATCTGAGAGTAGTTTTCTTTAGAAAGCATGTCATTACTCTAAATGAATGAGATAGACTTAATACTCAGTGTTATCTAGATGATAATTTCTAACCTTGATGCTTTCTTTACATATTGGTTGTCAAAGGGATTGAAAGTGTCTTTTGGGACTATGATACATTTGAGCATGTAATTTCAATCCCACAATGATTTCCAGATGGGGTAGACCATTTAGGTATTGTGGACAATCTATGTGAGTTCATGTCGGAATTTTTCCATAGCTGGTAGGATCGACTACAATTAATGTATTTTTCATAAAGAAATAACAACCATTCTGGAACATCACCAACCCATCTAACCACTCGGATGGTGGCTGGATTGGGCGCCACATGACCTCATGCATGCCTCCCCATATGCCAGAGGATTCAAATTAGGAGCAAGGATGTAAGGATATTCAGCAGGGGGAATATACCCACTTATAAATGTTTTGAAGTAGTATTATAAAGTAAATAAATATCAAATGTTTAAGCACTAATACATAATTGACAAAGCAGTAGAATACATATTTCATTTAAATGAACAAAAGTGGCTAATGCCATTTTATTAAATGGATGAGTGCATGAAATGGAATTGACATATTAAAGAAGCCAATAAACATTACAACATGATTTTGAATACAATAAAATGTAGGAATGAAGTAAATAAAATAACTAATATCTCGAAGTTGATCTCCACAAGCATCCGTAGCCCCAGCTCAGTCCTTTTCTCCTAACTCTAAGGTACAAGAAAAGATAAACAAGAAATTTCCAAGGCCAAACAGATAAGAATGACTACTCGGGTACCCCGGTGAAATGGAATACAGAGTAGGGTGTGAGATATATATCCCATTAGGCCCACACCACCTGTGTCTAGCTCAATCCGGATAGTGTAATATAAATTATATAGTGTTCAGGCATGCATACATAAAGTAACCAGTACAAAGTAACAAAAAAACTCAAGTACCTTCGTTATCCCTCAGTTGGAGTCTAAACATGTAACCAAATTATTAATTAATTAATTACAATTTTATGTTAATAGGTCATGTGAGGCATAACCATCAATGACATCACCTCGTGATAGTATGAATAGTGGAGGTTCTATGATGTAACAAGGCAAACTGAAAATGATATCCATTGTGGGAGTTCTAATGTGACAACCACGGTAATGTAGATATAATGGAACTCTAACTTAGTATTATCTGATTCTATATTAGGTATAAGAGTGTAATCATATGAGCTTAATCCAAGGCATTCCACAATAAATCACCTACTGAGTCCAAGGTGATCGACCAAGGTAAAACAGTGTTAAGCAATGACAGAGCAAGATTTACTGTAATAATGTCACCTATATGTCAATGATGGAACTAAGGAGTGTATGAAAGGAATCTTGTAATTATTTAAGAACAGACAAGTATAGGATTATAGGTGGTATCAACCAATGAAAACCACATCCTTGAATCAGAATGGGGTTCCTGAGTCCGAATGTTTTCCCCTCTCAGAATCCAATGTGAGCACAGGTTAAACCGTTCCTATTGATATGGAAATAATGTATTAATTAATTTGGTCCAATTCATACCATCCATTTGTGTTGAAAGATCAAGTAGAGTTTCAACCATTTATTTATTGTTCCATGTCTTTTATTCTATTATAACTACCCTGCTCTTTATTATGTACTTAAACATGATTTATTACATAAACGTACACTTAAGACAACTTCTAGGATTGATAGGTATACTGTCTAGGGAAATTAAGAACATTACATGAAAACATAAGAAATAAAATACAACATATTTATTGAAACATATTTTACATGACAACATCATTCCTTCATACTTATCATTACATTTGATAAGATGAGAACATACATAAATAAAGGGTGAGCTATAAATCCTAGTAAGGGTGTAAACAAGGCATAACATGAAGATATAAATACATGATAGGAAATTGGAATATCAATCGATCATAATAAAAATATGAATATAATGGAATTATATAGCATGATTATCATAACATGGAAAATTTTCAGGTACATTAAATAAGATATTAGCATGAGCCAAGGCTCATTGCACATGGATCATGAGTAAAACCTCATTGCATATAATTATCAGTAGTAAAACCTTATTTCACATGAATTAATGTTAGGCCAAACTCATTGAATATGATTTATCATGATACTAATAATTTCCCAATGCATTGGATCACTATTTTTGTGCACCCTTCATAATCAGTTCATTTAATGCCTATGTGTGCCACATAGATCATACAACATGGATTCATTAATCATCAATATTTATTTCACAAATAAGAGATGTGGAATACATAAATTAAATTCCTTAACAAACAAGTACATTTTCACAATTTTGAATACCCTTGATAGAGAAATGGATGTGGTATTCACTAAACATTGATTATGGCATGGAAAATTGTGGTTCAATTTCGGTAGCATAATGGTGTGACATAAAAATTAATAAGAACGGTTGATGAGAGGAAAAGGGGGATATCATTATATGTACATGAAATGTAAAGTATGGGTCCATATATATACATTCCCAAAACATGGAATTTGGTAATATAAGGAGTAACACAATAAAGAAACATGAAGGAAGATGAGTTATGGAATAACTCTTATGAAACTTTGTCATTGTTACAGACATACATTTGTTGAATTAATGAGAGATAAATATTTCATTCATCATTAAGTGATAATTATGGAAGTATAAGTGAGGGGATAAATCATACCCTATAATTTGTAATTGAAAATAAAATGGAATAACAAAATAGGGAAACATGGACATAAATAAGGAAGGAAAGTGAGGATCCCTTACTTGAGTGTGTGACTTCAAGAGCTTGAGGAGGGGCTTAGTGTGATATTGGGACACCATGGGGGTTTATAGTGAGAGTAGGGAAGAATGGGGTCATGCTCCATGGGTTTTGAATGATGATGAGTGGGATCTTGGGTGGGTTTATATAGGAAAAAAGAGGGGAATTCATTAATATTTTAAAAACATGTGTTTTGGAATCAATATAATTAAATATTCAAAACCAAATACCAAAAAATGTTTTTGCCCATTTTTTCTACCAATGGGGAGTGGAAAAAAATGTTTTATATTCCCAATGGCTGAACATTTCACAATATTAGGCTAGATTTTGTAGAGGTGAGCCACACTCTCAAGGAAATCCTTTCAAAATGATAAAATATTTTTTAAGTCTTGGATGGTCCACTAAGGAATCCTAAAATTAATCATAAAAAATCTAAAATCTTGTTATTTTAATTGAAAAACATATATTAGACGAATTTATATTTTATATTATTTTATTACATCACTGTTGGGTTATTATGATGCCATAAAACACATTATATAATTATACAGTATTTTATTTTTACCCCAAAATTCAATTGTCTCAGAAAATTATTAATACATCACTAATGGATAATTTTGACATGATGATCCCAAAAATAATATTAATATTATATAAATGATTTTCTAAATATGTGAATTTTCACTTTTTAAATAAAAACTGATAATCTTGAAAATTCAGAGGTTTTGACAAAAATAGTGTTCAAACCTTAAAAAATATTAAAATAGTATAAAAATGTTACAATTATTTATTTTTAATAAAAGATAATTTAGTAATAATATTTTATTAAAACATTATTTATTTCAAAAATCCAGTAATTCTTCAAAATATATTTCCTTACTGAATATGAACTAAAAATAATTTTTATCCTTTAAAAAATTACAATGTAACAATAATAAAATTAATGTATATTATTTGTAATATACAAATATAACTCACATAGACATAATTATAGGGTCTTTTTACATATTCCTTTATTACACCATCATATTCCCTAAGAATATGGTATGCAGTGGTGGGGAATTCTTGAGGTCGTTCGGTAAACATGGTTTGGGATGTGATCTTGATCAACATGATATTCTCCCATAAATGATTTTTTTCATGCTTAACGTGTTGAATCTCAACATAGTCATGGTATAGAGGGAATCCCAGTGAGGTTACTTCCTTCTTGAGCTTCGAAAAATGGTCTTAATATGGAGAATTTCTACTAGATGAGGCTATCTCTTCCATTGTCCAAGTAAATTAGATCTGATAAAGCCCTATATTTATAATAATCATGTATTCACCGTTCAATAGCTATATTAGAAATTGTAACAATTCATAATAGTGTTATAAATCCAAAAACACAAAACCAATTTAGTACATTTGTATTTTATAACCATTTTAGAATATAAGTCATTTAATTAGATCAAGAGGAATTTTCATTAAT
Organism: Viscum album; assembly: GCA_963277665.1. NCBI lineage: Eukaryota > Viridiplantae > Streptophyta > Magnoliopsida > Santalales > Viscaceae > Viscum > Viscum album. The sequence goes on from OY728127.1 coordinate 1,009,168,873, forward strand.
AAAAGATTGGTTTGTTACAATATTAACCCCTTAGGAAATTTCCCCCTTGAAATTTAATTTCCCCACTCTAAAACAGATTTGGGTAACTATGTTTCATCACTTCCTCCAACTCACATGTTTCTTCTTCAAACTTTTGGTTTTCCCACAACTCCTTGATGAAGTGAGTTGTCTTATTTCATTCATTTTTTTCAACACGATCTATGATCTTCATAGGATTATATTCATAGGAGAGGTAAATCTCCAATGGTACCACCTATGGATTGTGTACATGTGATGGGTAAGGTATGTATTTCCTCAAGAGTGATACATGGAATACATCATGTACTAGAGGTAGGTTCGGTGGGAGTTATATTCAATAAGCCCCTGTTCCAATGTTATCAAGGATCTCAAAAGGGTTGATATACCATGGAATAAGCTTTACCTTATTCCAAAATATCATAAATATCTTTAAAGGTGTTATACGGAGGAATAACATGGGTCTAACATCAAACTATAGGTCTCTCCAATGATTATCAGCATAGCTCTTTTGTCGACTCTATGTAGCTTTAATATGTAGCTGGATGGTCTTAACCTTCTAGACCACTTCTTAGACCATTTCTAGACCTTGGATTTTTCACTCCCCAAATTCATCCCAACATGCTAGTTTTATGCACCTCCTCCCATAAATAGATTCAAAAGGAGCCATTTTGATATTTGAGTGGGAACTGTTATTGTATGATAACTCATCCAGTTGAAGATATTGATCCCATCCTCCATTGATGTCCAATGAGCATGATCTCAACATCTCCTGAAGTGTTTGGATTGTCCTCTCATATTGTCCATTAGTTTGATTATGATAAGTCAAACTAATGTTCAGATCAGTATTCAGAGCATGTTGGAGACTCTTCCTGAACATATAGGTGAATTGTGGATCATGATAGGATACAATTGATATTGGTACTCCATGCAGCCTTACCACTTCACTAATGTATATCCATGCCAGTTGATCCCATGAGAAGTCCTCCAAAATTATAATTAAGTGTGTAGTCATTGTAATAAGATCCATAATAAAATAGATAGAATCATTTCATTTTATTTTCTTTAGAAGTCCGGTTCCAAATTCCAAGGTGAATTTTTCCTATTTCTATACTGGCATGGGTAATGGTTGCATAATACCATTAGACCAAATTCCAAGGTTATTTTTTCCCATTTCTATGCTAGCATAGGTAATGGTTTCATAATACCATTAGACTTATACCTCTAACCCTTCACTTACTGACATTCAAAACACTTTCATGTATACTCAGAAATCTCATTTTTCGTGTTATCTTACCAATAATGCTCTCGGAGATCTCGATATAGCTTTTTTTAAGGTGAATTGAGAATTTAGAACTATGTGTATCATCCAAATGTTCTTTCATTAACTCCAGATTTGATGGAACACATAGTATTGACCGAAATATCACAATTCCTTCTTCATTAACATTGAACTCAAAGGATTTACCTTTTTTTATAGTTTCCACTTTCCTCGTAATTCTCACATAATCCTTTTGAGTGTCCTTCAAACTTTATAAAAGAGACGGTTCATTATTCATTTCTGAAAGGATTGATAATGTTACATTCTTAATGACTCCGATGTCATTCTTCATTAAATCTAAAAAATTGGATCCTTTTCAATTCTTATTAATGAAAGAGTTTCTCGATAATTTCTATTTATAGCATCCAACACCTTGTTCCCTTTCCCATGTTTGTAATGGATTACATAGTCATATTCTTCGATCAGCTCGAACCATCTTCTTTCTCACATATTAAAGTCTTTTTGTGAGAATATATTCTTGAGGCTTTGGTGATCTGTATATATTTCACATTTCTACCCAAATAGGTAATTTCATCAAATTTTTAAAGAGAATATTATTGCATCCAACTCAAAATCATTTTTTGGATAGTTTTTCATACAACCTTTTTATTTCCATGAAGCATCGGAAATGAATTAATCATTTTGCATTATCACATAGCTCAGACCCTTCTTTGAAGCATCACTGAATACCATGAAAATTTATCCACTTTTTGGTAGTATGAGAACGTGTATATTAATAATTATCCTATTATACTCTTTGAATCTATATTAACATTTATCAATCCAAGATAACTTGACTCTATTCTGATTTAGCTTTGTAATAGGGTTTTACAAATTTGAGAAATTTATCACAAACCAGTGATAATATCCATCTAACCCAAGGAAGCTATAGATATCTGTCATAGATGTTGGCCTCATCCATTTCCCTATTTCATTTGTCTTGAATGAATCCAAAAATATCCCATTTCATTTGATTATATGACCCAAGAATGAGACTTCCTTTAACTAGAACTCACACTTGTTGTACTTTGCATTGATACTCCCTTTTCACAAGGTCTCTAGTACAGTGCTTAGATTCTCCTCATAATACACCTGGGTTTTGGAGTATATTATATTACCATCTATAAATAATACCATAAAATTTTCAAGGTAATCTCTAAAGACTCTATTAATCATGTCAATGAACATTTCTAGAGAATTAGTGATACTGAATGGAATCACAATGAATTCATAGTTCCCTTACCTTGTACGAAAATATTTTTTGGGGTTACCCTCCGTCTTCACCCTTGGTAATATCCCAACTAAAGATCCACCATGGTGAAGTATTCTGCTCCACTTAGATAATCAAACAAGTGACCAATTCATGGTATATGATAATTGTTCTTTTTTGGGATTTTTTTAGCTCATGATAATTAATGAAATGACGCATTGACCCATCCTAATTCATGATTAAGAGGATTGGTGAACCCAATAGTGATGAATTTGAGCATATAAACCCTTTATATAGATTCTTTTTTAGTTGTTTCTTTATCTCTTCAATCTCCACAACAACCATTCAATACGAAGTCTTGGATATTAGAAAATCCCTAGGTATAAGATCATCAAGAATTCAATATCTCTTCTATGAGTTAGACTAGGTAATTCCTCAGGAAAAAATCAGAGTATTACCTCTTAATAGGATTAACTTCAACGATAGTTCCTTCCTTAGACTCAATCATCTGATCCAGATATACATTCCTAGGGGGTAGTAATATCCAAGATTGAGATGATTTTACTAAATAATATTCATCCTTATCCTCGCACTTTTACGGAATTTGGGGTCGATTCTCCGTATGGAGAGTGATTTCCCTCTCATGTAAATTCATGTAGGCTCTATATAGTGATAGAAAATCCATTCCAAGAATTTTATCAAATTAAACTATAGGGAGTATGATGAGATTCACCAGGAAGATCAATCCACATATTTTGATAGGGGGGAGTAATATTGATGGGATGAAATTATTTTTTATTTGACTTTATCATTGAAATATCTAAGTCTATGATTTGTGGCTGTGTTTGGACTGTTCTACTAAGCATTCAAAATATTAAAGAAATCATTGAACTAGAATAAAAAATTGATTCCATTATTCATGAATTAATAACTACTGTACCTATCACCACTTCATTGTCGGTGTTCAATTTGGAATTAGTTATGGAAAAATATCACACTTTTTTCCTTGGAGGTTTTTGGTTTCCTCTAAAAACCCTTTTCTTAGGGAACTAGTTTGCAAAGTTCCCAAGTACATTGTAGTTGAAGCAATGAACAATGAAATGAGGGTTGAATGTAGTGTTCCTCTTCTATGTCGCAATAGCGGATTTTTCATGTTTTCAATTAATAGTGATTTTCCATTCTCTTCCACACCTAAAGCATTTCCTAATCTACATTAGGAAATTTATGGGGTGCTTCTTTTTGCACCATTGTAAAGTGGGGTGCTGTAATTTCTTATCACCATTGGATTTATCCATCGAACTCCCAAAAATAATGTCAACTATCTGCTTCATATCCCCATGATACCCCTTAGATTCGATGATATCCATTACCACTTTGAGGCCACCTCAGATGATTTCTTCATAGATATCAAAGTCATGGATCATTAGGTATTTTCGTAGGATAGGTTTTATCCCACCATAGAGGTGGTAAACCTTGCATAATTTCATAACAAAAAAGTATGAGACATATCATTCATACCTTTTTAACTTTTCCTTATATGTTCTAATGGATTCGTCGTCCTTTTTTTTGAGGGCGAGGAAGTCCCCTTCCCTCTTAAGTCTGAGGGTGAGAAGAAAATATTTATCAACAATCATTTTCCCAAAATCCATCCATTCTAACGCCTCAAAATCTTCCTCAGGCTTTTTATTTTTGATCAATGGCCACCATTTATCAACTTCACCCTACAAAAAATAAGCAACCAAAAGAACCTTCTCTTGTTCAGAACATTGAATGATGGAGAAGATCTTCTCAATGGAGTTTATCCATTTTTCGGTGATCGAGGGGTCAGATGATCCATTAAAAGTATGAGGACTTATCTCATGAAGCTCTAGATTTCGTATTGTTCTTTCATGGGTGGGGGGGTTTGGATGTTCCTCTTTACCCATTATTCTATTCAACACAAGATTTAAATGAGAGAGTATCATGAAAAAGTTTCTGATTCCTGATCCCATTAGATTCTTCATATCAGTATAGAATTCATCACATTGATCTTCATATCTTTTGTTAGCCTGAGTCCTCCTATTATCAGTCATTGGATGGAATAAAATGGGTGTTAGGGTAAAACATAATGTGAAATCCTAATACAAAAAGTTATAACTTATAAATTACATTTATTTTCATAACTTATTAAGATATAAGCTTCAATATATTTTACTCATGATCTACTTCCAAATATATATTCTTAGGGGAACTTTTTTATTCCATTAGTAATGTTTCATAATTAGCTTATTAATTTTACAAAGAAAATTGCTCGAGATTGTTGAACCATGAGTGGAGCAAGGCTCGTTGTTGTGCACCAGTTCTCATTCAATTCAAGCTTAAAGTATTGTTTTTGGATTTACCCCAAGATACAACTATGATAGATCCACCTACACATGTTTGTATATTGACATAGATGTATTTATTTGATAAAAAACTTACTCTATAATCACAAAAATTTAGGGATTTTTTTATGATTCATAGTCTTATCCCTAAGGCTTGGCTAGGGTTTTCTAATCCCAACCACAAAAATAACTAAACCTATCCTCTGATACAAACAATAACAACTATGATCTTTATTACACACCTAAACATGATTTATTACATAAACATGAAATTAAAAACTATGAGGTTCTAGAGGTCTGGAGTATCAAAATATTAGAAACATTACATGACAACATAAGAAAAAAAAATAAAACATGTTTATTGATAACTTCTTTGATGTGACCACAACATTCCTTTGTACTTAGCATTGTGTGGAATAACCTGAGTACATAAATAAAAAAATGGTGAGCTATAAATCATAGTAAGTGAGTAAAAAATAAAAAACATGAAGAACACAATACATGTTAGGAAATAGGACTATCAATGGATAAAAAGAGAAACATTAACCTAAAGGCAACATATAGAATGATTATCGAAACAAAGAAATGTGGAAACAACATTTAACAAGATATTATCATGATTCAATTATCCTTGCACATGGAGAATGAGTAAACCCACATCTCACATGAATTAGCATGATTAAATCCTAATTTCACATGAATTGTAATTATTCAACACTAATTCACATGACGTATCAGGATAATAATAATTTCCCAATGCATTGGGGTTCTATCATGGAGCACCCTTCTTAATCATTTAATTTCATTCGTAAGTGTGCCACATAGATCATAAAACATGGATTCATTAAACATCATAATGTAATCCATGAATAAGAGACTTGGAATAAATAAATGTAAGTCCTAAATCAAAAATTATATATGCCTAACGGTTAATAACCATTATATAGAAATGGAAATGGAATTCACTACACAATGATTTTGGCCAAGAAAATTGTGGTGCAATTTCGGTAGCAGAACGATGTGACATAAAAAATTCATAAAAATGGTTGATTAGAGATAAAGGTGTATATGATCATATGAACATTAAATGGATAGTAAGGGGGTCATATAGATACATGTACTAGGATGAGGAATTTTGAAATAGAAGGTGTAACATTATAAATAATCTTGAAGGAGAGGAGAAATGGAATAACACTTACAAAGTTTTTTCATGGTAAATGGCATACATGGTAGGAATTAATGAGAGAGAAAGAGGTATCTCATCATTAAATCATAAAGATGGATGTATAGGTGAGGTTAGAAATCAAACAGAATTTTTTTTTAATTGAAAACAAAATGGAATAATAATATAAGAAAATTGGACATAAATCAGGTCGGAAGGAATGTGAGGATCCATTACTTGAGTGTGTGACATCAAGAGCTTAAGGAAGGGCCTATTGAGAGCTTGGGGAACCATGGGAGGATTATAGAGAGGGATGGGTAGAGTAGTAAATTTATCAAAGGGTTTTTAGTTAGTAGAAGTGGGAATGTGGGTGGGTTTTTATTGGAAAATAAAAGGAAGTTATTTAATATTTAACAAACCTAGGTTTTTGAATCTATATAATTAAATATTCAAAACCACAAAACAAACCATGGGTTTTCCCGGTTTTACAAAAAAGAGGAGTAGAAAACAGTATTTTATAATGCTAATGGCTGAAATTTTGAAAATATTAGGCCTTCGTGTCTAGTGGTGAGTCACACTCTCAAGGAAAAAATTTTAAAATGTTAAAATATATTATAAGTCTTGAGGGTCCCCTAAGGCATCCTAAAATTAAAAAAAAATCTAAAATCACATTATATTAATTTAAAAAACATATATTCTATTAATTTACATTTTTTTAGTATTTTATTACGTCACTATTGGGTCATTATGATTTCATAAAATACATTTTATATTTATAAAATATTTAATTTTCACCCGAAAATTGTTTTATCTCGGAAAATTATGAAAGATATACCACTGGATAATTTCAAAATCCTAATTCGAAAAATAATATTTATTTGATCTAATTAATTTTCAATATATGTGAATTTTCACTTTTAAAATAAAAATTGTTATTTATAGAAAATTAATGGGTTTTTGACAAAAACAGCTTTCAAACCATAAAAAAACTACAATAGAATAAAAATTATACGATCATTTATATTTCATAAAACATAATTTGCTAATAATATTTTATTAAAATATTAATTATTTCAAAAATATTTATTTCTCAAAATAGATTTCGTAATTGAATATTAACTAAAAATAATATTTGACCTTTAATAACCATTTACAAAGTAACAATAATTAAATGAATGTATATTATTTATTCTATAAGAAAATAAATGCACATAATCATGATGCTAGGGTCTTGTTACATATCCCTTTATTACACCATCATATTTCCTATGTTTATGGTATGTGATGGTGGGGATTTCTTAGGGTCGTTCAGTGAATATGGTTTGGGGCATGATCTCAATGAGCTTGAACTTCGACCGTAAATGATTTCGTTCAAGCATAACATATTGAAGAGCACCTTGGTCACAGTATAGAGAAATGACCAGTGATGCTACCTCCTTCATGAGCTCTGAAATATAAGCTTCGTATATAGAAATTCTATTAGATGAGGCCATCGCTTCCATTATCTGAGTAAATTGGATTTGTTAAAAAGCTATATTGATACTAATCATGTGATCACTATTCAATAACTATATTAGAAACTGTAACAATTGATAATGGTATATTAAAATGAAAAACCATAAAATGGTAAATTAAAATGTTTTATATGACAATTTAACATAATAAGACATTTAATTAGCTAAAGAGTCATTTTCATTAACAAAATTTCTGGTCATTACATCCATTAGTGGTGATAGCACATGTAGAATTACAACCATTTAATCAATCTATAGTAAATCATTATGTTAATTTGGTTCATGAATATCCCCTAATTAGTGTGATAGTCAAAATTAGCATTGCAATCATTTAGTAAAGTCTTGTAATTCATTTTCAGATGTCATGGTCCACACTACAACCTTCCCAAAACATCATAAGGGTTGCCACAGATGTGGATCCAATAATTCTATCATCGACCTGGGTTTGTACATGGAATTCCTACATGGGAATATATACATATATATCCCCAAAGATATGATTATAAAAAAATTTGGAGTCACCCAAGGCATTCCTACATGAGAACTGAAGTTTCACCCATGGTGTTATTATCATTCAGAACATTTGGAAACAATTTGGTAATTTTTTTATGGTCAATCGTTAAGAATTTACCATTCATTTATCTCAACTCATTCTATTTACCAGAACATGTAAATTTCAATTATAGGTCCTCATGTATCGATGGAAAAGAGAAATTACCTGCATAGGTAATTCCAATATAATAAATGGACCAAACACTTATATGGCGCCTTGGTCCTTAAATCATTTTAAAAGGGGAAACTCAGTGTTTATAATTCCATTTGGGCCTCATCCAAAACATGATGTATTTCAAAATAATATAAATGTATAGGAATTATAAACATGTAAATTCAAGAAATCAAGTTCAAACCACATCATTTTACCATGAAGGAAGCGCACCTGTATTGAGAGGTTTTGTTACAAAAACATGATACTTCTTATCACAAAAATCATTTATTACATTTAACATTTAAAAGGTAACATTTTAAATTCACATTTTAGTGGAATATAATATAAATACTTCACTAAAAGGATTAAATTTCTAATAATAGTGTCATAAGCATTTTATTAATGCATTTATAAAATTGAGGACTTGGAAGGGGACCCTACCTCTGGGTGGAACCAAGCCATACACATTATCTCTAGGAGCATTATAACTAAAAGAATCTACTCCATAACTGAGCATAGATACATTCACATACATTTGAGGAAACCTAGCTTATACTATCACACCTACATAGACATGGTCATATGCTTGGGGATCCTCACTAATATGCTTAAATGTATATTCCTGTATCCACTCAACTACTGATGTATTTTTACATATACATGGGAAAACCTATCCCCATACATTTTTAATAAACACCATGGTTTATGGCACACAAAACGAGGGAAACCACATATATATATATTTACATTCCTATTCACCTGCAAGCGACTCACCCTTTACATGGAAACTCGAAACCGCATGAAATATCACAACACACTATGATGAAATTAAAAAATACCTGAAAACACATGAAGACCCTAATTTGAAATGTGCGAAACAAAGACACAAGGAACAATACTCACCCAGCATGGTAGAGGCAAACCAAAATGAGGAGAACTGTGCACCTCTAGTGGTGGTTGCTGGAACACACTCTAATATTTCCTGAGATATCATTTTCATGACCTATTATGGAAGGTAAACCAAAATATTTTCAACACAAGGAACCTAGGTTTTGGAAGAACCCTATGCGGTGACTATTAGGTCGAAATATGACCATAAAAAGGGAGGAGAAGGTACAAAATATCTTAATGTGATGGTTTGTGTGAGAAATTGGAAAAAATATTCATGGATTTCGCTGCGGGTGGACGGTCAACTATGGGGGGGATCTGTGAGAGTTCAAGGAAGAGGCCAAGAGGGGAATCTTGTGGTCTAAAAAAGATAGCGTATGTGAGAGTTTTATGTTATGTTTTATTTTATTTTATTTTATTTTATTTATTTATAAGAACTCAGCCGAACGGTTTAATCCGCACAGTTTTCCATACCATGTGCAAGGCCAGTGCCCCATTTTAAACAGGGCCACACAGTTACCTATAGTGGGATGAAAGGTTTAGTATATTGTGTGAAAACCAAGAACCCTCTACTATACTGTAAAAAGTGATGTTTTTTGGTATGTAACTCTCAATATGTGTCAAGCCACACGAGAGACTTCTCGGGCCTTCTACAAAGTCAAAAAACAACTTTTATAAGTGTTCCAAAACGCATAATTAGGTTCTAAAGCTCGATTTTAAATCTGACCCATCTAGTAATTTCAAAATTTTAAGAACATCATACTTTCAGCCAGTTCAAAAACACTGGATTATATAATCTACCCACCTTAAAAACTTATCATCCATTAGAATCCTTTTGGAACAATAGAAACACCACCTGACCTATATGGGTCATGAATTTTTGTTTAAATGGTTGAATTCAGTTACTAATACCTGATTCACCTCAATAAATCCCTATTCATTCAGAAATTTATCCTTTACAACCAAATCAAACCATAAAAGATAAACTTGAACACAAAAACGAGGCTTACTAGATAACATTTAGAAAGAGACATTAACAAATCATCATATCGATAGAAATTCGTTTGATGGTGCTCTCCACCTTTAGACTCAACAAAAAAGGGTTAAATTCATGCCATATTACCTCCACCATCTGATTTTCCATAAAAATCATGCATTTATGTGTTCTTATGACACTCCTAGAATATTTTTGTTAAAAAAATGGTCGAATCTCGATTGACATAATAGATAATGGTTGCGCAAGCTTTCCCAGAAGACACTGTCGACCATGAAACCACGCATTCCATTACCTAACAGTGTGCTCTAAAATGTCTCCATACAACCATAAACATTGAACTAAATGAAGATATAATGAGTCGAGCCTCTTCATCGATGCATCTCAAATAATTACTACTTAGATGGCCAATGGAAATTAAATGAAACAACTGGATTCCATGAGTCTGAACAAGTCATTCCTACTTGGGAACCTAGGAATCACTCAAGTTATAACATTCCCCAATTAAAACAACAATATAGTGTGTAAAACTAACAAAGTTAATCCAACATGCTCACCAACTTTTAATGATTTATCATGTTATAAGACCTACACAAGCTTAGTGCATCGAGCATGATGTCATGATATGTGCATGCTCGAATCTTATGAAGAATACACTAAGAGGATTTAATATATGGTTTCTAGTCAAACACACACAGAAACTAGAAGCTGAAATAGTCATACAATATCAATGATGTGTTGCCAAGCAATCAATGACATGAAACATCACCTGCCAACCTCAATATAAATTGAGATAACCTGACCATTTCCCAATTTCCCCCTTAAGTTGTGTTACTTCTACATGGAAGGGCACATTTACATGGTTTAAAAATATACTTCTTAACGTAGGAGGATCCTAAACAAAAACTAATGAAAAACTAATCGATCATAAGGGTGATAGAATATAACAATAAGACCGGTGATTCAAAACACCCGAGTCTTTTGAATACCATCCCGATCATTGAGATGAAACTATTTTATTGACACTAAATTCACTCTACATGGCGACGAACCAGGATAATAATTAATAGTACAAGAAGATTTATTTAGAAGTTAAATTTCCTCATACATCAATCATCCTAGAAGACTCCATAACAAGTCATCAATTACTAATAAAAGAGAGGGTTGGACGACCATCAAGTGTCCAACCATGCCCTAGGCGTGTTTAATCAGCTGAAAACCAGCATTACTCAATTCCCAAGGTCAAGATATAAATGACCACCTACCCGAACAGGGTTTTTGTTTTTAAAACTATAAGTCCTACTTGGGACAACAACAGTCATACAACACCAAAAGTGGGAAATGATCCTGGAACTAGCAATACAAATTATGTTGTGAGAGCGCTACCTCTCATCAGATAGCCCATTGGGAAGAACTAGTGTCAACCCCAAAACCAGTTCAAATCTAAGAAAAGTCTCTAGGATCAAAATATGAACATAAAGCAATTGATAAGGAAAATAATTCATGTAGAATGAAATCACTCTTACGTTCCAAGTAATCCCAATGGAAGTCCAAAATACCCATTAAATGAGGGTTTTAAATAGTAGACACCACTACATGGTCCATTTCCAAGCATCTTATATTCAATCACATTCAATATTTAGTTATCAAATGATTTAATTACAACCTCAAGGTACCATTTTTATCATGATAAACACAAGGTCCTTGATTTTAACCAACTTCTAAAGGAACAACACTCAAGTTTTATAAATCTCTCTTTTTAAAATATTTCACATTTGGTGACATCCTATCATTCTCAGAAAACATATCAAAATAAAATCCTTTTAATAATATAAGGGGACCAATGAGGTTCCCATTTTAACCATGCTCGGTTCTCTATAAAGAATCCCAATAGGAACCAAACAAATATCACTAAAATTAAAGCACCCAAATGGTTCATCTCATAAAATCATTCCTCAGCTGACCTACATGGGTCCAGTTGGATTTTTAAAATCTAAACATTTTATTTTAGATCAAATTCAAACTTCTTTCAGATATATTATAATTTCACAAGGCCTAATTACATCAAATTTTTAATGGGTTTTCATTTCCCAATTCTTAAAGTTTCTATTCATTACATGGATTGAAAATTGGATCCCATTAATTGATACTAATGTCAATTCAGAATTTAGATTTATCAAACATAATGGTTCAATTATATGGGTGTCTATATACCAACCAGAAAAGCTCACATACACTTTATAGTTTGGAATTTGGATCCATTTATTCAAAACAAACTTCACTCACTAATTGAATTTGGCAACCTTTTTACAAAGGTTCTGTTACATGGGTTACATTTTCCCCTGTATAAGGTACCCATACACATTAAAAATAAATATTGTCTCCCATAATAATCATGACCATTAAACATAACAAAAGAAACAAAATACATTCGAATCAGGAATGGGAGTATTCCACTATAAGAATCTAACACATGGAAGCTTACTGGAATCACCGAATCACAACAATTTATTCATAGGAACATATTATAACTAGTAGTGATAATAAAATTCATGATAATTTATTACCAAATTAAGTATAAATATAATCATGGAATATCAGTAAGGTACCAAATTATACTTAACAGGAAACCTATAAATACAATTACATGGCATGGCGTAAATGAATGAAAATTGAATTCGTAAGTTCCTAATAGGATGCATGAAATGTAAATGACTTTCCATATCTGAACAAGGAATGTTTCCAAAATTCCCAAAATCATAAGAAGCGTAATTTACACATGCCGCTCTAGGTGATATCATATTAATTGTAACAACGAACAACATAAATAGAAATCACAGCCCTGGAAACTTGGTCATTCCCCATATGTGGGGTGATCAGTCCCAAGAAATGTTTCTAACCATATGACAACACTTTCCTAGTCTCATTTCTACCAACCCAAAATAGTAAGAAAAAAGGTAAAAATACCTCAGATACAACTTTGTATTATACCAACCTGACTCGCCACTCAGACGGTGGTTGGACTGGGCACCACATGACCCCAAGCATGCATCCCCATATTCCAAAGGCTGCTAACTAACATCGAGAGGGTAATGATAGTCAGTGGGGAGACTATACCCTCTTATCAATGTTTTGAAGAGGTGTTATAGAGTAAATATCAATAAAAAATGGATGTAGTAATACATAATTGAAAAAGCAGTCGAAGACAGATTTCACATAAATGAATAAAAGTGTCCAATGCCATTTTATACAATGGATGAATTCATGACATGGAATTGAAACATTATGGAAATTAGTAAATAGTCAAACATTATTTTCAATAAAATACAATGTAGGACTCAAGTAAAGGAAAAAACTAAAATCCCAATGGTGCTCTCCACAAGCATCCTCAGCTCCAGCTCAGTCATTTGCTCTTAACTCCCAGGTACAAGAAAACACCAATAAGAAATTTTCAATTACCTACGAACAAGAAAGTCTACTCAGGTACCCTTGTGAAATGGCAACCTGAGTAGTGTACTAGATATAAATCTCTATAGGCCGGCAACACCGGTGTCTTTCCCAATCCCTATAGTGTACAATAAATTAAATAATGTGCAGAAGTGAAAAAATAAATTAAGCGCTACAATGTAAATATGAAGTCAATTGGCTTATTTATCCCCCATCTATTATTTGAACATGTTACCAACTAATTAATAAAGTAATTAAAATTTTGTTTTAACATGTAAAGTGAGTCATATCCAGCACTGACATCACCTCATGATTGTATAAATAGTTAGTGTTCCAAGATGTAGCAAGGAAACTTGAAAATGATATCTGTTGAGGGAGTTGTAGGGTAATAACCATGGAAACATAGATATCATGGAATGATAACTCAGTAATATATGAGCCTAGATAAGGGATATGAATGTAATCAAAGGAAATTTATCCAAGGCATTCCACCATTATTATCCTATCGAGTTGAAGGTGATCGACAAATGTAAAATGGGGCCGAGAAATGACACTGCATGATGGGCTGTAACCATGGAACCTATATCTCAACGCTGGAACCAAGTAGTGTATCTGAGGTATACTATAATGATGTAAGAATATACACGGACTAGAGTCAAGGTGGGTATCAACCAAAGAATATCGCATCCTTGAATTGGAATGATGTACCCAAGGCCTAATGTATTTTCCACTCAGAATCCATGGTGAGCCCATGTCAACCAATTCATTTTGATATGGAAATCATGTAATAATTCATTTGGTCCTTGTTTATCCTTCCATTAGTTTGGATATGTCAATTAGAGTTGCAACCATTTATATATTAGTTTATACCTTGTCTTATATTATTGTGGATATGCCAAGAATCCTTGTAACCATTTAATCAAGATGTAGTTAATTATTAAATTCATTTGGTCCAAGCCTAGCCTTTCATTAGTATGATATGGCCATGTGGCATTGAAACCATTTAGTAAAATAAATTAAGGAATTTTTAAAAGTTAAGTTCCACACCACTACCTTCTCATAAAATGGTAAGGGTTTCCACAGATAGGGATTCAATCATTCTCTCATGAACCGAGGTCTGTCCAAGGAATTACTACATGGGAATATAAGTATCTCCCAAGGTGTGATTATGAAAACCCATTGAGTTCATCCATGGAATTCCTACTTGGGAACCCACATGACACCCAAGGTGTTATTACAATTCAAAAAAGATGGAAATAATTTGGAAATTTGTTTTGTGGTCAAATATTTAACCATTAAAAATTAAATTGACTCAACTTATTCCATTTACGAGAACATGTATACTGCAGTTACTAGGCTCTAAGTGTCCATGGAAAATAGAAATTACCTACATGGGTAATTTCACACTAAAAATTGGACCAAACACTTATATGATGCCTTAGTCCTTTAATAATTCTAAAAAGGGACAATAAGTGTTTCTAATTCCATTCGGGCCATGTCCTAAACAAGACATATTTTGACATAACAAAAATGAATAATAATTACAAACACAACAATTCAAGAAAGAATGGTCTAACCACTACTTTTTATCTTCAAAGTAGTGAACCTCATTTGAGGGATTTTATTACAAAAACATGATATTGATTATCACACAAATATTTTCTTAAATTTATATTTTTAAATTAAACATGATAAATTCAAATTTATGAGGCATTAAATATAAATACATCACTTCATGGATTTAATTTCTAATTAAAATGAAGTATGATGTTTAGTAATTCATTTATAAAATTGTGGACTGTGTAAGGGACCTTAGCTTAGGGTGGAACCAAGCCGTACACTTGGGCTCTGAGAGATTTCGAACTAAAAGAAGCTTCCCCCTCACTTAGCATACACACTTTCACATACATGTAAGGACACCTGGTCCCTAAGCACACACCCACATGGCGATTTCCATGTACAATGGGATCCTCACATATATTCTTAAATTAATATGCCCACATCCACTCACCTACGGATGCATATATATATATATATATATATATGGTCACACCTATCCCCATACATGTTTAAGAAAATCCATGATTAATTGAACATATAAAGAGGGACCCACATATATTCATTTCCATACCTATGCACCCTAAGGAGACTCGCCCTTGACTTGGAAACTTGAAACAGCATGAAACAGCCCAATAGACTGTGATGAAATTAAGAGGAACCTCAAAAACATAAAGTACAGATTTTTAAAGGTGTAAAACAAAGCTATAAAGAGAAATTCTCACCCCAGATGGTAAAAGAGAACCCAAATGAGGTGAAGTGCATTTCATTCAGTAGCGGTTGTTGGAACATGCTCTAACACGCCCCAAGATATCATTTGCACAACCTATGATCGAAGGGAATCCAAAATCTGGTCAAAATGGGGAACCAATGGTTTGGATGAACCATATGGGGAAATGATTAGGCTAAAATAAATTAATAAATAGGGAGGTTAAGGTGAGTAATACCTTACCGTGAAGGTTCATGTGATAATTTTAAAGAAACCCTCATGTATTTTGATACGGGTGGATAGTCGACCGGGGGTGGTGCAGTTGCGCATGAGGTCAAGGGAGATCCATGGGGGGGGGGGTCCACGTGTTATGTGATAGAGAGGGGAGGATAATGTCTTAAGTTTTACTTTATTTCATATTATTTAAATTTAATTATTTATAAGAACCCAAGCACACAGTTAGATACAAAATAGTTTTCCAAACCGTGTGCAAATTGTTTAGAGTATAATGCCTCCAAAACACACACTGCATAGGCTAGGTGCACGGTTTAGGAAATCGTGCATAGCCCGTGTGCAAGGCCACTTCCCCATTTAATATAGGCCCACACAGTTACCTTTAGTGGGCCACACGGTTTAGCAGACCATGCACAAATTTTTCCCCATCTGGTGTATTGTAAAATTTGATTTTTTCAGGTTCGACACTCCAAAAACATCTTGGTCCATAAGGGAGACTTCTAGATCCTTCACCCAAGTTACAAAAAACTTGTATAATTGTTCCAACACTCCGAATTATGTTCCAAAGAATGGGTTCAAATATGTCCCATCCAGCAATTGAAAAAGTTCAAAAACATCACACATTCATCCAGTTAAAAAAAATGTGATTCTACACATAATCCATTGTTATGAAGCTATTTAATGACTTTTAGGGGTGACCCTATAGGTCACCAAATTTTTGGACTGACCCAAGAGATTAAGAAGTCATGGGACTGATGTTGGTTCAAGATACTACTGAGAGGGTTTATATCATCCAAGAAACGATGAGGATTGCACTGATCCATTATAAATCTTACAATTAATGATGAGGAAGAACTTTGGGGTTCAAGGAGTGTGACAAAGTGTTCCTATTAGTTTCACCTAAACATGTATTATAGTGATTTGGTGGGGGTGACAAAATATCTATGGGATTCATTGGACCATCCTATAAACATTGTAGAGTTGAAGAGGTGGGGTACTTTTAAGGGATTCCTCCATAGATAGACAGGGTACATGGTTTCTTCCACATGATGAATGTGAGGTGGTAGGTGCATAACCCATCACACATTATATAATGGGGGGAGCAGGACATTGGGGATAGGGTTACATTTTTGGAGTACTTGTTAGAGATATAGGATCCGAATGAGAGGATCATTTATAGTTGAGTGATTCCATTAATGGATTTTTAGTCATAACATGAGAGTCATCAGGAGATATCCTAGGGTCATGAGGCTCTCATGCATTCACAGTACCCACATCTTTTTGTATAAACACTTGTTTTGGATTTTTGAGATGTAAATTTCTATGGTGGGGAGAATATAATGACTCAAATTTTTCTGGTATTATTTTTGGATATTGTATGGATTTTTTTCGAGATAAGGAACTGATATGGGATACAATTTTGGGGCCCAGTGTGTGCAAAACAATTGTTTATAACATATTAAAAATATTAAATTTCACATTCATCAATTTTCCCCAAAAAAGTCTATTTTCATATAACCATAGTGATTCATATTAAATATAATGTCACAATTGAGTTCAGAATGAGGGTTTCACATTAGTTGTGAAATAACCATTTTTAGAGTGGGGATTTTTTAAAGATACATCATGTCAGAAAATTGAATAAAATAATAAAATAATTTATTTTATTTTAGTCATAGGCACAATAAACTAATATATTATATAATTAGACAATAATGAAAAAAAATCAATAATATATTTATAAACCTAAAGCTATTGGATATATATAGGATAGAGCCCGGGAGGACATTCGGTAGTCAAATGCCAATCAAATTGTTGTTCAATGATTGGTGCACAATAGAATCAGAGGATCTCACTAGTGACAATGATGCTACTTTTTTCATCATTGAGATCTATCTAAATCAAGGTACATATTTTGTTTTTATATGATTATTTTCCCATTAACTATTTATAAGATGAATATAAAACAATTGAACAACATATTGATTATTGGAAATTATATTTTTCTGGAAGGGTTCTTAGCAGAGATTTTATTGCAAAAATTGATTTGTGAACAATAATTTATTTCATTGATCATTATTCTAATTGAAAATAATTGAGGCCAACATGAACATTGGATGAGTTTTGTTCCTCTTGTTGTTATAGTTTTTCCCTTCATATTTCATCATTAATTATCGGTAATTACCTTTGGCCCATGGTTTGAAATATATCAGAATGTAAAAACATAACACAACCATTTTAAGGAAAAATAAATCGATATCATAGATCAATGGTTGGTACAACTTGAGGATTATGAGACAATTGATGTGGTAGCCTATTGGTTATATTTCTGATACCCAGTTTTTGTTCTTCCATTCACATTTATGAATTAATCATGAGGTAATTTTCCAAATATATTTTATGTTGGGATTTCCGTTTTTGATGATGAAAAGGGACAGATGAAGGTATTCCGTTGTTTATGGATGGGGGAGTGACCATATTGATGGCCGAAGGAGTGGAGAAGATACAATATTCAAAATATGGAATTATAGATATTTCCATGTTACATGACATTTTTTCTAGAGGAAAATGTCATGTGGGGCCCTCACATTTTTGTTAGTGGTTTCCAAAGAATGTTAAGTACCACACAACATGATACCCTATCAGACATTGTGTGACCCATCCCTAATGGATCTACATGTACCCCAGATGGTACATGGATATCGCTAAGACTACACATTCATAATCATCCCATGTACTCCCACATGGAGATGGCCATGCCATGTGTACATGGGTGGATCTGTGTATGTCGAAATATGAATAAGTAAACATGTGTTTCATGATGTTTACTTTTTATGAAGACACAAGAACATACTATTTACATTGAACAAACTCGGTTTCCCAAGGACATGCCATGTACTACTTGTAAATTATATATATTCCGTCAATGTTGGACTGATTCCATTTTCCTCACTATCATTAAATTTATTTAGGGTTCATTCCCTATATCAATTCAATTATTTCCTCCATGTAAAAAAATATTACACATAGAATGGAAATCCCTCCTGCTGGACATATATGATAGTGTTCTTGGAATCCATCTATAAGACCAAGAGTGAGATCCAATGTAATCTTGTTTCCCTTCGTGGTGCTCTTAGTGTCATTGAGACCAACACTACGTGGGAGATGATCATCTACATAGTGAATTATTCTAGATTGGGTTGTTATTATACCCCATGACCTTGGGTGTGACCCCTACTCAATGTAACATTTCTCTTCATACATTCAGTATATACTTCTAATAGCGAGACCCAATGAGAACTACCTATTGGACATAAATCATTAGTGATGTTTGACTCACAGAGTGTGTTCTCAGAGATGAGTGCTATGAGGAACCATCATGTAGGAATCTTAGGAATGTTTATGGAATTGAATTTATGTTGAGACAATGTCTATTTTTTGAGTATATATTGATATTATTATTACATGTGATATAGACATATACCTGTGTAGATATAAATGTTGTTTATTTTTTAAACGCTTTCGGTTTTTGGTTTGTCTTTACTAGATATTTTTATAATAACCCATGAAATATTTTTTCTAGAAAGTGTCACTCCATGTGAAGATGATGAACCATTTTAAAAATCCCATTTGGGACCCAAAACAGGTGGCACATAGTGATCCAGATAGACTGAGGTGTGTTTTAGTGGTATCATGATAGTAATACCAATCATTATATTTAGGTTGGACTTGTTTTCCATACACTTTTTGATGGGATTGTATTTTTCCTTGTATATATTCCATTAATTTTTGTTGTAATCTAGTAGTGGGATTATAATTATGAACTCATGGTTTCATTTAGATGTTTTACATTTCATCATTTTATAGGTTTTAATATTTGTGCATGTGTACATTTATATTATGGTAAGGCCTCCCATATTAGTGATATGCATACATGGTTCTAGTTTCTATCCATTGTCCTATTGGAGGTGTAATTGGGGAGTCCTAACATGGGGCCCTTTGGGACGGGTCCTGACATAGTCTATGGATATAATAAAAGTAAGATAATGTTATGTGAATTTTGTTGTTGTCATACTGTTAGGAGATATAGAAACCATTTTTTATGGTGAAGAAGGATTCATAGAATAGTTTCCCTCAAAGAAAATCATGATACATGATATCATAATGATGGGGAAATTATTATTTCTTAGTGTTTTTTTAAAAAATTTACATCTCTTTAACACCCCAACCTTCCATGGTACACTTATCTTTGAATAATACAGTAGCGTGTGTTGTATGCAACATAGAGTTTTAACACGCACCACAACTAATCAAACTAGCTGTTATGAATAGTAATACCAAATTTTTTAAATTTTATAAATTTAATCAATAAAAATAGACTTCATTTTTGGATTAGGAATATCGAAATTAGTGTAGGGTGAATTTTTGTTATTTTTCTGAAAACTTTCAGTTTTTGATTAATAGTGAAAAAACACTGAGTTATAGTTTAAAACCAAATTTTTATTTATATAATTATTTATTTTATTTAAATTTATTTTAGGTCAAAATATATTCATAATACCTATATAATTTCATTGTAATTCGTTGGAGGTAGTTTATAATAATTTTAGATATATAAAAATTTTATTGAACTTTTCACCGTCTTTTAAACATCTCCTTGGAAAATTTTCAAATTCACATAAAACATATTTTTACCACATAGGTGAGTGGAATTTCGAAATTCCAAGAGACACAGTTAATATCAAGGAGTAAAATGTGATTCTATATGATAAAAATAATTTTTGTTGAATAGTGTCTTTTTTCTTTTATTTACCACGGTTAAAAGTAAATAGGGTAATTTAGGGTAAAAATGATATTATTATTACCCTAATAGATGACTTAATTCTATTGTATAAGTATAATTCCAACAAAAAAACCTTATAAATAAAATATTAACCTCTTTGGTCCACATGGAATAGATTATGACATTTATTATTATTTAATTCAAAGAAGAGTTAAAAGAGTTAAAATCAAAGATTATTAACTAAAAAAATTTAATATAGGGTTATGCATTGAATTAATTTGATTATAAAAATCATTTTAAAGATAAAAATATTTCCTAAATAATGATATTTTATTTATAATTTTTAGACATTAAATAATTTAATTTATTTATGACACAATCGTTATGCAATAATTACGTAATTAATGAAATATTAAAATAATTGATATTATAAATATAACAATAAATGTAATATGAGACTTTTTATGAATTACACTGATTTTATAGGTCAATATAACATATTAGGGTTGGTATGATGAATCTGTTTCTAAGTAATAATACTATTATGAATTTATAAAAAACAAAATACCAAATAGTATCAAAATTTACATAAAGGAGTATTTAGAACAAGTATTATATTATTTATTAATATTCTATTCCTAAAAATATTAGGCTCAGCCAAATAACTTAGATAAAATTATATATATTAATAATGAATCACTTGGGGTTCTATTGTCTTGTTATATTAAGTTTATTAACAATATAATATAAAAATACAAAGAGACATGGTAAATGTTAAACAATTTAACTAAGAGTTAAATATAAATGATAAAGTTAATATAGTGACACAAACCTGTAAAAAATATATTGGTTGAAAGGGTTTCGACCCATCCCCACCTTATCCCAGAAATATGTCACCTTGGTGCCATTATAAACCTAATATGAATTTATTATAAAATAATATTTTATGTTTTTTCTATGGTTCCCCTCACCCTCTTATAAAAGGGAACTCCCCCTTCTCTCAAATTCATACCATTAATGCCTTTTGGTTCAGCCAAAACCTGCCCAAATATCCTCTAAACATCCCTCAATTATTTCTAAAGTCCTTCCTCTAGTCATAAATTCAACATAAGGAGCAATTTTCATCAAATAAAAATGAAGAAGCCGAAGAAAAGGTAATGTTTTCACCACCCTCTTTCAATTTCCTTTCATCTTCCACTTCTTCATTCTTTGTTATTTCCATTCTAAACAAATAACTCCAGTATATTCTATATAGTATGATGTTATTATAAATATGGTAAAAACATATTTAGTATTCTATCCATCCTTTGAATGATATGTCACCATACGTGCGTACGTACAGCTTACCGTCTCCTCATCATGGTGTAATTGTTATTAAAAACATTATTATTTGGATGTGTATGATAATGATGGGAAATTTAAGTAAATAATGAATATAAAATTATAATGATTATGTATATTTGATACACCATCCAATTATATATTATTTTAATATCAAAAGAATCATATTGTCACTCATGTGTATGTACGGACTACCGTCTCCACGAACGCGATGAGATTTATTCCCAATCATATCCATTCAACTCTAATTCTCATTTGATGATTAAAATAATGTTTAAGAACTTGATATAATTCTGTATATGAATAAGATACAACCTATCCATAAAAACACTTCTTATGTAACAAAACATATAAAAGAAAACAAGTAATTTAACACCCGAAATGACGATAATACTATGATATTATTAACAAAGCAATGTTAAAAGATCATATATGATATCATATTAATGTATATGATTCTTGTATAATTTAAAAAAACTATTTCACCATTATACAAGAGATTAAACTAACCTCAACCAAGGAAAATTACAGGGTACGGGTTTATTTCACAATCTCTTCATTATCTGAGGTTGTTTATACATAATTATCTACTGGGACCTCTTTATCATCCACATCCATGTTTCTTAAAAATGTATTTACAATCATTCTTACTATTTTATAGACTATGGTTTAAAGTCATTTATACCCTTTTTTGACTTTTTATAAGAATTTTATAATGGAATATTTCTGTCATTATCCAAACAATATCCTTTTTAACCTTTTCGACATAATTAACGTAAGAATGTCTTTTTTAACTTATACAGCGGGTGTAGTTATTTTCCGCCATTATAAAATGTTCAAAGCTTCCCTTACAAGATTATATAGATATTTTCAAATTAAACGTTTAATTTTATAATTATGTGACTTTTAAATTAATTCAAAAAAATAGATATTTCTGCCAAATAGTTTTGATTTCATCTATGTCAACATCCTTTGATGGATTTAAGATTATTTGACATTGATTTATTATGATACAAAACATCCATATTGTATTGAATGTTTTTTAATATTTTTGACTATTGGTGTATTATTTTTATACCATTCATGGTTTATTGAGAAAGTATTGAGGTTTTCTATGCTAGTTTTAATACGAATTTTTATGTTATGTTTAATCCTGTTCATATGAGGAATGCATTGGACTTAATAAGTGACTGGTGGAACCCGGTATAGCACATTGATGCATCGGTAGGTCTTATAAGACAAACTAGTGTCTTGGCACAAGGCCTTGACAAAATATTATTTGTAGTCTTGGCACAAGGCCTTAACTACGTGGTTATGACATTTTGGCATTATGCATTCCATCATTATGAAAGTGGTTATTGATAATACATGTGATTATTAGACATGTATAATATCCATGTCAATAAGTAAATGGAATTATTTCATTTTATTTCAGCCATATTTTTATGAAGTCCAAGATTAATAGGATTTTGTTTTAGTTATAAAATGCCTTAAATGTTTATGCTTATTTATGAAAGTTTCCACTATATTTTTATCCTTACTGGGTATATGAGCTCACCCCTTTCATTGTTTTATTTTCCCTAGGATGTGAAGAAGTGTTATATGAATGACCTGTAGGGATAGTATGAGGGGATATGAGTGTGGTCTATGGAGACAAGATGTTGTTGTAGTTTTTATTTTATGTTGTAATGTAAGACTTATGAATGTATCTAGTCTTTCCAAGGCTGCTAAACTAATCATTCTTTCTAGACTTGATCTTTTGTGATCATGCCAATTTTTTGTAATAATTCACCGACTCTGGGTAACTTGGGTCGGGGCATTACAGTTGGTATCAAAGGATGTTTAGTACAAACCTTGGAATCTAGATTTAGATAAACTCTAATTAGAGAACATAGACATAATATGGACTTTGAGAATTAGTATAGAAGAACTTCCTAGAATAATGATATTGTAGAGATTTTGTGGGATTTCTGAGAAATACATCCCTGTATGGATACATGAAGGTAGAGGTGTCCCTGGCATAGATGTTGCTAGCGGTAAAACCTGAAAACACCGCTTTGAGATAGACTTGAATGGGAACTGGTGCACAACAACAGGACTTGCTGCACTCTTGGATACGACACTCTTGGGGGATATGATTAAGATTATTATCATTTTCTTTACAAACCATTATGAAGTGTTTATGAGTATATACTTCCTCAAAGAAATCATTTTTATGATTATGGATTATATCTATAAACTGTTCAATTTATGTTAAGTGTTTTACAATTTTGGATTTCTGTATTGCGATTCATAAACTGATCTAGTTTGTGCCATTGGTTAGAAATGGCACCTAGTGGAGGGAATGGAAACCATAACAATTAATGCACACCATATAGGGATTTCCCTCCTTCTTAGGATAATTATAGTAGAGATGGGGATACAACTGGTGCTGATCAGCTTATAACCATACTGGGACAACTCACTCAAGTTATGAATAATAACCTTACCCGGATGAGGCACCCTGATCCACAGTGTGGGGGATTAATGTTAGATCGCTTCATTAGGAAACAACCAAAAACATTCAATGGGAGTACAAATCCATTATTAGATGAGCAATGGATAAATTCCTTATAGATAATATTCCTTGCCTTGGGGTGTAGTGAAAGGGAAAAAGTTATCATGGCAGTTTACCGCCTCACTGGAGATGCTGATCAATGGTGGTCATTGATTCAAAACACAAAGGAAGATGATGAATTATAAAATATGTAATGGATGGAGTTTAAAGGGATTTTATTAGAAAAATATTTTCCTTGTGACCATTTAGCAGAGATGGAAATGAAATTTATGATTTTGAGACAAAAGGAGGATGAGAATGTCGTAATGTATGAGGCTAACATTACAAGGATAGCAAGGAATGATGCATATTATATACGTAACCCAAGAAGTAATATTGATTGTATATTTTATGGGTTAAAACCATTTCTCCATCTAGAATTAGTCTCACAATCCTTCTCATCATACGAAGATATTGTTTCATATGATATCAAGACAGAAAAGGAATTCTCTAAGTCTTAAAACTTTAAATCAAAGAAAGAGAAGAATAGATCTGATGATCACTCTAGAAATGGAAATAAGGGAATGAAGGTAAAAGTTGAATATCCATCCAACATAAATGTGGGAAGAATCAACCTGGTACTTCCTTGAAGGGAATGCGATTCTATTAAAAGTGTGGTGAAAAAGGTCACCAAGCTCGTGACTCTACGGGGAAGAAAAGAAGCTGCCGATGTTCAATGCTACAATTGCAGGGAGTTGAGTCATTATGAAAATGAATTTCGTAAGAGTCAGGTAAACTTACCTAAGAAAAGGCCAAGGGATCAAGGCCATGATTATGTTATCTCTACTGCTGAGGTAGAATCTCTTAAAGACGTGGTGGCAGGTAATTTTCTGGTTTCCTCTTGATTAGAAAATGGTTTATTTGATTCTGGATCATCCCATTGTTTCCTGTCTACTCTGTTTTCTATGAAAATTAGATATTTCCAATATGATTTAACAAGGGAGATGTCAGTCAAAACTCCTAAGGGAAGTATCATTGCAAATTTTTTTTGTTAATCAGTCTCCATTAGAGCACATAAATTTCCTTTATCTACTGATCTCATCATCAAACCCATGATTGATTTTGATATAATCCTTGCTATGGATTGGATTTCAGACCATGATACGAAGATTTATTGTAAGAAGAAGGAGGTTTCGATTTTTGATGTTGTTGAATAAGAACACCTTATCTTTAGAGAAGAATCGTTACCACCTGATAATTATCTAGATCCACCCCCAGTAGCTCAACTAAATTCAATTATCGGTGAGGAAGAGAATGAATTAACTGTGTGTGAGTAAAGGAATGTTCAAATGGAGGATGTATCTATTTAGAAAGAATATGTAGAAATGTTTCCAGAATATTTACCTGGGCATCCTACAGAACGAGAAATTGAGTTTTCCATCGATTTAATTCTTGATTCAAGGCCTATATCGAAGACCCCTTATAGAATGGCCACTGTGGAATTAGTTGAACTAAATAAACAACTAGAGTAATTGAGTAATAAGGTATTTATTCTCCCTAGTGTTTCTCTATGGGGATCCCATTCCCTTTTTGTTAAGAAGAAATATGGATCTATGAGGTTATGTATCGACTACAAGAAAATCAATTCTATAACAATAATGAACAAGTATCTCCTACCCCACATTGATGATTTATTTGACCAACTGCATGGAGCTCAATACTTTTCAAAGATTGACCTTCAATCTGGATACCATCAGTTGTGTGTGAAAAATGAAGACATTCCGAAGACAATATTTCAAACCAGGTACATGCATTACGAGTTTACAATAATGCCTTTTTGGTTGACTAATGCACCCTCTATTTTCATGGATCCAATGAACAGTGTTTTCAAGGAATATCATGATGAATTTGTAGTGGTATTTATTAATGATATCGTGGTATACTACAAAAGCTATGAGGATCATGAAAATCACTTGCGCATTATCCTAAAGACTCTGAGAAGACATGAATTATATGGGATGTTTAGTAAGTGTGAATTCTAGATTCAAAAGATTTCTTTTCATGGCCATATTTTCTCTAAGGATGGAATCTCTATTGATCCTTCTATGTCCAAGGCAATCCAAGAATATCCAGCACTGATGAGTATAACTGAGGTACGTAGTTTTATTGGTTCAGCAAGTTATAATCTGCGTTTCGTCCAGAATTTTTCCCGATTGGATAACCCATTAATGAAGCTCACATGTAAAGAGGTTAAATTTTTTTAGAAAAAAGAGTGTGATGAATTTTCTTAAGTACTAAAGAGAAGATTATTCAATTCCCCTATATTGACACTACCATCGGGGAATGATGGGTTTATTATTTATAGTGATGCCTCGAAGAAAGGAATTGGTTTTGTCCTTATGAAAAATGATAGGGTTATTGCCTATGCATCATGACAGCAAAAAATTCATGACAAAAACTATCCTACTCATGATTTTGAGTTAGCAGCTCTAATAATTTCTTTGAATATTTGGAGACACAACCTCTATGGTGAAAAATGTGAGATTTATACTGATCACAATAGTTTGAAGTATATTTTCTCATAGAAAAAACTCAATATAAAGAAAAGGAGATGTCTTTAACTTCACAATGATTATGATTTCACAATACACTACCACCCGGGGAAGGAAAATAAGGTAGTAGATTTTTTGAGAAGAAAGGATCATGGAGTTTTGAACAAGATGAGAGTTGAGGGGGATCCTATTTTCATGGATATAGTAATGTTGGATATGGGAATAACCATGGAAGGTGAAACATCGATACTTTTTCAATTGGTTTCCAAACCATCATTACTAGAAAGGATAAAGAGTTCTCATACTGATAATGAATAATTTCAAAAAATATTAAAGCTGTGAATGATGGAAGATTTAATGACATTGTGTATAAAGATGGAATATTGAAATTTTGGAAGAGACTTTGACTTCCTGAAATTCCTGATCTAAAAAGGGAATTGTAGGATGATGCTGATAGTTCTAATTTCTCTATACATTGTGGGAGCACCAAAAATTATATTGAATTGAAGGAACATTTTTCGTTGGACAACATGAAGAGGGAGATAGCTGATTTTGTGTCAAGATGTATTGTTTGTCCATAAGTTAATGCTAGAAGGAAACAGCTAGGAGGAGTCATGCAACCTCTTCCCATACCTGAGTGGAAATGGGATAATATCACGATGGACTATGCCCTAGGACTATTAAAGAGTCATAGAAGGAATGATGAGATATGGGTCATTTTTGATCAACTTACCAAGTCAGCACATTTTCTTTCAATAAGGGAGGATTTACCACTTGAACGTCTAGCAAGGCACTTTATTAATGAAGTTGCGAGACTTCATGGAGTAACCCTATCGATTGTTTCTGATCGTGATCCCCATTTTAAATCAAGATTCTGGAAGAGTCTTCAGAAGGCCTTGGATACTGAACTTCATTTGAGCACTACCTACCACCCTCAAACAGATGGAAAATTAGAATTGACTATTCAAACCTTAAAAGACATGTTGAGATCATTCTCACTTGACTTTCAAGGTATGTGGGATAAATATTTAACTCGGGTAGAATTTTACTATAAAAATAGCTTCCATTCAAGTATTCAAATGGCACCGTATGAAGCGTTATACGGAAAGATATGTCACACACCAACCTGTTGGGATGATGTTGGTGAAAGAAAACTCATAGGCCCAAAACAGGTGGAGGAAACGATGAAAAAGGTGAAGGTAATCCAAAAGACATCAAAGCAGCTCAATGTAGGTAGAAGAAATATGCGGATAACCAAAGGAAGGATTTGGAATTTCAGGTAGGAGTTCAAGTTTTTTGAAAGGTATCTCAATGGAAGGGAGTTATATGTTTCGGGAAGAAAGTTAAATTGAGTCTGAGGTACAGATGAAATTTTGAAATTCTAGAACAAATTAGGGCTGTAACTTACCGTTTGGCAATGCCGCCAAGTCTCTTCAAAGTTCACGATGTGTTCCACATATCACTATTGAGAAAATACATTCATGACCCATTGCACGTACTCACTTATGAAGAAGTAGAACTGGAACCTCATCTCTCTTATTGCGAAGAGCTCATCGGGATTCTTGATATAAGAGAACAAGTGCTGAGAAACCGGACGACATGTCTGGTGAATGTTCTATGGAGAAACCATAAGATATAAGAGGAAATGTGGGAACCCGAGGAACATATGATGAAGAACCACCCGATTCATTTTATGTAGTAATATTATAGAAATTTCTAGGATGAAATTATTTTGAGTGTTGAATATAACACCCTAAGCTTCCACAACATGCTTCTCTTTAAATAATACAGTAGTGTGTGTTGTACGCAACTTCGAGTTCTAACACATACCAGAACCCATCAAACTAGCTGTTATGAATAGTAATACCAACTTTTTTAAATTTTATAAATTTTATCATTCAAAATGGACTTCATTTTTGGATTTAGAATATCTAACTTAGCCTAGGGTGAATTTTTGGTATTTTTCTGAAAACATTCAATTTTTGATGAATAGTGAAAAAACTGAGTAATAGTTTAAAACTGAATATTTATTTAAATAATTTTTTATTTTATATATTTTTATTTTAGGTAAAAATAGATAAATTATACCTATATAATTTCAATGTAATTCATTTGAGTTATTTTATAATAATTTTAGATATATAAAAATTTTATTGAACTTTTCACCGTTTTTAAACATCTCCTAGGAGAATTTGCAAATTCACATAAAACATAATTTTACCACTTCTGTGAGTGGAATTTCAAAAATTCAAGTGTCAAAATTAATATCAAGGAGTAAAATTTAGTTCGATAAGATAAAAATAATTTTTGGTGCATAGTAACTTTTTACTTTTATTTACCACAGTTATAAGTAAATAGGCTAATTAAAGGTAAAAATGATTTTGTTATTACCATAACACATGTACTATTTCTATTGGCTAAATGTAATTCGACCAAAAACAACCTTATTAATAAAATATGAACCTCTTTGGTCCACATGGATTAGATTATACATTTATTATTATTTAATTCAAAGAAGAGTTAAAAGAGATAAAATCAATGTTTAATAACTAAACAAATTTTTATATAGATTATATATAAAATAAATTCGATTATAAATGTTCATTAGAAAGATAAAATTATTTCATAAATAATTATATTTTATTTATAATTATTAGACATTAAATAATTTAATTTATTTATGACATTATGGTGATGCAGTAATTATCTAATTAATGGAATATTTAAATAATTGATATTATAAATATCGAAAAAATGTAATATGAGACTTTTTATGAATTCCAATAATTTTCTTGGTTAATATAACAAATTAGGGTTGGTTAGATGAATTGTTTTTGATTTAATAATGCTGTTATAAATTTAGAAAAAACAAAATACCAAATAGTGTCAAAATTGACATAATGGTGTATTTAAAACAAATATTATATTATTAATTGAAATTATATTCCTCAAAATCTATGGTTTGGAGAAATGACTTATATAAGGTTATATATATTAAAATGGAACCTCTTGGGGTTCACATGGCTAGTTATAGTAAGTTTATTAAACAGATAATATAAAAATACAAAGAGACATGGTAAATTTTAAACAATTTAACGTAGAGTTAAATATAAATGATAAGGTTAATATAATGACCCAAAATAGTCTAAAATCTATTGGATGAAAGGATTTAGACCCATCCTCACCTTATCCTCTAAATAAGTCACTTTTTAGCCATTATAAACTGAATATAAATTTATTATAAAATAATATTTTATGTTTTTCCTAAGATACCCCTCACCCCTCTTATAAAAGGGCACTCACCCTTCTCTCAAATGCATACCTTCAAAGCCTTTTGGTTCGGCCAACCCCTGCCCAAATATCCTATAAAATTCCCCCAATTCATTCTAAAGGAATTCATTTAGTCATAAATCCATATTAAAGAGCCCTTTTGATCAAATCAAAAGGAAGAACCCGAAGAAGAGGTAATGTTTTCACCACCCTCTTTTAAGTTCCATTCTTCTTCCCATCTTCTTTGTTTGTTATTTCTAGTATAAAATAATAACATCAGTATGTTCTATATAATTTAATGTTATTATTAATATTGTACAACCATATTCAGTATTCTATCAATCCTTTGAATGACATGTCACCATATATGCGTACGTACAACATACCGTCTCCACGTCGTGGTGAAATTGTTATTTAAAACATTATTATTTGGATGGGTATGATAATGATGTGAAATTGAAGTAAATAATATATATAACATTATATTTATTCTTTATATATGATATACCATCCAATTATATATTATTTTAATATAAAAATAATGATATTGTCGCTCGTGCATACGTACGGACTACCGTCTCCACGAATGGGATGAGATTCATTCCCAATCATATCAATTCAACTATAATTATCATTTGATGATTAAAAATAATGTTTAAGTACTCGATATCATTATGTATATGAATAAGACAAAACTTATTCATAACAAACACAGCTTATTAAAGAAAACATATAAAATAAAACAAGTATGTTAACAACCGAAACGACGATAAAAAAAGATATTTTTAACAAACCAATGTTAAAAGATCATATATGATATAATATTAATTTATATGATTCTTGTATAATTTAATAAAAACTATTTTACCATTATAAATGAGGTTAAACTACCCTCAACCAAGGAAAAGTACAAGGTAAGGGTTTATTTCACAATCTCTTTATTATCTGAGGTTGTTTATACATAATTATCTACT
This sequence comes from Viscum album, assembly GCA_963277665.1. Classification (NCBI taxonomy): domain Eukaryota; kingdom Viridiplantae; phylum Streptophyta; class Magnoliopsida; order Santalales; family Viscaceae; genus Viscum; species Viscum album. The sequence goes on from OY728127.1 coordinate 1,009,200,449, forward strand.
GGGACCTCTTTATTATCCACATCCATGTTTCTTAATAATGTAATTAAAATCATTCATACTATTTTACAGACTATGGGTTAAAGTCAATTATAAAATTTATTTATATTTTATAATAATTTTATAAAGGAATCTTTCTTTCATTTTCCATACAAGGTCCTTTTTATCCTTTTTGACATAAGTAAGGTAAGAGTGTCTTTTTTAATTTACGGTGGGTGCAGCTATTTTCTGCCAATATAAAATCATTGAATCTTCCATTAAAATCTTTTATGTATATTTTCAATGTAAATGTTTTATTTTATAAATATGTGACTTTTAAATTAATTTGAAAAAAGGGATATTTATCTCAAATAGTTTTGATTTCATCTATATCAACATCCGTGGATGGATTTTAAGCTTATTTGAAGTTGATTTATTATGATACAAAACCTCCATATTGTGTTGAATGTATTGTGTTATGTTTTACAATGGATGTGTTACTTTTATACCATTAATATTTTATGGAGAAAGTATTGATATTTCATATTCTATTTTTAATACGAATGATTATGTTATGTTAAAACATGTTCATATCAAGAATGCATTGGACTAAATAAGTGACGGGTGGAGCCCGCTATAGATCCTCGATTCATTGATAGGTCTCATGAGACAAACTAGTGTCTTTGGACATGTCCTTGACAAAATCATATTTGTAGTCTTGGCACAAGGCCTTGACAATGAGGTTTTGATAGTCTCGTATTATGCATCACATCATTATGAAAGTGGTTAATAATATTTCATGTGATTATTTGACTAGTAGAATATATATGTGAATAAGTAAATGTCATTATTTAATTTTATTTCTGCCATATTATGATTAAGTTAACGTTTAAAAGTATTTTGTTTTAGTTATACATTTCCTTAAATGTTTCGTCTTATTAATGAATGTTTCCGCTATATTGTTATCCTTACTGGGCATCTAAGCTCACCCCTTTCTAAGTTTTATTTTTCCCAGGATGTGAAGAAGTATTTTATGAATGACCTGTAGGGATACTATGAGGGGATATGAGTGTGGTCTATGGAGACAATATGTTGTTCTAGTTTTATTTTTTATGATGTAATGTAAGACTTATGAATGTATCTAGTGTTTCTAAGGATACTAAACTAATCAGTCTTTCGAGACATGATCTTTGGTGATCATGCCAATGTTATTTAATAATTCACCGACTCTAGGAAACTGGGGTCAGGGCATTATATCTCTATATTTTTTGATATTTAGTTCAAATTTAGTTAATGAAAATGGAAATATTCTTCCAATTTAAATGATTTTATATTATCTAACATAGATTGATAATTTAATTTTCATGATTAAAGGGTTTACATATTAAAGGCATGATAATATAATAATATATATATGTTAAGGATATAAAAAATAAATGAAAAAAACAATGTTCGGGGTGATAAATAGAATAGATCTGATTAAACATTCCAAAAGATGAACCAATGTGTCTACAAGATTAAAAATTGAATGAAATTTTATATTTTAGATCTTGTGCATCAAGTAAGAGGATAAAGAATAAGATAATGTGTAGATATTATCAAGGTAAATAATAATTAAAATAATAAAATACCCATAATATATCTATATAATAAACTAATGAAGAAGATAAAAAATGCGATGGGTAAATTAGAATAAATTCCATGCCTATGATATCATTGTAGAGGCCATGGTAAAATAAATATGAAGAAAATTGAGTTTTCACTCAGGAAAAAAGACTAAAATTCATGAATATGTATTATATAATACTTTGGTTATAAGATAAATTGATTTAGAAATAAAATCTTATAATTTATAATTTGTGATATCATGATTAATAGGAATATCAAATTCAAGAGTTTTTGGGAAGAACATTTTTACATTGGGGGAGAAAATATAATGAAACATGTAGGAGACAGTAAATAATCAAGATATTTAAAAAATAAGAGAATTTTTAGGATATCATAGAGATAAAATTTTGTATTTAATTAATTTATATAATATATATTTGTGTCTCAAACATGACTAAGACATATAAATGAGTAAATGACAGTAATCGGGTGAGACTTCATAAAATTTCTATGTCCTTATATTTTTAAATATTTAAATATTTTCATGACGTAATTAAGGGATGGATAATCATATGTATATCTATATATATCTTAATTGAAAACATATGATTGAATATTAGGAATGTTATTTAAAGGGGTAAAAGAATCCAATTAAAAGGTAAGTGTTATTTCCCCCTAATCAGAGTGACTCCATGACCCTTATGGGGTATTTTAACTAAAATTATAACTAATAATGTTTTATATGATTGGATATATTATCATTTCCATGTTTTTTAATTGGATATTTATATGTTTTATATTTTAAAAATATTCTATGTTTCCTTTGATAATGAATTTAGTTCTCATCCCTATCCATAAAAACATTGGTGTTCCCGCCAAAACCATATAGAACATGAAGATGACTGAGAATAAGATGTTTAGAATGATATAAAATTATATAAAGCACTATTTATTGGTAAAAAATGTAATAATTATTTAGGTAAATATTTTTAGAATGTGATTCCATAGGATTCACATTCACGAATTGAAGGGTATCTGTTTAGTGAATTACTTAGTGTTTTTATTATAAAATTAAATAATTTTTTAAAATAATATATTCCAATGTTATAAAATTAATATTGATATTTTTCAATGGTAAATGGGATGACAAATCATATTTTCTATTGGATATTGATGCTATATAATAATCACTGGAATAAATTTTGGAAGGAACAATACTGTTATTAAAGATATGGATACCCGTGAAATGATAATTTGGTTCTATAAAATAATAAAACAAAGATGAATATGATTTGAAACAAAATAATTAATAAGAATATTGAAAAAAAATTCTTCTGAGGATAATATTCATACATTTGAACAATGTCCCAAATTTATTATTAATGTCAAGGAATACCAATTGGATATCAATGACAAAATAATTATACACCAAGAAAATTCCTTCAATGAAATTTTAAAAAAGAATTTTTTTTTTATATTTAATAAGTTGGATAAATTTTATAAGAGAATGAAATAATTATAAAATGAGAAAAATATACTCAATATGAAATGACATGGTCTTTAATTCTAATTCAAAAAAACTAGAAATTATTTATGCTAGTTCGTCAATAATGATAGAGAGAATTCCTTTTCCCATTAAATGTTTTGGTTAGGGTCTTTATCTGAAAACAAATATATATGTTGGTAAGAAAAACATGTGAATTATTAATTAGAAATACCATTAAAAAATTAAAAGGAATTATTTGTCCAAAAAATATATTTTCACTAAATCTATTTAAAATATAGTTTCAAGAAGACATCAAAACCAAGAAAAAAATTGTTTTAGAAAAATGATGAGCAACCAAACATGTCAACATGGGTGGATTTGAGGTCACATTAATATAACATAAATCTATTTTAAATAGTTTACAAAAAATCATATAATGGATAACCAACAAATCAGAAAACACAATGGTTTATTACCTTTGGAAATTAGATTTATACATTCCATATTTCACATTATTTTATTGAATTATCCAAAAAAAATTCCTTATAATACAGCTTCATAAATATATTCCTATATTTAATTCTATTGAATAATTGGAAACATAAGAAGAAGTGAGTTCAAATGACGACCAAAGGAAATAAATAACCTTATGTCAAAAATGGTTTTTATCATAATAATATTAGAAAACACAATGATTTTATAAATATATAATTAATATTAAAAGAATTAATAAGGGTTATCCAATAGGATTGATAAGAGTTAATATAAATATGAAGGAGCATATGTATACCATGGTGTAATAATTATGAAATATAAGATAATAATCTTGATACCTAGATAATATCATAGGCTCGAGGAATATCCTAGAAACTTTTTAAAAATGTAAGCATAAGAAATTATAACATTGTGAATAAATCAATCGTTAATCATGTTCACACACTAGGGTGTGAACATAGACAAATGAAATCATTTCCATTCATAGAGTTATGAATATAGCTAAACATGAAAATATTTTATGCATAGATTTTGTGAACATTTATAAAAAACAATAAAATAAACACATATGTTTTTTAAAATTGAAAAACAAAAAAAAATTATATGCACAACATAATGAGAAAAGAATACGAAAACTCAGGTGTATTTAGAGAGTAGTCAAAATAGATAAATAATAGTCTTGTTAATGAAAAGAATTATGAACTTTTATAAACAACAATCATGTACATGAACAATATCTCTATCTCAAGAGACCAAAATATTTAACCAATTCAACTTAGGGATATATTGGACCCAACCCTCATATAATGAAAAACCATATTTTTAGTTCCAAATGAAATCAATCACTCGTACTAGGATGAAAAATATAAAGAATATTGGTCCCAAAACATTTTAAAATGGAATCACATAAAATGACATAAAAAATTAGATATGTTTCTTTTAAATGCTCAATCGCCTAAGAGAAGTGCATCATATAAAAACATACAGGGTGATAGTGGGAATTACCTATATGACATAAATCATTATATATATAGTTAATAATAGAAGAAAATACTAAAAATAACTTGAATTAAAAATTTTAAACATTTTCCTAAACATAAGAAGTTATAAGTAACATTCATAAATATTTTATACAAGGATTCAAGAATAATTTTTTAAAAAATTATTTTTAAGTAAGTATATTTAATTTAAAATTTAAAATAAATAATGCTAATGTAATTAGTTATATATTATAAGATAAATAATATAATGAACTAATAATAAATTCATTTTTAATCATTTTCGGCAGTTTTAATGAAAAACCTAATATATAAAATAGTGATAAAATTTCCTTTTGAAAATAGATAAAGAGAAATATGAAGAGTATAAAAGGTAAACAAATTTTTATTTAAAAAGAAAAAAAATAAAACAAAAGTAGTATCAATGAATATGAACATTCAAGGAAACACCAAATAAAGAAAGAGAATTATTCCTCACTAAGTCATATTATTATGAATAAATAAATCCATAAAACTATATGATTATGTCATGATAATGTAATTATCCCATGCAAAGATATAAAATATCATATGGAATAGTAAAATTGTATAATATAAAAAAACATAGTATTATATAATCTTGAATTAATGTTTTAACCCAATTGAAATAGATAGATTTATAAAAAACCCATATATTTTAAATATCAATAATTATAAAATGAAAAGTTTTATTAAAAAACCACTATATAAATTACATTTGAAAATAATGAATTCATATAAATAAATATTCATAGAAAAATCTAATGATAATTTTAATGAAATGTGATCATATGGAAGGAATGAAAAATTTATTTTAACTCAATGAATGTGAATTGCAAAAAAAGCCTATATGAAAGGAATGAAATTTCATAGGTAAAATGGATTCAAAGATGAAATATAATTTTTCTAAGAAAAAATCAGTTTTAAAATTACCTCATATGATCATTTAAACATGTTCTTTCATGATATCATAAGTTATTACCCATTTGTTAAACTTATTTATTTAATTTTAGATACACTTCAGTGACTAAATATTTATATTGATAATTTTTTTTAAAATCAAAATAAAATTGATATAGTTGAAAATTTTTAAATTATTTTTCAAAATGTGGAATATAATTTTGGAGATTCAATATATATGGGTGGAAATTTTAATTTTAATATAAGAATATATAACACATAAATTTCAATTTTTTGAAAGCATTTTTTTATCCAAAAAATGAATTCATTCTTATTACATTCGATTATAAAACTATTATATGATTGTAGATGTATTTTAGTATACATATTATTGATAAATTTCAGTTAAAATTTCCCAATTACTGATTATTTTTACATATCAAGATAAAAACACAATGCAGATAAACTATTGTACTAAATATATCATTTTTTAAATTATTTTTTTAGTACTTCCTATTGAATAACAATTTTATGAAATTTCATTAATATATTTATATATATTTATTAAATTTTGTATTCCAAATTTTATAAATTTTATTATTCAATAAAAACATATAATATTCCTGTCAAAAATTGTCTATACTGGTACACATCATAGTCTAGTTGAGTTGATGTGGAGGAACCCAGAGTCCTAGCTCTAATAGGAAATGTGTTCAAGACTAGCACTGAGGGTATACAATCTATATAAGTGAGGGAAATTACCCTCAATTGATAATGTAAAGGACTAGAGATATGATGAAATCTGTGAATCCACTACATTCTAGCAATGGATGCTAATAAATAAATGTGACATCACAAATAAAACAAACAACTATAGATATTGATAACAAGTCCTATGTTGGGAGAAAATATTTGACAACCCATAATTTTATCAATGAAATTTCATTTCTTATAATTATTTCATTTAGTATAAATCACATAAATTACATAGAGATACCAATAAAATCATTAATATCATAAATGAATCATTATAATTTTTTTAGAAAACAAACAAATAAGAATTTCAAATATTATAATGGGACAATAAATTGAAAATCAGATAATAAAAATAGAAAAACATGGATCTTTGTGATCCACTAGAATGACCACACTCATGAAAAATTATGTATAAATAAAACATATTGATAATAATAGAAAAATCTTTTAAAAAATTATTGTATATACATCCATGGGAGAAAATAGTAATGTGGTAGTTAGGAAGAGTTATCGGGCCGTTACAATAGTATCCTAAACTATGAAATTATTGATAAAATTAGGTATCTTATAACAGAAATTATACTACATTTTTGAAATATACATGTCTAAAAATGGGTAGGGTTATTTTTTGGATTTTTCTAAAATATTGTTTATTATTGGGGAGTAGTGATATACAGTAGTTCACAATATTTAACATTTTAATCCAAATTCAAGATTTTTGAGTCATGGATGACGTAATTACCCATTATATCGAACACAAATGAACTAGTTGCTATATATAGTTGCAATAATCAACACTATTTATAATAATTATCCAAAATAATAAATCAATGAATATAATAATAGAAAATACTCCTCTCCTTCCATTAAAAAACCACACAACCACAATTTATCCTCACACCTATTAAGCCTTGTATTTTTTCTAAATTGTAAAGAATTTCCTTCCAATGACTCTTCCCCGAGTATATGAGTTTTTTGACTCATTAAAATATCAAACCCACCAACCTTAAGAAAGTTCCCAAGGAGATGACATTCAAGAGGTAAAATCCTCCTATATTCACTTGTAAATTCCTTCATTCTTCTACTGCATGCTTTCCCCCACAGTCTAAACTAGAAGGATAAATCTAGTATCAGGAATATAGTGAAATAATTTTTTTTTAATATAATATCCATAAATAAATGACTTATATTAACTTTTTTTTCATAAAACATGTATTCTATGATGTGTCTATTTAACACCTTCATGGACAACGATTTTCTCTTTCAAATATTCTTTCACTCTCTATCCTAATGAATTTCTTATACATTACAATATTAATCTTATAATTTCAATCTATATGTTCTAAAAATAAGTATAATTTTCAATTAATCATTCTTTAATGTCTAATTGAATGTTTTAAAAGGTTCAATCCTCAATCCCCCAGATAAGAAAACCCAATTAAAGAGAACATCCTAATATTTTGACAATTTTCATGTACGTTACAGAATATGTTTTAAGAAACCATTATTTTTATAAAATCACTAATTTTGTTATGAAAATATATATCATTTAGTTTCTAGTATTATAAAAAAAACAATTATTCATTTTTTTCTTTAAATACATGTAAATATTCCCCTTAAACATTAATAAACTGGGTACATTTTAAAGATTATTAATACCTCCTTTTTACATGTTTTCACTTTAGATGGTAATTATTAATAATTATATATTTCTATTTTCCATATTAATGACCATCTATGATTTAAATACATTCTTTCATGTTCAACATTATGTTACACTCATTGGTTATTCAATATCACATGATTACTATGCCCATTTCTTTTAATGGTTAACCCTTATCACTATTTTTTTCTTTTAATCATTATGTGGAACACACATGCATGAATAGATTATGATATGGACACACAAATTGACTTACAATTAATTGGGTAGTGTTTAGTCTCATGAAACTTCATGTATTTGCGTAGTTTTTAATCCTAATCCATTATGGGACATTTCCAACCAAGTGATATTGTAACACCCCAAACTTCCACGGTATGTTTCTCTCTGAATAATGCAGTAGCTTGTATTGTACACAACATTGAGTTCAAACACACCACAACCAATAAAATAATACATTATGAATATTAATACCCACTTTTAGAAATTTTATAAATTTTATCTATCAAAATGGACTTGATTTTTGGATTCTAAATATCAAAATTAGCTTAGGTGGAATTTTCGATATTTTTCTGAAAACATTCCATTTTTTATGAATAGTGAAAAACATTGAGTTATAGTTTAAAACCAAATTTTTATTTAAATAATGATTTATTTTATTTTAATTTATTTTAGGTATGAATAGACACATAATACCTATATATTTTCAATGTAATTCATATGAGTCAGTTTATAGAAATATTAGATATATAAAAGTTTTATTGACCTTTTTACAGTCTTTTACCAACCTATTAAAAGTATTTACAAATTTACATATAAGATAATTTTACCACTTATGTGATTATAATTTCTAAAATACGAGATACACGATTGATATCAATAAGTAAAATCTGGTTCAATTAGATAAATATAATTTTTGGTGAACAGTAACTCTTGACTTTTATTTCCCACGGTTAAAAGTAAATAGGGTAATTAAATGTAAAATTGATATTATTATCACACTAAAACATGTCCTAATTCTATTGGATAAGTATAATTCGTCCAAAAAACCTTAGGAATAAAATATGAACCTCTTTGGTCCACTTTTATTAGATTAGTACATTTATTATTATTTAATTCAAAGAAGAGTTAAAAGTGTTAAATTCAATGTTTAATAACTAAACAATTTTTAATATAGGGATACACATAATATACATCTGACTATAAATATTCATTATAATGTAAAAAATATTTAATACATAATGGTATTTTATTTATATTTTTGGAAAATTAAATGATTATATTTATTTATGATACAATGATGATGCAGTATTTACCTTATTAATGAAATATAAAAATACTTGATATTATAAATATCCCAATAAATTTATTTTGAAACTTTTTATAAATTAAAATAATTTTATAGTATAATATTACATGTTAGTGTTGGTTAAATGAATTTTGTTAAGTAATAATGCTGTTATGAATTTAGCAAAAACAAAATACCAAATAGTGTCAAAATTGACTTAAAATATTTTTTTGAAACAAATATTATTATATTAATTGATATTATATTCCTAAAAATATATAGCTTAGAAAAAGGTCTTAAATAATATTATATATGTCATTAATGAACCACATGTGTTTTTCATGGATGTCTATAGTAAGTTTATTAACCATATAATATAAAAATACAAAGAGACATGGTAAATGCCAAACTATTTTACTAGGAGTCAAATCTAAAAGATAAAGTTAATATAGTCACCCAAACCTATATAAAACATATTGGTTGAGTGTTTTTCGACCCATACCAACCTTATCCTTTAAATAACTCATTTTTGGAGCCATTATAAACCAAGAATGATTTTATTATAAAATAATATTTCAATCTTTTCCTAAGGTGCCCCCACTCCTCTTATGAAAGAGAACATCCCCTTATCTCATATTCACAGCTTCAAAGCCATTTGGATCGGTCAAAACCTTCCCAAATATCCTCTCAACTGTCCAAACTTCATCCTAGATGCCTTACATTAGTCATAAATCCATCCTAAAGAGCCCTTTGGATCAAATAAAAAGGAAGAACCTGAAGAATAGGTAAATATTTCATCACCTCTTTCAAGTTCCTTTCTTCTTCCACTTCCTCTTTATTTTTTGTATCCCTTATAAAATAATAACTATAGTATATTCTATATACTGTTATGTTATTATAAATATGGAAAAATGATATTCATTATTCTCTCCATCCTTTGAATGAGATGTCACCATATGTGTGTACGTACGACTTACCTTCTCCACGTCGTGGTGCAATTGTTATTCAATAGATTATTATTTGGATGGGTATAATAATGATGTGTAATTTATGTAAATAATAAATATAGAAAGGTAATTATTCTATATATCTTATATACTTTCCAATTATATATTATTTTAATATCAAACGAATGATATTGTCCCTCGTACGTACGTAAGGATTACCGTCTCCACGAACGCATTGAGATTCATTCCCCATCATATCCATTCAAAAATAATTATCATTAGATGATTACAAATAATGATTAATGACATAATATCATTCTGAATACGAATAAGATACATACTATCCATAACCAACATTAATTACATATCAAATTATATAAATGAAAATGAATCATTTCACACACGAATCGATGATAATACAATGATATTATTAACAAAAAAATGTCAAAAGATCATATATGATATCATATTAAGTTATATGATTCTTTAATAATTCAATAACAATGATTTCACCATTATAGTGGATTTTAACCTACCCTCGACCAATGAATGGAAGAAGGTAAAGGATAATTTAACAATCTCTTTATTATCCTGGGTTGTTTTTACATAAGTATCTACTGGTACCTCTTTATCATCCACATCCATGTTTCTTAAATATTGTATTTCAAAATATTTTTAATATTTAATAGAAAATGGTTTAAACTAATTTATACCATTATTTGGAATTATATGTTTTGGAGAGGAATCTTTCCGTCGTTTTCCAAACAAGGTACTTTTTGACCATTTTGATAAATTTAAGGTAGGAATGTTTTTTTAACTTATACGGACGGTGTGGCTATTTACTACCGTTAGAACATCGTCGAAGCTTCCCTTACAATATTATCAAAATATATTCAAAATAAATGTTTTCTTTTATAATTATATGACTTTTAATTGATTTCAAAACTGAAAGATATATTTATCTTAAATAATGTTTTGATTTCATCTATGTGAACATAGTTTTATGTATTTTAAGCTAAATTGAAGTTGATTTAGCATGATACAAAACATCCATGTGGTATTGATGGTTTTGTGATTTTTTTGATTGTGGATGTGTTATTTTCACACTATTCATGGTTTATGGATAATGTATTGACATATCGTATTCAAGTTTTAATACAAATGTTTATGTTATGTTTAAACCATTTCATATAAGGAATGAATTTGACTTAGTAACCGACGAGTGGAGCCCGATATAGTTCCTCGATGCATCGGTAGGTCTCATGATAAAAACCATTGTATTTGCACAATGCCTTAACAAAATTGTATTTGTAGTCTTGGAATAAGGCCTTGACTATGTGGTTATGATGTTTGGAAATATGCATTCCATCATTATGAAAGTGTATATTGATATTTCATGAGATTATTCGACTAGTATAATATCCATGTGAATATGTAAATAGAATTATCTCATTTTATCATTTCTATATTGTGCTGATTTTCATGTTTAAAAGGATTTTTATTTATTCTGGTACATTGCCTTAATTATTTAAGCTTATTTATATATGTTTCCGCTATATTGTTATCCTTACTGAGCATCTAAACTCACCCCATTCTATGTTTTATTTTTCCAAGGATGTGAAGAAGTATATTATGACTGACATGTAGGGAAAGTATATGGTGTCTCAGTTTTTTTTATGGAAACAATATTGTTGTAGTTTTCCATTTTATGATGTAATATAAACCTTATGAATGTATCTAGTACTTCCGAGGCTACTAAACTAATCGGTCTTTTGAGAATTGATATTTTGTGATCATGACAATGATAAATAATAATGCACTAACTCTAGGATTTGTGGGTCCAGTCATTACAGATATGGTCTTGGTAGTTTTCCTATACTCATTTTTATGTCATGTAGTATTTTGATAACATATTCATATGTTTCGATGATAAAATGATTCCATTTTATATATGTTATTCATTAAAAAATTTCTTCATGTACCATTCCATTTTATGTCATCATTTTATGCCTTATATCTCATGTGTTATGCTTCATTCTTAACTTTATTTCCATACATAACTATTTTGCCCTTATGTTTTTCATTGTTTTCCACATGTTATCCTATACAAATATAAGAGTTCAAAAGATGTAAGGGTCTCAATATGGAAGATAAATATAATTATTCATTATTCTATATCCATTTTTTCAATTTTATATACATAGACTTCCAATGGAATTAGAATTTATGATCCATGGTTTTCATTTGATGGTTAATTATGCATAAAATCATGTATTTTTATGTGAAATTATCTAGGTTTTCTATTGTTGGTATCATATCATGATCTTGTTGTTTTATGGGGTGAGGGGTACAAATATTTTGTAATAAACCAAATAATAATACTATCACTATGGATAACGTTGATTGAAAAATAGGGAATAATAATTTTAGATATACTTTCTATTTATAATTTTAGCCTTGTATATTAATTGTTTCCTTTTTATAGGATAATTATTTAATTATTTAATACCCATAATTATCAATATTTATTTTTCACGTTAATGATAGTAAAAAGGAGAACACGTGCCGACAACCAATGTGATAGGCAATGAGATGATTTCCATAATGGGATTCAAAACCTGATGGTAAAACGGTCATTGAAAATCAAGATATTACAGCATCGATTGGATCTTGATCAGAATAATAACATGAAATGTGTTGAATTCCCTACTTATCATAAGAAATATCATGTTGTGGTAAAATACTTTATGTATAAAATTACTTATATATTTATTGGATCTTATGATCCAATAGTTTCAGATCAATGGATAAACTCCATTGATAAGATATTATCTATCCTCTAATGTGTTGTTGAAGAGAAATATGTGTTGGGGAATTATCAGTTTTATGGGAAGCTAATCTATAACAAATATAAAATATACTTATTTTATTTATGGATATCATTCCACATAATAAATTATTATTATATTTTATAATAGAATATCACAGAATGAATTTTTTGCTTTCATGAAAACATCATACAACCTGTATAAATTATGAATAGTACAACAATTAATAACAATTATTCACATTTGAGAATAGTTTGGGTTAATAAAATATAAATCTAATTGAGAAATATTTGATAAATTGATTTTTTTTTGACACAAACTGTACTTTTAAGAAATTATATAATTATAAGAATAATTTATTTTCTTCTAAATAAAGATTATTTTAATGAAATAGTATGAATAAAACAACCTTTTTTAAGTGTAATTGTTAAAATATTTTTTTATGTATTAGAAATTTAATAATGAATTTTATATCCACTAATATTTCTAATAACTAATGATTTTTATATTTAAATTTCACATTCTTAGAGTATTTTTATTGTAAAATAGACTTAATTTTTTACTTTTTAATGTAAAATTTAATTAAAGTTGAATATATAGTATTTTTCAAAGGATATTCATTTTTTCAATAAATAGTGAGAAATACTCCATTGTAGTTTAACACTGTGTTTTCAATTTAAATTATTATTGTACATTAAATTGATTCCTAAAGTCACAATACTTCAATTATAAATATTTTATCCAATTTATAGAATTTGAGTCATTTTTAGATTTGCAATATATATAAAAACCTGTTCACCTGTGGAATATTATTTTTACCCTCCTTCTCACTACAAATACTGGATTAGAATTAAATGTTATTTTTTTTGCTTATATAAATAGAATTTATAAAAACATACCCAGTTGTGAGCAGTATGATATTCAGAGTCTGATAGGTTAAACATATTTTTAGTGAATAATAAGTTGACACTTTTAAATATTAATTTCACCCGTATGATTATAACTATAACAAATGTAATAGTAACCTCATCAATGAAGTAAAAAAAATTATGGAATCTTCTAAATGATAAGGTGATATAATTATATCAGAGTACATGTATATATATGGTATACATATTATTATTTGTGTATTATATTTTCATAAAACATATATATTAAATTAAAATTTTATAATTATCAGAATGATTCAAAAGTGAATTCATTTTCATAAAATATTATCATAAATAAATATTTTGTTGTATTATTATTAAATTTTAATTTTATGAGAGCTTTTTTAATTTTTCAATGTGTAATAAAATCAGTTTTAATTTTATAATTAGTATTTTCTTGTAAATGATGATTTTATTATAAAATTAAATTTATCATATATAAAAAATTATTTTCCTAAAAGTTATTTCATTTTTTAATTATATACATCTAAAAATGGTTTCAGATTTTTTTTGGATTTTTAGGAATTTGATGATTTTTAGTGAATAGTAAACATACATTTTTGAGTTTTCAGAATGTCTAATGTCATCATTACTATTTTATAATTATGTAATAAGTAATACAAAATTTGGGTCGACCCTTTTGGATTAAAATATGATAATAGATGTCCAAATACACAAATACCAAGGGCAAACACCAAGGGAAATCCTAGGGTTTTCAAATACCACTACTAGGTTTTCCATGTATATTAAAAAAACTCTTTCAGTTTACCTATAGATACCAACCCATTTCCCCACTAAATTTCATTCCCCATTAATTATAAACGTATATATGATATTATTACCTCCCATTGATTCCTACCATGGTGTCTTCGATCCCCCATGTTCTTGGTCATCGAGTTTTTGGACTCACACTTTAAGGTAATGTCAACATTGATTTTCCTTTCAAGATTTCTTTCTATGTTGTATGCCATCAAAATTTACATATCATGTTATTATATACATTTTTTATATAAATTTACAACATTAGGATTATTTTATTGTTCTGAGATCCATTTCCCCTTACTTTTTAACATTTTCTAAAACTGTGTTTCATACCTGTTATGCTGCCAGATTTTGGTCTCCAAATTTCACTCTCTATAGAGAAAATAAATTTATTTTATGTTTTGAATACCAAATATACTCTCTCATTGAGGGTAATTAACAAGGATATTTAAATTATCTATTTTAATTATGGGATTAACTTACATGAATCCCACCTTCCATTTCCATGGGTATACAATAACTAATGTATCAGGATTTTAAGCACTTTAAAAAACACCATGATTTTGATATGAAACCTATTTATTTTTTCTCCAAGGGTAATTTATTATTATTTTTATTATAATATAGGTGGATTACATTAATTAATACGTATGATGGTGCACCCTGATAGTTCTCCAATGCATTGGTTAAATAATTTAATCTCTTGAGATGATAAATTTTACGATACATTGTTGAATAACCGTGGTGATTTTTAGTTTGAAAAATTAAATGTTTTAGATATATATACATGATATGATTAATGTTGTATAATTTATGGTATTTTTAATTTTCAAAGAATTATTCCCTGTTTTTTGTCTCTTCCTTACATTCTACATGTTTCTTTTTCTCTCTTTGAGACTTATGCTAACACCTTTCTTCGACCTACCTCCACAGGTTATGAGATGCAGTCATTGTACATTGGATGAAACTATAATGAATCATTTTATATGATATAGATTATTTTTATTTTCATGTAATATGTCACTAATTTCTATGAAACTAAACCTAAAAGTTATTCTCAATTTCTAATATATCCTCTATTTGTACAATGTAATGAAACGTTTATGTAATAAAAGGTGCGATTAAATAATTTCATCAAAGGAAATTATATTTATTTTTTGGAAATTATGATCTTAAAACATTAAGAACAACCATAGAGAAATTTTTAAATATATGAAAACAAACTTTTATTTTCATGTAATATTATATAATCATTTTATTAGAAAATAAATCCATGTCTGGATATGAACAAGTGGTTGTTTATATGAGACAAATATAACTCGGGCTAATAACACTAACATGGAGAATTGATGTCGACTCAATTTAACTTAGTAAATTAAATAAGGCTTTAATTCACTCTAATTTATACGCTCGTAGGGGATATTTTGGGTTAATCACAAACTTTTTATTAACCATTATTCAAGATTTATATAAAATGTAATTATTGTGAAAGAAAAATATTTTTTTAATGATGTTTTAAGATAATAAATTACTTTATATTTATATGATTCCTAATTGTAAGAAATTTTCTAATTATAGAAATTTTTGAGTAAGTAATTTCTTTAATGGGGGAAAAATGTAACGACCCAAAAATTGTACTTATTTTATTTATGGGTATTTTCCCTCAAATAAAATTTTAATGTGTTTTATAATAGAATCACATAGAATGAATTTTCATTTGTTGATAAAATCATACATCATGTATAAATTTATTTTAGTACAACTATGAAGAATAATGGGATATGCACTTTTAAGAATAAATTTTGATATTAAAATAAACATTTAATTAAGAAACGATTTGATAAATTGTCTCTTCGGACCCAAATTTTACTTCTCCTAAATGATATAATTATTATAATAAATAAATTTATTATGAATAGTTATTATTTTGATGAAATAGTATGATTAAAACACCCTTTTTAAATATAAATGATAAAAGAATTTAATTTTTTGAAGTGTCAATTTTTTTTTGGCATTTTCACTATGCATTTTCTATCATCAATTATTTTTAAAAACTAAGGATTTTTATATTTAAATTTTTCATACCTATGGAATTATTTTTGTAAGATAAACATCATTTATGAATTTTGAATGTGAAAATTAATTTAGTTTGAATTTTTAGTATTTTTTTAAGAAGTTTCATTTTTTTGATGAATAGTAAAAATTAATAAATTGTAGTTAAACACTGAGTTTTTCAATTGAAGATTTATTATATTTAAATTTATTATTAATTTCAAAATAGATCAATTATAGATATTTTTATCCAATTTAGATCATTGGAATAATTTTAATATCTAAATTTGATATAATATGTTGTTGAACTTTTGAACATTATTTTGACACGCCTTCTTTCCACACCAATGGGACTGGCCTTAAATGTAAATTTCCAGATTTTATGAATTCAATTTTGAAAAAAAAAACATACAAATTTGCGATTACAAATAAATTTATATCCTGACAGGATCAAAATATTCCTTCTGGAATAGTATCATGACCCTTTCCAATACTAATATTAAATTTATAAATAATATAATGACCAATGGAATATTAACTTCACCTATGAAATATTGATAAAATTTAGGAATATTATAAATAGTAATTTGATGAAATTATATCAATGTATAAGCAAATAAATGTTTGGGAAATTATTAGTTGAATATTAGTATTATTATAAAACATAAATTTTTATTTAAAAATTTATAATTAATATTATGATTTAAAAGAAAATAAATTTTCATTATATATAATCAAAAAATAACATTTTTTCCATATTATTATATTTTAATTTTATGAGCCCTTAGTGAATTTTTCAAAGTTTTATAAAATAAGTTATAATTTTAAAATTGGTATTTTTCAAGTAAATGAGGTTTTTACATAAAAATAAAATTTATGATATTTAGAAAATTATTTTCATAAAATAGAGATCATTTGTGAATTATATACATCAAAAATGGTTCTGGTGAATTATTGGGATTTTTCTGATATAATTGAATTTTGCTGAATAGTAATCATACACTTTTTTGTCTTTAGTATGTTTAATGACATAATAACTATTACATAATGATATAATGAGTAATATAAAATTATAGTACACATTTTGGGAATATAATTCGATAATAGTTTTTCCAAGTGGCCAATACCATTGGAAAATACCATGCTCAATCCCATGGTTTTGCAATTACCACTAATGAGGTGTCTGAGGAAATTAATAAAAAATAAAATCAGTTTTGCTTTTAAATGCCTACCCATTTAACCATTATACTTAATTACCAATTTATTATCTACAAATATATAATATAATTACATCCAAATGGGTCCTAATTCCACTATGGTCGCAATAATATAGTTTTAGTAGTCACTCTTCAAGTTAAGGGAAATCTCGACTTCACTTTTCCTTTCAAGATATCCTTTAATGTGGTATGACTTTCAAATTAACATTACATGTTCGTCTATCAATATTATTATATTGGTTTACGAAATTATTTTTATATTATTAATGGGATACCCTTGTCCCAAATCTTTTTAAGATTTTCTAGAACCATTTTTCATACCTGTAATGAACAGGATTTTCGTCTCAAAATTTCACTATTTTTATCAAGAAATTTTTTATTTTATTTTTAAATAAAAAGTACCCTATATTCTCTAGGGGTATTCACATGGATTTACAAAATATCTATATTAATTCGTTTATTGACATATATTTAACCCCACATCCTTTTTCACTGGTATAAAATAACCAAAGTGTCTTGTTTTTAATATGTTTATAAAGCACTATGATTTTGATATGAAACTTGGCCTTTTATTCCACATTATTGATTTATGAAATGTTTTTTATAATATAATTGGATCAAATAAATTAATAAATAATTTAAAATCCACGTATTCTTTTAAAGGTATTTTTCATTTAATTATTATTCTTGGTTTGATTATTGGAGTTTCCAATATAGATTTTGAGGAAAGTGTGTGTTTTCAAGATTAGGGCCACACCGTGGGACCATTTAATGTTTTAAATTTTTTTTATAACTCCTTCATTTTTCAACATTTTACACCCACTCCACTACTCAATTGGAATCCACTAGTATATTAAAACCACCATATCCATTTGGACCATATAAGAATCCATAATCCTGATGGATTAGGGTTTTTTATTAAGGTATTGGGCCAGCCCGTAAGCCCTTTTCCTAATTTAATAAAATAAATTATTTAATATCTCATTCAATTTTTTTGTGTTTAGGTGATTCTAGCTCTCACTTGAGCAAACATAACCAAGGCACACCCACATGCTCTTTTACCCCTCTTTGGAGCTCATATTCATTACACATTAGTGGAAACTTATATTGATTTCTCAAATCATCTAGATTTGAAGAGTTAACCTATTTTTTCAAAACTCATTCTATTATTACACTATTCCATCCATTTCAGTTATCACTATCCCTAATCATCATTATTAGAACAACACATTAATTTTTAGCTGTTTGTAAATTTAGTTACTTGTGTATTTGGGGTGTTTTATTCATGATATCTCAATTAAGTGGGCTTCCTTCCTTCCTTCTCCCATTTCATTAGGGTATCTTGCTTTTTATTAGGGTTTCATCCATATTTTCTTAATGTTCCTAATTTAAAAAATTTAGGTATTCGAACCTTGGGTTCTATCTTTGGTTTAGTGGTCTGATCTAGTGGTTTTAGGTTTTATTTAACTCCTTTGTGGTGTGGTAGTGGTGCAGGTGAACATTCGCAAATGGATTTGGTGTTTTGACATTTTATGTAGTTGATTCTATGTGTAAGCATTTCTTGATGAATTTTATTTTTTAATTTATTGATTTATGAGGTTCTTAATATGTTGAATGTGGTGCAAAAACTATTTTTGGTAGAATTGGTTGAGTGGTAAATATTAAAGTAGTAATTTTGTGTAATTTTTTTTGTCTTGTGTATTCCATGTTGTACAACTTGTGGATATTTTATGGTTCAGGAAATGGTTTTATTAAATGGTTACATTGCTTCTAATTATATTATTATGTTATATTGTCATGCATTGGGTTTCAGAATAGGGTTTTTAGACGGATTTTAAGGGAAAATCTTGGTTACACTCCTTGGAATTGTTTTATGAAGGTTTTAAATGGTTCCTTGATTTATGTAAGAGGTGAAACAATGTAGAAAACCTATTTTGGTAGGAGTGTAATTTTGAAATGGTCAATTTTAATATGAATGGGTTGTTATGTGATGTGTACTATTTTGTAAATGTTTTATGAAATTGTTTAAAGTATTTATTGATGTGTGAAAGAGATGTGGAACGCATTGTGCACTATTTTTGTGTGAGTATGGTTTCAAAATGAATTTTAATGAAAAAGGATGTAATGTTTCATGTGTTTGGGCTGTTTGGTTTTTGTGATTTTTAAATCACATATGACTGTGAAAATTTTATTTCATGTCTTGTTTAATTTGTTTAAGAATAGGAGGGAAATCTCAGGTATCTAGGTGGGTGGATGTGTACTAGTAAGCAAGTGATCTCATGTGATTTGTCCCCTATTTTATGTAGAAATATTTATGTTGATAACACTAACTACACTATGATGATGTTGTTGTTATCAGAACACTAGGTTATGGGTATGATCCCTACTAGTGGCTTGTGTACATGAGAACAAATGTTTGTATGGTTACTTTCACAGAGATATGAAGTACATGGGACCCCAAAAAATTAGTGCCTAGGGGTGTTCCTATTTTTAGTGCCCATTCGTCATTTTACACTCACCATTGACATACAGTGTGTTTTGGCTGGAAAAATTAATTAGTTATTCATTTTATTTTAAATTTTTGATTCTTTAAAATAGCCCACTTGAAAATTGATTTTATTTAATGATTCATTTCCAAAAATATTTTAAATATAATTTCTTACTAAAAAACACGCATGATTTTTTATTATAATTATTATCACATGGAACATTTCTATGGTGTAATTCTACTATGATTTTTCCCACAACCTACTTACACCTTTGGGTGTAAGTAAACTTGGTAATTTTTGTCATAGGTTTGGGTAATTCTCTTTGACCTGGTGGTCTAAGTGTCTAGTGGTCATTCGAGATGTGTAATTAGGTAGACGTCTTGATGGTGATTCCCTCTGTCATTTAGGTACTTCTTGGTCTTTCCATTTTGGATTTCGTTTTTTGTTGGGCTTTATATAAATCTTGTTTCCCAATTCTAAATTTTATTGAAGTTCTGTTTGGGGTTAAATTTTAGATTCTATTTATTTATTTTATTTGGTTGTCTTATGTTTTTGAACTTGGGTAAATTGTTCCTAAAACCTCATATATGATACCCGAGCTCTTGTTCCAATACTTAGGGAACGAGAACTGCCTTTGGGTCTTTCCACGGACCGGGTCGGGTGCAAGTTTTTATGAAAACCAGATCCAGTTCATGAGAAAAATGTATTAATGGATATTCTCTCTCTTGGGTCATGATATTTGGGAAAGTGTCAGGATAGTTTGAGGATATGTATTTTTGGAACATGAAATCCTAATTACAAGTAGGGTGCCTGAACAACACACCACATTATGAAATTCTAGTCGCCATGGGAATTTAGGATTTATCTGAGTTCTTTGTTTCTCATAGTTCGTTTATGATTGGGGGAATTGAAATGAGGGTTGGGTTGATAGTACCAATGAGATCATTGGGCCTGGAAAGCCATCTTGAGATAGTCATATTTCTCTAGAACATTATCCTTGATGGTGAAGTGATTGGGGTATGGCCGCCAACCATATGTCCAAGTCACCCACCGACACTAGTTACCCCACTTTTTGTATTTTTTCTTCTTTTGTTTGGAATCTTTGAAATTTGGTTTGAAAATAAAATTGACATGGTTTTAATAAATGTTAAAATTTTTTGAAATGATTTTATAATAAAGTAAAATTTGTTTCAATTCAAAATGGGTGGAAATAAATTTATATAATTGTTATGAAAAGTTAAATAGTGTGTTTACATTACCTTTTAAAACGTAAAGTATATTAAAGTGGGGTTTGAAAATCTCTTTTAAATATCGTTTTCAGAATATTGAAAATGGTTTCGAATGGAACACGTTCTTTTAAAATTAATGGGTGGGGTTTAATGATCGATTTTGATTTGGTAACTACTGATCATTTTTTATGTATTATGAAATTTAAGAACATTTTTTTGAAATGAGAAAAGATGATTTCATAATTATATGGTGATTTATCAAATGGAGTTTTTCAGGAAGTTAGAAGTGTTTTGAAATTTGTTGAAATGTTTTGAAATAGTTGTGCATGGAATGAAAGTGAGTTTTTATTGAATGATGGATTCTTTTCTGATTTTTATGGTAAGATGTATATTGAGTTTTGATTTTATGGTTATCTCTTTTGAGAAAGGGAATATGTGGTTAAAATGTTTTGATTTTGAAAAGAGAGAGGTTTCATTTTGGTCATTGGTGTTCTCATGGGTGACCACATGCATGGGTTTATATTGGAATACAGATGGTTAATGTTATGGCTGGAAGATTGTACGGATTTATGTGAGGTGGGTGCCAAATGTGGCATGTAAACATGCACGTGTGAGGCTCACGATATACAATTGGTAAATGCGCAACCCACCAACAATATTTTTTTAAGAATTATTTAGGAGGAAAGTGTTGTGTTTTGATAATGTGTGGATGGGAGGTGTGGATTTTTTGTTTTCAGGATTGTTATTTTGGAATGTATTGATTTTAAGATCCCCTCATGTTTAAATGATGTTTTTTGTTGTTGTTTCGTCGAAAAGTTGGAATCACGCGTTGGTCCGTAGTCTCTTTTTAGAAAAGGTTTGGGAGGCCAATGTGGGGTCTCCCCTCATGTGTTCAGTTTTGGTTTGTGGTATGTTGTGACCTAATGACCATATTGGATGGGTCATTGTGTTTTCTTTTTCTCTAGGGTACGCCCCCATAATGAGTTAATGCATGACTGATGTGTGGCCCATGGTGAGTCGTCATTGGATGATCCTCTAGTTGACAAACATAAAGACTTTCTTCTTGTGATTTTGATATTGAGTTTACCCAACTTCTTTTTTCTGTTACATGGATCCCCTTGTAGAGGGAGAGTGGTTGGGGATGTTGAAAAAGATCGTAGTTTCTTATGTTTCATGAGTCGTCGAAGGTGAATGCAGTTTAGGGTTTTCAGTATAGAATGATATCTTAAAGGTCCTTTCCATCTTTCATCAGTCTCATCGAAGTAAGTGTTTGTGTTGGGCCAATAGTTTGGAAAATATGGCCAAGAGTGGTTTTTATGGATGGTTGTTGGAATCGTGTGCTATTTTGGACTTGGAATAAGGTCCCTCTACTTGTGTTTTTTTAATAGTTCCAATGGTCAGGTTCGGGGACACCTTGAGATGTCGTGGGTTTGTTTGACTATAAGGGGGAATGTTTTGATTTCTTATAAGAGTCATAGTTTTTTTGGATGTCTGTCTCCCTTCTGGGATTTATGAAATCCTATGTTCTAGAGGAAGATGTTTCTATGTGTCCTTTTATTCTATTGTTTCCCTTTTGAGAAAAAAAGGGGTGATGTGTGTGCATCCTCTAAGACCATTTTATGGTAAAATTTTGGGCTATGGTAAAGTGAGTTTGAAGTCCGTCATGTCTCATTGAGACCATATCTGATTATGGTGTAATTTTTTGTGGCACAAGAAGAATAAGTTTCGTTCTAGGGTTTTTAAAGATTGAATGCGACACAAGAGATTCTTCAATCATCGGACCCCCAACCATAGGTCCTGGAGTGAAGCTGACAAATAGTTTGGGGAAATCCAAGGGAAGTTCAAAACTATAGTAAATTTCCTTTCCTCAGTATGAAAGATGGTAATATTTAAATTCTCTGGTGTCATCATCTTGTTAATATTTTTCATTTTCGATGGTAGAGGTGGGCGGAACTCAATTCAATGTTATAGACTTCATGTTATTACATTGGGTTCCCAAATTTTTTTTAGAGAAAATAATGAAATTTGGGATAAGCATATTGCAATGAACATTTTGCGCACGGTTAGTAGTAATTGTGTGCCAACCAAATAAACCATGTGATAAGAGACAATAACAACTACATAGTCTCCACATGACTATGCTCCTCATCCCATGTAACCATGGGAAGATTCCCCTTTCGATAGAATGCTCGTCATGGTTAGTGCATAGTTTCCCAAACTGTGAAGACTAACAGTGCGACTGTGTAAACTATTAAAATGTAGGGTTCTTTTTGTGTCGTCCTATACTGGTCAGTTAAGATGGTTGGTCATTATGAAGGGGAGACTCACTATGAGTCTCATGTAACTAATTTTGGAAAATTATAATGAAATTATACCCCTTCTTCCAGGATCCCATTCATGCCTCCCCTGTTAGTATCCTTATTGTATCTCAGAAAAAAAATTGAGTTGCACCTTATGGTGGAGAGTCTGTTTTGTGTATCCCCGTATCAGTAACATGGTTTTTTCCCTAGTGTTGGTTTAAAAAAAGGTATTCTTTTTTATGGTTATTTAACCATCAACTTCATCCAATGAGTAAATTTTGGGATTTATATACACCCTATGGTTTTCTTGAAGTAAGAATGTGGTGACCTAGATTATTTTCATTGTTCATTAAAAGAAATTTCCTTGAGTCTTGTTCAGATAGTGTGTGAGGGGTTTTAGTTTGGGATGTAGTTTGAATATTATTGCTGGTTTCAGGAGGTGGTGTATCTTTTGGTTAATGGGAGTATTTGTAACATCCCATGTAAGTAATGAATAATAGATATTTTTATCTATGTCTATTAATGAATTATATAATGTTTTAGAGGCTTAAAATGAAAATAAATCCAATCTTATGCATGGAATACACTAATATTTTTAAAAGATTATTTTACTGCCTTTTGATGGAAAACCATTATTAAATCTATCATTTGACAATTTTATAAGATATGTTTGTCAAAATTAAGTTATTCTTTATGATTGGGACATCATAATTTACTTTGTGTGAATTTTTGGTATTTTTCTGACAATGTTCATTTTTTAATGAATAGTGAAAAATACTGCATTTTACATCAAAACTGCTTTTTAATCTAATTTATTTATATGATTTTATTATCTTTTGAATTGGTTTTGATGTGAAATTAGAATATATTTTTACCATTTAATCCAATAGTGGTCATTGGAATAAATTTCACTTTGAAATTGGACTGAAACTTGTGTCAATCTTTTGATACTTATTATTTCATAAAAACACGCTGTTTGTCATGACAGTGGGAATTAATTATTAAATTAATTAATGAAATTTATATGTTTTGAATTTTGTAAAATAGTAACCGTTTTTGAATTCGGGATATCAAATATATCTTTGAGTGATGTTTTGGTATTTTTCTGAAAAACTTCAATTTTTGATGAATAGTGAAACCAATAAGTGGTACTTATAAAAATTGATTTTCCATTTAAATGAAATTTGGCCACTTTTTTGTTTTGAATTTCAAAAATCCAAAATACATGGTTGTCATTAAGAATTAAAATGTGGTTAAATGGGATTAAAATAAATTTTTGGTGAATAGTAACTTATTAAGTTTTTAATTGCGATTAGTGGTAATTTGTGTAGTTTAAGGTAAAAATAATGTTGTAATAATATGATATGAGCTTGAATCATGTCCTACCCTCATTTGATGTGTCATGGCCGACCAAGAAAATCGATGGGTCAACTTGGGGACCCCATGGAGACACTTTGGTTGGGAAATGACATAAATAACTTTTTATTTAATGTAAAAGTAAAAATGACACAAACATAATATGTTTTAAGAAAACAATTTTTAAATGGGGTTATACAAGTCAGATTTTTGACTATAAATATTCATTGGAAATATAAAACGATTTCCTACATCATAGTATTTTTTTTATATTTTTTAGACATTAAATAAATAAAAGTTTTTATGACATCATAATGATGTAGCGATTACCTCATTAATAATGGATTTAAATAAAATGAAAAGATAATGTAAATTATTTGACCTAAACATGTCCAAAACCAATTGGGTGGGTATATTTCGAACCCTTATCACCTTATCCTCGAATTATATCAATGTGGGACTTTTTAAATCCGAAAAGAATTTTCAAATAAAGTAATATTTCTTTACTTTCCAAGAGTGCCCATCCTCTCCTCTTATAAAAGGTCCCCAGCTCTACCTACTTACCCACACTTAAAAAGCCTTTGGATAGGCCAACCCCTGCCCATTTTGTCTCTAAACGTCCCTCTCTTACTCCTTGAAGCCTCACTATGGGCAAAAGTCTTCCCAAGGAAGCCTTTGAGATCAAACCAAAGGGAGTTACCCGATTTTAAGGTAATGTCTTCACTTGAGTCCTTTTGTTTTATTTTGCTTCTCCAACCCCCTAAACTCTTTTTATTCATTTATTTTATAATAAGTAAAGTATATTCAATATACTAGGATGTTTTTAGAATAAGTATTCGAGCTTCACTTACACACACCTACATCTAATGGTTAAAGAACATACTGTTTCTGTGGATGGCGAATTTCTGCCTCCCGAAACGATGATTGTTCAACATTCATATAACACCTTCAAAGGTGTCCATTAAGATGTCACTATATTTATATATGATATATGATATGCTTATTGTTTCCTTAAGCTTATGTATTTTTCATTTTGGGAATACCTTTATGGTTTCCATTTTGGGTAAACACGATATCTTCATTTAAAGAAGTGTGGACTACCGCCCCTTCAAAGTGATTTGATTCATTAATACTATATGTGGGACGCATAAAGGATAGAGTTATGATATTGTATATGATATTACACCGGAAATTATAATATACCTTTATATCGTTATGATTTCATTCTATAAAATACGAAATAGAAATTAAAGTAGCGTTCATTCGTACGTACGACTTACCGTCTCCATGAACGGTGCATTTAATTTCTTACCTCTAAATGATTATTTAATATTATAAATGCACGTATATACAAGATTTAAATGATATATATGATATATACATCATGATTATAATTATGGATATAATGGATACATGAAAAACATGTAATTATAAAGGGTTTATTTTGACTCAAGTACCAATGATCGTTAAAACGATCGTTATTAACTTAAATAATTACATAGTGTAATGACATGACAATAAGTGACATAAAAGGAATAATGAACTTGAAAATGGTTCTTAAGAAAGTATAAATTAACTCAAGTTTATTATTCAGGACATTAAATAACGATCGAGTCAAGTCGGACCCGAGGTATGTGACTTCGTCTCAATCTTATTTCATTGAGGCATATTTTATTTTATACACAACTTTCTTTTATACGATGTATAAACCCCTTTGAATTTTACGTTTATCGAAAAGGAATATTTTTTATACGAAGCATTTTAAAAAACGACAAAAGGAAATGTTTTTGTCGTACGTATGCGGCGACAATGACTTCTCCGCCGTAGTGACCGTTATTTGGGTTTCAGCTTCCTCTACAAGCCATACCCTCTTTTTAAAAGAAAAATAAATACCATGTTTTATCTTTCTTTTATTTTGGTATTGAAAATGGTTTTCATAATGTTTTTATATCAATGTGTTGTATTGATATCTTGTGATTGAAAGGTGGGAATGTTATGTTTCCTTTATGCATGTTTTATGTGATACGATTATGTTGAGGTTCTTGGGAATTATTATGAAGACGGGTGGTTCCGTGATAAACTAAGGGCGGGTGAGCCTGATATAGCTCTCCAATGCATTGGGTAATGCGAAGGAGTGAAACGTTATGGTTTCTCTGAAGAGATTTAGGGAATATACAATGATGGGTATTCCAAACGTATCCAAGAGGGTTACTCCCTACGTAAGAATGTTATTAATGCCTCAAGTTACCTTTATGTCTTACGATTTCTATGATTTATTCATGATTTGATAAGGTATGTTAAAGTGCTGATGTTTTATCGGTAAATCATGATTTCATTCTTATGTATATATGAACTTATGTTTCCTTTCCATATTTTTATAACCCATACTGAGCTTTTTTTTCTCATCCTATGTTTTTTTAGAAATATTTTTCACAGGTCAGGGGAAAGGTACATGATATGATTATAGTGTCAAGGAAGTGTCAAGAATGAATCCTTGTTTCATTTTAAATATGTTTCCATTGATGGTTAAGAAGAATACTATCTTTATGTAACCAATTTGTTTATATGTGGAATGTAATGAAAGTTTTATGATCTAATTCTCTAAAACTCTAAACCCGAAAAGATCCTCAATGTGTAATCTTGTAATAACTCAAGATTAAGTAAGGTTTAAGGCTGGGGCCTAACAGTTGGTATCAAAGGACGGTTTAGATAACTTTATGAGTTAGAATTTTATTAAATGATTATCCAAAAATATTTTTTTGAAATGATATAGCATTTGAAGATTACCATGTTGCTTCATATAAGACATGTTTGTTCAGAATGGTTTTCCACAGAGGAAACAGGGAAGCCGTGCTAGGAAGGCATACAAAAAGAAATTACCTTCCGAATCAGCATCCTGAGATGGTTGGAATTGGAACTGAACAGTTTGTTGCAGTAATGACACAGTTCACTCAGGCAATAAATGGTGGTGGTATCAATCCACGAGATCAGCCAGATCAACTGTAGAGGAACATGTCAGTGGTGGAACATTTCACGAGGCAACATCCCCCATCATTCAGAGGATCATCTGACCCTGTGTTACATGAAGGGTGGATTAAAGTACTGGAGAAGTTTTTTGATGTCATGGGGTGTTCATACAATCAAAAGGTTAGTTTTTCTATTTATCGTTTGGAGGGTAAAGTAGATCAGTGGTGGTCGATGGTTAATAATATCAGGGACGCTGAGGAGATTGATGCTCTCGACTCTGATGAATTCAAAGGTATGTTTCTTGAGAAGTATTTTCCTAAGGCTGTTCGACTTAGGATGGAAAAAAAATAATTGGAATTGAGGCAAGAGGAAGTATCAGTGGCTACCTATGAAGAAAGGTTCACTCGATTGTCAAGGTATGCTCCAAATTTTATCTGAGACCTTGATAGAAAAATCAATCGTTTTTACTCACGATTAAAGCCAAAATATCAAAGGGCATTGGTTTCTCGTGAGTTTAAAAGTTATGAAAAGCCTGTTCGATGTACTGAGAAGGTGGAAATGGAGTTTTCCGATGATCAAGTGTTCTATAACAACCAGTAGAAGAAGAGACCGAGGTGGCAGGAGAAAGGAAAGAATTCTTCAAAAAGGTCTGATGGTAAGAAAACTAAGTTTCCAGTTTGTGATAAATGTCGGAAAAGGCATGCGGGGGAATGTCTTCTGAAATCTGGAAAGTGCTACCGATGTGGTAAGATGGGACATAAGGCTCATGATTGCATTGAAAAAGATCAAGCTGAAGGTAAGACCAAATTTGATTTATAGGTAGTGAAATGTTTTAAGTGCAATGAGATGGGTCGCTATGCAAACGAGTGTCCGACAAAGAGCTTGAGTGATGGGAAGCAGTTAGACTACAAGCAGAAATGGGTGGTAAAATCATTTGCAACGACTTCAGCAGATGTCGGTCCATCAAATGAAGTTGTATCAGGTACTTTGTTTGTTTTTTCATATTATGCCAGTGTGTTGTTTGATTCGGGGTCTACACCTTCTTTCATCTCTGAAACATTTTCTAGTAAAATGGGAATACCATCTCAAGAAATGACTCCTGAACATGTGGTAAAAACATATGGGGGAAATGTTGAGGCAAAAATAATTTATAAGAATCTTCCTATCCTTATCCGTGGAAAGAACCTACTTGCGAACCTTATTATTTTACCTCTAGTAGAGTTTGATGTTATCCTGGGTATGGATTGGATCTCTATTTACCATGCTAAGATTGACTGTAGAGCTAAAGAAGTTTCTTTTCAGAAAGACATTCCGTTTCTGTACAAGAATTAAGCCTTACTGTTGATAAAATATCAAGAGGCCAAGAAACTTGTAAAAGATGTAAATGAATGTTACCTTTCACACATCGTTGAAAATAAAGGAACTGTTCAGATTAATTATGTGCTAGTGGTAAATGAGTATCCTGATGTTTTTCCAGAATAGTTTCCTGGAATAATACCAGATCGGAAAGTTGAGTTTACTGTTGACTTAGTTCCTGATGCTAAGCCAATTTCAAAACCCTCTTATCGAATGGCTCAAATTGAACTTTTAGAGTTGAAGGAGAAATTACAAGATTTATTAGAGAAAGGTTTCATTCGACCTAGCACGTCACCATGGGGTGCTCCTGTTTTATTTGTTAAAAAGAAAGATGGTTTTATGAGACATTTAATTGATTATAGATCCTTGAATAACATCATTGTTAAGAACAAATATCATTTGCCTCATATCGATGATTTGTTTGATCAGCTCCAGGGAGCTGAGTATTTTTCAAAGATTGACCTGAGATCGGGGTACGATCAGCTGAAAGTAAAGGAAGCAGATGTTCCGAAGACTGTGTTTCGTACAAGATATGGCCATTATGAATTTATAGTAATGCATTTTGGGCTAACCAATGCACCTGCTGTATTCATGGACATAATGAATAGAATTTTCCATGAGTTCTTGGATAAGTTTGTGGTGGTTTTCATTGATGATATTTTAGTGTTTTCTAAAAGTAAAGAAGACCAGGAAAGACATTTAAGGGTTATCTTTCAAACCTTAAAAGAAAATAAACTGTATGGAAAATTCAGCAAGTGTGAGTTTTGGTTGTGAAAAATTTCTTTCCTTGGCCATATTGTTTCTAAAGATGGAATAATTGTTGATCATGCAAAAACAAAAGTTGTGGAAGAATGGACAAGACCCACAAATGTAACCATGATTCGTAGCTTCCTTGGATTGGCAGGCTATTACCGAAGGTTTGTTAGAAATTTTTCACGGTTATCTAGTCCAATGACTAAGCTAACTCGGAAGGGTGTTAAGTTTATCTGGACAAAAGAATGTGATGATTGTTTTCAAGAATTGAAAAGAAGATTGGTGAATGCTCCAGTTTTGGTACTACCTTCCAGGAATGGTGAGTTTGTTATATACAGTGATGCTTCATTGAAATGACTTGGTTGTGTCCTAATGTAGAATTATCAGGTAATATCTTATGCTTAACGTCATTTGAAAACTCATGATTTAAATTACCCCACACATGATTTGGAATTAGCTGTTGTTGTTTTTTCTTTAAAAATTTGGAGGCATCATTTGTATGGAGTAAAGTGTGAAATATATACCGATCAAAAAATTTTAAAGTATATATTCACTCTGAAAGAGTTAAACATGAGATAGAGGAGATGGCTGAAATTAATCAAGGATTAGGATTGTACAATTCATTACCATCCGGGAAAAGAAAATAAAGTGGCCGATGCATTGAGTCGAAAAAGTAATGCTTCATTAGCAATGTTGCATTTGGAATGTGATCCTTTGGTTAAGGATTTGATGAACTTTGGCATAGAAGTTGTTGGTGCAATATGTCCTTCTGTTTGGTTTCAGGTGTCAGTGAAATCTTCTCTATCAGACAGAATCAAGCAAGCACATAAGCAAGTCAGTGAGTTGCAGAAAAAGGTAGAGCTGGTTCAGAAAGGTAAGTTGCCTGAATTCAACATTGATAATGATTTTGTTTTGAGATTTGGAAAGAGATTGTATGTGCCTTGTGATTCACAGTTGAAGAGAGAGTTGTTATGTGAAGATCATAGTTCTCCGTTTTTAGTTCATCCAAAAAGTAATAAGATGTATAGAGATCTTCGAGAGTATTACTGGTGGGATGGAATGAAAAGAGATATTGCTTATTTTACTATGAAGTGTTTGAATTGTCAGCAGGTTAAAGCAGAGAAACAGTTACCGAAAGGGAGGCTTCAGCCTCTACTAGTGCCAGAGTGGAAATGGGAGAATATATCCATGGACTTTGATGTGGGATTACGGAAGACATCTCGAGGTAATAATGCAATCTGGGTTATTGTTGATTGCTTGACTAAATCTGCTCATATCCTTCCAATTCGAGATACTTTCTCTCTAGATCAACATTCTCGATTGTACCTTAAAGAGATAGTCAGGTTGCATGGAGTTCCTCTATCCATTGTATCTGATCGTGATCCCAAGTTCACTTCTAACTTTTGGAAAGGCCTTCAGAAGTCATTAGGTACTGAATTAAATTTTAGTATAGATTTTCATCCTCAATCAGATGGGCAGTTGGAACGAACAATTCAGACCTTTGAGGATATGATACGATCTTGTTCGATGGATTATCAGGGAAGTTGGGACCAACATCTTTCTTTGGTTGAATTTTCATATAATAACAGTTTTCATTCTAGTATACAGATGGCACTATTTCAGGAATTATATGGGAAGTGGTGTCAAACTCCCGCTTTTCGGGATGAAGTGGGTGAAAGGAAGTTAATGGGACCAGAATTGGTAGAAGAGTTGGCAGAAAAAGTTCAGCTGCTACAGAAACACATGAGAACAGCTCAGAGTACGCAGAAGTGTTATGCAGACAACAGGAGGAAGGATCTCTTTTTTGAGGTAGGTGATCATGTTTTTCTCAATGTATCACCATGGAAAAGTGTGATGCGATTTGGTAAGAAAGGAAAGCTGAGTCCAAGGTTCATTGGACCATATGAAATTCTAGAGAGAGTTGGATCAGTTGCTTACCGAGTGTCTTTACCTCCGATTTTATCTCAGGTACACAATGTTTTTCATGATTCAATGTTAAGGAAGTACATGCCAGATCCATCTCTTGTTTTGAGTCCATAGGTAGTTCAGCTGGAAGAGAACCTATATTATGAGAAACAACCGGTCCAAATTCTTGACCACAGGGAGAAACTGTTACAGAATAAGGTGATTCACCAGGTAAAGGTTTTGTGGAAAAAACCACATGATTGAAGAGGCAACATGGGAATCTGATAATGCAATGAGGGATACGTACCCCCATTTATTCGATAAGTAAATAAATTGCGGGGAAGCAATTTTATAAAGGTGGGAAGGATGTAACATCCCAATTAAGTAATGAAAAATAGATATTTTTATCTATGTCTATTAATGAATTAGATAGTGTTTTAGAGGCTTAAAATGAAAATAAATCCAATCTTAAGCATGGAATACACTAACATTTTTAAAAGATTATTTTACTTCCTTTTGATGGAAAACCATTTTTAAATCTATCTTTTGACAATTTTATAAGCTATGTTTTTCATAATTAAGTTATTATTTATGATTGGGGCAACAAAATTTACTTTGTGTGAATTTTTGGTATTTTTCTGACAATGTTTATTTTTTTAATGAATAGTAAAAAATACTGCATTTTACATCAAAACTAATTTTTAATATAATTTATTTATATGATTAGATTATCTTTTTAATTGCTTTTGAAGTGAAATTAGAGTATATTTTTACCATTTAATCCAATGGTGGTCATTGGAATCAATTTCACTTTGAAATTATACTTAAACTTGTATCAATGTTTTGATACTTATTATTTCATAAAAACACGCTGTTTGTCAGGACAACAAGAATTAATTATTAATTTAATTAATGCAACTTATATGTTTTGAATTTAGTAAAAAAAAATTTGAATTCGGTATATCAAATAAATCTTTGGGTGATGTTTTGGTAGTTTTCTGAAAAAATTCAATTTTTGATAAATAGTGAAACCACTAAGTGGTACTTATAAAAACTGATTTTCCATTTAAATGAAAATTTCCACCTTTCTGTTTTGAATTTAAAAAATCCGACATACATGGTTATCATTAAGAAGTAAAATTTGGTTCAATGTGATTAAAATAAATTTTTGGTGAATAGTAACTTATTAAGTTTTTAATCGTGATTAGTGGTAATTAGTGTAGTTTAAGGTAAAAATGATGTTTTAATAAAATGATATGAGCTTGACACATGTTCTACCCTCATTTTATGTGTCATGGCCGACCATGAAAATCCATGGTTCAACTTGGGGACCCCATGGATCCACTTTGGTTGGGAAATGACATAAATATGTTTTTATTTAATGTAAAAGAAAAAATGGCACAAACATAATATGCTTTACGAAAACAATTTTTAAATAGGGTTATACAAGTCAGATTTTTGACTATAAATATTCATTGTAAACATAATAAGATTTCCTACATCATAGTCTTTTTTTTATAATTTTTAGACATTATATAAATAAACGTATTTATGACATCATAATGATGTAGCGATTACCTCATTAATAATGGATTTAAATAAAATGAAAAGATAATGTAAAATCTATGACCTACACATGTACAAAACCTATTGGTTGGGTATATTTAGAAACCTTATCACCTTATCCTCGAATTATATCAATTTGGGACCTTTTAAATCCGATAATCATTTTCAAATAAAGTAACATTTCTTTACTTTCCAAGAGTGCCCCTCCTCTCCTCTTATAAAAGGCCCCCACCTCTACCTCGTTACCCACACTTCCAAAGCCGTTGGATCGTCCAAACCCTGCCCATTTGGTCTCTCCACTTCCCTATCTTACTCCTTGAAGCCTCACTTTGGGCATAAGTCTTCCCAAGAAAGCCTTGGAGCTCAATCCAAAGGGAGTTACCCGATTTGAAGGTAATGTCTTCACTTGAGTCCTTTTGTTTTATTTTGCTTCTCCAACCCCGTAAAATATTTTTATTAATTTCTTTTGTAACAACTCCAGTATCATAAATATACTAGGATGTTGATGGAATAAGGAATAGAGCTACTCTTACACACACCTACATCAAATGGTTAGAGAACATACTGTTTCCGTGGATGGCGAATTTCTGCCTCCCGAAATGATGATTGTTCAACATTCATATAACACATTCCCTGGTGGCCATTAAGATGTCACTATATTTATATATGATATATAATATGCTTATTTTTTCCTTAATATTCAGTATTTTT
Organism: Viscum album; assembly: GCA_963277665.1. NCBI lineage: Eukaryota > Viridiplantae > Streptophyta > Magnoliopsida > Santalales > Viscaceae > Viscum > Viscum album. The sequence goes on from OY728127.1 coordinate 1,009,235,001, forward strand.
CATTTTGGGCATACATTTATGGTTTCGATTATGGGTAAACGCGATATCTTCATTTAAGGAAGTGTGGACTAGCTCCCACTCAAAGTGATTTGATTCGTTAATACCATATGTGGGACGTATAAAGGATAGAGTTGTGATATTATATATTATATTACACTAGAAATTATAATATACGTTTATATCATTATGATTCCATTCTATAAAATATGAAATAGAATTGAAAGTAGCATTCATGCGTACGTACGGCTTACCGTCTCCATGAACGGTGCATTTCATTTCTTACATCTAAATGATTATGTAATATTATAAATGCACGTATATACTGGATATATATGATATATAATATATATATATCATGATTATAATTCTGGATATAATGGACACATGAACAAATTGTAATTATAAAGGGTATATTTTGACTCAAGTACCAATGATTGTTAAAACGACCGTTATTAACTTAAATAATTACATAGTATTCATGACATGGAAATAAGTGATATAAAAGGAATAATGAACATGAAAAAGGTTCTTAAGAAATTATATATTAACTCACGTTTATTATTCAGGACATTAATGAATGATGAGTCAAGTCGGACCCGAGGTATGGGACTTTGTCTCAATCTCCTTTCATTGAGACATATTTTTTTTATACACAACTTTCTTAAATACGGTGTATAAACCCCTTTGACTTTTATGTTTATCCAAAAGGAATCTTTTTTATATGAAGTGTATTACAAAACAAAAAAAAGAAAATGTTTTTGTTGTATGTATGCAGCGACAAGGACTTATCCGCCGCCGTGACCGTTATTTGGGTTTCGGCTTCCTCTACAAGCCATACCCTCTTTTTAAAAGAAAAATAAATACCATGTTTTACATTTCTTTTATTTTGGTATTGAAAATGGTTTACATAATGTTTTTATATCAATGTATTGTATTGATATCTCGTGATTGAATGGTGGGAATGTTATGTTTCCTTTATGCATGTTTTATGTGATACGATTATGTTGAGGTTCTTGGGCATTATTATGAAGACGGGTGGTTCCGTGATAAAGTAAGGGAGGGTGAGCCCGATATAGCTCTCCAATGCATTGCATAACGTGAAGGAGTGAAACGTTAAGGTTTCTATGAAGAGATTTGGGGAATATACATTGATAGATATTCGAAACGTAACCAAGAGGGTTTCTCCCTATGTAAGAATGTTATGAATTCCTCAAGTTACCTTTATGTCTTATGATTTCTATGATTTATTCATGATTTGATGAGGTATGTTAAAGTTATTATGTTTTATGGGTAAAGTATGATTTCATTCTTATGTATATATGAACTTATGTTTCCTTTCCATATTTTTATAACCCATACTGAGCTTTTTATGCTCATCCCATGTTTTTTTGGAAATGTTTTTCACAGGTCAGGGGAAAGGTACATGATATGATGATAGTGTCAAGGAAGTGTCAAGAATGAATCCATGGTTTATTTTAAATATGTTTCCATTGATGGGAAATAAGAATACTATCCTTATGTAACAACTTTGTTTATATATGGAATGTAATGAAAGTTTTATGATCTAATTCTCTAAAACTGTAATCCTGAAAAGATCCTCAGTGTGTAATCTTGTAATAACTCAAGATTAAGTTACATTTAAGGACGAGTCCTTATAGTATTACTTCCTTTATGGATCATTTTTAGGTGTTTTGGCCTTTTGGGGGTGGGTGAAACTCGACAATGGAATTTATTTTGGCCTTTCAAATGTGTTTTGGGTTTTCTTTTATCCTTGTTATGGATTTCAAATGGAAGAGAAATTTATGATGAGGATAATTGTCCCATACATGACTTCTTTTAAGGTTATTATTAATTTAATTACTATTATTGCTTTGATTTTTTGGAGTTTCCAATGTAGTTTTGGAGGAAATGGTGTGTTTTCATGATTTGGGCCAAATCGTGAACCCATTTCATGTTTTTTAAAAACAATTCAATAGAACTCGTTAATTTTTTAACATTTTACACCCATTACACATCTAAATTAAAATCCATGGTATATTAAAACCACCATATACATTTGGAACTCATAGGAATCCACAATCATGATGTATCTGGGTGTTTATTTAGGTATTCGGCTAGCCCGAAAGCCCATTTCCTGCATTAGAAAAATTATTTCATTAATATATCATTCAATTTTTTATGTTTTTTCGGTGATTCCACATCTCACCCATGTATAGATACTGAAGGTGTGCCCCCGTGATCATTTACCCCGTTTTGGAGTTCATATTCATCGTGAATTAGGGAATACTTCTCTGGATTTCCCAAATCATTCTGATAGGTAACTCGTTTCTTTTATAACTCCTTCAATTTTTACTCTATTGCCTTTATTTGAGTTCTCAATTAAAACAATCATCTTTATTAGAACCTAATATTCATTTTCGGTAGTTTGGATATTCATATTCTATTGTATTTGGGGCGTTTTATTCAAGATATCTCAACTAAGTGGGTTTCCTTTCGTCCTTCTCCCATTTTCTTAGGGGGTTTCCTATTGCTTATGGTGTCATCCATATTTTCATGATTTTACTAATTTATATAAAATATGTATTCAATCCTAGTGTTAAATATTGTATTTATTGGTATAATATTTTGGTTTTAGGTGTTATTTAACTCCCTTGTGGTGTGGCAGTGCTGTGAGTAAACCTTTTCACAAGGATTTGGTGTTTTGACATTTTTAATATGTTCTTCCATGTGTAATAATTTAATTATTTGTTGGATTTAATGATTTATTGATTTATAATTCTCCTAATATGATTTTTGTGGTGAAAAAACTCTTTTTGGTAGCATTTTTTGTGAGGTTAATTTAAAAGAATCCTCTTTCTGTAAAAATGTGGGGTTTCCTGTTGTAATCTAAGTTGTACCACATGGGGCTATTATATGGTTCATGAAATTGTTTTATTAAATGGTTATAGGGATTGAAAATCGGGTTTTATGTAACATTGGCATGAATTTGGTTTCAAAATAGGGTTTCTTGAGGGATTTTATGTGCCAAACTTGGTTGCATTCCTTCGAATTGTTTTATGAAGGATTTTAATTGTTTATTGATTTATGTATGAGGTGAAACTATGTTGGAAAACAATTTTGGTAGGAGTGTAATTTTTAAATATTCCATTTTATTGTGAAAGGATTATTATGTGATTTTTACTATCTTGGAAATGTTTTATTAAATTATTTAATTTATTTATTGATGTCTGTAAAAGATGTGAAATCCATTGCTTGCTATTTTGGTGTGAGTATGATTTCAAAATAAATCAGAATTAAAAAAGAAATTAATTGAATTTTGTGAAGTATTTTTGGTGTGTGTGTAATTAGAAAATTGTATTTGAATGCAAAAATTGTATTTCATGGCTTGTAGAACTTGTTTGAGCACAAAAGGGAAAAATTGAGTATCTAGGTGGCAGGATGTGTACTAGTATTCTAGTGATCATGTGGGGTTTGGTCCTTGTTTGACGTAGAAAGTTTTAAGATGGAAACACTAACTAAACAATGATGATGATGATGTCGGCAGACCACTAGGTTATGGTCATGATCCCTACTAGTGGTTCGTGTGCACAAGAATGGATATTTTTATGGTTACATTCATCGAGAAAGGAGGTACCTGTGACCCACAATGAAAGGGTGCCTAGGGGTGTTCCTATTGCTAATGCTCATTGGAAATTATACACTCAACATCGGAATATGGTTTGTTTGGATGAAAAAATTTAGTAGGAGTTGTTCATTATATTTAAACATGTTTCCTCTTTAAAATATCCCACTTTAAAACTTCATTCAATTAATATTTCATTTCCTAAATATTTTCACTACAATTTCTTATTTACAAAACATTCAATAATTTTGTCCTATAGTGATTATCACATTGAATATTTTGTCGTATCATTATACTAGGATTTGGATAACACCCAAAATACACATTTTGGTGTTTGTAAAATTCATAATGATTGTTGTAGGTTTGTGTAAAGCTCTTATAACTGGTGGTCTGTGTTTCTAGAAGTCCTTCGTGGTGTAGTATTGTGGAGATGAATTGAGTGTGATTCCCTATTTAATTGAGGTGGTTATTAGGTTGTCCCTTTTGGTTTTAGTCTTTTAATTTTTTCATTGGGATTTGTATAATCCTTGTTTCCCAATTATTAATTTTATTAAAGGCTTATTTGGGTTAAAATTTCAGATTCGGTTTATTTATTGTATTTGGTTGTCTTCTATTTCTAATCTCGAGAAAATCGTTCTGAAACACTCATATATGATATCTAGGGACTTTTTCCAACCCATGGGGATCTGGAACACCCTTTGGGTCTTTCCACTGACTGGGTTAGGTGTTGGTTCTAAAGGTTACCAGATCTAGTTCGTCAAACATAAGATGTGTTCTCCCTGATAGCACATCAATGCATTAGGTAAATAATTTATTCTTGAGATATGACAAGTTTTACGATACCTTGGTGAATAACCTTAGTAATTTTATAACATCTTGGGTATGGACCTTTGTGATTTTCTTATGAATGTTAAAATGATTTTTAGAAACATTTACATGTTATTTATTTTATTTTATGCCTCATTTTCATATGATCATTCCTGATTATATGCATATTTCTCACATTCTATGTGCTTATTTTTCCATGGCAGGGATTTATGCTAACCTCGTTCTTCTATGTTTGTCTATAGTTTATGAGTTGCAGTCATTGTACATAATATTAATCTATTATGAAGTTTTCAATTTTTAATTGAAGAACGAACTTTTTTTGTTTCCATGTCATATGTGCCTAATTTCAAAGGTCCTAAACTAAAATGATCTTCTGAATAGAAAATTGATCATCTATTTTGTACAATGTAATGAAATTTTTTTGTACTAAATGGTGGGATTACATATAATATATTTGGGAAACTAATAAAATGAAATATATTAAAGGAATAAATTTACTCTATTTAATGGGAAGGTTTCATTAAAATATTTTACATGAACTATCTATGTAATATAGAGAGGGACTTCCTTAGTCTGAAGAAATAGGATGGTGAATCTATAAAGGAAATATGATGAAATTATTATAAGGATTTCAAAATATGACTCTATATTTTTAATGAACACAAAATTCAAGTGGGATAAATTATTAATCATATTACATCCGAGACTACAAAAATACTTGGATATTTGAACTTTGATGATTTGGAGTATAATGTATGTTCGACCCTAAAGGATGAAATGGTGATTGAAGACTTTCAGCGGTCTCATTGACATAGTGATAAAACATTGAAAATAGAGTTTAATTTGGGAGGATCAATAGTTAAATACCATGATGGAAATAAAAAATAGGATCCCACATGTCAAAAGCGTGGGAAGAAGAATCTTGGGTACTATCTAAAATGAATAAGGATATTCATGAAATGTTGATGAGAGGGGAATCATGAAAATAATTTCTAATGGTATATAAACAATCCCACAATGGTGAAAGATTAAATAAATCTATAGGTGAAAACTATGCATATAGTGATGTGTTTTATCTGTAAAGAACATGGGCATTATGTGAGATAGTTCCCTAAGAAAAGTGTTATCGTAGGAAATCAACAACAATAACCTCCAAGGAATAAAGGAAGGAAAGATGATTTCAATACTACTAAGGTGGAGCCAGAGGATTATAACATGATAGGTATGCTGGTTATTCAGTCAATAATATTGAACATACTATTTGGTTCAGGTTCTACACATTATTTCATATCCTTCAAGATTTGTAGAACTTTTCAAAAAAACACCTCAAAATAAGAAGGATGAGTTATCTGTAAGAACATAAAATGTGGATTTTACACAATATAATTTATATTACACCAACATGGTTAATTTTTGTGGAATAAACATCCCATAAATCATGGAATACTTCATTTGTTATTTTTTAATGCTATATTTGGAAGGGATTGGTTCTCTTTATATAAATGAAAATATCAATTGTCAAAATGGGGAGACCACTCTTCACATCTTAATTAATTCTCAAATTCTATAAATGTGTAATGAAAATCGTGAATCTCATTCAAAATCACCATCTCAATTTGGAATATTTTTTCATTATGATATAAAATATCTTCCTTAAATTATTCATAAAAAAGAGAGAATCATTATTGAAGATATGCCCATTGTAAGGGAATACATTGATGTTTTCAATAAAAAAGACTATATCATTCCTCGAAACATAAATGTTTAGTTCTCAATTAATACTATTCTAGGATCTGAACCTATATAAATGAGTCCATAATGAATTTACACCAATGTGTTAGATAAATTGAACAAGAATTTATAAGGGAATCTGGATAAAGGTTTTATATTAATGAGTGGTTCACTATAGGGTTCACAGTGCTCTTCATCAAGATGATGTATGGGAAATGTGACTTCTCATCAATATTAATGAGCTCAAAAAAATCATTGTAATGATCAATTATCTCCTACAATGGAAATAAGACATGTTCAATCAACTATATTTGAGAAGTGTTTCTCTATGTTGTATCTTCTTTTATGGAAATCACCAATTAAAAAAAATGAATTTATTTTCATGATTTCCTTTTGAATAAGGTGAAGACACTAATAATTCATAGGGATTCCCTTAAGATTCACTAATAATCAATCAATTTTCATTGAATTAATGAATTGTTTCATTAAATTTCACATGAATAAATTTTTTGTTGTCATTATATGGGATATTGTTATGTACTTAAAAATAATGGAGGATCATGAAGATCATTTGAATATTTTTCTTAATTAATTATGAAGGAAGAAAATGTATGCAATTTATAGTAAATAGGTGTTCTTGTTATAAAAAGTATTATTTGTGGGGAATTATATCACCATTAAAGGGATAACTTTGTCCCTTTATAAAAAATGAAATTTAGGAGTGGAATGGTCCACATCAATAATGATGATCCATAGATTCCTTGTCCTATGTCTGTATTTCTGATTATTTTTTAGAAAATTATCATGATTTTCAGTCCCACTAACAAATAATACTTATAAAGGTGTAATTATTGTCTAGACTAGTGATTTCTAATAATACATAAAATAGTATAAAAATAGTATTATCACTGGACTATTAATTACACTAAAAAAGTGGGGACACCATTATGGGGTAAAACGATGTCTTAAAGTGTGTCCTAGGCTATGTACTAATTAAAAATGAAAAATTAATAGCCTAAACATCAAGGTAATTGAATGCTCTAGTGAAAAAATGTCCCAAAATTGATCTTTATATGGATATTTTTATCTTAACATAGAAATTATGGAATCATTATATCTATGTGTAACAATTTGAAATATAAAATTATAATAAGATAATAAAATATATATTCACATAGAAGGGGTATAATATGTTCCAGTGAAGATGGATAATGATCTTGAACGATTGCTATTTCTCCATCAACTTCCATCCAGGTAATGAAAATAAAGGTAAACATACACACTGTAGAATGGATCATATAACTTTTTCAATGATGAGAATTGAGAAAGTGACAATTTTTCTAGACTTTCATTGGATAGACATGGAAATAATTAAGGAAGAAACTTAATAAATTTGTTCTCAATTTATCTCTCATGAATTCCTTTTAAATATTATAAAGGATGCTTAAAGAGACGACATGGTAATTCAGTTGGAGGAAGAAACCTGAAATGATAAATTCTAAGAGTTCACAATAGATGGGGAAGTAATCATTTTATTTGTGTCACAACTATGTGTACCATCAAATCACGAGATAAGTAATGATATTTTGAATGCTACACAAAACTCGACCTTATCCATACACCAAGGGATCACAAAGATGTTTCGAGATCTCTTAGAGCACTATTTGTGGATTAATTTGAAGAAGGAGATCATTAGGTATACATCAAATTTCCATGTATGTCAACAAGTAAAAGATGAAAGGAAAAATTCTACAGATTTTTAAACCATTATCCATAAAAACATGGAAATATGAAAACACCATCATTTACATTTTCACTTGATATCCATAGTCCTAGATAATAAATATTTCAATATATATTTTTGTGGATCATATACCAATGACATCTGACATTTTTTAAATTCTACACGATATATAAGTATGAAAAATTTCATAGATATACATCAAAGAAGTGGTGAAGCTTCATGGAGTACTATTACTAATTGTATCCAATGGGGATATGATATGTACCTCCACAATAAGGACATGTATCTATCATTCCAAAAAATGAGATAAAAATTATTACATCTTATCATATCTAATGATATAAACCATTATATAAAACTATTCAGACAATAGAATACGTGCTGAGATCATGCTCGATGGACTTCAAAGGTGGATAGGACTAACATCTACCTCTATACTTGTTCTCTTCAACAATAGTTTCCACTCATGAATCCAAATGGATCTATATGAAGTGATTTATGTAAGGAATTGTAGAACACCAACATACATGGATAAAGATGTAGAACATATGTTTTTGGGACATGAAATAATTAATGAAATGGTAGAAAATGTGAAAATCATTCAACATGACAACTAGTTATAAAAAATTTTATAAAATATCTATACAGATCATTTTCAAAGGGATTAGAGTTTGAGGTTTGTGAAATGGTATTTCACATTATATCTACATTGAATGGATTCATGATATTTATGATGAAAGGAATGCTATGACCTATGTACATCATCCCCATTGAGAGATTCTTGATTACATCAGAGTAGTTTCATATTGACTATAAATTCCTCCAACATTATATCACGTACATTATATATTTCATGTTTCAATACTGAGAAAGTACATAACATATCACTCACATGTTCTAAATTTATAGGTAGTGAAGATGGAAAATTGGGGATCATCTACTGATGATATTAGACAATAATGATAATATTCTGTGCAAAAATAATACTCAATTGTAAAAAGTACAGTGGAGGAACCATAAATATAAATTTGTAGAACAGTAAATGAGGAAGTAAGGAATGGGAAGTACCCCCACCTATTTTAATATGAGTATGTAAAAAAATAGGGCTGAAATTTTATTAAGGATGAATAATTTTATGAACCATAATTTTAATAATGAAATTTTACTTCTTTTAATTATACCATGTTGTTCAAAGCACACATGTTATGCAGGGAACACATTATTCTCAAAAAATAAGATTGATACATTAGTTTGTAAATAAACCAATATGAATTCCAAAAATTATAGTGGGACAATAAATAAGAAATAAGATAAAAATAATAGGAAAATTTGGATATGCTCAATCCCTGAGAATGGGCACACTAAGGAAGAAGGATGTAGAAATAATTATTAATATTCATAAAAAATATATATATTAATTATGAATGTATTTTTAATAATACGAAAAAATATAATTGAATGATGAATGGAATAAGAGGTACATATATGAAGTAGTAAACACTTATGAATGTTAGAAATATGACTGTTAGAATAGAATTGTTAATATTCGGGACAATAATCTAGTCGTTAAATTAGTAACCCCACCAATAAAAGTATTACTAAAATTTACGTATCTTATAAACAAATATATGATATATTTATATCATGGATTAAATAAATAAATTTATTAAAAATTATAAATTATGTATTGATATTTTATTGAATTTTAAATAATTATTTTCAATTTAATAATTAATATAAGAATTTAATATTGAACATGTTTTCAAAAATTAGATTCATAAATTAATAATATAATATTTTTAGGCCATAATTATTTTCAAAATGTGTTAAAAAATCGATTATCATATTTAAATTGGTATTTTCAAATAAATTATCATTTTAATTAATATTACAATTTCTATGATTTAAAATTTATTACCATAAAATTAATTCCAATTTTTAATCTAAATATTAGAACATTTTTAATGTGATTTTTTTAAATATTGTATTGATTATTTTAATTTTTGGTGAATAGTGGAACATTGTAATTTACAGTATTTTACATTTGATGAAAAATAAATGAATTTTTTAGTCATTGTTGATGTCATAACCCCTTAGATTAAATTATATGCATTATTTACTAAATATAGTCACAATATTCTAATATATAGATATTATTGAGCCAAAATAATAAACAAATTAATATACTAATGAAAAACACGCCTCTCCTACCTTTAATAATACCACCCTGACCATTGTTTTTCCTAAAACATAAAAAGTCCAATATATTTTATAAATTCTTCCTAATTACCTTACTAATAATCTTCCTGATTTGCATGAGCTAGTGGTCTCAACAAAATACCAATCCCAAGTGGCTTAAGGAGGTTCTCAATAAGACGACATTCAAGAGGTGTAATCTTATAACTTTCTATTTTGAATTATTATTTTTTCATCTACCTCATCCTTTCCCCCACTATCAATAGTGATATTTTAACTCAACTGTCATACATATATTGTAATTTTATTATGTTAATATAATATCCATTATAAAATCCATTGTCTTCTATTTTTATCTTATAAATAGAAACATCAACTATATTATGTTGATTCACTGCCTTCATGGAAGATGATTTTTCTTCTTCCATTACCACCTTGAAGGATGGTCATAAAAACTATATTATAGCTAAATGAGATTTATAAATGTAAATTTTTTTGGTTTATTTTTCTTGAATAAATATACATACATTATATATACTAATAAAATAGAACTTGATCTTGATGTTGAAAAAACTGCAATAATAATCTAAATATTGATCTTTAACTTTTTATTAAATGAATCTACCGAATTTAAAATAAGAAAATAATATATGGGTCCATTATAATTTAAGAATTTGAATTAATACCATATAATTTAACTTCTATATAATTATTATAATTATACATAATCTTTTTTAATTATACACAAGCGAGGTAACCATGAAACCAGGAAACGAATGCTCCTAGAATGTTGAAATTACACTCTATAAGATGAGTAATTTACCATAAATAACAATAATAAAATTGTAATAAATAAGTAATAGGGTGAATAATTTATTAGTTATTTTATTAATGAATATAATTTGATTATATATGAATTTATGATCATGTTTTTAACACATTAAAAATAAGGAAAGCATCTCTCTGAACCTCCATTATTTCCTTTAGGTTACACATTATTTCTCTATCTACCCTAATGTATTTAATTATTATTATTATATTATTCTTTTAAATTTTATTTTTATGTTCAACAAATATGTATCATGATCAACTCATTGTTCATTGATATGGAATTACATATCTCAAAAGGGTCCCTTATTAATTCTTCTCGATATGAAAACCCAATTAAAGGGAAATTGCCAATTTCGTAACCATTTTCAAGTACACTCTATAATATGATTTAAGTTACCATTATTATTATAAAATTAATAATTTTATCATGAAAAACATCATTAGTTCATTTTTTGTTTTATAAAAACAATTATTCCTTTTCATGTTTAATGACTCTTCAATATTTTCCAATAAACAGGAAAAATTTTACTCGTTTATAATGTTCCTAAAACAATATATTTACATGTTTTCACTAAAAATGATAATTAATTGTCATGATATATGATTATTTTACTTTATTAATTCCCATTTATTATTCAAATCCATTCTTTTTTACACCAATATGATATGATCATTGGTTAATACACAAAACATGATTATGAATCCCATTTATTTCAATGGGTAACGCTTATTTTTATTACATTTTTTTCATTATTTATGTGGATATAATATGCAGGAAAATTTTATGATGGGTAGAAATCTAATGGATTTGTAAATGACTAGTGTCATGAAATTTCATGTGTGGGATTAGTAAGTTAACCTAATCCATTGTGGGACTTTTTCCACAATGTGATACAGTCTTGGTAGTTATCCTCGACTCATTTTTATGTCATGTTATATAATTTTTCCATATTCCTATGATTACATGATCACGTGATCCAATGTTATATATTTTATGAGTTCATATGACTAGTCATATTCCATTCATTTTTATGTCATTTTGTTTTTCCTTATGATTCTTATTCTATGCTTTAGTCCTATATTTATTCCCATACTGGGTTTTTAGCTCATCACTTTGTCTATGAATTTCAAAGGATATACTATGTAGATATAAGAAATAAATTGAGGTTTGGATCTCATTATGGAAGATTAACATAAATCTGTTTAATTTTATTTTTCTATTTTCTATTTTATGTATCAAATAATCCAAATAAATTATACTTTATGATCCTTGGTTTTTACATGTTGGATAATTTTACATAAAATAATGTATTAATATGTGAAAAAATCATTTATCTCCATAAAAAACCTATCAACTCTTAAAAAATGAAATTGAGCAGAAAATGCATAGTTTTATCAATAATGAGCTACTAGGGAATAGAAAAACAATATATATATATATATAATGGTGTATTAGATATATATATATATACATAGTTTAATCATCTCAAAAACCTCTCATGAAAAGGAAAACGATGTATATTGATTCCTAGTGAATAAACAAATGAAAACAACCCATTACCCGAATAGGAAGAAATATATTTCATCCTAATAGATGATCTGTCACCATGTAATGCATATATGTATTTATATATATCGACATCAAATCGTACATGTAAGAAAATTAATCTACATCCACTTCTCACTAGTTTGTATCTCTCATTCACCAATGTCAACCAACATGTTCTGTAATCCCTCCAACAATTCACCATATTCCCCTTGAAATCAAATAAAATCACATCCTACAAATTATATTTCTCAACAAAACGACATCCTTGTAATATAATCCATAACCAAGTCATAAATCCAAAATACCATACTCTTGTGAATCATGCATTATACATCAAGACACCAAAACCTATGAAAGTACGCATGTATGTATCTATATTCACTATAAAATGAATACAATAATGTGTTATAATCTATAATACCTATATCCCAAAAATAAATTTTTAATAAAATTGAGATATATTCCAAAACAAGAATATACAGACCCTACATGATAAGGTATTACATCTTAGATATATATATATATATTCTACAATGTTGAATGGTTATTGGAGAAGAGAGATAATTCATGCTCATGGCTCCCCACTAACCTCGATGTTTGGGAAAACACCTTCAACCCAAAAATTTAGATATCGAATACCTGCATGTCTGAGGTGTTGGATCATATTAAATTATAAAAATAAATAATATAAGTTAATCACAAAAAAATATTTAGGAAACATCCTTACCATAGAATCAACTGTAACCATAATACAACATGAAACCCAACTACCACTATAATTTTCTAAAAAACTAGATATCATGTATGAAAAAAACACCAATATTCCAAAACATACAATATTTATTTAGTAATTAATAATTAAAAAATATTTATTATCCCATTATCATTTATGGTTTTATTATTTCATTTAATTAATAGTAGAAAATCTTTATAATTCATCTTTTTATTTCCATATTTCCACTGAATACTTCCTAAATAATTCCTTTCAACCATTCCATGGATAACTAATTATGTCTTTTTATATTCCCAAAATCTGGTATCCTAGGACATGGCTTAAAATTTATTATGGGAAATGCACCCATTGGTAATATGCCATCATCAATAGCAATTTGAGAATCACAAAAAACCCCATCTAACAACTTTATAAAAAAATCCAACACAATAGTGATGAAAATACCTAACTCTAAACCTATACCCATCAATATAATAAATAAGAAACACACTACCTAATTTTAGGAATAACTCCTTATTAATATAATCTATAATATTCATGCCTCATCCTCATCTTAAAAAAACATTAAACAATAAATTATTACTCTATGATTTTGTAATCAATCCAACTCAAAATAATATCAAAATATCAAAACATTGCATGAAACTTTAGTCATATAGAAAATATACATAAAAATATTATTAGCACACCAATTGAATGAAAACATAAGTCCATAACACTAAGGAATTCAAGAACATAAAAAAGCATGTGATCACACATACCAAAAAAATTATCATTAAAAACATCCTTTTTATATCAACCTTGATTTAACGGATTAAATATTCCTATTCTTGAAAAACATGAAACCTATTATCAATAACTATAAACTATAGTGATTCATCCAAAAAAAATTTCAATAAATTATATCAAATTCAACAATATTTAAATAATAATTTCAATTAAATTCTCCAAAATATTTTATTAATAACTTCTTTAATCCAGGTTTACATATTTTGTTGTTTGAAGAATTTGAACCATGATAAATAAAAATAATATCCAGAAAAATAGATAACATACTATTAAGAAAATGGCATGGTATATCCTTAATAATGTATCTGCAGATGTGATTACCACACCTATTTTATGTCCAATATTACATGAGAAATAATAAGAGAACAATGATCAATTACCTTCAAACTCAGTGGAAACCACATTAGAACCAATATGAGGATTCCATCATCTAGTATTTCTGAAATCCCATTCCAAATTATAAAAAGCATAAAAATAAAAACATCAAGAAATACGGAGCATGAAAAAGAGGCTGGGTATAGTATGATGTGATACCATTATTCAAGGTCATTTGATCCCAGTGAACCAATGGTTTTAGAATTTCGAAAGTGATGGTTAGGGGGTTTTGGGAGGATTGGGAGTTGACTGTGTCTTGAAGGGATAGATAAAAGAAAATGTAATGGGTAATAGATACCCTATATATAGGGGAAGCTTAAATATACTCCATCGTGATGAGGTGACTACCAATTTGATCATGTTCCCCCCATATTCAAAAGAGTTTTAGCTATTTAATATTTTAAAATGATATATACATCAAAATCTAACATAATTTTAAAAAACATTTAATTACCATTACCACCAAAAACCATACTCCATGTTGTATAGGATACAATTTCATCCCCCCAATTGAACACCACAACATTCACCATAGAATACATAAAGATCAATATTTGCTACAACCCTTGAATTATATGTATTTTTCATGTTGATACCCATGTGTATATTTCACTTCAACCAGAAAAAAACTCATGTACTTCTTGACCAAGAACCACCATTCAAAAAAATATGACATGTGGGTCTCTATATCTTCAAATTGACTATTTTTAATACACTCATGACACCATGTTTTTCAATATCATCCAGAAGGCCTTTAAACATTCCATATATGGAAACTCACAAATTGAAACTCCCTAAAAAATTACCAGCATGGCTGTTTCACCCCCACAAAAAAATCATTATCTCAAAATTCCAAGAACTAAAGTTCCAACACAGAACATTTTTTCCCATGAACAATATCCAAAATGAGTCACCATCAGAAACACCACACCTTATATCAAAATTATTTTCCTTTGTAGATAGATAATAATAAAACTCATTCCCATGTAATACATTAGATCTCAATCTTGAATCCTATGATCATCAATAAAGCATAATAGACTTGATCTAGAAAAGATGTACCCTACCTCAAATAACACCCAATAAATTATGAACCTCCATAATTATATAAAACCTTGGAAGGGAGGAGAAATATGATTTAAATTTACACACCATGAGATACCCCTCATGTTTCTCTAAATAATATAAAATCAACAACACATCATGTGGAAAGAGTTAACCACTATACAACATCATATATTGTTTCAAAAATAATATATATAGTACATAAAATATTAAAAAATATGAAACATTAATCATATATAGATATTGTTAATAAATATTTGACTCTTAATCCCAATAACACTTCTATAATACAATGGTTCACCAAAGAACACAACCAAATGGAAAGAATGCATATGAATCACATTCTCTTGACAATCATATATATCAACCAACATCTCCTCAATGGTCGCAACCTTCTATCCCACCCTTGTTAAATACGTTTGGATAATAATGATGGTAATAATGAATATGTAAAAGAATAATGATTTCATGAATCTTGCTCATATATAGTGGATGTTATAACTAATATGAATTGCCTCCAACATGTTCCAATACCTTGAATGGTCTAAAAAATCATGGAGAAATATTACTCCCATGATCAATCATTCAATGCACTTGATGATGGGTATCATTAATGAACACATGATCTCTAAAAATGATCTATAGTGGCCTCCTACTATGATGTGCATAGGACTCCTTCCCATCTAGATAAAATTACTCAACTCATAATCAACCCAAAATTACAAGATTTAAAATAAAGGGCACACTTTTTAATATTTTGAGGAACTATAATGATTTGTAATTTTAGACGATTACGAAAACCATTACATAATAAAGTGGAAAATTACACATTGTTTATGTTTTTCATCAAAAATTGTTTCTTATATTTACACCACTATTTCATTAAATATACTTTTCTATCATTTAAGATGAGTAGTCATTATATAATTATTTACCTTTCTATATTCATTACACATCCTTGGATACAATGGAAATGATTTAAAAATATGGGAAGGGAATAGAAAATATATTTTAGGGACACAAAAATATTGGAAACATGTATGTACAGTGAAAATCATTAAAAAATAAAAATGATAACCATTTTTAAAATAGAACATCGTGTTTATAAATCACAACATGATAAAATCTGATATTTCTCAATGAAAAATTTAAAACAAGATAGGGTGTATAATACAAAATATAAATCATCATGAAAAAATTTCATTGAATACATACATTTCATTATTAACAATTAAAAAAATATTTGTACCATAAAAAATCAAGGGATTTGAATAAAAACACTTTTTAAGAAAAAAAAGGTATACTAGGGAATCGTATTAACAACCCATGTTCACTCATGTTTGATACAATCTATAAGAAATTATGACCTAGATATTTCCATATGAGTATACTATATGGGTTTCTCCCTCTTTTTCCAACTTTTAATACTATTCCTCACCCAACACATTGGAGTTCTCTATAGAGCTCACCCATTATCATGATCTATATCATACTCACCCATCATCATTTAAAATACTCAATTACAAATCATTATAAAAACCTTTTTTATCTTACAATTTTCATCACAAAATATTTATAAAACTGATTTGATCCCTTAATAGAAAACATTCATTTTTGAATAAAATTGTAGAGCTTTACCAATTTATATTAAAGGATATTAAAAGTGAAAAATTAATATAATGGTGGGAATAGTATTTTATTTGAAGGAAAATATTATCTTATAGAGGATATTTAATGATTAATTTATATGGGGGTGAGAAAATATGGCCATTCCATATATGTCTAGCCACCATTATTAAGTAATTTTCATAAAAAATCCAAGATTACACTTATAGTAAAAGTTAAAATGATTATAGTTTAATGCATTTAAATAAATTTGGAAAATCATTTAAATTGAAATATTTTATATATAATTTATTAAACTCATTTAACATTTTTTAGAACATTTATATAGTGATGAAACAGTTTAATTAAAACATAAAAACATCATTTTAATGAAAAATACCTTATGTTAAGTCACATGTAGATTTTTATGTTCTATAAATCACAAATAAAAATATAATATTTGTTACATACAAACCTAAATATATTATTAATTTTGATTAAGATATCATTATTATTTCCATTTTATTTATTAACTTTTTTTCTTTAGTTTCTAGAATTGATAGGTTTGTGTTAGACATTTCACGGTCGTTCAGTTTACAACCCCAAAATGTCATCGGTGCATTGACCAGGTTCAAATAGGATATTTTTCCCTTATATCTAAAATAACAAAACTAATATAGTTAACTATGTATTGACTAAATAACCATTAATATCATCCTTTTACATTGGTTATGAAAAACTAATTTCATCATTTCACAGAGGGGGCAGTCCATATCTACACATGAATAATGATTTTTTTTTGAAATGGGTGGGAAAAAATAATGTAGTTGATATTTTACTTTTATTTAATAATAAAAATGTTATAAATGAAATTATTATTCCTAATTTACTTCTATATTACCATCCATGTGAGGCGGTAATGAAAAATGAATCACATCACTTCTTGGAGGTGGTTGTCCACATGTGTACATGCATAATGATAACATTTTCCAAAAGATAGAATAGGATTTGAAAATGGAATTTTGAAAAAAAATTAAATTTACATTTATTTAAGATAATTATGTATAAAATTAAATATGTCCATATATCATTTGAATTGGTAAAAGAATAAATACATACAATAATAGTGGTTTGATATTTATAACAATTCATTCAAAACAACCCTTGTCTTATAAATCATTCTATATAGGTTTGATCATGTGGTATGAATATGACCTCTACAAAATGATGAGGAATTAATGAAGGTATTTTGGAATATATTAATTGAGTTAAATGACACTTTTTTTGAATAATATAGGATATGAATTCAATTTTATAAGTGAGGGCACAGAACTCCAATAATTATTCAATGTTTTAAAATATTATAATGTATTAACAAGGAGAAATTGTCTCTAAAACAATAAAATTTTAAATAAAATTAGATGAATAAAATAAAAATAACATCATAAAATATGAATTTTGAAGATATATTTCTGACATTATTACTTATTTTTTTACCTCAACTAACCTGTTTCACCCTTCACTATGGTAAAAAAAATTTACCATGGAAACTATTAATTATTAGAAAAAAGAAAATTAAATACTCAATAAAATTATCATCAAAAATTAATATAAAATTTATTTTTCATGATTTAATTTATTTAAGTGGAAAATATTAATTTTAATGTATGATTATAAATCCCCAAAACGTATTAATTCAAAAAAAATTGTATTTATTATAAAATTGATTGTACAAAATAATATATATAATAAAGATTAATATATAATTAATTATATTATGATTAATTAATGGGAATTAATTTAAAATTAAACCCAAATTGGAATTATATTGGGACATTAACATTACTTTTTTTAAGAGAAGAAATAGATGTTCTGAAAAAATAAGTATTCTTCACTATTCAATCGAAAATCAATATTTTCATACCTTTGTTAGGAGGATAATCTTGTTGCATACAAAACATTATGTCTCTATATAACATAATAAGACCATGTATATAATCCTATGGGATAATGGACACTAGAAATCTCATCATGTTCTCCGATGAAAACAATATTTATATAAGGAAGACAATATCCTTGTAATCTGATCGAGACCCCTGTCAACTCTGATAATAATTATAGGGAAAAAATTCGTGAAATAACATCAAGAACCCCAACAAAAATAATAATAATAATATTTATAATGGTACCCCTGTATCCTGGAATCATAATAAGGTAATAATAATAATAATAATAATAATAATAATAATTAAATAATTCTCAAATTATTTGTTGAATATCTCGTTGCCAATAATAACCACAAAGTGAAACTCATGTTCATGATATTATATTTTCATTATAATATTAATATTTAAATTTAATTAACCTATAATAAAATATTTAAATAAATAATTAGTGTTGAAAAATATGTTATATAATTCAAGTCTCCTATATCAATGATAAAATGTAAGAATCATTGGAAACAAATTTATCATAGGTCAAGGAAAAGACACTCCTTGCATTATTAAATTAGTTTCATTTAAGTTATCAATGGATGGAACACCTTACATGGTATCCTATTTCATAGAATTTATATTATAATTAGCTACTCAATGTCTGTAATAATTATAACTTAATATGTTTGAGGTTTATAATTAAATTATAAAATAAAAAAATCTAAGATAACATTATATTATTATGGTCGCACATCATATTCATATAGGAAAAATCATCAATTAAATAAGGGATGGATGGAGGCCACATACCTAAAATAGTTTTATTCTCCAACAATCAAATAATCTATAAGGTATGGAGAGAGATACTTGTAGTGATATAATAAGTTGCACATAGACATGAAACCAAATTAATGAATCTGTAGGTGAAAGATAAATAGATTAATAGGTGTATGGAATAACCAAATTCCAATAGAACTATCCTAGAACATGAAATCCTAGAAAATTGAAACATGGAAGGATTATAACCTCATTGTAAAATGGAAAATAATTATGAGGTCATCCAATACACACCCTAAAAAAATGATGTATTGATGGTTCCAAAAAAGGCGAAATTTGAAGGGTTTTTAAAAGATCATATGAGTCAATGATGCATTGAAACGCATCCACAAGTGATCTTATATTCCCAAGTAAATGTGTATCACCTCCACTGGAAAAAATATAGGATGTTTTAGAAATTAAAATTCTTAAAACCATCGATACCTCATGGTAGTGAGTGTTTCCCAAGATCATGGTGGTCTCGATCATACCACACCAAGGAGCCCAACATGCTAACTATCCAAGGGGTGGGGTAGAATGACTACATATTTTATACTCACCACACCATGAACCATAGTGTGGTAGAGTCCAAACTAGATGTGACACATAGGGGGACTACCTATTCCCCAAGCCCATGACCACACCCTACACTGGTTGTATAGGTCCTTTCTATTTTACACATCTGATCATCCTATTGAAAATGGCTTCATCCATGACCTGGTCTAGCTCGTGTTATAAAATAAATAAAAAACCCCATTTAATTTAAATAAAATCCATCCAAAAAAACCATGAAACCAAATAAAAACACCATGTTTTTTAGGAATATATACCTTATTCCATGGATATGATAATCTTCCCATCATATAACAGGTCATCCATGAGCTATCCTTATGAGAATCAATTATCATTAATATTGAATAACTTAATCCATTGGTCCAAAATATCTTATTTTGATTCCCATGTATCCTAGTTGATTCCACCATGATTCCATGGAATATATAATAGGGGAATATTTTTTGAGTCTATTCACATTGATCCACTATACAAACCAGATGCACTTCAAAAGATTCATTTTTTCGTAGATCAATGTCATTAGTTATAATCAGATGTGATATATTAGGGTGATACCATGACAGTCATGTCACCTATAAAAATAATACATGGCACAAAAATTACATGGGAGGTAAAACTAGTACACCAAAATACTAATTATCTCCTTGATATGAAATTTCTCTTTACATATGTTTACTAACTTACCATGTTTTTGAATATGATGATGCTTCATCCTTGAAAACACCCATAAGTCACCCAATCTATAATGTCAACTATATAGGGAAACATGGATAATCATAATATGAATTATACCAAATATTATATGTTATTATCAACTTCTAAATTATCAATACCTTCTCTAATTGTCCTTGAAAATTACTTGGCTTGATGACTGATAAATCACTAGCTTGTATCCAACAAAAATGTGGATGGAATGAACAACCAAACAAGAACTAAAATAGAGCCATATGAATTGAAAATTGAAAACTATTATATTAATATAAATTTGATAAAGCTATAAGCTCCTTTTAAAAATAACCAAAATCTATAATTCATGCTCTCAATATATTAACAAGAATCAAAATGGTATGATCTGATTTTATTCTAGTTTGTATATCATAGTAAGTATTGAATTTTAAATAAGTTTTCAGAACCTTCTATAAAATCTACCGTATATTTGAGTTAATTTGGTATCCTAATTTAATTTACTCTTTATGGTACTCTTTCCATATTTAATATCACTCGTACAAAAATATTTATCAGCAAAACCAATGTGAACAACAATGGAATCCTTAATAATTGAGCTACGATATAAAACCAACAAAAAAAACATCAAACCATGTAATTCATAAAGGTTTATTTTGTAGAATTGATATAAATTCTATAGTGACATCATCTCATTTCCAATCAAGTATAGTATATTCTTATAGAGTGTAGATAGGAAGATCTATCTCAACCTTTACCTTCTAATACCTAGAGCATTGCCTTACAATTCAATCTATATAATTATCAATCCCTAGAAATTAGTAATGCCTATTAATATCATCATACATATTAGTCAATCCTGGGTATTCCTCTCCTATACAATCATGAAACTATCTTAAAATTTTTTCACGCAAAACCATAGTGACTCTAATACAATAATAGACATGAATAATCTCATATTATATAATGGTGTTGTTTGGTAGATGTATCCCTATGAACGTATATTTTCCATTAGGTATAACCACCCCAAAAATTTTACCCCTTATCCGATTTATGTGTGATTATATTATATAAAGGATGCAAGATCAATTTATCCTCAATAGTCATGCATATAAAAATTCATCCCTACAAAAAAGATTCTTCATATACGACTCTCTAGTAGACTCATCAACAGCTAGAGTATGAGATTTATTACTCAATTAATAGTCAATAATGTTACATTTTCCTATATTATACACTAGATAAAAAAATATAATAGGTCATCGACCCATCTCTACTACTTATGATTAATATATTGTTGTGAGGAAATGTTATTATTGATTTTATAGTACATATATAAGACCAAAATTTTACCTAAAACAAAATGTCTCCAACACCTAAAATCATAAAGCATAACTATCATTTCCATATTATGAATAAAATATTTTATATCATGTGGCCTTAGCTTTCATGACTCATATGAAACGATGCGACTACATTTTATTAATAATTTTCCAAACATGACACCAGAGGCATTGTAATACATAGTGTAGTCATTACTCGACTATTCTAAAATCAGAATTTTTGTTGAGGTAAAAATTTTATTTAACTCATGGAATACATTTTCACATGAATCTTCATAAAAGAAAATCACATCATTTTCATATTCTTCATTATTTTTCTCATATATGAGAAGTATCAGATAAAACTCCTATAGTATATTTCAAAAAATATAAATCAGAAAAATCTAATCAATGTTCTGGGGGATCTCCCATGAAACATATATGATCACATTATTAGTGTCTACTTAACCTTGTACTTATAAATTAAATACCATAAGAAGTGTAATTGGCCTTTCTATAAGATAAAAATTTCAATGATGACGTATAATTAGTATTCCCTTAAGGAGTCCAAAACAATTTCTAGATGTTGTTCATGATCCTCCTCTATTATTGAGATTATAATGACTTTACATTTCTCTAAAATATCTATATTCTTATTTAACATATATAATTATTTACTAAAATTTATATCATTTTTATATATGGTGTTTACTTTTAATGTTATAAATTCATATCCTTTTCTCAATAAGGATATTTGATAAGGAAACGTGTTAATGAATAAGTCAACACATGAGTAATGATTTTTACATATAGTTCATGAGTTATAGAATGGTTCATGTAATCCCCTTGATGCATTGATATACTCATGAGACAAATCAGTTGGTCAAATAAAACAGGTTTCTACCCATATACATAAACTTTTTTGAGGATAGATCATAATAGTAATTGTATTAATGAATGATATTGATAGTTTATATGATTGAAATTATGAATTAAATAATTATTTATATTTCATGTGTTTATCATATTTTTTAGAATGTTCAAGATCATGTCTAAAGATCATTTGTTTATTTATATGAAATTATTTGATCATCTTTTATTCCTTAGATATTATTCACATGTTATTTATTATTTTTACAGTGTTTGAGTTAATGACCAGGACATGATGATTAGTGTTCGTTTTTTTATGATATATTTCATTGTACATTACCCTTTCTGAGATTTTTAGTTTACAATTATTTGGTTTCCTTCCCCCGAGATATGAATTTCAATTATTTTAATCTATTTTCAAGGATGTTGATAATTATATATATACATTATGTTTCATTTTATATTTTAAGAGTAAAATTGGTAGCATATATATATATATGTATATTTCAAAGCATCTAAAAATATATGTCCTTTGGAATTTTAATAATGTATTTATACCAATGTGATAAAGTAAGGAACCAACTTTCGGATAGTCATGTCAGAGTAACTAAAAAATCACTATAACACTTGTCAAATTCTTATTATATAGGAATATTTTAAGTTAATCATTAAAATGTTAAAATATATGGTCATTTTGATGTTTTTTCTACAGAAAAACCATTTTATTTTGGATTTTTTTAAATTATTGTCATGTATTTCAAAGTGTGTTTCTTTCCCCCACATATAAAAATCCATAATCAGCCAAAATTTATTTACACCTCTAATGAAATACTATTTTGAAGAAACATTAAAAATCCATCTCCATCTATGTTAGACATGTTTTATTTCATCAAATCCACACAAAAGACTAACACTTTGGTCTTTAATAATTGATTTTAATTAGGTACTTCTATGAAGTGTAATTGTTTTAAATAATAACCTTCTTTTTCTATCATCTGTATAAACTATTAAATATTTGTTAACCCATATTTCAAAATAAAACATGAATGTAATATATATATACATGCTATTATTTTAAGGTAATAACCTATATCCATCTCTATTTCAATCAATTTGGAATTGAAACCCTTCATCGTGTATACAACAGACTACCACCTCACGAAACAACATAATTAATTTTCTATTACCACCAATCATGGTTGTGTATAATTATGGATTTAGTATATTATTATCATATTAGTAACTTATTTTATCATTGGAAAATATATTATCACATGTAATCTTTTTACATTCCATTATATGGGGGATATTCTCATGCTTCTCATGTGTACAACAGACTACCGCCTCAATAAGTGCTATGATTCATGATCACTAATGATATAATGAGAAGGTAATAAATATTATGCTAAGGAAAATATGTAATATATATGAAATAATATTTTTTATTTAATTTATATTAATTAATCACTATCCTTTCATTGAATTCAATGAATGATGAAAACATTGATCATGCATACATACAACCTACTGTCCCCATGGATGGTGCATTTCATCTTTTTATCATTAACATTTTTTAATGAATATGAAATATAAATATTAAATCTATCTGATATTAATTTCAAATTTAAAATTATTTAGTTGGTTTAAGGATGATACAATTACAAGAACCAGAACTACCAAACAAAAAATCTCAGGAAAAAATGAAGTAGTTAACTCCAAGAAATATAAATTTGATAAATGAATTATTAAAAATTGGGTATTGAAATATAATAATGGGTTCATATATTATATTATAAGTACATGTATGTATTAGGATTACATATCCATTATATAATATATCTTTCAGGGGTGTTATGTTTGAAATTTACTAACGTGGTAATGGTTTTATGTTACAATCTCATTATTTATATTGATTGTTTATGATTAAGTTTCAAATTATGAAATCATATAACCTACATCACAATAATTCACATGAACAGTTTCCAAAAAACATTTCAATATATTTCAATGTAATATTACCATTTTTAAAATTATTTTCACTTAAAATTGTTAAAAATTTATTTATGAAAATCCATCCTTGTTTCCCACTTATCTTGTACAACATTTGTATTCCAAAACCATGTTTTCTAACATTCTTTTAAATTTTTAAACATTAATAAAATGGTTTATAAAAGCAATTTTTATCCATTATTTATATTTTAAAAACTCTTATAAATGGAATATTAATTTTTTTTCTATATAACGTATGATTTAATTTTATAGAAAAACTAAAAGGATTCATTTTTTGAACATTTATGAAATGTATGGAATTATCCACTATCATGACCTCCAAATGTTTTAGAGATTAATTTATATGAATTAAATTTTATTTTTAGATACAATTTCATCCAAATTGTTTTATGAGTTTTTAGTTTTAAAATTTTATTTTCAATTAATTGTTATTTTTTACAATAAATTTTCCATTTTTCTTTGATAAATCCTTTTCCATCGAAGATGAAGTCCTTTGATGACACAATTTTTTTTAATGGGGATATGATCCAAGAAAACCATTATTATTATTATTTTTAATTGTTTGTTTTTATTATGATAACATTTTTATGAAAACTATTTCTTTCCCATGGGTTAAACCATGATAAAATTCTAATTAATCCCAAGTATTTTTCAGGCATTCTGCTGTGACAAAATAAATATGAAAACTTTCCCCTGTATATTTTCTATGATATGATGAAACATTTATAAAACCCATTTTAGTTCATGTTTTACGATAGGAATAATGTTTTAAGTACTAGTGGAGTACGTATGTATGATTTTCTTTATGATATGTTCAGGACCTATATGTCCTTCAAATTCATTGGGTATTGATTTATTTCTCAAGAGATATACATGACTAGAATAGTGTGTTAAACTAATTCCATAAGAGACATTGTCCACTATGATGGTATTGGGAGTGAGCCTTAACTTATATGATGATTTGGGGATTGAACCCATTCAACATTTAAGGCATTCATATTGATCCTTGAATAATGTGGAAATGATTTTTTATGACTATCTATATTCCTGAATTTCATGTCATGTGAAAATGTTATTCTATCATTTCCCTTATTCATTGATTTCATTATGACTAAAGACTTATGAATAATTAATTAATACTATATGAATAACTATTATAATATTTGACATATTAGGTATTGTTTTCATTTGTTATGATCTTGTTCTCATGCCCTTACTTTCCTTTTATGCTCATATATCTCAATTGTTTACTCTTACTAAGCAAATGAGCTCACCCATTACTATTTTTAATTTCTATATCATATGAAGAAATGTATTATGTATTATATTTACAATAATGGTGACTATTTTGAAGAATTTAGTGTGATATTATGTATTTTACTCATGAATGAGAATTTTTTTATTCCATTTTCCAATAGAATTGTACCTTTACAATCCTCATGTGTGTGTTTGTGTAATGTAAAAAATGATCCTAAAAATTGATGTAATATCATTATATGATAATCCGGGATCTCTATTGTTTCTATAAGAGTAAAGTGTGTGTTAATCTTTGGAAACATGAATATGAAAATATTACAGATATCGCTACGAATATTTTTAAAGATATGTATCGAGATAATTCCAATGATAAGTCAATGTACATTAAAATATTTTGGAATTTTTGTAATAGATATATTAAGTGGTTTTAAAAACATTAATCTTTTTTGGATCTAATAGTGGATGTTACTCTTACATAGAGGTTCTTAGAGGTAATGACTTGGAAACAAGATAATTTAGAAGGACTTAATCATTACCTACTCCTTGAAAATGGGCCATGTATGACACCTAGTTTTACACTCCCCAGGAATTTGAATTGGAAATTTAAAAACTCTTTACAAAACACAATGAAGGATTTACATTAACAATGACTATGAATGGGCTAGAAAAAAATTAGGGATTCATATACTATAAATATATTATCATGATTTATACATAATATATTTTATTTTTAATGCTTACATGGTTCCCTACAATGATTTTTGTTTCTTAGAATATGTTTTTTAGTTATAGTGAATGGATAAAATCAAATAGAACTATTTCAATGTTTAGGGTGATGTCCAATGTAATTATTTTCCTCAATTAATCCAAATTCATTGGGAGATATAATGAAAAATTGTATTGTTATACTCAAAAAACATTCTCATGAAATGAATCATTATGTTTACCCAAGAATGGATGGAACAATATTATATTTATGACTTCATTTTGGAACATAAAATTTCAATCTATTTATATTCTAATCCAATAGTTAATGAACAATGGATCAAGAAAACAAAAAACTTATTTTCCACTATCTAGTGTACAGATCATGGAAATTTATTTTTTAGAGATCTACTATTTTAAATGAGAAGCAGTTGAATAGTGCAATCATTTCGATATCATGATTCAACATGATGAAAATGAATCAATGGTTTAGGAAATGTTCAAGAACTTATTTTTCATTATGTACTTTTGTTTTATTCTTCACACAAAATGGTTTAAGAGTTTCACAAGATTAAAAGAATGATGATTAATCCATCGATACCTATGTAGAAAATTTTACAATACTTGTGAGGTATGATTTTGGTTTTATCATACAACCTAAAAGTAAAGTTTATAGATTCTTTATTGGCCCAAAAACAAGTATATTATGGGTGTTATCCATAAGTGACATTAGTAACTATAAATGTATTGGTCGATGTATTATCAACGTGGAAATCGAATTTATAGTTAATCATCAATATCATGGTTTTGATAATTATATTAATATTGTATTCAATGGAAAATTTAAAAACCATAGAGAAATTAATATTATATTTCCTTTATGGTAAATGTGTGTGATGAAACATGCATGAAATTTTTATATGTAGAACAGTAAATGGTTTATGTTTGTAAGGTAATGTCACCAAGTAATTAATTTATGAACTAATATGAATAATTTAGCTAACAATGTGAATAGGAAGAAATCTACAGTGAATAAACCACACAAAATATAGTTTATCAAATGAATGTATTATGTGATATATGTTAACATGTTCACAAATGTAATGGTTAATTATGATTATTGACATTTGAAACGTTTGAAGAAAATAGACCATGGGGAATCTCATCTGATACTTTGTTATAAAAATTTTTCTGATAACTACATGGATAATGTTACACATTTATTCCACTCTTGATATGTGAATGATTATTTTAATATGGTTATACCAAATCATTCATATATGAAAACCTTTATTAGGTTATCATGATTCCAACAAAATGATTAGATGTGGAATTAGGAGTGGAAGACCCTAATGATATGATGATCTCATCCCATGTATATGATTCCTCTTGGGTTTACATTTTCTAGAATGTTATTCCCCTTAATATTTCCATTCTTCCCCTGATTTATTTTAAAATAATCTTAGGCTTGTATATGACTTATCTATATAAATCCAACATCAATAGTTGTGGAAGGGAAGTCACATTTCATATTCTGAATGAGCCTCTAATATCCTAAAAATTTAATGATAATTGGAAACTTCGAAAAGAGATCACATCCATTTTATGTGTCTTAATTACCTTTCTAAAGAATATTTTGTCTTTATTAGTTGAGGATAAACTAAACTACAATGATATAAAATTTTTGTGAGAATTTTTTGATGTCAACAAGAATAGTTTCCTAGACCTCCACCATAACATGATGTTGATATCTCAATATAAATCATACATGGTGCCACAAAAAGTCCAAGGACTCCCCGTATAATGGACCCCATTATGTTTTAGGAATTGAAGATGAATCTATATGAAAAACATTATACAAGTCGCATTTTGAAAACATTTCCACATTAGGTTGAAAGAGTTGTTTTCATTAAAAATAGTGATACATGAATGACATTTAGAATTACTTATTGAGAGAGGAATAATATCACAATTAAACAGAATTATCTCCTTACATGTATTGATGTCTTCTTTGACAAACTAAATTGACATAAAAACATTTTTAAGATTTAAATTCATTCTTCATATCATTAATTTAGGGTTTCTATGTAAGATATACCCTAGAAAACCTCATTTATAAGGTATGGACACTATATATATATATTGTGATGCTATTAAATCATACTAATTCCAATTACATCTTCATGGATTTAATTAATAGAGTTTTTATAGATTAAATTGATCAATTTATAGTATTCATTATTGATGATATTATAATCCATTAATAGAGAAAGGAAGAGAACAAAGATCACTTAGGAATAGTATTAAAGTACCTAAAGAAGGATAATATAAATGAAAAATATAAAATGTGTTATTTTTTTCTGAAAAATAGTTCATTTTTGGGTTATATAATCTCAATTGAGGGTGTATTAGTAGATTAATAAAAGTTGGAATCCATTTAATGTTAGCCATTTCCATCCATGGTCACTGAGAAATTTGTTATTCTTGGTTTATTATGATATTATTTACTATTTTTGGATAATTTCTAATGACTATCTAATCGAATCACTATGATAACACGTAAGGGATCCATATTCCTCTTGTTAGTAGAATATGATGAAAATTTCATAGAATTAAACAGAATATTAGTTAATAAACCAAAACTAACATTTCGAAATAGTGGAGTTGGGTTTATAATATATATTGATGTATCCAAGATGGAATTATGATGTGCTATTTTTTAGAATTTCAGGCTAAAAAATTATACCTCATGAAAATTGATGCTTCATGAAAAAAAATTATGAAACTCATGATTTTGTGTTATCTGATATTTGTTTCCCTTAAATATATGATTCCACTATACATATGGATAAATGTATGATATATATACCAATAAAAAAATATTGATGATTATTTTCACATTGAATTATTTGAATATTCTATATGGAATACGGTTATAATTGACTAAATATTATGATTTATCAATACATTACCATACTAGGAAGATGAATATGTTTTCTAAAGCATTGAGTTGAAAATATCAAGCTAGATTATCAATTATGAGGTTAAAAATGGATCCAATATTTTATGATTTTTAATTTTTGGATTTGGAAATATAGATGGAGGTGTAGAAATTTATTCTTGCTTAATTGAATGTTCAAACATCAATCGAAGTGAATATTAAGGATGAACATATAGAAGTTTTAGAGCTGAAAAAGTTAATTATAAATGTTCTTAAGTTTATCCTTTATCATTATTTAACGATAAGGATTTGTAACCATGGTTTTTTTCTATATAAATTGTATTTTTAGGAGAATGTTTTAGATAAATCTCATAGTTCTTCATTATCTATTAATATATGATGTATGAAGAGGTATATATATTTGAAAGAGTAATTATTATGGGATTAATTTAAGATAGATATCATAGAGTTTTTTATCAATGGTTTTAATATAATAAGATTAAGGATAAGGTAAAAATATAAAAAGTAATTGTTACATTACATAACCATACAAGAATGGAAATATGATAACCTCACCGTGGATTATGTTACATGAATATCCTAAATGTTAGATGTAAATAATGATATATGGGTTATACTCAATCACTATAAAAATTCGTAACTATTAATTTATATTAGATAAGAGTTTTATTCATTCATATTTCCAAGTTATACATTGAAGAAGCTACATGGTTTCATGGATTTCCACATTTCATTACGTCTGATTAGGATCCAAGGTTTACCCCATTATTCTGGTGATGTATTCTGAAATACCATGATATGGAATTGAGTTTTAGCACTGTATATCAACCTCATAAATAAGGTAAATCTAATAGAAAAAGTCAAACCTACAGTATATTTTGATATGTTTTTCATTGGATAATAAAGGTTGTTAGGACCAACACCTTCCAATAGTTGACTTTTCATACAATAATATCATTTACACATGCTTTTAGATAGCGCCTTATGAATACCATTATAAGAAGAAATATCGCTATATAACATTCAATAATGAAGTTAGAGAGTGAAACATATTAGGACCAAAAATATATAAGTTAATAGTAGAGAAGTCTAGAGCCGTTTGGTGAAACATTAATGAATCTCATAATCATCATAAATGTTATGATGAAAATCGCCAACATGATCTACAATGTGAATATGGTGATAAGATGTTTCAATAAAATTAACTATAGAAGATATATATTAGATTATATAGTATATAGAATCTAACACTAGTCTATATCAGTCCCCTAGGAATTCTTGATCATATCGAGATGATATCTTATTAGTTCGTGCTTCCAGTAATTCTCTCCCATGTAAATGATTTGTTCAATGTATCTCTCACAAAGAAATACATACCTAGACCTTGGTATGTAAAAAACTGAGTGATAATATGTCTCATGAATGATCTTTCTTATTTTTAAACACCAGCGTAGATTCTTTGTCATAAAAATAATGTTATGTGAATCATGACCAATTACCTAAGAAACGTGTTTTGGAAAATGAACTAGTTTGAGGAAGCTAGCTGGGAACCAATAGAAATGATGAGGAAAAATTATCATCATAATGTTTTATAAAAATGATTAATTTTTAGTGTTAAATTAATTTTAAAGGATATATATTGTAATATACTTTGTTTTTATGCATTTTTTTCAAAAAAATAAAATTTCTTCGATAATGACTATTACTTCTGACACTGAGTTTTTATACACTATGATAAAATATAAATACTATTATTAAACTATGGACATTATAAAAAAATATGTTAAAATAGAGATATAAATAGTTGTAAATATTTTTTTGAATATTAAGTACAATTTTTTTAATTAAATTTAACTTGTTGATAAAAATGTACATAATTTTTTAATAAATTCATTATATATTTCAAAAATTCTCAAAATAATGTTTTTTATTCTTTTCCCAAAAAAATTAAGTTTTTAATATTTTATGAAATTAAATTTATTAAATAGACATCATTTTTGAAATCATCATATAAATATTATACTAGGGTCAATTTGATAAAAAAATTTAAAATATTATTTTCTTTAACGAATAGTTAAAAATACTAAATATTAATTAAAAAAATGTTTTTTCATTTACATTATTTATAATGTTAAATAATATTTTATTTTTGGTTTTAATGTAAAACTACATCAATTTTGAATATTTTAATCTATTTTGTTTAATTTTAATTAATTTTGTTTTAAATTTGGAAATTAAATCCTTCTAAACTTTTGAACATTTTCCCTCTAAAAAATTAATTTCTCATCACATTAGTGGTATTAATTTTAAATATAAATATTCCAAATATATTAATTGAGTTTGGAAAAGGGTTCTATATAGTGAAATAAAATAAAATGAATTATTTAATCATGTAAAATTAATATTTTAAGAAAATTAATAGTGAAAACCGGAAAAAATAATTACTACGGTTAAGGTGAAATGGGTTTACTAGAGGGTGGAAAAATAACAATATAAGGGTTTAATTTAATATGAAAAATTATAAACTTTAAATTTTATAGATAGATTTCATTATTAAACTTCTCATGATATAATATATGGTCATTTTTATGATTTTTTTCTTGAAGCTGATATTTATATTTTGGATTATTATGGGAAATTTCCATGTACTTTTTAAGTGGGTTCCATTCACCAACTTATAAAAGGCCTCTGACAACGTCCACACCTTCACAACTCTAATGAAATTTAGATCACACAAATCATTCTTAAATTCCTCCCCAACTTACATATCCCTATTCTAGAGATGCTTTTCCTCCCAAAAGACCAACACTAGGGTTTTTAACAAGATTTCTGAAGGAGGTGCTTCTAAGAGAAGGTAGTTTTCCTCAGTGAGCCCCACCTTTTTAATTTTTCTCCACCATAAATTATGTATTAACACATATAATATAATAATACTAGTATCTCAAATATAATAATACAATACTATTCTAATGTAATAACCTATATCCATATCCACTTTTATAAAATGGGAAACAAAACCGTTGATCGTGTGTATAGATGACTAATTCTTTGCGAACCAACATATATAATTTTCCCACACCATCTGTCAGAATTTTGTGAAATAAAGGATTTAGTATTTTTATATTATATTTGTAATATAAATTCACTTTAGAATATATAACAAAATATTTATTCTTTTTTTAATTCCCATTCTATGGTGGATATACTAATGTTGATTATGTGTATGTTAGACTAATGCCTCGTGAGGGAATGTGGTCTTTTCACACTCATGATTTACATGGATGGTATTAAATATTTTATTTATGAAAATATGTGACTTATATGAAATATTTGTTGTTATTTAATTTTTAATTATTATTTTCTCTTCTTTCATTCTAATTTTTGATGGATGGATGCATTATTCATACTTTTGTACAACCTACCATCCCTATGAACACTGTATTTATTCTTCCTATATATAAATTTTGAAAATGAAAAAAACATTGAATATAATGAATATATATAACATTAATTTAATTATTAATATTTTGGAGATGATTTAATTTTGATTAATGTATAATAGTTAAGGCCACTAAACAAAAACTCTCCTGAAAAAATGGAATAGTTTTCAAGAAATACATATTTTAAAAAGAAATCATTAGAAATTGGGTGTTGCTACATTATAGATGTATCACATATTACATTATTAGTATTATTATTTATCATAAATATATTTATAAATAACATATTTATATTATTTTTGGTTGAAATATTTTAGGATGGGATCTAAGATTCATGTGGTATGAGATTTCTAGTTTCTCTTTTTTTTGTAAAAGAAATATACAAATTCAACACTATATTCTCCAATGTGGTTTATTGACATCCTAAGAATTTATTTTATAATGATTTCCATTAAAATTATGAGGATTATATATCTATTTATGATATATATTTTATATATTTTATGTTTCAAATGAAAGAAAATTGGTAATGTTTTTATGTTATATTATCATTGATTATCTGTATTTTTTATGATTAAGTCTCCTATGTTCAAATATTACGAAGTACCACTCAAAAATTATAAAAAAAATTAATTACCCTATTTTTTCATGTTATATAAAACTAATATTACCATTATATCCCTTTATGATGCTTAAAGTAATTGATAATGTTTTTTTTAAGAAAATCTGACTTTATTTCTCACATCAATTGAAAATTTGATTTCTAGAAAAACTATATTCTCCAAATACATTTTCAAAAATGATTTCCATATTATAAAATTGATTCTTTAATTTAATTTTAACACATTTATTACATATTATTTTTTAAGGAATATTCTATTCATTTTTAAAATAATGGTCGTTTGGATATTACAAAAAATGTGAAATGAATTTTTATCATTGCATGGATAGCATGCATGAGACATTCCACCATCTTGAACCGATAATTATTTAACTATTCCATAATATATTTTAAAGGTTATTTCAAATGAATAGTATTTCAAATATATTTTAAGAATATTTATTAAAGAGTGATCTTCAATGAAAAGTCATTTTCCTTGAGAATTAATCCATGTGACTTTTCCAAATCATTTTACATATAAGATAACCTCCTTAGATGTTTAATGTTTTTTACATAATGATATTATAAAGGTATTTTATTATTATTATATCACATAATTTTTTATGTTTTGGATGATAATACATTTTTGAAACTCATTTCTCTTCCCTGGGTTATACCATGATACATTTATTATAAACCCCATTTGTTTTTATGGGTTGTACTATGATGAAATCATTATGAACCCTACTTCATTTCCAATATTTATGATATGATGAAATTTTTTATAAAACACATTTGATTTAATGGGTTATTATATGATGAATGATTTATGACCTTTTGGAACACATTTGTGTAATTTTCGTTATGAGATGGGTGGGACCTACATCTTCCTCTAATGCATTTGTTAATGATTTGTATCACATGAATTCCAAAAGACTATAATGTGGAGTGAACCAAGTTCAATGTAGAATTTTTGTTTCTAAAATAATGGTCATTGGAGTAGTCATTGACTACTATGATGGTTTGGGTTGTATACCCATTACACTATGATAGATTTGGAAGTTAACCATGTCTACTACAGAAATGATTTTATTTTCCTATGTGAAAGCCAAATTTTCATGTCTTGTGAATTTTTTTCTCTCATGGATCATGGTCCTGGATTTATTATTTATTCTTTTCTACAGAAATAAAAAAAATTATAACATGACTAATGATTTTTATCTTAGATATAAATGGTATAGTTTTCATATATTATATTCATGTTCTTATACCCCTATTTCCAGGTAATGAATAAATATCTACCTTGTATAACATTACTGATCTTCTAAGATCACCATTTATTATGTTTCCTTTCCCCAAGTTATGGTGAAATGTACGACATATGATATGTATAAGAAGGTTTATAGTTATGAATCAAATAGTGGGATATTTTTAAATTTACCCATGAACTATTTGTTTTTGTTTCTAAGATTCCAAAGGCATTATACATTTATGATCATGAGGAGTGTATTTTTTTATATAATAAATTTAAAAAAATGATGTAATTGCTGTATATGATGATCCTAGGTTGATATACTAATGAAAATTATATAATACTTACATATATATATATATATATATTTATATATATTATTAATATTAATCAAATTCATCCTTATCATTATCTATATAATAATAAAATGAAAAAATATCACATCCTTCCATTGAGGTAGCAATCCACACATACACATGAAAGACATTATTTTCTTCCATATAATTGGATGGGAAAAAGATATATGTGATATTATACTTCCATAATAATTTTTAGGTCTAA
The DNA here is from genome assembly GCA_963277665.1 of Viscum album. NCBI lineage: Eukaryota > Viridiplantae > Streptophyta > Magnoliopsida > Santalales > Viscaceae > Viscum > Viscum album. Next base: position 1,009,271,056 of record OY728127.1, read on the forward strand.
AATATCACTTATATTCATTAATTTTAACCTTACAACCGTCCATCTAATGTGTAAGGAAAAAATTACATTGCATTGTGATGCAGTAGTCTGTTGTGCACATGAGTGACATTATCATGTTCCTTAAGAATTGAATTTATGAATTTATATTTGATATATTAAGTAAAAAAGTATAATAATTTTAAAAATATGATATATATAAATTTAATGAATCCACATTTCCTTGAATATAAAATCGAAACCGGAAAAACACATTTTATCAATCTTTGCGACAACAGTCTCACATACACACGAGCGACATTTTTTTCCAATGGATGGGAAAGTAAAAAGGTGTATGTGATATTATAATTCAATTAGTATATTAATATAAAAATTATATATACATATATATATATATATTAAATTTATCCTCGTATGTAGACATGAATGGGGGTGTTGGAACGAAAATTAAATCGGTTCGTGAGGTGGATTTCATCCATACTAACGATCAATGATTTTGTTTTCCATTTTATGGAATTATAGATATATATGTGTAATAATATTAACATAAACAAATATAAATATAAATGTTACAATGTTTTATTATATTATAATGTTTTATAATGATTTTAAGGATTTTTCATAAGAAATAAATCAAATGCACATGTTTAAGAATTCGACCTCTTTTCTGGAGTTCCTCAAAAGGTTTGTACCTAAAATAATTCAATTATGGGATTTAAAATCAATATAATGCCTCTAAAATTCTGGTTTGTAATTATTGAAGATAAGTTTTTCGGTATTATCAAACCCAATGTTTCATGGTACAGTAAAGAGGGAATGATAGGGGTACTCTTGTATATGTGGGGACAAGACATACATTGAATATTATAAAATAGAATGTTATATTCTTGTTTTCTTCAAGATAATCACCTCAAATATTGGTTATTATCAATCCTCAAAACCAATAAAGTCTTAATAATCCCATAAAAATCGTGTTGGATATGTTTTAATTCATTTTTTACACATATATTCTTTGATTAACCCCTATTATTTCATTTATACCATAACCATGACAATTATGTTTTACTTATTTTAGTATTCATTATGTTAAAAAATTATGTTGAAATTAATACATAATGATAATTATGATGCTTATAAATATAGAATAAATATTTCCAAATTCATTTCATGGATTTTAAATAGTGAAATTGAAAATTATACTTAAAAATATATTGAATGAATGATTCTTCCATAGGAAAATTTTCAAAACAGTGAAATGTTTTTATACCATAATTCATCATTGAATGTATTAAAATCACATAAATTATTCTTATCTTAAAATAAAAATATTAATTTTACAATAAAATAAATTAAAATACAACTTTTCATTGTAATTATTATAAATGAAAATGTAGTTTTAAACAAGAATCCATATTTTTCAATTTTAATCTAAAATATTAATATTTTCAAAGAATTCAATTAAAGTAACCGGAAGATATTTTTGACAAGTAAATTTTTAAAAATATGTTTAGTTTTTTATTTTTTTAAATATTGGAAAACATTAATTTTAATTTATGTTTTCAAATAATTTCTAAAAAATAGAATACTATAGTTAATTGGAAAAAAATCATCTTTTTATTTTTAATAGCTCTCAATTTTTTTCTAATCATTACAAAACAGTTGAATTTTTTTAAACATTTGGGAACCATATAATTTTCATTATTTAGTTATATCTATTAAATATTTCTAATTTTAAAAATAGATTTTAAAAAAATTCTATATTTTTTTCATTCATACTTAGCGATGTGTGTCCCACATGTGGTCGAAGATATTGAATTTATTTAATAGTAAATATATTTTTAAATCTTGTGGTATTAAATTATCATTTATTATTACTGTATTTTATCATATATGTTTTCAAACATTTTTTTCTCCATTTAAATTCTCATGTTGTAACATTTTACAAAACATAAATTAATTTTGTTCTCTCGATTTTATATTGATCTGAGATATTAGGGGTTTGATATTTAAATATTATTTTTTTGAAGCCCACATCAAAAAATGGTTCATAAAATGTCCTTTTAATATGATATAAAGGTACGTAAAAAAGGACGTGTAGAGTAAAATATTAGTAGGGTCCAAATTAGGAGATAATTTGTAAAAATTAATGATATGGACAATTATGTAGAGGACAAATAAAAATAGTGTGACCTAAAAAATTGATCACATGAAATTGAATAATAAATGGAAGGATAAGTACCTAAAAACTATATATTTGTGATGATTTAAAACACTATTTGATTCATTGTATATAATGGTAATATGATTATATTCCCTTGAAATCCATTTACTAAGGTTTAGGAGAAATTTTAATATCTAATAATATAAGGGAAAATAAATTCTTGATATCTTTCTACTTAAAAATATCTATTTCATCATTGGGTTGTTATTAAATCAATTTCCATATGTCCTATTAAACAATGAAATGAATATCCAAAAATGATTTTATTATTCCTGAAGAAATAAAATTAACTTTTAATGGAGTTTAGGATCCATAAAATAATGATAAGTCATTACTTAAATCTATGGAAATATTTAAAAACCAAAATGGTTATGCAATGTTATCCAATATAATACAAAAGCCTATTAAACCTAATAGTAACACCACTTGATTAAAAATAATAATTATCCATTAAATAATTTTAGTAAAAAAATGACATAAAAAAGAATATCCCATAGTCCACTTGAAGGTGAATCACCAATTCCACCCTCTGGTTGTGGGTTTAACTCTCATTGCCTTACCATTTCTAATGGGTTCTCACCCACCATACGAGTTTTCCTTCTACAAAAGCAGTATTCATGTAATTCCTATAAAATTCTCAAATTGTAATAACCCATTATTATCAGAACATCAATCTTATGATATACCAAAATTGTTACCAACAAATTCCTAAAAACATATATTCCATTATTATATCAACATCATATATTTAATAAGGTTTATCCTCCCACAATCTTGTGTTTTCCATGAATTTCATCTTTCCACTAAATACATCTTCCTAGTAATCAGTACCATTCAACAATTTCTATGAAATCCTTAAATAAAATGTACTATCATACATTCCATACACTATTCATAATTCGGATTAAATAAATATCATATATATAATAATGATATAACATAATTCATGAATCCAAACCAAATCACCTTAATCATTCCACTTCATTTGTTGTAATAACATAAGCTTTCCATTGATCCTTTAGGCTCATTTAATGTATATTCCCATGATTCAAGGGGAATTACTTTTCATATCAACCCACTTATTTATAGTTGATTAATTTCACATTGGAATATACATTATTAACCATTAAATCACAAGAATGGTCGCCTTTATATTCATACATATTGAAAATCCCATTCATATCAAGAAAGTACTAGAGTATTTTTTCTCATAATTATCGCATGTTGTAAATCATTCTTTCCTTTCATCCCTTTAAATATAATTTTATCTTCCATCTCATTATAATATTAGTTCCATTCATAGACATAAGACATGTATAGTTCATTATTTTTCTTTATAACACATGATACTACATCCTCATATGATGAAAAGGTTTTGGTGACTAGTTCCCTTAATAGAATTATTATTGGATCATAATTTTAATGATCATTATTTTTCATTGTATTATATATATTTTCCACGACATTACTTACTATCCATTTCAAGTTGGATTAAAACATAAAAAAATTCATGTTTCTTTAATATTAATCCCAATAACTGCCTCTCTAAATCCACATACTACTCATATGGGAAATAATTTCGAATGAGGTGAATTTAAAATCCTTCCACTTCATGTTCTCTATTTGTTATACATAATAAAAGTTTTGATTCATTGACCACCACTGATCTACATGTCATAGTAGATATGTAAAATCGAGTATAACTTTATCCATTTCATTTCATCCCAAAATGAGACATATCTTTTCTAAGGATCATATCAATTTCATAGCTACATATGGATTTTTATACCCATTTAATGATGGATGTTGATGAAGAATGAAAAGATCTAACATTGTTTATATATGTATTGGATCAGCATGATTTTCCATATTTGGAAGGATATTACTTATAAACTGAGTTAACCACACCAGTATCCTCATAGTTTTACTTCTTCCTATAGTATATACAATTCCAAAATAATTATATTTCACATGTGGGAAATACCTAAAAAGAGTATGTTCATTGATATTATTCTCATTAATTCCACGCAATAACATTTATTAACAATTTTACACACTAAATTATACTATACAATTATGAGACATAATGTATATTCCCAAAACTGGTGGAAGAATGAACATAAATTGATATATTTATACACAACTAATCTTGGAATAATAAAAGGGTTTATTTGGAAATATTTTCAAATAATAAAAAATTTCAAGATCATTCTTCATGGTTTGTAAAGGAAATATGAATTATCCAAAACATATCACTTTGTAATATCATAGATGTTGTAGAGTAAAGTCTATTTTCATAAACCATGTAATGTTATTGTCAATCCTGAGACACATTTTTTTCAAGGATATTAACCCTTTGTATAACAATGAAAAAACCACAACCAGATGTAGTATCTAAAAAGATATTAATTTTTTATGAATCCACATAATATCCTCCCTATTAAAACATTATGATGTTATTTTATACTAGTCTAAAAATTCATTCTTATGCTTATTTATATCATGTATGTTGTTTTGAATCAAGTTTTCAAGGATTCTACTAAATTTCCTCTGATCAAAATTGTAATGTTTCTAAAAATAGCAGACCAGGGTCAGTGATTTGTTTATTACATTATCATAAGATATAAGGAATCACATCTCAAAGGGATGAATAGTTTATTAGTCTTAGTAAACATGATAAATTCTAGGGTCATATTTTACAATTGAGAACCTATAATATAATCAATGTTTTATTTTACAATTCGATATTTCATTGAAGCATATCCCTACCTATCAATAAAAAAAACTTCTTATCACCCTGGGGAAAATAAACATAATGGGTGTGGTCAAATTATCAATAAGGGTAATAATAATGTGTAATATATGAAAAATTAAATCATAATAAATATTTCAAGGTTAATAAATTTAAAAGATTATATTTATTCAATAACATTAGAATAATATGGTTGGAATAAATAATGAATAAATAATTCCATATATGTAATAAAATAATCTTGAAAACCTTCCATGGATATTTTAACATATCAAATAATCACAGGGAAATTAGTTAGTAATCTCATAATAAATTAATTCATGGAGTCAGACTTCATAAGTGTACCATAAATGCCTTATTTTAAGACATATAGTAAAAATTCGTATATCCTCAACCAAAAACACTTTACAGTTTGTATCACAGGACATAGAGATGAATCCAGGGATGTCAGAGGACCCTATATCCACTAATTAAGTCCTTTTAATTCCTCATATTAAATGGTAGAATCATTATCAATATAGGAACTCACATTGGGAATATATGATATGAAATATTTTCAATTACACCAATAGATAGATTTAATCATAAACCATATAGAGCAGTATGAATTGTATAAAACATGTTTAGCCACATTGAAACATATCACAAACCATTTATATAAATACCAACAAAATTCCATTAAAAAACATCATGTGGAAAATGTCATTTTCACTTTGAAAATATTTTGTAAATATTTTTAATTGAAAATAACATTTAGAATATTTAAATGAATATTTTAAACATTGAGTGTCCATGATGGTACTAAATTCCATAAATTATAAAATAAATATTCAATTCACATTTTAAGTGAAATACAAATGGGATTTTTTTGGAAAATAAAAAAAAGATTCCATTAAAAAATAAAAACTGAAAAATTGATAAAAATAGAATTAACAAATCATTTTTAGAATTTTAAAAACTTGTTTCATTCCTTTTTTTTGAAAACACGATTTTGGAAGAAAATTGATTTTCAACTGAAGAGTAAAATAACATAACATTATTTTAACAACATATTTACTATAATTATAAAATCTAAAGATGGAAAATGGTACAATTACTTGAAAATGTCATGAATAACAAAACATGATGAAAATTTATGAGTTTATTGAGTGATATTTTCAATACATCCTCATTAAAAAATTTATAATAAATAATCATGATAAATGATAATATGGAAAAACTAACTACTTCCACATTGATAACATTTGAATCATTATATCAACAAATGAAATAAATTAAAATTAAGCAAAATATATAGTGATGATAAATGAATTCATGATATACATATCAATTGTGAAGTATACACAACACACAAAATATCTGGTTGATGAATATGGAATACGTCTCAAGGGTGTTAATGTGAGATGAGATACACATACCTCAGTTTTGATATCCTTTGTATAAGTTTTAACAAAAATTTCTATAAATATAGTTAAATTATATATATATATTACTTAAACATACTTATATATTTCCTAACATATATTATTTACTTATGACCTTTTATTACATGTTTATTAAAAATTCAATGTTAAAATCACATTTTTTGAAATAAAAACATAGTTTATCATGTATGATTGGATTTTGTTTTTGTTTTTGGTATTTTTACCTTAATTATTGTCACATAAAATCATGAATTTAAAGTATGATAAAAATTTCAAATATATTCATTATATGTGTATTTAGATAAATACATAAATGTTTACGATAGAAATTCATTACACCATTCATATAGAGGTTATGATTTACATTCAAAAGAATCTTGCTTACATTTTCTCGATAGTTGGAATAAATGAAGAATAAATATCAATTCACCCATATAGAATCAATATTATTTTAGATATAAAATATATATTAATAAAAAACATTCATATTACTAAATATGTAGAAATAAAATGACAAGAAATTCACATCGCATTGTGGGGGAAGTAGTTTACAAATACGAACGAGCTACATTATTGTTTCCAATAGATTAGGAGGTAATAAGATAGATATATATTATATATCTAGATTTATTTTTTTTTAGTTTATATAAAATATGTTTTTTAATTTTCACATTACGAACTTCTGTGTAATGTGTAAGATAAAAACAAATCACATCACTTTGTGAGGCGGTAGTTCCTCATACAGAAGAGAAATGTTATCATATGATCCATGGAATGGAAAATAAGAGATTATATGTGATATAATAATTTATATGGTATAATTATGTTATATATAATCTATATATCCATTAATTATATACTTATTACCTTCTATGAAAAATGGAAACAGGAAAAACACATCACATCGTTTCGCAAAACAGTTCATGCCATACAGACAAGCAGTGTTATTTTTATTCCATTGGATTATGAAATATAAAGGTAGATATGATATTATAAATATAAATCTATATTAATTTCATAAAACATAACTACAGAAGTTATATCTATAATTATATCCATAATTTAATGGTGGTGATCATAATAACACTACATCGGTTTGTGAGGTGGTAGTCTGCCGTACAAATGAATGATGATTTCGTTTTCCATTTTATGGAAGTGGAGATGTATTTGGATTATTCAATTATCATTATAAAATAATAGAATATATGGTAAAATGGTGTTATAATATTTTTATATTTGAATATTATTTCACAGAGGTGGAAAAAAATAAAACATATACACATGTTTAAGAATTGTACATATTATTAGGAGAGCCTCTTTTGGTTTATAACTAAATCATTCATAGGGCGCATTACAAATATAAAAAAATCTTCTTGGATTTGGGAATATAATTGAGAAATATATTTTCATTTGTCTTGTATGAACCAAATGGTATTATAATTCTGGAAAGGCTGCGATAGTGGTGGAATTTTATTAGTGGGGGAGGGGACACACAAGGAACATCTAAAAAGATATTGTTTCACCCCCATTCATGTAATGATTAATGTCTAGAAAATGGTTCATTATACAACCTTATATGATATATGGTGTCAATATGATAGTAAAATGTGTTTTGGATATGTTTTTGGTCATTTTTAATCCTCATAATTTTAGTTTCATCCCAAGTAAATCAATTTTACATTATCTGTTATAATTAATGTTTACTATTTATACTATAAATTATGATATAGAATTAGGTTTAATATATTAGATATTATTAATTTTTATTATTAAAAATATTTAATATAAATTTTAAAATTTATTTGAGGAATTTATTTAGTTTAATTTAAAATTAAACATTTATATGTGTGGAAAAAACTATTTTTACAACAAAAACATTCAAAAAATTCAAAATATTTTATATCATAATTCAATATGAAATGGATTAAAAGGACATAATGTATTGAAATCGTAAAATTATTTTATTAATTTTATGTTAAAATGAATATAATATATAATTTTTCCTTTCAAATAATTTTAAATAAAATGTAGTTTTATTTAAAAACTTGTATTGTGCATTATTTATAAAAAAATATCATCTCATAAAAATTTTCAAAATCACCAAATGATTAATTTTACAATTATATTTCAAAAAATAATATTTTATTATTAAATTTAATTTCAAAAAATTGAAAATTTTATTTTTAAATTAGTATTTAAAAGAGATACTAAACAACATTTTAGAAAATTACAGTTTATTAGAAAACCATTCATTTTTATTAATATAGTTCTTATTTTATTTAAAATCAATTGGTAACCATTTAATTTATTTATTACTTGTGTTAATAATATAATTTTTATAATTTATTTATTTTAAATCATACATATTAATTGAGAAACTATACAATAATGATCTTTAATATAACAGTTCATTCAGACTCGGCGATGCGTGTTCTATAAGCTATCAGAGATTGAATTTATTTCGATATAAATATGTCTTAAAATATCAGGGTGTTACATTCTCAAATTATCTCAGTATTTTTGTGACATATAAACTATGAAACACGAGGTTTTACTTTTAAAATCTCATGTGTTTAAATTTGACACCGCTTAAATAAATTATAACCTAAAAATTTAATCATTATATAAAAAATTAAGGGTTTGAAATTTAGAGACACCTTTAATGGAATCCATCGTCATAAAAAGGGTTCATAAAACACCCTCCAGATTAGAGTGAATGGAAATAACAAAGTGAATCTATAATAATACATAATTAGGATTTCATGTTGCATAACAATGGTGGGATGTGAATATTTAGACATAGAATAAAATATTAAATATTTATATCGGTTTATAGTGTTCATTGATCACTTGAATGTGAATTATCAATAGTATATGATGAATCTAAAAAAAAATTATGAGATGCGTTATTTGACCATTTGATTCATTGTATAAGTAGGTGATATGATATCATGATTGTTTCATGCTAATTTACTTATTATCGAGGAATTATGTTTATTTTCTAATAATATAATGATATATACTTGATATTATTAAATTTTATAATAATGATATTATACTTTGGTTGTGCTTAGATCAGTTATAATTCATATCTTACTCCTTGAAATTGATTTACAATTAATAATTTTTTATGCACGATGCACTAAATTTAACTTCTACTAGATCATAATATCTATAAAATAATGATAAGGTTTTACTTATATATCGGAATGTTTTATAAAAAATGGTTAACACATATTTTCTAAGATAATACATTAATATGTAATAACAAATAGTAAAATTTTTGGATCAACATTAATATATCGCAATCAAATAATTTAGGTAAAAATAATGACATATTAACAAAAACATCACATAGGAAAATTGTATACAACACACACTTTTTAGTAATCTATTGTGTTTTCATGTCCCACAACCTATCTGGATGTGATGGGTAGTCACTCAGCTTGTGGGATGTTATTTTTCTAAAACATTATTAATCTAATTATAGTAATGATCCATGATAAAAAAACCCACAATAACTTTTCTATTAAATGTAATACAAACCTTAATGGATACCAATACCATTATAAAAACATCTTCAAAATTATTATCTCAACTCTAGGAATATACTAATGGACATCCTTCCTCAATATTGTGTTATCTAGGAAATTCATCATCCTCTGAGTCACATTTACTAACTATTTATAGCATTCAACATGTTCTCATAAATCCAAATAGAAAAGGTATTATAATATAATCTTTATAAACTTTTCAATTCTAATAAACAAAATATCATTGATAAAATTATCTTATAACAATATTATTGAATCCAAGTAGATGAAAATTAATCATTACACTTATTTTATAGTAATAGAATAGCCTTGAACATGATCACATATCATAATTTATAGACTAATCCCTTGACTCCAGGATAGTTCAATTGAGTTATTCCTTATCTTTATAGTCAAAGTAGTATAAATTTGAAGATTATTTATTACCCATGAAATCATTATAATGGTGGCCTTTCACCCCACACTTGTAGTAAACTAAAATTCCATTTTGAAATTTTCTTGATTGTTTCTATCAATAATTATCACAGGGGTGAATATTTCATTCTTTTATTCCTTTTATCCAACTTTTTATATTCCACCCAATTCTTCTCATTCTCTATTTCAATGCCATAAGACTTGGATAGGAAATTCTATGTCCTTATATTACAAGATACTATATCCTCTCCTGATGATAAATTTATTGATATTATTTATCATTAATATATTGAATTAATACCATTAGAAATAGTGATGATCTTTCTCTTTGGATTAGGTGGATAGTCCATATAATTCCTTTTTCACACTACAAAGTTTTATTCATTCATAGAAACATTTTCATCTTCCTTTTTTCATATTCTCTTGAATTTTCCCACCAAATCCACTCGTTGATAATGGGGGAAATATGTTTACAAGAATAGAACCTTAAAATACATCCCATGAATGAATTTTTTATTTTATCTCCATCTATAGTATTTTTAATCAATTACCAAAATTGATCCACATCTCTTGAGAGATGATAAAATCAAGGAAAAATTTCTCCCATTCACTACTTCTCAAAATGACAAATATCTTCCATAAGAAACATATATATTACTCCTCATAAATAGAATTTTAGACCCACTGAATAACAATGGTTTGATAATGCATTAATTTTTCTAAAAATTTATTTCCACATTGTAAATCAGTAGATTATTCAATATGGGAATGTTTTTTACTCATAAATTTAGTCATATAACTTAATGTGGTTGTAATTTTATCAGTTCCATCCTAATCTATAGATCCATCTTCATTATTATTCCCTATGGTAAATCCCTACATGGAGTGTCTGGATAAATAAAATTCTCATTACATTGACAATGGTCAATTTCTTAATAATGGAATACACTATATTAGATCATAACATTATGAAACATATTTTTTAAATCCAAATCTAGTGAAACACATTACAGAAATTGAAAAAGAAATTCATATATAATCTCTAAATCATAAACATGTTTTCTTTATGGATTTTTTCAAATTATAGAATAATTTTGATGTCCATTATAATAGTATATACTTAAAATTTGAAATATCCAAAGAATACATATCGGGAATTTTCAAATAGGTTCACTGGGAGGCACATTATTGTGTACTAGTTATTTCACAATTGAATCCTAACGTGACATTTCAGTGATATTATTCCTAGGTAAATCTATTCTAGAACCACGCCCACTTGAAGTATATAGACAGAAATTCATTTCTAGTTCAAACACATAATCTATTCCTTACAAAAACAATATGGCGTTCTTATATACTTATCTATAATTTCAATCATAAATTTAGGATCAGTTATATATGATTTCCTAAATGTAGTTACAATGGTTTTCAATAATGATTGTTTGATTCCAATTGTAAAGACCCCAATCTGAGTTTCACAACAAAAATGGATTATTTATTACAATGGAATAACATACAAGGAATCACAATCCAATTTTTTGAATAGTTTTATAGAATTAATAAACTTGAAACACCCTCGAATCTTATTTCACAATTGAAAACATAGAACATACAATTTGTTTTCATTTATAATTTCATATTTCCCCATAGTATATCCATACTTGTTAGTTATAAAATAATTCAAATCATAATGGGGAATATAATATAAAATACATGTGTGAGATCAAACACTCAGTAAGGGTATGATTAATACATAATATATGATTTAATAATGAATTATAAATATGGCTAAGTAAACAAGTAACACACAATCCATTTATTAAGTAGCATGAACATAAAATGGCATGTATATATATTTATCAAATTGTGTCTAATATGTAATCACATGATTATGTGTCTTTTCTATAAATATTATAACTAATTGAATAATAACCTGAATATCAATGACTATTATCATAATGAGAAATGGAATAGTTCCATACAACCAGGCCATACTATAAAGGAATCATTCAAAGACATCTTGGAATGGGTAAATTCTTGGTTAAAACACAAGATAGTTTGTCTCATGAGACCCATTAATGTATCAAATGGCTATAGAGGGCCCCAAATTTAACAAAATTATTCCAATTCATTTTTCTTATGAAATGGGTGAAACATAATCAAATAAAACCCTTTTTAAAAAAACATCCATATGAAATGATAATAGTAAACTAAATCATTAAAAATAATCTTAATGAATCTAGAGTAATATGAATGGTATCAAACTGGTTCATCTATAGTCAAAATGAGCATAAAAATATGAAGAAAGAATAAGGATGATAACATTACAACATATCCATAATATAACATATTTATTGTAGAAGAATGATGTCGTTGATGAAATGAATAAAATAAAAATTCCACTAAAAATATTCATAGGAAAAGTATTCTTCTCACATTTATGATATTTTAAAAAAAAGGATCAGTGAAAATTTTGAAAATAATTTTCATTAAAAATTAATTTGAAGCATATAAAGTAATATTTAAACAAATTACTGTTTATGATGATGTGAAACTCTATACATGTTAAAATAAATATTAATTTCACATTTATGATAAAATACAAACATGCCTTATTTTGAATATGACATGAAGATTCCATTCAAACCATTATAAAAAAATCATAAATTTGTAATAATTTATTTAATAAATCAAATTTTCCTCTTTTTTTAATATTAAATAATTTTATAAAACCTTTTTCTATAATAAAAAGGCTTTTTGACTGAAGGTATATTTAATGTGAGATTTGTTTAAAAAAAATTCATAGTAATTTTATCTACCAAGGATAGAAAAAAGGAACTATTACCTGAAAATTTCATGACAAACCTTAATAATTGAACTTTTTTGAGTTTCCTGTGTAAAATATCATTATATTTCCTTGTTGGAAATTCAGTTATAAATAATACTGACTAATGGTGATATTTTAAAATAAAACATTACCACTTTATTATTTTTTTAATCGGAATACCCATGTATGAAATAACATAAAATTAAAAATGAAATAAAATTAATGTAATAGTATTCATTATATAATTTATATACAGGGATGTATGTAGAAAAAAAATTTATATGTAGTGAATATGGTATACATCTCTTGGAAGAAAAAGTGAGACACGAAACCCTTACCGTAGGTTTCAATTCCATAATATACAATCAAAACAACTATAAAATATAAAATTAAAATAAATACTTTGTGGAAAAATAATTATATATATATATATCATACCACATATATGATTTACTTATGATCATTAATGATGGATTTACTAACAACCCCTTACTAAAATAACTTTTTATATAATAATAACTTGGTTATTGATGTAAGTTTTGATTTGGAATATTCATTTTCATTACATTGATTATGGTTTAATAGTATAAAAATATTAAAACATGATATTAATATCATATATATTAATTATGTTTTTATATATTGTAATCTATAAAAGATAATTATAAAGGAATAATTACACAGTTCATGGAGATTGTAGTGCACATGTATGGATGATCACTATTTCCATTATGGATGGAATAAAAGGAAATTAAATATTAATTCAACAATATAGAAACATTATTATATTATATATATGACTTATATTAATATAATATATTCTAATTACCATTAATTTTAGAATAAATTAAAAACATTTTACATCACAATGTGGAGGCATTAGTCCACACAAATACACGAGGGGTGTAATTTTTTTCCAATGGATTATAATTTAAGAAGTAACATAATTTACCTATACATAAAATATTTATAAGCTTCATTTAAGTCAATAATTTGAAATTATTATACGTTGATGGTCTTTTCAATTTTAGAGCATTAGATAATTAGGCTAACTCATACACAACATCTTAAATATTAAAATCTAGACACTTCTACTCAATATACATTTTTTTCACAACCCAACCCATGGGGCCCATAACATGACTACCCTAAGCCCGCCTTCCAAAGGCCATGGGCTGGCGACTAGCACCAAAAAAGTATTTCCCAAAACTGGGAAGGCATTGCCTTTTTAACCTATAAACTCATGCAACCAAGCACAGATTGAGATACGAACACGAGTAAACTGAATTGTAAATAGAGTAAGTACAGTAAGTAAAAAGGGGCCAAAATACAAGCCTAAACTGGAAGTAAAAGAAAAACTAAAAGTACAAGTAAACTGAAAAGATCAAATGAACACCCGCCAAGGATCCTACCTGAATGGTAGGTAAAGATCTCAAATAGTCGTCTATGTGGTATGCCTCGTCTAGGTCCACCTCCGAGCTACCTCCAGTCCTGGTACTCTCATCCTCAGTCAGCGATGTCCACCATCTACACCAAACACAACAAGGTGTGGGAACAACCCATGCAGGGGTGAGTATAACGATTTCCATGACCCGTCCTTAGGGCATGATCCAAGACTACCCCAAGCCCGCCTTCCATAGGCTAGGGGCCGGCGACTAGCACCAAAGGTGAATCCCTGATATAAAGGAAATGCATTGCCTTTTAACCTGTAATACCCAAATAGTCTTAACATATGAAGTAGAGGAAAAAATTACTAAAAAAAGTAATGTATGCTGAAAGTTTGTGGGTAAGTATACAAACTCAATTGAACAACAAGTACACGTACAAGTAAAAAGGGAAGACCACACCTGAATCATCCACCGGGGAATCCTACCTGAAGGGTATGTACAGAACTCGAAAAACTCATCCCTGTGGTATGTCCCATCAAGTCTAGCTCCGAATAGCCTTTGTCCGTCCCCCTCATCCTTGATCACTAATGTCGGTCGTCTGCACAGAACACAACAAGCTGCGAGCAAAGCCCGTGCAAGGGTGAGTATAAAAATACTCAGTAGGGGACCCCGAGACCCCGGAAGGTATCCCGAATTCGAAAAAGGATAAACCAATGTAGAAAGATACAATCATGAAGTATCAACCAACCATACTTAGGTATATGACCGTACATATACCTATGTTACCAGTCATAGTCTAGCTCAAACTCTTGAGCCCAAACACAACCTAGTCCACAAAGGAAGTAAAGTCAATCACCAGGATGATAATGGTTGAAAGACATGACTCAGCTCACATAGGTATACATCATTCATATGGTGACAGAGATGATCAGATGTAATCACTAATTCATCTATGTTTTTGGACCCACATAGGATACAGGACCAGCTAAGTTGTCGGACCCACACATGATACATGACTAGCTATTCTATCAGACCCACACAGGATACCGGAATAGAAGTCAGAACTGTCGGACACACAGAGGATCCTAGTATAGTATTCCTCTTTTTCGAACCCACGGAGGATTCCAGAACAATATTCATCGCTTTCGAACCCACGTAGGATTCCGGTACAATAGTCGTCGCAGCCAGCTCTATGGTTTCCTCACACAGCACGCTCGATTCTAGGAGGGTCTGCTCCTAGAGTCAAGAGTCGATACATAAACAGCCACAATGTCTTGAGTTGATGTATCCTATAGTTATGTCTCATCAATAGGAACCCAACATGAGAGACGACACTTCAATCAGACGCCCGATCTGAGAGTTATTGGCATTTCTGTTCCAGGCGCCCGGTTGAATTTACGCTCGATG
The DNA here is from genome assembly GCA_963277665.1 of Viscum album. Lineage (NCBI taxonomy): Eukaryota > Viridiplantae > Streptophyta > Magnoliopsida > Santalales > Viscaceae > Viscum > Viscum album. Next base: position 1,009,287,040 of record OY728127.1, read on the forward strand.
CAAACCTGGACGTTTTCAAAATTTGTCCAAAACTAACTTATAATATAGCAAAAGGAATGACTCGTCGCGAGGGTCCCAGTGCCATTGAAATTGTGTCGTTCGAACGCATGGTCGTGAAGATATTCGTATTAATTGAAGTCGATCCTGGCCTGTCAAGCCCAGTGGGCACTGGCGAGTCGGCCCGACCCGACTCCGCAAGTCCGACCTGGCTGGGGGTCGGCATGGGTCGGAGTGGCGCGACCGACCTGCGGACCAGGCCCACACTACCGGCCATTCCAGTTCTCCCGGCGGCGCTACCTATCCACTGCCCAGCCGGCCGTAGCCAGCCGGTTCTGCCCGGTGTGGCGCGGCCCACCAGCGAACCCTCCTCATCCTTTGATAACATTTGGTTTTATAAAACAAAATTTTATACGACCAAGAATGAGGTTATAATCTCATTTTTAAAATTAATACAAAATTCCCCTACCTTTATTTTGATGATCGCTTGACGGTGTCATGGAAAGAGAATTCGAAGACGTCGTCGTACTTTGTGCTTGTCAGCCGCCGCTGATCCCGAGCTCGAGCGTCGTCCTTGTTCTTCATCGGATAGAATTTCATTCTTCATTGAAGATTATGTCCTTCTCCTAGAATCTCCCATGTCTTCCCAAAGATCCACCCCCAAAATGAATGTTTCCAACAAAACCCCCAAACTAAAATAATATGCTCTCCTATTATTTTATTGTAGACAATATTTTCAAAAGATTTCAAAAGCTATAATTAATTAAATTGAATAAGTTCATTTCATTAATTTAGATGGTAGGCACACTTAATGAGAGAAAGAAGGTGGAGAGGTCACCCAAATTAAATAAAGAGTGGTGGCTTTAATAACTTCAAGGGGAGTTAAAAATACTTCTCCCAAAAGAGATTTACATGGGGATTAAGAGGGGGGTTTAAACTAGTGGGCCCAACCTAGATATATCCTCCCAAGGGCGGTTAGGGTGTGGTGGGCCCCACCTCTAACCTCCACCAAGAGACTTTAACCACCTAAAATAAAAATAATCCATCACTTATTATTATTTTACCTTTTTTTTAACCCAGAAAACTAACTTCCAGACATGCTAAAACACATCTGTGGTAAAGGTTCCTTTAATCGAATACCGAAGCTGCGTGTTCAATGGTGTTATGAGATTTAAATTTTGAGCATCCATTTCAAAGATATAAAATCATGAACGTATGTTTACTAAATGTACCTAAACAAAACATCCGAAATTGATTCAGGGCACACCGGGCCTCGGAATCAGGTGCTGTTAGAAACCGCAGACTCGTAAAATTCCATTGTTTTTAATAAAATAATTTCCATAGGATTTCCAGGTCATTAAAATCTCCCCACATCAGGGCTTTATGCCCCTAAAATCTATAACACACACTAAAGAAAAAATGGGGGTACTGAGTATGCATCTAAGCCTCCCGCTCCCATGTGCTCTCTTGGAGGTTTCTGTGCTGCCAGTGAATGCATACAAGAGGAATCGACTGTCCATGCAGGACCTGCTCCCGGTGATCCTCAATATCCACTGGAACCTCTGTGAATGTCGCCCCATCATCGATATCCAACTCCCCATGGTCGATGATTTGGGACAGGTCATGCACATATCTCCTCAGCTGAGACACGTAGAAGACGTCATGAACCCGGTGCAATTGAGGTGAAAGAGCCAAGCGGTAAGCCACCTCACCAACCCTGCTGAGGGCCTTAAAAGGTCCGATGAATCGCGAAGATAACTTGCCACCTCATCCAAATCTCCGTAGTCCTCGTCGAGGTGAGACCCTTAAGATGATGTGGCCGCTATCCTCAAACTCATGTGGTCTCCATCTCTTATCAGCAGAGGACTTATGTCTGCTCTGTGTAGTCTTCATCCGATCTTGGATGATCTGCACCTTCTTCATCATAGCCTGCACCATCTCTGGTCCTACATGTTCTGAATACCCTAGGTTAGTCCAGCACAGAGGTGATCTGCATTGTCGGCCATACAATGCCTCGTAAGGTGCCATAATGATGGTAGATTGGTAGTTGTTGTTATATGATAACTCTACAAGGGACAAGTGATCCTCCTAGCTATGACCAAAGTTGAGGAAACCTGGATGGAGCATGTACTCGAGAGTCTGAATGGTCCTCTCGTACTGGCCATCCTTTTGTGGGTGGAAGGCAATGCTCAAGAAAAGATGCATCCCGAAATCCTCCTGAAACCCCTTCCATAGCCGAGAAGTGAAACACGCATCTTGATCAGAGATTATCATCGATGGAACACCATGAATCCACACGATCTCTTGTACGTGGTGGTGTCCCAAGCATTCTACTAAGGCCTACTCCCTGATCGGTAGGAAGTTGGCCGACTTGGTGAGTCAGTCGACAATCACCCAGATAGATTCATTTCCTCTAATTGTACATGGGATTCCCATCACGAAATCCATGTATATCCCATCCCACTTCCACTCTGGGACCACTATGGGTCAAACCAAGCCTGCTGGAAACTGGTTCTCCACTTTCACTTGCTGACAAGTGAGGCATCGTGAGACAAACTCTGCTACCGCCTTCTTCATACCCCGCCACCAGTGGTATCGTCTGAGGTCCTAAAACATCTTCGCCACTCCTGGATGTACCACGAGAGGGGATGCGTGAAACTCCCTCAACACCTCCTCCTGCAGTGCAACTGGTACCATGGTATGTCTTCTTAAGAGGATTAAATGCTCCCCACCTTTAAAAAACCATTCAGGTGCCTACCGTGAGGATATCTGAGCATGTCACATCTCACAGTCAACGTCCCCACATTGTGCCTATTTGACTTTCTGATGATGTAGAGGAGTGACTATGAGAGACTGTAAAATGGTTACTCCATCTCTATCCACAATGTATATATGCAACACGACCAGCTGCTCAGACACCTCTCCTAGTAGATGAATGCATGATATCCTGTTGAGAGCATCTTCTACAATGTTCCCCTTTCCAGGAGTATAGACTATCTCAAAGTCATAGTCATAGAGGAACTTGATCCATCATCACTGTATCAGGTTCAAGTCCTTCTGCGTGAAGATGTACCTGACACTCCGGTGGTTAGAGTCGACTGTTAAACACTCGCCCATCAAATTTTTTCACATTATATTCAAGGCGGATTCCACGGCTACTAACTCCAGGTCATGGGTAGCATAGTTTTGATCATGTTGTCTCAATTTCCATGAACCATATGTGATCACTGCTCGCTCATGTATCAGGACATACCCAAATACGGTCCCAGATTCATCATAGTAAACTACGTACCCATCGCCCTCCTTTGGTAGCCCCAAGATGGGCGCACTAGTCAACCTCTGCCTCAGCACTTGAAAGCTCTGCATGCATTTATCTGCCCACAAAAAGGGTTTCCCCTTCTTTATCATTGCTGAAAGAGGTGATGAAACTCTAGAGAAGTCTGGAACAAGTCTCCAACATTACCCGGCCAGTCCCAGGAAACTCCGCACCTCTGTCACACTCTTGGGTGGCTCCCAAGAAAGTACTTCCTCGATCTTCATGGGATCCACTGCAACTCCAGCATCCGAGAAGACCTGTCCTAAGATGTGAACCTCTCAAATCCAGAACTGGTACTTCGAGAGCCTACCATAAAGTAGGGGCTCTCGGAGTGTGTCTAGTACTACCAGAAAACGGTAGGTGTGCTTCTCCTCAGTAGTTGTGTAAATCAGTATGTCGTCGATTAAGACTACGAAAAACGATCAAGGTTAGGCTAGAAGATAATATTCATGAGACTCATGAACACTACTGGAGTTTTGGGTACACCGAAGGGTATAACCATGATCTCTTAGTGGCCATATTGACACCTTAAAACCCTCTTCTGCACATCCTCGTCTTGAACTGTGAGCTGGTGATAGACTGATCTAAGGTCTATCTTCGAGAACCATCATGCTCCTTGAGCTAATCAAAGAGGTTGTCAACCCTCAAGAGTGGGTACTTGTTCTTCACCATCACATGATTCATCCGGTGGTAGTGGAAACACAGTCTCAAGCTCCCATATGCCTTATTGGAAAACAAAATCAGAGATTCCTAAGGTGAAACACTGTGTTGGATAAATCCCATCCCCTGTAAGTCATCCAGCTATACCCACAGCTCACAAAGTTCAATGGGAGCCATCAGATATGCTGTATTAGAAATTAGTGTAGTCTCGGGGTACATATCAATATAGAAGACTACTTCTCTGTGAGTAGGTAGTCTGGGAATGTTGTTAGGGAAAACATCCTAGTAGTGATCCACCACAACAGGAAAACTCGGACTCCGCACATCAACCGCTCTGAGGATGAGACTAGCCAACTGATGTGTAATCGACTGCCCCTCCTCATCCTACGCTACAAAGGCTCCCTTCTCACCGGTGAAGGTGAACCTGGTCCCATCTGTGCGGATAAATCACACTTTGCGGCTAATATAATCAATATGAGCATGAACTGTGGATAACCAGTCCATACCCTAGATCACGTCATAAGGCCTCGACACCACTACAAGAAGATCCTAGATGAATCTCTCGCCTCCTATAGTAATCTTACACTTCCGGTACCAGTGCGTAATCATCGAGTCTACTCTTGTAGGAGTCTCTAGGCGTAAGGACTGAGAAAACAACTCCATCGGAATCTCCGAGCTCCGAACGTGGGTAGTGGAAACAAAATTATGACTCTCACCTATGTCTATAAGTACTGCAACAAAGGTGGAGTAGACACATATAGTACCATGAATCATATTTGGTGTGCCATGGTCGTAGGATTCAACTTCCTGGAGTAGAGCCCACCTCTGACCTCCAGCTCCCTATGGTTAGGGTGGACCTCCTGGTGGTGGTGGTGGTGGAGCCTCGAAACATCGTCCACCACCCGCTGCTTGGCCAGGTTCTCTGCCAAATCCGCCTATTCCCGGTGGACCACCACGTTCAAACCTCTACCACTACCTTGGAGGTCCCTCTACTGTCTGATTCTCATCTACATGGTGGGTCGGGCTCTCACGAGCCATGTTTCCCTGCTTACTGCATGCATAGTACTACCTTCTCCTCGTATAGCTGGCTCTGTCTCCTATGCCCCGCACAACTGAACCTGTATTCGGGGCTCACCCACCAGATGGCCTGGTCTGCTTGGACCTCTGCGTCATCTGTCTATTTCCATCTGCAAAAGACTCCGCTACGTGTCTCACTATGGTGGTTCTTTCCACTAGTGACTACTCAGAGAGAAAAATATTCACTAGAAGGGCTCGCTCCACCACCCTCGCCTGTGTCGGAATGATGAGGGGAATCTTCAAGGCCTTGATCTCAAGCCCGAGTCCCTACTCGAAGGTCCAGGCTCTGATGAATGATTCTTGTACCATATCATTGGAGTAGCATGAGAGGTCGGTGAACCTCACTGAGTACTGAGCTACTGTCATGCTGCCCTACTGTAGATGAAGTAACTCCTGAATCTGCATCGTACAAAGGGTTGATGGAACAAACTCCGAGTGAAAGAGACACTCAAATTCTTTCCAGAGTAATGATGCCTCGTCATGCACCTGGAGCATCAGGCTCCACAATCTTCTTATTGTTGCATGCAAGAGACTCGCGGTAAAGATCCGCATTAGGTCGTCTGGTGTTCCTACCAATCTAAAAACTCTCACGATAGCCTCCAGCAAATCCTCAACTTCCTGTGGGTCTGTATCTCTCTTGAACCTGGGCAGGCTCTGGCGCTGGAACCCGTGCAACGCACTCAGGCAGCGTGCACTCTCTGCTTCTGGATCTGGTGGTTTCAGTGGCCCTACGGGTAGTGGTATTACTGGTACCTCCACTGGGATGGGGCCCTGCACTGAGGCCTCATCGCTCGGTGGGCAACTATATCGTACAAAAATCGGAACCCTAGCTGGGTACCTTCATGGGGATATCCTGAAAAGAAACTGGTGCGCCATGTTTAAAACAGTATACCTGGTGTGCTGACACAAAGTAATCTCAATGAAAACTTTTTCAAGGAAACACACATGTAATCAGTGTTTTCATGCAATGATTCGGATATCATAAGTCAGAGCCCTAGTGTATGGATATGTCGACCGCCGCACCAACACTTCTTTCCCTAAACTAATAACCACACCCAAAACATTTAACACAATTTCCATTAAATGAATCAGAGTCTATGTTCTGCGGTAGAACTGACTCCTATAATACCAATTTTTCACGTCCCATCCTCGGGGCCCATGTCATGATGACCCCAATCCCACCTTCCATAGGCTTAGTGCTGGCGACTAGCACCAAAGGAGAACCACTGATATATTGGGAAGGCCTTGAATTTTAGCTGTAACACACACATAGTCTGAACACAAGTAGTAGAGGAAACAAGTACTAAAATAGAAAAGTATGGTGTGATGAAAGTGAGTGGGCTAGTATACAAACCCAACTGAACAAAAAGTACAAGGACAAGTAAAAAGGGAAAACAACCCCTAGATCATCCACTTGGGAATCCTACCTGAAGGGTAGATACAGAATTCAAAAAACACGTCCTTGTGGTATGTCCCGTCAAGTCCAGCTCTGAGCATCCTTCATCTGTCACCCTCAGCCTTGATAATTGATGTCTATAATCTGCACAAAACACAACAATGTACGGGTGAAGCTCGTGCAGGGGTGAGTATAAAAATACTCAGTAGGGGACCCCAAGACCCATGAAGGTCTCCCAAAATCCAAAATTGATATACCACCATAGAAAGATAAAATCATGATGTATCAACCAACCCTACTTAGGTATATGCCCATACATATACCTAAGTTACCAGTCACAGTCTGGCACCAACTCTGGTGCCCAAACACAACCCAGTCCACAAAGGAAGTAAAGTCAATCACCATGATGATAATGGTTGAATGACATGAATCAACACACATAGGTATACATATTTTGTAGAGTGATAGAGATGATCAGATGTAGTCACTGATTCATCTAAGCTGTCAGACCCACACAGGATACAGCACCGGCTAAGCTGTCGGACCCACACAGGATACAGGTCCTGCTATTCTGTCAGACCCACACAGGATACAGGAACAGAAGTAAGAACTGTCAGACCCTTGGTGGATCCTGGTATAGTATTCATCACCGTCGAACCCACAAAGGATTCTGTTATAGCAGTCATCGTTGTCGAACCCATGTAGGATTCATGTACAATAGTTGTCGCAGCCAGCTCTAGGATTCCCGCACACAACACACTTGATTGTGGGTGGTTCCTCTCCTCGAGTCAAGAGTTGATACATCAACTAAAACAAAATCTCTATTTGATTTATCCCATAGTTTAGACTCATCAAAAGGAACCCAACACGACAAAAGACACGTCAATCAGACGCCTGATATGAGAGTTATTGGAATTTCCATTAAAGGGGACCAATTGGATTTACGCTCGATCCAAACCCGGACATTTTCCAAATTTGTCCAAAACTCACATAGAATATCACAAAATGACCGTCTTGTCACAAGGGTACCAGTGTCGAAAAAGGCACGTCATTCAGACGCGTGGTCTTGATGATATTCGCAATTCAGCGAAGTCGAGCCCAGCCCGTCAAGCCCAGTGGGCTGTGTCGGGTCGGCCTGATGCTGCTCGGCGGCTCCGACCTAGCTGAGGGTTTAGCCCAGTCAGGTGGGGTGCAGCCCACCTAAAGACCCAGTCCAAACTATTGGCCAGTCCGGTTCACCTGGTGGTGCCAAGAGATGTCGCCTCTCCCCTGCCCGGCCGACCGTAGCTAGGAAGTTCTGTCGGGCGCATGCGACCCACACAGCGGGTCGTGGTTCTCCTCCGCACGGTGCCTATGGGAATCATGGTCCTTCATCCTGGCCAACCATTTCTGGCCATTTCGCGCAGCAAAGCGATTCGTAGTTGAGGGCCGTGGTCTCTTCCATGCAGCGCCTGCGGGCGTCACGGTCCTCCAGCCCAGCTGGCAGTAGCCGACCGGTTCTTCCAGCTGAGTGGCCCATGATTGCGGGTCGTGTGCTCCTCCAAGCAGCTGGCGTGATGGCACCGGTCCTCCACCACCGCGGCCCATCCTGGCCGTGGGCTTCGGCACCACAGTGCGGCACGATGGCTCCACGCCTCTTCATCCGTCGTGGCCCCCTAGGCAGCAGTTCCTCTTCTATCCACCGCGGTCCTCCTGGCCTTGGTTATTCTCCGGCACGGTGCGATGGTATCACACCCTTTTGTTTCCGCCTTCGACATCATCAAATGGAAACAAAAAGGGGGAGGGTCAGGTTGTTTTCGTGCGTTCCGAACCCTCCTCATCATTTGATAACATTTGCTTTTTCAAACAAGGATTTTATACGATGAATAACGAAGGTGTAATCTCATATTTAAATTTAATACAAAATCCCCCTTCCTTGATTTCGATGATCACTAGACGGTGTCATAGAAAGTTAATTCGAAGACGTCATCGTACATTGAACCCGTCACCCGCCACCAATCCTGGGCTCGAGCGTTGTCCTCATTATTCATCGTAGAGGACGTCGTTCTTCATTGGAGATGATGTCCTTCTCCAATAATATCCCAAGTCTTCTCAAAGTTCAACCCCCAAAATGATGTTTCCAACAAAACTCCCAAAAAAAGGCTCTCCTATTATTTTATTGATGACAATATTTTAAAAGGATATCAAAATATATAATTAATTAAATTGAATAAGTTCAATTCATTAATTTAGATGGTTGGCACACTTAATGATAGAAATAAGTTGGAGAGTTCACCCAAATTAAATGAAGTGTGGTGGCTTTAATAAATTCAAGGGGAGTTAAATAGAATTCCCCCAAAACAGAGTTACATGGGGATTAATAGGGGGTTTAAACTAGTGGACCCCACCTAGATATATCCTCCCAAGGGAGGTAAGGGTGAGGTGGGCCCCACCTCTAACCTCCACCTAGAGTCATTAACCACCTAAAATAAAAATAAGCCATCAATTATTTTTATTTTACCTTTATTTTAAAACCCAGAAAACTAACATCCAAACACGCTAAAACACATATGTGGTAATGGTTCCCTTAAGACAATACTGGAGATGTGAGTTCAAAGGTGTTCTCGAATTTCAATTCTATGAACCAGTTCAAAAGATTTAAATTCCCTCTTGTACATTTACTGAATGTACCAAAAAAAACTTCAAAAATTTATTCCGGGAACACTGGGCCTCAGAATCAGGTGCCGTCAGAAACTGCTGACTCCTAAAATTCTCATGTATTTAAGAAAAAATTTTCCACAGGATTTCTGGGTCATTACAACGATAATCATTATGGGCCCCGATATCCTCAAGGTCTCACAAAAACCACCAAGGATAAACCAAAAATCATGAAATGAATTGAAAACACTACTTAGATATATGCCCATATATATACATTAGTTATCAAGTTTACCCATCTCAATCATGAGGAAACCAATGGTCTAAATCAAAATCCCAAAGCTCAAATATTCCATAAAGGAAGGAAATTTATGAAGGTATGTACCACACAGGTACACCCCACAGAAGAATACCACCAAGGTATTACCAAGAAGGAAAGTACCACACAGGTACAAACCCAACTCACACCAAGAATTTTTAGGTGTAGTAGAAGAGATGATTAGATTTACCTACTGAATCATTATACTCTATTAAGAGGTATACACACGTAGTATCCTAAATCATCATCAGACCCACAAAGGATTGTAGTACATCGTCATACCCACACAGGATCCTAGTACATCGTCAGTACGTCGTCATACCCACACAAGATCATAGTACATCTTCAGTACGTCGTCAAACCCACACAGGAACCTAGTGCATTGTCAGTACGTCGTCAGACCCACACAAGATCCTAGTCCATCCTTAGAACGTCTTAGACCCAAATAGGACCCCAGTACTTCACTAGTACGTTGTCAGACCTACATAGGATCCTAGTACATTGCTAATACATCATCAGACCCACACAAGATACTAATACATCGTCACAGTTAGCTACAAGGTTCCTGCACAAAGCTCACTTGTCTCCAAGAGGGTCAGCTCCTCAAGCCATGGGTCGATATTACAACATCCACAAAGTCACATGAAGAATTTTCCCAAAGGACCGCCACATCATAGGGGAATCAACGCAACAGACGGTGTGTCAATCATATGCCTTATCAGTAAATTATTAGCCTTTTAGTCTTGAGGGCCCGGTTGGATTTGTGCTCGATACAACCCGATCGTACCCTAAATTTATCCAAATCTCAAGTGCAGTACACCAAATGGGCCTTCTCGCTCCATGGATTCTGGCGCTACAGAAGGTTTGTCAAACAGAAGATCGATGCCAAAGTTATTGCCAAAAGAGCGTAAATGGGTCGAAGTGGGTCCATGTCTGATCTACCCCGGTCAGACCGACCCAACCAGACATGGCATGAGCTGATCCAATTCGGGTAACCTGGGCCGCTGGGATGCCCGGCCTAGGCAGCGACCCACGACAGCTCATGGTGCAGGGTGGCCGCGGTGCGGCGGGGCGCCGCAGTGCGGCATGGGTCCCATGGTGCGGCGAGGGGGCTGCGTATCAGTGGGAAACTCCGGTGCGGCGAGGTAGTCATGCTGCAATGGGGGGCCATAGAGCGGCGGGGCAGCCGCGGTGCAGTGGAACACCACAATTCTCTTTTGTCGGGTGGCGTGGTTTCGTTGTTGCCTTCATCGCAGCCAGTGATGTACCAGCCGCCGTTCCCATGCCCCACCAATGCCAATATCCAGCTTCAGTTGTCATCTTCGCCTGTCACAAGATTTATCAAAAAAACCACAAGGAATTATGGATTGTTCAGGCCATGTTCGCTTGGAAAGTACCCTCTGCGTTAGAGAAGTAGCAAGCGGTTCAATAACTTTTTAATCATGAATAACAATCAAGAACCGGTAAGTGGGGTATTTAAAACATCAAAACCTACATCCTCCATGACTAATTATTCCCAAACCCGCAAAAGAAAAATTTTGTGGATCAACTAGTTAAAGAGGTGATCCACGTTCTTTGTTTAGAAGGGAAGATCATGGTAAATCATAATCACACATAATTAAACCCCTACCTCATTCGTTCATTGGTGTAGGCGGGAGGAAGCAGTCAAAGATGTCCACGTTCATTGCGGCCTTCACACACCTCTGATCCCAGCTCATGCATCGTCCTCTTCTTGGATCCAAATACCATTCATTGATGGAGATGGTGTTCTTAATTTGGAGGAGATGTTATTTTTTGGAGAAGAAGGGTTCATTATTCGTTGGGAGAGAATGATCCTCCAAAATCAGCCCTTTCTCCAATGATCACCTGCAACCCAAAAACATGTGAGGAGCCAAACCCTATTAAATTAAGTTTATCAATTTAATTTGTTGGCACATTTAATTGGAATAATTAATTTAATGGTGTGGCACAATTAATGTGGAGGATGTTTAAGAGACTTCTCCACATTAAATAGGGAGTTTAAGGGTTTCTCCCATTATGAGGTTTCAGGTGGTCCCCACCTTTAGGAATTCAACTTGGGGTGTTTAGGCTCATGTGGTTCCCACTACCACAACCATTATTGATTGGTTTTATTTGAAATAAAATAAAAGTTTATTTTATTTTATTTTCATTTCCACGAAAAACTGAAAATCTATCATTCACCCTCGACCTACTGCGGTCGAGGTGAAGGTCTATTTAAGCGAATATCGGTACTGCGAGTTCAACTTTGTTCTTGGATTTCAATTCCATGAAACTATTAAAAAGTTACATCAACCTGCTCACATGTTTATTAGACGTACCTGAAAAAATTGATTAGAAGTTCATTCCAGGCACACCGATCCTCGGAATCATGGACCATTAATTTTCGCGGACTCAATAAAACCCTATATAATTAAAAACAATTAAATGAAAATTTTGGGTCTTTATAATTTCTTTTCCTAAAACAAAAACTTTAAAAAAGAAACATCATTTATTTCATTATTAAATATTATAAATTTTCCTTAATCCCACCCATGACTGTATTATATAATAAACCCTATAAAAAATTTAAAATTTTGGGGTGGGTATAAAGAGAACAATAAGAGGTAGACAAATAAATAAAATGTTTATTCTTGAAAAAACATGAAAACCATTAAAACATTATAATAATGTAATAATTCTCTCATTTAAGAAGTAGTAAATACTTTTCAATGAGAATAAGCTCGTTTCTTACCATTTTGTAATAAAAATAATTCCTTAAACACCATATAAATCCAATATAATATATCAAAGAAACATGGGGCATAATCATACATAAATGAAATAACTATATGGTCAACATCCATACATATCACTCTTCCAAATAGAGTATCCATACAACCAGGCTCATTACCCAGTGCATTAGAGGTTATAATGTAACCACTCATCCTTGGATTATCACGGAACCTCGTTTCTTTGGATTATCATGTAACAAAAGATCATTGGTTTATCACATAAACAACCAGCTGGTACAGACATGGAGAGTGAATCCTAGTGGCCCGAGATAAAATCCAAGTGGAGACATGTTTCCAGGTCATTGTAGTAGTACTATAGCATGTTCTATAGTAGGTATTGTTTGGTACTGTGGTAGCCAGATAGATTCATCCATCTAGGCCTTCAGTTCACCCGTTTGGTAATCTCATACTGCAAGGCCTTCAGTCCACCCAAGGCCTTCATGCCATTTATCTCTCAAGGCCTTCGGGGCACCTCAAGGCTTTTAGACCTCCACAAGACCATCAGACCACATGAAATTTCGGATGAAACATGTCAAAATTACAAAGTACACGGCTCAAAAAGACGATTCAGAGTGGGAAAATTTACCCGAGGAGAGCTAAACAGAATTGTATTACTAGGATGGTATGGAATTTCCATCGGTACCAGGCCTATGAAGCTGCACATAGTATAGCTAGATTACCATCTTTGCAAAGGTGGAGTAGTAGTATCATGACATATACTGAGGAGGGGAAGTTCTAAGTTTTCTTATATTTTAGATTACTCTAAGTCCAACAGGTCATGTATTAACTTAGGACTTCAGGCATTTTAAGTGTCCCACATCATCCTTGGAAATTAATATAATCAAATATAATTATAAAACGATGGTTTTCGGGCCATTCAGGAAAATTTCCAAGTACCATTATATAACCATAACACATAAAATATTTCAATTATCAACATTTCACAAAAAAATATTTCATTCGAAATAAAAATAAATCATACTAATATATAGAAATATTAAATCCACATTAAAAACCATTTTCAATAACAAAGAAATAGAATAAGGTATTTCATTTCCTTTTAAAAAGATTAAGGCCTATAGTGGATTCAAAATAAGAAATAACAGTTACGGTAGTGAAGAAGTCGTCATCACCACATACATAAAAAACATTAAATTTTTCATTTTTTAAAGAATGTAATGTTATTCATTTTAAACATAAATTTTAAACCCTTTGAATTAATTAATAGTCTAATGGGATGAGTATACACCTTATAAAAGAAGGTGGTTTAAAACATCAAAATATGCCACAATGAACGGATATTAAGACGAAGTCCCTTTCCTTGAGTTCAATTTTTAACGTATGTTCAGTGTTATTACTTAATGATAAACATTGGTAAACATATAATTTATTTAAAACCTTTTAATTTTTATTATATCTTTTATATCATTAATTAAAAGATTACAATAATTAGTTAATTATTGGAGTTCTTGTTGGGTGTTTTGTCGATATTTGGTACCTCTGTCGAAAATGAACATAGTTTGATGTCAATATTCCATGTGGTCATAAGTACATCATATCTAGAATTATATTAATGAAATAATAGTCAATTTCATATATCAATTTTACTTTTAAATCCATTCATTAAAAATTGACATGAAAAATTGAACAATGTTACAATCATGTGGGAAATAAACTGTACATATGCCTGAGTAATGATTTTCATTATTATTTGATCATTATAGAAAGAAGTTAAACATTATTTTACATTTAAAAACAATCATAAATTAATTAATATCATATTTATAATTTAAAAAGTAGTATATCTCTTATCCAAATTATGTGGTGATTAAAAACGAATCACATCGCTTCTAGGAGGTGATAGTTCACATGTACGCACGAGTGATGTTATCATTTTTTTGTGAATGGAAAGTACTAATTTAATTAATTTGTTATAATATTATACTGAGTAATATGTCATTAATAATATATAAGAACATTTAATTCCATCATTATAACTAATAATTAATTATTGTAATAAAAAATTAACTATATCGTTTCTTGAGGCGGTTGAACACCGTACACATGATTAAAAAGTTCATTTTTGATTTGATGAAATTGGAGATGGATTTGGCTGACGATATTAAAAAAATAAAATCAGAATATACAAAGGGCAATGGAGTTATTATTTACTAATGGATTAAGGATATTTAATGCAAGTGAAAAAAGTAAAGAGTAAATACTTAAAAAATGATACCTCTTCTTTATTTGATCGCCAATGACGAACATATTAACAACTCTAAGGAGGGTGTCATGACTAAAATAAGGACTAAAATAAATTGGTTAGGTATTAAAGGAAGGGTTTTAATAATATATTAAACTAAAAAGGGGGTACCCTTGGAAACACATATAATATTAAATTAACAGAAATTAATTTTTAATGAAAAATTTATCCAAAATGAGATATTTAGAATTTAAGATTAGTATGGTTATAAATACTCCAATATAATAATTTTTATACTTGTGTTGATTTTATTTTAAACCTTATCTTTTTTTACCCTTAATTAATCATTTGTAATTTTATTTATGGTAAAACATTTTAAATTTTATGATTCTATATTTTTTTAATTATATGGATTAAATTTCCATTAAATGTAAACATTAAGAAATTTTGTACCTTATCATAGTCACTTTTCAATTTTAAAATAATATTATATTTTTTTAAATATTTTAATAATATATTATTTTTATAAAATATCAACAGTCTCATTTTTGACACATTTAATTTCCTTGAATTGAAATAAAATCCAAACATAGATAAAACATCGAGAAAAATTAAATACACTCATAATATTTCATATTCACACATATATTTCATGTGGTATTCTAATTAATTCAAATAATATATATGAAAATAATTTTCAAATCATTTATTGGATATTTTTTGAATAAAATAATTATTATATCACTATTACGTCAGTATTTATGGTCATTATTTAATATCTAAAAATATTAAATAATTTATAATTATGTAAAAAATTTAAAAACATTTATGGATAATATTTATGATCTAATTTTTACAATGTTTTTTCTTATATTTAAATTATTATACCTATAATAAATATGAAGATGACATGTTGTCACTTTATTTTGTTGTAATAATATTTATATCAATTTCATGTAAAATTTCCAATAAATGATTAAATTCAAATACTTATGTGTTTAGGGGAATCTCTTATTTATGAAATAGAATTTTTATTGTGCAAGGGTAATTTTAATATCCTTATAATATTATTTATTATCCTTATAATATTATTTATTACCCTAATTTACCCAAATTACTTTTAACTATGGTAGATAAAATACAATTTTATTCATTAATGATAATATCAAAAATATTAAAAGTGTACTATTAAAATAATTTGGGCCCACTGATTAAAAATATGAAATACATATTTTAAAATATAAAACAAAAATTCTACATTAATTAGTTTAAAATTAATCCTCATTCAAAAACTGAGAAAACAAGTTTTTTAAAAGAAAAAATGAGGAAATGATTTAAATTTTCTCTTTTAAAATTTGAATGTAAAATTTCAATGAATGACCAAAATTTGATTAAATGAAAAATAAATATTCTAATTATACTTAAAAACATTCAAAACTAAAATTAAATATATAAATAAATTTCATTAAATAATTGTTTTAAACTAAAATGTACTATTTTTCACTTTTCATTAAAATTTGAAATATATCAAAAAATACAAAACAAATCCCTGAAAATAAATTTTTTGGGTCCTATTCCAAATAGGAAGTGCATTTCGAAAAATTTAACTTATAAATGTGTCAAAATAAATATTTAATATGGATTCACCATCAAATGTGAGAAAATTGGTTTTTTATTAAACATATTTTATTTGAAAAATTGAATTTGTTCTTATATAATATCTATAAAAAATATAATATGATTTTAAACATTAAATTGAATATATTAAATATTTATTTCATTAATAAAATCCATAAATATTGATTTTATTATTTTATAAACTCTCTTTTTTCCATTTAAACAGTTTTTTCAGAAAACAATTCTTATTATTTAAAGAGGTTTATTTTTTAATTTATAATTAATTTTTCACAAAAGAAATAATTACGTACATGTGTAAACCAATGGTTAATAATTTAATTAATATCATTTATTTTAACCATTATAACAAATGGGTTGTGATGGTAATATTTAAATAATAATATTTAATTGTTCATTTAAACATGGTGTGGCATATCACGTATTCTATTGAACATAATCATTATTTTTACAAATTCAGGATGGTACATTCTCCCCTCCTTGGAAATTATTTCATTGAAATATTTTATTCGGGATAAAATCTATGGGTTTTTAATTTTCAAATAATATTTTATTAAAATACCTCACCTGAAAAATGATTAATAAAACATCCACTTTAAAAGAATGAAAGGAAAGTACGATGGTCACCTTAGATAACACAAACTAGAATTACATATATGAAATCCTAGCTATGATTGAGAAAAATAACGATCATGTTCTGATAAAGAAAAAGATAAAACATTGTTATGAGAATGCTAATAATGAAAAAACATACATTTGTAACGTGTTAAACAGTATTTGATTTCATAGTTAGAAAATTAAAGGAAAAAGATTTTAATTTTAAAAAACTTTTCATAGAGTTATGGAATTTATTTATTACATTATTTATTAACATAATGAAGTAAACATTATTTTCAATTAGAGTTTCATACTTTTTCCAATTTCCTCCACAATGTCATCTTTTTCTCTAAATTACTAGTGTTCTAGATGATTCCATATCTATTAACTTGTATAATCCATAGAAGATTAAAAATATATTCATCCTGTTTGAAACGTAAAAGGTTAGGTTAATATAATATAATTCTCTAAATATAATAAACATTAAAATAAGAATGACTGGTTTTTATCTTCAAAATTAAAAATTAATACCCATAGTACAACATAGACTATTTGATAAATAAATGTCCTTAAAATTAATCAAATATATTATAACAAATAATAAATCCCAAATACAAGAAGGATTTAATCCAATAATCATTGAAGATTTGTTATAACATTTACGTCCAAATATCTTCAATTACTCATAATGTCTCATTCCCAAAATTAAATTTCCAAAATCACATATTCTCTATGGTAGGTTAACCATTTCCATAAATAACATGATTTATCATAAGTCCAGTATAAAATCATAGATACTTCAAAAATATAATTCTACCATTACTCTTAAAATAAAATCCCATTGTATTCTACTTTCTATAGGGATATAGGGTTACCAAAATAGTGAACATCTTTCAAAATAACATTTTCTCACTTAATCCTTAAACCGTGTTCCTATACCAAGTATATCCCAATGATAAATCATAAGACCCAAATGTAAACAAATTATTTATTTCATCAACTCATTTTAAAATTGAAAAAGCCATACATACCTGGTATTTAACATAGGCTAGTGGTATGTGATAAAGCCTTGTCATAATTCAGTACTGGGTTTGATTATTGTAGCAGAGTTTGATGTGATGGGTTGTCAACATTCCTACATTATATCCTTTTTATAAAATTATATAACTATTATAACATTCCAAAAATTTTATAAATTGATCAAAAATATCAACAAAATGTTTTTACCTCATGGTTTGTCTCATTCCACTCATTTTGGATTCTAAAAATTAATAACCCATAATTATCACAAAAATAAATGTCTCAAAAAAACTATTAATCACCATAAAATTTTGGAACATAAATCCAAATAATGGATTTCCAAGTAATTGAACTTTTGATCAATTGGAAAATTATAAACTAATATTATATCACTATATCATTAAATGAAATCATATTCTCCAAATTTGTCTTAACCAACATATAATACCAACTATAAGTCCCCAAGCCTTAAAAATTTCATAAATACGAGTTAAGTCAATAATTTGAATTTATGTCATATTGAGGATCATTTCATATTTAGATATTTATATACTTATGAAAAATCATGCCTAAAAAATAAATATTATAAAGTAAACAGTAAAACTCAATATGAATTTTTTTTCAATTATAGGAAATATTTTTTTATATCGGGTTTAAACATCATAAAATTTCCCTGATCCCATATTAGACCCAATTATACCATAATTTTTGTGAAAAACATTTCAAAATTAGGTATATGAATAAAAATCCAATAAAGGATAAAAAACGAAGGAAAATTTTAAGCCATGCAAATACATGTAAACCATGAATACATTATCATAATATAATATTTTTCAATATTATGTAGTTTTAAATACTCTTCACTGAATATAATGTCACTAATTTACAATTTTTAATAAAAATATTACAATAAAACCCATATAATTAAAATATAACATATAATGGTATCATGAGATATAATCATATTTACGTGAAATAACCATACGATCAACTTTTATATATATTGTTCCTAGAAATGGAATAGCCATGCGACTAAGTTTTTTCCCAATGCAATAGTGGATATAACATAATAAACCTTCTTTGGTTTTTCATAGAACCACCATTCATTGGTTTATCAGATAACCACCCTTTTTTGTATTGTCATATAACTACCCATCAATTTTCTAAGTACCACTATGTATTCATAACAGAAAAAGGTTGTAATTATCAATATCTGACTCATAAAATTTAATTTACAATCACAAGAAATAGTTTGGAGATATTTAAAAAGTCAATACTAATTAAAAAACAATTTAAATATCAAAACACCCAAAAAATGGAATAACCGATTTTTGTTCCTTTAAAAATCATTAACTATTTAGAGGAAGAAAAATTTCAAGTAACAGTTATGGTGGCAGAGAAGTAGTTGTCACCACATAAATAATGAAAACATTCTTTTTGTTGTTTTGTGAATAAATAAAAAGTCTTTAAATAAAAATAATAATTTTAAAACCCTTTTAATGATTTAAATTTCAATGTTGTTGAGTCTAAACCTTATAAAATAATGTGGTGTATAACATTAAAATTTGCCTCAATGAAATGATATTTAGATGAAGTCCCCTTCCTTGAGTTCAATTAATCATTTATGTTCGTTGTTCTTAGTGAATAATAAATGTAGATTAATTTATACTTGATTTAGAACCATTTAATGAATTTTTTATATGTTTATATCATTATTTTATATGTATAATAATTAGTTAATTATTTAAGGTAATGATTTATGTTTTGTTTATATATGGTACTTCAGTCGAAAATGAACATGGTTTGATGTTATTCCTTATTATCATTAGTACATCATATATAGAATAATATTCATGAAATAATAATCAGTTTTTATATCAATTATACTTTTAAATCCATTAATCGTATATAGATACGAAAAATAAAACAATGTTACAATCATAGAGATGGTAAGGCATATGCATGCATGAATAAAGTTTTCCACATTCCCTTGATTATTATGGATATAATGTAAATCTAATTTTATCTTTACATAATTATCGTAACTTCATTACTATTATATTAATCATTTAAATATTCTTATTTATATATATATTTTCCAAGTGATTTGGTGATTCAAAACGAATCACATCGCTTTGTGGAGATGATAGTTCACATGTACGCACGAATGATGTTATCAATTTTATGTGCATAGAAATTAATTACATAATTAATGAATTATTATATTATAATGTGTAAAAGGTCATGAATATCTCATTTTAAATATTTATTTCCAACATTATGAGGATTCATTACCGACATTGAAGAAAAAAAAACTATATTAGTTCGCCACGTGGTAGTCCTCCGTACACGCAAAAGAGAAGATCAATTCCCATTTGAAGTAATTTGAGATTGATTTGGGTGATAATATTTTCATAACAAGATCTAAGTATAATGAGGATACTTTATATTTTATTTATTTTTGGATGAAGGAGTGTTATAGGATGTGGAAAAAGAAATAATATAGAAATACTTAAAGAAATAAACAATAATTATTTTGTTGATCACCTTTGATGAACACCTTTATATCTATAATGAGGATGTTCTACCTAAACTAAGGCCTCAAGAATGTGGGAAGGGTTTTTGGGAATATATTTTCTAAAAAACATTATTTTGGAAGTGTGATTAATATAAAATAGTGGGTGCCTTTAAATATGAGAGAGGAGGGGAACCGTAGGAAACACTTAAAATTTTAAATTAATATAAATTAGTTATTAAATCCAAAAGACTCCAAATTGAGTTATTTCTAAGATAAGATAATTTTTTCAAAATTATATCATAAAATAATTCTTATATGTGTATGTATTTTATTTTAAACCTTATCTTTTTTTCTTTACATTTAATTAATATATTTTAAATTTAGTTATCCCAACATACTTTTCAATATTAATAGGATATAAGTTTTACTTATTGGGAGAAAATTTCCCTCAATTAGACACTTTAGGAACATTTAAACCTTATAATACTCACTTTTGAATTTTCAAATATTCATATTGTTTGTAAATTATTTAACAAATAATTTTTCTTAAAAATATCAATCCTATCAATTTTGACTATATTAATTTCCAAAAATATTAATAAAATTCAATTACAGGGATATTTTTAAAAAAAATATTTATGAGACTTTTATTATGTCATATTAACCTTTAAAATTTATGTAATACCCTAATGAATTCTAATAATATTTATGTTAATATTTTTCATATCATTGACTTGTCATTTCTATTAATAAAATAATTACGGTATCACTATTGTGTTAGTATTTTTGGTAACTATTTAATTACCAAAAATACTTAATAAATTCCAATGACATATAAAATTTCATTATATATCTAGATACTATTTATTATTTATTTCTCTTCTTGTTTATAAATATGTTAAAACTAATATATATATAATAAATAATCAGGTGACATGTTGCAAATTTTTTTGTTTTAATAATATTTATATCACTTTCTTAGATAATGTTCACAAAATCAGTCAATTAGGATTATCATGTGGTAAGGGCCTTTATTTATTCTTATAAAAGTAATTTTTTCATATTAGGGTAATTTTATTATCTTTATCATATTATTTGCTACCCAAATTGATGTGATTTTCCATTAACTATGGTAAATGAAAAATTACTATATTTGCTTTTCGTAATATAAAAAAACTAAAATTAACATATTAATATAATTTTTACCCCCTTATTTTTTATATATTAACCATTTTTCCTAATTTAAAAAATTATTCCATAATTAAATTTAAATTAACCCCCATTGATAAAACAAGAAAATGTGTTTTTTAAGGGAATACCATCTAATGATTGACAAATATTATTATCAAATTTGAATGTGAAATTACATCAAATTACCAAAAATTTATTTAAAACTAAAAAATAAAATAAATAAAATAAATAATCATTCAAAATAAAATATAAAACCACAAATAAATTTGATGAAAAGTAGTTTTGATCTAAAATGTATATTTTTTAGTTTTCATTAAAATATGAATTGTATCTGAAAAAAATTAACATATGGAAATTTTGTAGTACCTAATAAATTAAGAAGTTTATTTTGTCAAAATGAACTTATTAATGTGTTCAAAACTAAATTAAATGTGGGGTTTCCATCAAATGGTTGCAAAACTACATTTTTTTGAAAAATACTTATTTTATCCAAAAAATTGAATTTGTTCTTATATCATGTCTCAAGAACAGAATATTTAAAAATGAAACATTAAATTTAATTTATTAAATATATATTTAAATAATAAAATCCATCAAAATTTATTTTATTATTTTACAAACTTACTTATTTTCATTTAAATATTTTTTTCAGAAATACATTTCCTATTATTTAAACTGGGTTTTATATTCATTTGTAATTTAATTTTCACTAAAAAATTAATTATATACATTAGTAAATAATATTTTCATATAAAATGAATTTATTCCATTAAAATGGAGAGGTTATGATGGATATATTTAAATATTAATATTTAATATCTCGTTTAAATTTCATGTGGTGTATCTTGTACACTATCAAACATAGTATTTCTTTTTAAAAATTAGAGATGTTGCAATTTTTGTAACGCCCTGACCATAGATACCCAGATTCGGTGCATTATTACCTAACATTGGCATGATCACAAAGGATCAAGTCTCGAAAGACCGATTAGTTTAGTAGTCTTGGAAGCACTAGATATATTCACAAGTCTTACATTACATCATAAGGTAAAATAACTAATACAACATCATATCTTCATATCCCCTGATACTATCCTTACAGGTCATTCATAAATTACTTCTTCTCATCCAGGGAAAAATAAAACACTGAAAGGGGTGAGCTCAGAAGCTCAGTAAGGATAACAATATAGCAAAATCTTTCATAGATAAGCATAAACACTTAAAGCAATTTATAACTAAAACAAATGCCTTTTAAACTTGAACCTCATCATAATATGGAAAAGATAAAATGAAATAATTCCATTTACTTATTCACATGGATATTCTACTATTCGAACAATCACATGCAATATCAACAAACACTTTTATAATTATGGAATTCATAATGCCAGACTATCATAACCACATAGCCAAGGCCTCATTCCAAGACTACAAATAAGATTTTGTCAAGGCCTTGTGCCAAGACACTATTTTCTCTCATGATACCTACTGATGCATCGAGGAGCTATATCGGGCTCCACCTGTCCCTTATTAAGTATAATTCATTCATTATATGAACATGATTAAACATAACATAATCATTCGTATTAAAACTAGCATATGAAAT
This sequence comes from Viscum album, assembly GCA_963277665.1. NCBI lineage: Eukaryota > Viridiplantae > Streptophyta > Magnoliopsida > Santalales > Viscaceae > Viscum > Viscum album. The sequence continues at coordinate 1,009,310,004 of OY728127.1, forward strand.
GTCAATACATTAACCAAAAACCAAGAATTGTATAAAAATAACACATCCACACTAAAACATAACTCATTCAATACAATATGGAAGATTGTATTGTATCACATTATCCTAAATCAAGAATAATTAAGGATGTTAACATAGATGAAAATAATCATCAAAACTATTTGAGAGAAATATTCCCATTTTTCTAGAAATCTTTTATAAGTCACACTATTTTTCAAGAAGCCATTTAAAAATATATTTCTGAATCAAAGTGTCCCATACAACTTTGAAACTTTTTAGAAGGAGTTTTAATTTTATAACTTTAATGTCCATATAAATAAATCCTTAAAACCATTTTTAATACATGGACATTAATGAGAAATATTTAGATGAATAAGCCTTTAAAACATTTAAAAATTGTATTTTAGTTAGAGATTATAACCAAAAGAGAGACACTTGAATACAAATAATTGAGGTAATAAAAACATTGTAATATCATGAGAATAAAGATATTCATGATATTTTATGTCAAAGTACACGATATACACCACATAAAAGTGATTCGGTGTATAACAACAAAGATGTATCAATGGAATTTACGTTGAGATGAAATCTCTCGTAAGGCCGTATCCTTAGGTTAAGGATAAATCAATGACATAGATATTTGTGAAAAATATAAATACACTAAATATGATTGGATATTCTGTGCAAAACAATCAAAGTATATTCACACATAATCTTGTAAAAACAACACCAATGAATTGGATGTTTAACTCAAGAAATGGAGAATGAGTTAAAATTACTCTTATCAAATTCATATCGATGACTTGAGAAATTATCAATGGAGTGATTATGTGTATCAAAAGTATATCCATAGGAAAGGGGAGTGGAAATTATGACAGAAGAAAATGAATATTTAGTCCACATATAATCTCGGAGTAAAATAATCAATGATGTTTGCGTAAAGCCGAATAAACGGAAACTGAAATTTCGAATTCCCTTATCGATTTGGTAACATACGAAACGTACACCCATAAAAGAAGGATAATACAATGATGATTTAAATACCCATAAATTAAAGTATATTACATAATGAATACAATAATGGGCAGTACACATACACCACATGCATTAATTAAGAGGTGAACAATGGAATTCTCACGAAATTAAGAGTGAGTTAAGAAACCCCTTACATTGTATGTTTTCCTTGGTCGATGTTAGTTTAACCTCCTGTATAATGGTTAAATAATCATTATTTAATTATATAAGAATCATTTACATCAATATGATATCATATAAGGTCTTTTAACATTGATTTGTTAATAATATATTAGTATTATCGTCATTTCAGATGTTAAATTACTCGGTTTCCTTTATATTCTTTGTTACGTAATCAATGTTTGTTATGGATAGGTTGTTTCTTATTCATATCCAGAATTATATAAAGTCCTTAAACAATATTTTTAAATCATCAAATGATAATTATACTTGAATGGAGATGATGGAGAATGAATCTAATCGCTTTCGTGGAGACGGTAGTCCGTACGTACGCACGAGCGACAATATCATTCTTTTGATGCTAAAATAATATATAATTGGATGGAATATCATATAGACAGATAATTATCATGTTATATTTATTATTTAAATTAATAACACCTCATTATTATACCCATCCCAATAATAATTTATTGAATAAGAATTACACCACGACGTGGAGACGGTATGCCGTACGTACGCACTTATGGTGACATGTTATCAAAGGATGGATATAATACTGAATATGGTTATACCATATTTATAATAACATCAAATTATATATATGATACTGGAGTTATTGTTTTAGAATGGTAATAACAAATAAAGAATAAGTGGATGAATAAAGGATCTTGAAAAAGGGTGGTGAAATCATTACATCTTCTTTGGGTTCTTCCTTTTGATTTGATCAAAACGGATCATAGGTTGACTTTCTGATCAAAATAAGGAATCTAGGTTGTAGTGAGGGAAGTTTAGAGAGTATTTGGGCAGAGTTTGGCCCAACCAAACAGCTTTGAAGATGTGAAGTAATGAGAAGGGGGAGTGCCCTTTTATAAGAGGGGTGAGGGGCACCTTTGGAAAAGTAAGAAATATTAATTTATAATAAATTCATATTCGGTTTATAATGGCTCAAAAGTTGATTATTTAAAGTTTAATGTGGGGCTAGGTCGAAAACCAATCAACCAATATAATTTCGACCAGATTGGGTCATTATATTAACCTTATCTTTTAGTTTTAACTCTTAGTTAATTAGTTTGACATTTACCATGTCACTTTGTATTTTTATATAATATAGTTAATAAACATACTATATACATCCAATAGACCCTAAAGTGGTATATAAATGATACTCCTATCATTATATAAGTCTCTTGGCCGAACCTTATAGTTTTAGGAATTTAATATCAATAAATAATATAATATTTATTTTAAAAACTCTTTTATGTCAATTTTGACACTATTCAATATTTGATTTTTGTGAAACTCATAACAGAATTATTAGTTCGAAAAAAGTTCATTAAATCATTAATAACATGTCATATTAATCTATATAATTAGTGTAATTCATTAAAAGTCTCAAAGTTTATTTATTTGGGTATTTATATTATCAATTATTTTAATTTTCCACTATTATGGTAATTACTGCATCATCATTGTGTCATAAATAAATTATATTATTTAATATCTAAAAATTATAAATAAATTATCATTATGTAAGAAATCGTTTTATCTTTATAATGAATATTTTCAATCGAAAATCCAAAATATATAACCCTATGTAAAAATTGTTTTACTAAAAGATATATGCTTGTGTCATTTTTTTATTCATTTTAACTTAATAAAAATAAAGTGTCCCTATAACTTACAAGTGGCACCATGGGTTCCCGAAATCGACCCAAATATGCCCATGGTCGGACATGTATCAACCAATAATGTTATGAGACGTTTTAGGGTAATTTTGTATTATTATTTTAATATTTTTTAACCCTTATTTACGGGATTTACCCTTTAACCCTGGTAAATAAAATATTTACCGAAGTAATTATTCAAAATGTCTAAAAATAAAAGTTTTCTATTTACACAATTTGGACATACCGATTCCAAATATGGAATCCATTTTTCCAAATTCAATACACAGAAGTGGCAGAAATTAATTTGAAATTAATTCCCGTTGTTAAAACAAAAAGCATGTTTTTAACAAATAATAACAATAAAAAGATTGACAGTTGTTTATGTTCGGTTTAAATGAGAAATTATGTTCAATTACCCACATTGTATTACATGGTTAAAATATATTTTAAATATAATTTAAAACCACTCAAATTCATAATTTTTCACTATTAATTATTTCGATTAAAAAATTTGTTTTTAATTAAAATTTAGTAATTTTTACCATTCACCAAAATATAAAAGTTACCCAAAATGTACCAAAATTTCACCCTAGGATAATTTTGTTATTATGAATCCAAAAATAAAGTCTATTTTTCCAAATTCAAAACATAAAAGTTGCATTTATTAATTTAAAATTGATTCCCACTTTCGAATCCAAAAGGCGTATTTTTAAGAAATAATAACTACCAAACGTTTGACACTTGTTTATGTCCAATTTCAAGGTGAAATTATTTAAATGACCATCATTGGATTAAATAGTAAAAATATAATCAATTTATACTTCCAAACCATTAAAATTTATAATTTAACAATATAAATTATTTTGATTAAAAAAGTTGTTTTCAGTTAAAATATAGTATTTTTCACTATTCACCCAAATATGAAAGTTATCAGAAAGACACCGAAACATTATTGATACTAGATTCATATGTCCTGATTCTAAATAATAATTTAATTTTTTCAAATTTAATATATAAAAGTTTCAAATATTGGTTTTAAAAAGGATTCTCCCTTAAAAGGCGGTAAAATTTCATATTTGGAAAAATACTTCTTTTATCTAAAAAAATGAATTTTTTCATAAATCATGTCTTAGAAACTCATAATATCGATTAAAATTATATGGATAATATAATATTTAAAATTTATTTAATACTATTCATAACCTCTTTTGAACGGCTAGTTTGTTAAGTCGTGGTGTACTTGAACTCAGTGTTGCGTACAACACATGCTATTGTATTATTCAAAGGGAAGTGTACCATGGAAGATTGGGGTGTTACATTCACCCCACCTTCAATAAATTGCATCCTCACAATTTTGAAAATTGGTCCTGAGAATGGAAAGTCCCACATCGGAAAAAGAGTCAATAAAACCATCTCTTTAAAAGAAAGAAAGAGAGGCCTAAAGGTTGCCCAAGATAACCCATACAAGGATTCCAGGTAGGAAGACAAGGATATGGATGATAAACTAAGTGTCAAGTTCTGATGGAGAGGGATAGAAATCATGATCAGGAGAAAGTTAACAATAAGAAAACCACAAACATTTGTTTGGACAAACGATCATTATTCTCCTAGTAGGAAAAGTAAATGGACAACATTTTTTGTTTTAAGTTACACTATATAATGATGAGGAATTCATTTATGATATTGACTAAGAATATAAATATATATACCTACATTTTAAGTAGAGTTTCATTCTTTAATAAATTTCCACCACTAACTCATTTTTTTAAACGATGAGTATTCAATAAGATTTGGTCACACTGGAAGAGCTAGAATAAACTTCTATAGAATCACATGATCCATGCAGGATAAACTATATATTTACATTGTCTTTAGAGATTAATCAAAACTAAACTGGTTAGTACAATATCTAATGATCCCCCAAAAGGATATTCCTTGAGAAAAATAAACACTAATCTTAATTTCTAAAATTAAACCAATAATATCCCAATGTTAAATAAATATCATTCAATAATCAATATTCCTTAAAATCCTTCAATATAATCCAAACTAAAATTGAAACCCAAAACATAGAAGAATTTGATTATGTAGTCTACCATGTTAAATTGTATCTCCAAATGAAATCAAATACTCTTAAAGTCACATACAAAAGTAATTAACCTCATCACATATTCTCTATTATAGGTTAATCATTTCCATAAATAACCCAAATCACTATAAATCCACAATAAAAACGTAGATAAAAATCCACCATTACTCCACAAATGAAACCCCATTGTATTCTATTTTCCTTGGGCATATAGTGTTCCCAACAAAGCGAACATCTTCCAAAATAACATTTATCACTTAATCACCAAATCATTTTCCTATACCAAGGGTATTCATTTGATAAGAAATAAGAACCCAAATAAAATCATTTAACTAAAAATAATTAGTCACACTATCAAGGACTTCACGTAGTCCAGTGGTAGGTGATAAATCCCAATCGCATTTTGGTTGTGGTTCGATTCCCACAGCTTTGTCTAATGCGATAGGTTGTCACACGGTCTGCGTGTGGTTCTTTTCAAAAACTATGTTTTATAACATTACCAAAATGAGATAAATTCCTCAAAATAACCATAACATAATTTAACCACAAATCATATCTCATACCTTGCATTTTCATCCCAAATTGTAATAACTTATAATTATCTCAAACCCAATGATCATATAAAACCAAATGGTTTTTTATAACTATATCCACAAGAGAAGAGATAATTCTTCCTCAAATATCATTATCACATGGAAAACTGTAGGGTTATAAATACAAGAGAAAATTATTCCAAAGTAAACCCATCAACAAGGAGCACTAAAACTTTTGAAAAATTTATCCAACTATTTATTGCCACATAGCTTCTTCTTTGACCAATAAAATATCTTAAAAAATAGGGCATTCACTTGGGTAATGGTCAGGTCCCCTACATTTACGGCAAATGACTGTAAATGGATTCTTGGGACCATTTTTATCTTCTTCTATAGTACTCTTCATTTTTCATCAGAAATTCTTCATTTTATGTCCTTCCTTCCCACAGGTAAAGCATTTCTTGGTCCCATTGAGACACTTTCCCGGGTGTCTCCTACCAAATTTCTTACATTATGGAAACTGAGGGTTCTTTTCTCCACGGTCTCCATTATTGGATCTCTTTTCATTCATCACATTTCTCTTCCTTGTTGAGTCCGGGAGTTGGCTAATATATATTTTTTTGATCATATTATTGGAAAACTGATTTGGCATAAAGACGATATCTTTTACGCCTATCAAAATTCCATTTTTTTGCTCATTTCCACCACCGTTCCCACCTTGTACAACATTCTCAAAGTCACTATGACTTCCTTGGAATCTAGCCATTGACTAAAACCAGAAAGCATTGTGTATGTAACAGTAGTCATAAAATCATTTAGAGATTAACATGTCACCATAATCTCAATTTGAAACATATTAGGATTAACCAAGGTCATTTACTCTCATTTTATATATATATTACTTCAAATTGGTTTGTAAAGAAAATTTAAATTATCTTAAGCATATCCCCCGGGAGTGTCATAATCAAGAGTGCAGCAAGGCCCGTTGTCGTGCAACAGTTCCCGTTCGAGTCTATCTTAAAACGGTGTTTTCAGGTTTTACCCCTAGGTACATCTTTGCCAGAGCCACCTCTACCTGCTCGTATCCAGACAGGGATGTATTTCTCGGAAAACTCACAAAATCTCTACAATATCAAAATTTTAGGAAGTCATTCATACTAATCCTCAAAGTTCATCATCGGTCTACGTGCTCTAATCAGAGTTTATGTAAATCTAGCTTCCAAGGTTTATAATAAACATCCTCTGATACGAACTGTAGTGCCCCCGACCCTAGATACCCAGAGTTGGTGCATTATTACATAACATTGGCATGATCTGAAAGGATCAAGTCTCGAAAGACCAATTAGTTTAGTAGTCTTGGAAACAGAAGATATATTCATAATTCTTACATTACATCATAAGGTAAAAAAACTAAAAAAACATCTTGTCTTCATATCCCCTGATACTATCCTTGCAGGTCATTCATAAATTACTTCATCTCATCCTGGAAAAAATACTACACTGAAATGGGTGAGCTCAGATGCTCAGTAAGGATAACAATATAGCAGAAGCTTTCATAGATAAGCATAAACACTTAAAGCAATTTATAACTAAAACAAAAGCTTTTTAAACTTGAACTTCAGCATAATATGGAAAAGATAAAATGAAATAATGCCATTTACTTATTCACATGGATATTCTACTAGTCGAAAAATCACATGCAATATCATTAACCACTTTAATAATGATGGAATTCATAATGCCAGACTATCATGACCACATAGCCAAGGCCTCGTGCCAAGACTACAAATAAGATTTTGTCAAGGCCTTGTGCCAAGACACTATTCTATCTCATCAGACCTACTGATGCATCGAGGACCTATAGTGGGCTCCACCTGTCACTTATTATGTCCAATGCATTCCTCATATGAAAAGGTTTAAACATAACATAAACATTCATATTAAAACTAGCATACGAAATGTCAATACTTTAACCACAAACCATGAATGGTATAAAAATAGCACATCCACAGTCAAACATAACTCATTCGATACAATATGGAGGATTGTATTGTATCACATTATCCTCAATCAAGAATAATTATGGATGTTTACAAAGATGAAAATAATCATCAATACTATTTGAGAGAAATATCCCCTTTTTTATTGAAATCATTTAAAAGTCACACTATTTGTCAAGAAGCCTTTTAAAAATAGATTTTTGAATAAAAGTGTCCCATACCACTTTGAAACTTTTTAAAAAGTGTTATAATTTTATAAATTTAATGTCCAAATAAATAAATCCTTAAAACCATTTTTAAAAAATGGGCATTAATGGGAAAGATTTAGGTGAATAAGTCTTTAAAACATTTAAAAATGGTATTTTAGTTAGAGATTATAACCAAAAGAGAGAAACATGAATAAAAATAATTGAGGTAATAAAAACTTTGTAATATCATGAGAATAAAGGGATTCATGATATAAAATGTCAAAGTACATTATATACACCACATAAATGTGATTTGGTGTATAACAATAAAGAAGTCTCAATGGAATTTAAGTTGAGATGAAATCTCTCATAAAGGCCTTATCCTTAGGTTAAGGATAAATCAACGACATAGTTATGTGTGAAAAATATAAATACACTAAATATGATTGGATATTCAGTGTAAAACAATCAAAGGATATTCACACATAATCTTGTAAAAACAACACCAATGAATTGGATGTTTAACTCAACAAATAGAGAATGAGTTAAAATTACTCTTATCAAATTCATATCAATGACTTGAGAAATTATCAATGGAGTGATTATGTGTATCAAAAGTATATCCACAGAAAAGGGGAGTGGAAATTATGACATAACCAAATGAATAGTTATTCCACACATAATCTCGGTGTAAAATAATCAATGAAGTTTGCGTAAAGCCGAATAAATGGAAATCGAAATTTCGAATTCCCAAATCGATTAGGTAACATACAAAACGTACACCCATGAAAGAAGGATCATAAAATGATGTTGTAAATTCCCATAAATTAAAGTATCTTACACAATTAATACAATCATGGGCAGTACACATACACCACATGCAATAATTAAGTGGTGAACAATGGAATTCTCATGATATTACGAGTGAGTTAAGAAACCCCTTACATTGTATGTTTTCCTTGGTCGATGGTAGGTTAAACTAATGTATAATGGTTAAATAATTGTTATTGAATTATTAAAGAATCATTTACATCAATATGATATCATATAAGGTCTTTTAACATTGATTTGTTAATAATATATTAGTATTATCGTCATTTCAGATGTTAAATTACTCGGTTTCCTTTATATTCTTTGTTACGTAATCAATGTTTGTTATGGATAGGTTGTTTCTTATTCATATCCAGAATTATATAAAGTCCTTAAAAATTATTTTTAAATCATCAAATGATAATTATACTTGAATGGTGACGATGGATAATGAATCTAATCGCTTTCGTGGAGACGGTAGTCCGTACGTACGCACGAGCGACAATATCATTCTTTTGATGCTAAAATAATATATAATTGGATGGAATATCATATAGACAGATAATTATCATGTTATATTTATTATTTACATGAATAACACCTCATTATTATACCCATCCGAATAATAATTTATTGAATAACAATTACACCACGACGTGGAGACGGTAAGCTGTACATACGCACGTATGGTGACATGTTATCAAAGGATGGATAGAATACAGAATATGGTTATACCATATTTATAATAACATCAAATTATATATAAGATACTGGAGTTATTGTTCTAGAATGGTAATAACAAATACAGAATAAGTGGATGAATAAAGGAACTTGAAAAAGGGTGGTGAAATCATTACATCTTCTTTGGGTTCTTCCGTTTGATTTGATCAAAACGGATCTTAGGTTGACATTTTGATCAAAATAAGGAATCTAGGTTGTAGTGAGGGATGTTTAGAGAGTATTTTTGCAGAGTTTGGCCGAACCAAACAGCTTTGAAGGTGTGAAGTAATGAGAAGGGGGAGTGCCCTTTTATAAGAGGGGTGAGGGGCACCTTTGGAAAAGTAGGAAATATTAATTTATAATAAATTCATATTCGGTTTATAATGGCTCAAAAGTTTATTATTTAAAGTTTAATGTGGGGCTTGGTCGAAAACCAATCAACCAATATAATTTCGACCAGATTGGGTCATTATATTAACCTTATCTTTTAGTTTTAACTCTTAGTTAATTAGTTTGACATTTACCATGTCACTTTGTATTTTTATATAATATAGTTAATAAACATACTATATACATCCAATAGACCCTCAAGTGGTATATAAATGACACTCCTATCATTATATAAGTCTCTTGGCCGAACCTTATATTTTTTGGAATTTAATATCAATAAATAATATAATATTTATTTTAAAAACTCTTTTATGTCAATTTTGACACTATTCAATATTTGATTGTTTTGAAACTCATAACAGAATTATTACTTCGAAAAAAGTTCATTAAATCATTAATAACATGTCATATTAATCTATATAATTAGTGTAATTCATTAAAAGTCTCAAAGTTTATTTATTTGGGTATTTATATTATCAATTATTTTAATTTTCCACTATTATGGTAATTACTGCATCATCATTGTGTCATAAATAAATTATATTATTTAATATCTAAAAATTATAAATAAATTATAATTATGTAAGAAATCGTTTTATCTTTATAATGAATATTTGCAATCGAAAATCCAAATTATATAACCCTATGTAAAAATTGTTTTACTAAAAGATATATGCTTGTGTCATTTTTGTATTCATTTTAACTTAATAAAAATAAAGTGTCCCTATAACTTACAAGTGGCACCATGGGTTCCCGAAATCGACCCAAATATGACCATGGTCTGACATGTATCAACCAATAACGTTAGGAGACGATTTAGGGTAATTTTTTATTATTATTTTAATATTTTTTAACCCTTATTTACCGGATTTACCCTTTAACCATGGTAAATAAAATATTTACCGAAGTAATTATTCAAAATTTCTAAAAATAAAAGTTTGCTATTTAAACAATTTGGACATACTGATTCCAAATATGGAATCCATTTTCCAAATTCAATACACAGAAGTGGCAGAAATTAATTTAAAATTAATTCTCGTTGTTAAAACAAAAATCATGTTTTTAACAAATAATAACAATCAAAAGATTGACAGTTGTTTATGTTCGGTTTAAATGTGAAATTATGTTCAATTACCCACATTGTATTACATGGTTAAAATATTTTTTAAATATAATTTAAAACCACTCAAATTCATAATTTTTCACTATTAATTATTTCGATTAAAAAATTTGTTTTTAATTAAAATTTAGTAATTTTTACCATTCATCAAAATATAAAAGTTATCCAAAATGTACCAAAATTTCACCCTAGGCTAATTTTGTTATTATGAATCCAAAAATGAAGTCTATTTTTCCAAATTCAAAACATAAAAGTTTCATTTATTAATTTAAAATTTATTCCCGCTTTCGAATCCAAAAGGCGTATTTTTAACAAATAATAACTACCAAACGTTTGACACTTGTTTATGTCCAATTTCAAGGTGAAATTATTTAAATGACCATCATTAGATTAAATAGTAAAAATATAATCAATTTATACTTCCAAACCATTAAAAATTAATAATTTAACAATATAAATTATTTTGATTAAAAAAGTTGTTTTCAGTTAAAATATAGTATTTTTCACTATTCACCCAAATATGAAAGTTATCAGAAAGACACTGAAACATTATTGATACTAAATTCTTATGTCCTGATTCTAAAGAATAATTTAATTTTTTCAAATTGAATATATAAAAGTTTCAAATATTGGTTTTAAAAGGGCTTCTCCATTAAAAGGCGGTTAAATTTCATATTTGGAAAAATACTTCTTTTATCTAAAAAATGAATTTTTTCATAAATCATGTCTTAGAAACTCATAATATCGATTAAAATTATATGGATAATATAATATTTAAAATTTATTTAATACTCTTCATAACCTCTTTTGAATGGCTAGTTTGTTAAGTCGTGGTGTACTTGACCTCAGTGTTGCATACAACACATGCTATTGTATTATTCAAAGAGACGTGTACCATGGAAGATTGGGGTGTTACATTCACCCCACCTTCAATAAATTGCATCCTCACAATTTTGAAAATTGGTCCTGAGAATGGAAAGTCCCACATCGGAAAAAGAGTCAATAAAACCATCTCTTTAAAAGAAAGAAAGAGAGGCCTAAAGGTTGCCCAAGATAACCTATACAAGGATTCCAGGTAGGAAGACAAGGATGTGGATGATAAACTAAGTGTCAAGTTCTGATGGAGAGGGATAGAAATCATGATCAGAAGAAAGTTAACAATAAGAAAACCACAAACATTTGTTTGGACAAACGATCATTATTCTCCTAGTAGGAAATGTAAATGGACAACATTTTTTGTTTTAAGTTACACTACATAATGATGAGTAATTCATTTATGATATTGACTAAGAATATAAATATATATACCTACATTTTATGTAGAGTTTCATTCTTTAATAAATTTCCACCACTAACTCATTTTTTTAAACGATGAGTATTCAATATGACTTGGTCACACTGGAAGAGCTAGAATAAACTTCTATAGAATCACATGATCCATGCTGGATAAACTATATATTTACATTGTCTTTAGAGATTAATCAAAACCAAACTAGTTAGTACAATATCTAATGATCCCCCAAAAGGATATTCCTTGAGAGAAATAAACACTAATCTTAATTTCTAAAATTAAACCAATAATATCCCAATGTTAAATAAATACCATTCAATAATCAATATTCCTTAAAATCCTGCAATATAATCCAAACAAAAATTGAAACCCAAAACATAGAAGAATTTGATTATGTAGTCTCCCATGTTAAATTGTATCTCCAAATGAAATCAAATACTCTTAAAGTCACATACAAAAGTAATTAACCTCATCAAATATTCTCTATTATAGGTTAATCATTTCCATAAATAACCCAAATCACTATAAATCCACAATAAAAACGTAGATAAAAATCCACCATTACTCCACAAATGAAACCCCATTGTATTCTATTTTCCTTGGTCATGTAGTGTTCCCAACAAAGTGAACATCTTCCAAAATAACATTTATCACTTAATCACCAAATCATTTTCCTATACCAAGGGTATTCATTTGATAAGAAATAAGAACCCAAATAAAATCATTTAACTAAAAATAAATAGTCACATTATCCAAGGACTTCACGTAGTCCAGTGGTAGGTGATAAATCCCAATCGCATTTTGGTTGTGGGTTCGATTCCCACAGCTTTGTCTAATGCGATAGGTTGTCACACGGTCTGCGTGTTGTTCTTTTCAAAAACTATGTTTTATAACATTACCAAAATGAGATAAATTCCTCAAAATAACCATAACATAATTTAACCACAAATCATATCTCATACCTTGCATTTTCATCCCAAATTATAATAACTTATAATCATCTCAAACCCAATGATCATATAAAACCAAATGGTTATTTATAACTATATCCACAAGAGAAGAGATAATTCTTCCTCAAATATCATTATCACATGGAAAACTGTAGGGTTATAAATACAAGAGAAAATTATTCCAAAGTAAACCCAACAACAAGGAGCACTAAAACTTTTTAAAAATTTATCCAACCATTTATTACCACATAGCTTCTTCTTTGACCAATAAAATATCTTAAAAAATAGGGCATTCACTTGGGTAATGGTCAGGTCCCCTACATTTAAGGCAAATGACTGTAAATGGATTCTTGGGACCATTTTTATCTTCTTCTATAGTAATCTTCATTTTTCATCAGAAATTCTTCATTTTATGTCCTTCCTTCCCACACGTAAAACATTTCTTGGTCCCATTGAGACACTTTCCCGGGTGTCTCCTACCACATTTCTTACATGATGGAAATTGAGGGTTCTTTTCTCCATGGTCTCCATTATTGGAGCTCTTTTCATTCATCACCATTCTCTTCCTTGTTGAGTCCGGGAGTTGGCTAATATATATGTTGTTGATCATATTATTGGATAACTGATTTGGCATAAAGACGATATTATTTATGCCTATCAACATTACATTTTGTTGCTCATTTCCACCACCGTTCCCACCTTGTACAACATTCTCAAAGTCACTATGACTTCCTTGGAATCTAGCCATTGACTAAAACCAGAAAGCATTGTGTTTGTAACAGTAGTCATAAAATCATTTAGAGATTAACATGTCACCATAATCTCAATTTGAAACATATTAGGATTAACCAAGGTCATTTACTCTCATTTTATATATATATTACTTCAAATTGGTTTGTAAAGAAAATTTAAATTATCCTAAGCATATCCCCCTGGAGTGTCGTAATCAAGAATGCAGCAAGGCCTGTTGTCGTGCAAAAGTTCTCGTTCGAGTCTGTCTTAAAGGGGTGTTTTCAGGTTTTACCCCTAGGTACATCTTTGCCAGATCCACCTCTACCTGCTCGTATCCAGACAGGGATGTATTTCTCGGAAAACTCACAAAATTTCTACAATATCAAAATTTTAGGAAGTCATTCCATACTAATCCTCAAAGTTCATCTTCGGTCTACATGCTCTAATCAGAGTTTATGTAAATCTAGCTTCCAAGGTTTATAATAAACTTCCTCTGATACGAACTGTAGTTCCCCCAACCCTAGATACCCAGAGTCGGTGCATTATTACATAACATTAGCATGATCTGAAAGGATCAAGTCTCGAAAGACCGATTAGTTTAGTAGTCTTGGAAACAGTAGATATATCCATAAGTCTTACATTACATCATAAGGTAAAAAAACTAAAACAACATCTTGTCTTCATATCCCCTGATACTATCCTTGCAGTTCATTCATAAATTACTTCTTCTCATCCTGGGAAAAATACTACACTGAAAGGGGTGAGCTCAGATGCTCATTAAGGATAACAATATAGTAAAAGCTTTCATAGATAAGCATAAACACTTAAAGCAATTTATAACTAAAACAAAAGCTTTTTAAACTTGAACTTCAGAATAATATGGAAAAGATAAAATGAAATAATGCCATTTACTTATTCACATGGATATTCTACTAGTCGAAAAATCACATGCAATATCAATAACCACTTTAATAATGATGGAATTAATAATTCCAGACTATCATAACCACATAGCCAAGGCCTCGTGCCAAGACTACAAATAAGATTTTGTCAAGGCCTTGTGCCAAGACACTATTCTGTCTCATCAGACCTACTAATGCATCGAGGACCTATAGTGGGCTCCACCTGTCACTTATTATGTCCAATGCATTCCTCATATGAAAAGGTTTAAACATAACATAAACATTCATATTAAAACTAGCATACGAAATGTCTATACTTTAACCACAAACCATGAATGATATAAAAATAGCACATCCACAGTCAAACATAACTCATTCGATACAATATGGAGGATTGTATTGTATCACATTATCCTCAATCAAGAATAATTATGGATGTTTACAAAGATGAAAATAATCATCAATACTATTTGAGAGAAATATCCCCTTTTTTATTGAAATCATTTAAAAGTCACACTATTTGTCAAGAAGCCTTTTAAAAATAGATTTTTGAATCAAAGTGTCCCATACCACTTTGAAACTTTTTAAAAAGTGTTATAATTTTATAAATTTAATGTCCAAATAAATAAATCCTTAAAACCATTTTTAAAACATGGACATTAATGGGAAAGATTTAGGTGAATAAGTCTTTAAAACATTTAAAAATGGTATTTTAGTTAGAGATTCTAACCAAAAGAGAGAAACATGAATAAAAATAATTGAGGTAATAAAAACTTTGTAATATCATGACAATAAATGGATTCATGATATACAATGTCAAAGTACATTATATACACCACATAAAAGTGATTTGGTGTATAATAATAAAGAAGTCTCAATGGAATTTAAGTTGAGATGAAATCTCTCATAAAGGCCGTATCCTTAGGTTAAGGATAAATCAACGACATAGTTATGTGTGAAAAATATAAATACACTAAATATGATTGGATATTAAGTGTAAAACAATCAAAGGATATTCACACATAATCTTGTAAAAACAACACCAATGAATTGGATGTTTAACTCAACAAATGGAGAATGAGTTAAAATTAATCTTATCAAATTCATATCAATGACTTGAGAAATTATCAATGGATTGATTATGTGTATAAAAAGTATATCCACAGAAATGGGGAGTGGAAATTATGACATAAGCAAATGAATAGTTATTCCACACATAATCTCGGTGTAAAATAATCAATGAAGTTTGCGTAAAGCCAAATAAATGGAAATCGAAATTTCGAATTCCCAAATCGATTAGGTAACATACAAAACGTACACCCATGAAAGAAGGATCATAAAATGATGTTGTAAATTCCCATAAATTAAAGTATCTTACACAATTAATACAATCATGGGCAGTACACATACACCACATGCAATAATTAAGTGGTGAACAATGGAATTCTCACGATATTAAGAGTGAGTTAAGAAACCCCTTACATTGTACGTTTTCCTTGGTCGATGGTAGGTTAAACTAATGTATAATGGTTAAATAATTGTTATTGAATTATTAAAGAATAATTTACATCAATATGATATCGAATAAGGTCTTTTAACATTGATTTGTTAATAATATATTAGTATTATCATCATTTCAGATGTTAAATTACTCGGTTTCCTTTATATTCTTTGTTACGTAATCAATGTTTGTTATGGATAGGTTGTTTCTTATTCATATCCAGAATTATATAAAGTCCTTAAACATTATTTTTAAATCATCAAATTATAATTATACTTGAATGGATACGATGGAGAATGAATCTAATCGCTTTCATGGAGACGGTAGTCTGTACGTACACATGAGCGACAATATCATTATTTTGACGCTAAAATAATATATAATTGGATGGAATATCATATATACCGAATAATTATAAGGTTATATTTTTTATTTACATGAATTACACATCATTATTACACCCATCCCAATAAGAATTTATTGAATAACAATTACACCAGGACGTGGAGACGGTAAACCGTACGTACGCACGTATGGTGACATGTTATTTAAAGGATGGATAGAACTATGAATATGGTTGTACCATATTTATAATAACATCACAGTATATATATGATTCTGGAGTAATTGTTTTAGGATGGTAATAACAAATAATGAAGAAGTGGATGAATAAAGGAACTTGAAAAAGGGTGGTGAAATCATTACATCTTTTTCGGGTTCTTCCTTTTGATTTGATCAAAAGGGTTGTTATGTTGGATTTCTGAACAATATAAGGCCTCTAGGTTGTAGTTAGGGAAGTTGAGAGAGTATTTGGGCAGATTTTGGCTGAACCAAATAGCTTTGATGGTGTTAAGTAATGATAAGGCATAGTTCCCTTTTATAAGAGGGGTGAGGGGCACCTTTGGAAAAGCTAGAAATATTAATTTATAATAAATTCATATTCTGTTTCAAAGGCTCTAAAGTTGATTATTTAATGGCTAAGGTGGGGATGGATCGACAGACATTCAACCAATAGAATTTATACCATTTTGGGTCATTATATTAACCTTATCTTTTAGTTTTAACTCTTAGTTAATTAGTTTGACATTTACCATGTCACTTTGTATTTTTATATTATATAGTTAATAAACATACTACATACATAAAACAGACCCCAAAGTGGTCCATTAATGATACAAATATCATGATATAAGTCTGTTGGCCGAACCTTATATTTTTAGGAATTTAATATCAATAAATAATAAAATATTTGTTTTATAAACTCTTTTATGTCAATTTTTACACTATTCAATATTTGATTTTTGTAAAACTCATAACAGAATTATTACTTCGAAAAAAGTTAATTGAATCATTTCTAACATGTCATATTAACCTATAAAATTATTGTAATTCATTAAAAGTCTCAAATTTTATTTATTTGGGTATTTATATTATCAATTATTTTAATTTTCCTCTATTATTGTAATTACTACATCATCATTGTGTCATAAATAAATTACATTATTTAATGTCTAAAAATTGTAAATAAATTATAATTATGTAGGAAATATTTTTATCTTTCTAATGAATATTTACAATCGAAATGCCAAAATATATAACCCTACGTAAAAATTGTTTTTCTAAAAGATATATGCTTGTGTCATTTTTGTATTCATTTTAACTTAATTAAAATAAAGTGTCCCTATCACTTACAAGTGACACCATGGGGTCCCAAAATCGACCCAAAGATGCCTATGGTCGGAAATGTATCAACCAATAAGGTTAGGACACGTTTCAGGGCAATTTTTTATTATTATAATATTATTTTTAACCCTTATTTACCGGATTTACCCTTTAACCATGGTAAATAAAATATTTACCGAAGTAATTATTCAAAATGTCTAAAAATAAAAGTTACATATTTACACAATTTGGACATCCTGATTACAAATATGGAATAAATTTTTCCAAATTCAATACACAGAAGTGGGAGAAATTAATTTAAAATTAATTCCCATTGTTAAAACAAAAAGCGTGTTTTTAACAAATAATAACTATCAAATGATTGACAGTTGTTTATGTTCGGTTTAATTGTGAAATTATGTTCAATGAACTAAATTGTATTACATGATCAAAATATATTTTAAATATAATTTAAAACCACTCAAATTAATATTTTATCATTATTAATTATTTCAATTAAAAAAGTTGTTTTTAATTAAAATTTAGTAATTTTTACTATTCATCAAAATATAAAAGTTATCCAAAAAGTACCAAAATTTCACTGTACGCTAATTTCGTTATTCTGAATCCAAAAATGAAGTCTATTTTTCCAAATTCAAAACATAAAAGTTGCATTTATTAATTTAAAATTGATTCCTGCTTTCAAAACCAAAAGGCATATTTTTAAGAAATAATAACTATCAAAAAATTGACACTTGTTTATGTCCAATTTCAAGGTGAAATTACTTAAAATGACCATCATTGGATTAAATAGTAAAAATATAATCTATTTATACTTCCAAACCATTACAATTTATAA
The DNA here is from genome assembly GCA_963277665.1 of Viscum album. NCBI lineage: Eukaryota > Viridiplantae > Streptophyta > Magnoliopsida > Santalales > Viscaceae > Viscum > Viscum album. The sequence continues at coordinate 1,009,328,618 of OY728127.1, forward strand.
TTTAACAATATAAATTATTTTGATTAAAAAAGTTGTTTTCAGTTAAAATATATCATTTTTCACTATTCACCCAAATATGAAAGTTATCAGAAAGTCACCAAAACATTATTGATACTAAATTCTTATGTAACGATTCTAAATAAGAATTTAATTTTTTCAAATTGAATATATAAAAGTTTCAAATATTGGTTTTAAAAAGGCTTCTCCATTAAAAGGCGGTAAAATTTCATATTTTGAAAAATACTTCTTTTATCTGAAAAAATGATTTTGTTCATAAATCATGTATTAGAAACTCATAATATGGATTAAAATTATAAGGATAATATAATAATTAAAATTTAGTTAATACTATTCATAACCTCTTTTGAACGGCTAGTTTGGTAAGTCGTGGTGTACTTGAACTCAGTGTTGCGTACAACACATGCTATTGTATTATTCAAAGAGAAGTGTACCATGGAAGATTGGGGTGTTACATTCCCCCCTCCTTCAATAAATTGCATCCTCTCAATTTTGAAAATTGGTCCTGAGAATGGAAAGTCCCACATCAGAAAAAGAGTGAATAAAACTATCACTTTAAAAGAAAGAAAGAGAGGCCTAAAGTTCAACCTAGATAACCCATACTAGGATTCCAGGTAGGAAGACAAGGATGTGGATGATAAAATAATTGTCAAGTTCTTATGGAGAGGGATAGAAATCATGATCAGGAGATAGTAAACAATAATAAAACCACAAACTTTTGTTGGGACAAACGATCATTAGCCTCCTACTAGGAAAAGTAAATGGACAACATTTTTTGTTTTAAGTTATATTACATAATGATGAGGAATTCCATTATGTTATTGACTAAGAATATAAAGATATATACTTACTTTTTAAGTAGAGTTTCATTCTTTAAAAAATTTCCACCACTAACTCATTTTTTTAAATGATGAGTATTCAAGAAGAGTTGGTCACACTAGAAGATCTAGAATAAACTTCTATAGAATCACATGATCCATGGAGGATAAACTATATATTTACATTGTCTTTAGTGATTAATCAAAACCAAAATGGTTAGAACAATATCTAATGATCCCCCAAAAGGATATTCCTTGAGAGAAATAATCACCAATCTTAATTTCTATAATTAAACCAATAATACCCCAAAGTTAAATTAATACCATTCAATAATCAATTGTCCTAAAAATCCTTCAATATAATCCAAACTAATATTGAAACCCAAAACATAGAAGAATTTGATTATGTAGTCTCCCATGTTAAATTGTATCTCCAAATGGCATCAAGTACTCTTAAGGTCACATACAAAAGTAATTAACATCATCACATATTCTCTATTATAGGTTAATCATTTCCATAAATAACCCAAATCACTATAAATCCATAATAAAAATGTAGATAAAAATCAACCAATACTCAACAAATGAAACCCCATACTATTCTATTTTCCTTGGGCATATAGTGTTCCCAAAAAATCGAACATCTTCCAAAATAACATTTATCACTTAATCACCAAATCATTTTCCTATACCAAGGGTATTCATTTGATAAGAAAAAACAACCCAAACAAAATCATTTAACTAAAAATAATTAGTCACACTAACCAGGGACTTCATGTAGTCCAGTGGTAGGCGATAAATCCCAATCGCATTTTGGTTGTGGGTTAGATTCCCACAACATTGTCCAACGCGATAGGTTTTCACACTGTTTTCATGTTGTTCTTTTCAAAAAATATGTTTTATAACATTACCAAAATGAGATAAATTCCTCAAAATAACCGTAACATAATTTAACCACAAATCTTTTCTCATACCTTGCATTTTCATCCCAAATTATAATAACTTATAATTATCTCAAACGCAATGATCATATAAAACCAAATGGTTATTTATAACTATATTCACAAGAGTAGATATAATTCTTCCTCAAATATCATTATCACATGGAAAACTACAGGGTTACAAATACAAGAGAAAATTATTCCAAAGTAAACCCATCAACAAGGAGCACTAAAACTTTTTAAAAATTTATCCAACCATTTATTGCCACATAGCTTCTTCTTTGACCAATAAAATATCATACAAAATAGGGCATTCACATGGGTAATGGCCAAGTCCCCTACATTTACAGAAAATGACTGTAAATTGATTCTTGGGACCATTTTTATCTTCTTCCATAATACTCTTCATTTTTCTTCGGCAATTCTTCATTTTATGTCCTTCCTTCCCACACATAAAGCATTTCTTGGTAACATTGAGACACTTTCCCTGGTCTCTCCTACCACATTTATTACATGATGGAAATTGAGGGTTCTTTTCTCCATGGTCTCCATTACTGTAGCTCTTATCATTCATCACCATTCTCATCCTTGTTGAGTCCGGGAGTTGGTTAATATATATGTTATTGATCATAATTTTGGAAAAATGATTTGGAATAAAGAGGATATCATTTACACCTATCAACATTCCATTTTGTTGCTCATTTCCACCACCGTTACCACCTTATACAACATTCTCAAAGTCACTATGACTTCCTTGGAATCTAGCCATTGACTAAAACCAGAAAGCATTGTGTGAGTAACAGTAGTCATAAAATCATTTAGAGATTAACATGTCACCATATTCTCAATTTGAAAAAAATTTGGATTAACCAAGGTCATTTACTCTCATATTATATATATATTACTTCAAATTGGTTTGTAAAGAAAATTTAAATTAACCTAAGTATATCCCCCGGGAGTGTCGTAACCAAGAGTGCAGCAAGGCCCGTTGTCGTGCACCAGTTCTCGTTCGAGTCTAGCTCAAAACGGTGTTTTCGGGTTTTACCCCTAGGTACATATGTGCCAGAGCTGCCTCTACCTGCTCGTATCCAGACAGGGATATATTGCTCGGAAAACTCACAAAATCTCTACAATACCAAAATTCTCGGAAGTTATTCCATACTAATCCACAAAGTTCATCTTAGGTCTACTTGCTCTAATTAGAGTTTATGTAAATCCAGCTTCCAAGGTTTATACTAACCTTCCTATGATACCAACTGTAGTGTCCTGACCCTAGATACCCATATTCGGTGCATTATTACATAACATTGGCATGATCAGAAAGGATCACGTCTCGAAAGACTGATTAGTTTAGTAGTCTTGGAAACAGTACATATATTAATAAGTTTAACATTACATAATAAGGTAAAAAACTAAAACAACATCTTATCTTCATATCCCCTGATACTATCCTTGCAGGTCATTCATAAATTACTTCTTCTCATCCTGGGAAAAATACTACACTGAAAGTGGTGAGCTCAGATGCTCAGTAAGGATAACAATATAGCAGAAGCTTTCATAGATAATCATAAACACTTAAGCAATTTATAACTAAAACAAAAGCCTTTTAAACTTGGACTTCAGCATAATATGGAAAAGATAAAATGAAATAATGCCATTTACTTATTCACATGGATATTCTACTACTCAAACAATCACATGCAATATCAATAACCACTTTCATAATGATGGAATGCATAATGCCAGACTATCATAACCACATAGCCAAGGCCACGAGACAAGACTACAAATAAGATTTTGTCAAGGCCTTGTGCCAAGACACTATTTTGTCTCATGAGACCTACCGATGCATTGAGGACCTATAGCGGTCTCCACCCGTCACATAGTAAGTCCAATGAATTCCTCATATGAAAAGGTTTAAACATAACATAAACATTCGTATTAAAACTAGAATAATAAATGTCAATACTTTAACCACAACCCATGAATGGTATAAGAATCGAACATCCACAGTCAAACATAACTCATTCGATACAATATTGAAGATTGTATTGTATCACATTATCCTCAATCAAGAATAATTAAGGATGATTGACATAGATGAAAATAATCATCAAAACAATTTGAGAGAAATATCCCCCTTTTTCTTGAAATCATTTAAAAGTCACACTATTTGTCAAGAAGCCATTTAAAAATAGATTTTTGAATCAAAGTGTCCCATACCACTTTGAAACTTTTTAAAAAGAGTTTTAATTTTATAACTTTAATGTCCATAAAAATAAATCCTTAAAACCTTTTTAAAACGTGGACATTAATGAGAAAGATTTAGATGAATAAGTCTTTAAAACATTTAATAATGGTATTTTAGTTAGACATTATAACCAAAAGAGAAACACTTGAATACAAATAATTGAGGTAAAAAAACTCTGTAATATCATGAGAATAAAGGGATTCATGATATAATATGTCAAATTACATTATATAAACCACATAAAAGTGATTTTGTGTATAACAACAAAGAAGTCTCAATGAAATTTATGTTGAGATGAAATCTCTCATAAAAGCCGTATCCTTAGGTTAAGGATAAATGAACGACATAGTTATGTGTGAAAAATATAAATACACTAAATATGATTGGATATTCAGTGTAAAACAATCAAAGGATATTCACACATAATCTTGTAAAAACAATACCAATGAATTGGATGTTTAACTCAACAAATGGAGAATGAGTTAAAATTACTCTTATCAAATTCATATCGATGACTTGAGAAATTATCAATGGAGTGATTATGTGTATCAAATGTATATCCACAGAAAAGGGGAGTGGAAATTATGACATAATCAAATGAATAGTTATTCGACACATAATCTTGGAGTAAAATAATCAATGCAGTTTGCGTAAAGCTGAATAAATGGAAATTGAAATTTCGAATTCCCTTATCGATTAGGTAACATACGAAACATACACCCATGAATGTAGTATCATAAAATGATGATGTAAATACCCATAAATTATAGTATATTACACAATGAATACATTTAGGGGTAGTACACATACACCACATGCAATAATTAAGTGGTGAACAACGGAATTCTCACGAAATTAAGAGTGAGTTAAGAAACCCCTTACATTGTACTTTTTCCTTGGTCGAAGGTAGGTTAACCTCTTGTATAATGGAGATATTTTTTTTATTGAATTATACAATAATCATTTACATTAATATGATATCATATATGATCTTTAACATTGATTTGTTAATAATATCATAGTATTATCGTCATTTCGGTTTTTAACTTACTCGTTTTCCTTTATATTCTTTGTTACGTAAGACATGTTTTTTATGGATAGGTTGTTTCTTATTCATATCCAGAATTATATCAAGTCCTTAAACATTATTTTTAAATGATCAAATGATAATTATACTTTAATGGATATGATGGGGAATGAATCTCATCGCTTTCGTGGAGACGGTAGTCCGTACGTACGCACGAGCGACAATATCATTCTTTTGATGCTAAAATAATATATAATTGGATGGTATATCATATAGACAGAATAATTATCATGTTATATTTATTATTTACATGAATTAAACATCATTATTATACCCATCAAAATAATAATTTTTTGAATAACAATTACACCACGACGTGGAGACAGTAAGCCGTACGTACGCACGTATAGTGACATGTTATTCAAAGGATGGACATAATACTGAATATGGTCGTACCATATTTATAATAAAACTATATTATATATAAGATACAGGAGTTATTTTTTTAGAATGGTAATAACAAATAAAGAAGAAGTGGATGAAGAAAGGAACTTGAAAAAGGGTGGTGAAATCATTATCTCTTCTTCGTGTTCTTCCTTTTGATTTGATAAAAAGGGATCTTAGGTTGGATTTATGATCAAACTAAGGCCTCTTGGTTATAGTGAAGGAAGTTGAGAGAGTATTTGGGCAGTGGTTGGCTGATTTAAAAGGCTTTGAAGGTGAGATGTAATGAGAAGGGTGAGTGCCATTTTATAAGAGGGGTGAGGGCACCTTTGGAAAAGCTACAAATATTAATTTATAATAAATTCATATTCGGTTTTAATGGCTCCAAAGATGATTATTTAAGGGTTAAGGTGGGGATAGGTCTAAATATATTAAACCAATAGAATTTATATAGGTTTGGGTCATTATATTAACCTTATCATTTCGTTTTAACTCTTAGTTAATTATTTTGACATTTACCATGTCAGTTTGTATTTTTATATTATATAGTTAATAAACATACTATATACATCCAAGAGACCCCCAAGTGGTTCATTAATGATAAAAAAATCATGATATATGACTTTTGGCCGAACCTTATATTTATAGGAATTTAATAACAGTCAATAATAAAATATTTTTTTTTAAAACTCTTTTATGTCAATTTTGACACTATTCAATAGTTGATTTTTTTAAAACTCATAACAGAATTATTACTTCGAAAAAATTAATTAAATCATTACTAACATGACATATTAACCTTGAAAATTTGTTTAATTCATTAAATGTCTCAAATTATATTTATTTGGGTATTTATAATATCAATTATTTTAATTTGTCACTATTATGGTAATTACTGCATCATCATTGTGTCATAAATAAATTAAATTATATAATGTCTAAAAATTATTAATAAAATATCCTTATGTTGGAAATATTTTTAGCTTTCTAATTTATATTTTAAATCGAAAATAAAACATATATAACCCTATTTAATAATTGTGTTTATAAAGGATATATGCTTGTGTCATTTTTGTATTCATTTTAACTTAATTAAAATAAAGTGTCCCTATCAATTACAAGTGGCACCATGGGGTCCCAAAATCGACCCAAAGATGCCCATGGTCGGACATGTATCCAAAAATAATGTTAGGACACGTTTTAGGGTAATTTTTTATTATTATAATATTATTTTGTAACCCTTATTTTCCGGATTTACCCTTTAACCATGGTAATTAAAATATTTAACGAATTATTCAAAAAATTTAAAAATAAAAGTTACCTATTTAAACAATTTGGACATCCTGATTCCAAATATGGAATCCATTTTTTCAAATTCAATACACATAAGTGGAAGAAATTAATTTAAAATTAATTCCTATTGTTAAAACAAAAAGAGTGTTTTTAAGAAATAATAACTATCAAAAGATTGACAGTTGTTTATATTCGTTATAAATGTGAAATTATGTTCAATGACCCACATTATATTACAAGTTAAAAATATATTTTAAATATAATTCAAAGCCACTAAAATTCATAATTTATCACTATTAATTATTTCTATTAAAAAAGTTGTTTTTAATTAAAATTTAGTAATTTTGACTATTAATCAAAATATAAAAGTTATCCGAAAAGTACCAAAATTTCACCCTAGGATAATTTTGTAATTACGAATCCAAAAATGATGTCTATTTTACCAAATTCAAAACATAATAGTTGAATTTTTTAATTTAAAATTGATTCCCGCTTTCGAAACCAAAAGAAGTATTGTTAAGAAATAATAACTATCAAAAGTTTGACACTTGTTTATGTCCTATTTCAAGGTGAAATTACATAAAATGACCATCATTGGATTAAATAGTTAAAATATAATCTTTTTATAATTCCAAACCATTAAAATTTATAATTTAACAATATAAATTATTTTCATTAAAAAAGTTGTTTTGAATTAAAATATAGTATTTTTCAATATTCACCAAAATATGAAAGTTATCAGAAAGACGCCAAAACATTATTGATACTAAATTCTTATGTCCTGATTCTAAATAAGAATTTAATTTTGTCAAATTTAATATATAAAAGTTTCAAATATTGGTTTTAAAAAGGCTTCTCCATTAAAAGGCGGTAAAATTTCATTTTTTGAAAAATACTTCTTTTATCTGAAAAAATGAATTCTTTTATAAATCATGTCTTAGAAACTCATAATATGGATTAAAATTATAAGGATAATATAATATTTAAAATTTAGTTAATTCTATTCATAACCACTTTTGAAAGTCTAGTTTGGTAAGTCGTGGTGTACTTGAACTCAGTGTTGCGTACAACACACGCTATTGTATTATTCAACGAGAAGTGTACCGTGTAAGATTGGGGTGTCACAATTTTTGTGTAATATTATATTTATAAAATACATGTTAGCTAATAAATATCAAATTTTTTATATGTATTTTAATCATACTACCATCAATGTAATGCATACATGAAAAATGAATCGCAAAGCTTCACGGGGATGTAGTTTGTCGTACACACGTGAAATGTTATCGTATCCCCCACATGAAGGAAACCAAGAAATTATATGGGATATAAATATTAAATTGGAATAAATATGTAAAAAATTATATATATATATATATATATATATTCATTTAATCTATACTTTTTACCATCAAGGTAAAATGTAAATTGAAAAACCACATCACTTTTGATCGAGAGGCAGTAGTCCACCATTGACACGACTGACATTATAGTTTTGTAATGGGTTGGATGTTAAGATTTTATGTTGGATATTATAAATATAAATATATAAAAATTCAATAAATATCACATTAAATATATAAATATGACATTATCTCAATCATTGAATGATGTTAATGGAAATCGAGTTACATCAGTTCACGAGGTTATAGTCCTCCACACACATTAACACCACCTGTGTATCCCCTTTGAACGAATTGGAGATGTAAATGGGTTATTAAAATAACATAATAATATCATATTATATATTTGTAATAAAAAATTTTAAATTATAATAGTTTAATATTATTTCATGGATGTCAATGAAGATATAAAACATATACACATGTTTCAGAATTTCACCTATTCTTTGGAGAGAATCTATTGGATTATACATAATACCATTATAAAAGATATTTTAAAGAAAAATAAGCAATCGAGGATGTGTGGTGGAAATTAATGAAGATATTTGGATAGGAAACAGCTGATCCAAAGAAATTTGGATGTGTGGATATGGGAGCAGAGTGGGTGTCCTCCTATAAGTTGGGTATAGGACACATGTTATTTTTAAAAATAGAAATGGATATTCTCATTTTTAACATTCCAAAATTTTTAAAAAATGGTCCATTATCAACATATATATATTATATGTTCACTAAAAGGTCAAATAAATGGTTTTTGACATGTTTTAGGTCATTTTAAACCCTAATGATTTTAGTTTAATAGTTGATAAACGCATATTTATCTTATCCTCAGTAATTTTATTTTTTGGTTTTTACTAGTCCTTTTTGATAAAAAATAAATATGAACACATTAAATAATTTTAGATATTTTTATTCATGACATCAAATCCATTTTTCCAAATTCATTTTATGGAATTGGTAGAATTTGACCTAAAATGAAACCCACAAACTCACAAAAAAATGTGTTTTCAAAATAAAAACATTTGAACCATAGAAGGTTTTTATATCTGAATTAAATATGATATTTATTAACATGAACAAAATTAGATATATTGAAATATAATTTACAAAATTTTACATTAAAAATAATTTTAAATATAAATTAAACATTTGAATAATTTAATTGAAATAGAATTTTTCAAATAAAATATGTATTTTTCAGTAATAAAAAAAATCTTCTATGAAAATTATAAAAAAATAACACAATGAAGATATTTTAAGTTGTATTTATTAAATTTTTTTAATTTCATAAAATAAATTTTAGAAAGCGTGGATCATTAATTTTAATTTATGTTCAAAAATCGTGACTAAACAACCTTATAGAAAAAATATATTTATTAAGGAAAAAATAATTTGTTTAAAATTTTTCTTATTTTATTTTTTATCAATATATATCATTTGAATTTATTTTATAAATTTCTAAAAAATAATATTTTTACAATTTTGTTAGTCCAATTCATACCTTCTAATTTAAATGTAATGTTATAACTGTATTCTATATTACGGATCATTCAGATTTGGGGTTTCATGTAACTCAACCAATCACAGAGAATTAATATCTATTAATATAATTATATATTCTAATATTATGTTTTTATATTTAATCAATGATCAATTTTTTTGTGTAATATACACTATCGAACATGAGGTTCCACTTTTAAAATCCACGTTCATTACAAGTATTTTGTATTTTGGAGTTGAAACTGGGAGGTATGAAGGAGGTGAATTGTTAGTGTGCATGGTTTTTATTAACCCTGTTTATCCCAAGAGAAATTTCATACCAACTCAAGTAACAACCACATGGTGGGAAATTTTTTTCCAAACTGTTTGGAAATTGTATACAAAGTGGGAAGTACATTAAAGTTTTAATGTTTTTACTCATTTTTAAAAGGGAGTTGATTTTGATTGTTGTGTTTCTTATTGATACACTAGATAAAGGTTAATTTTGTAACTATGTTGTGATTTGGGATTACATTTTGATTGATTATACTTAGGTTTCATGTGTTTCATAAATATTCTACCAAAATGTCTTCATATATTAATAGATAGGGTGATTCATAGTGATCCCTATAAGTGAACCCTTTTGTTGATCCATATTTGGTGGAGTCAGTGATTCATATAATAAAATAGTTGGGTCAGGTTGGTAATTTTGATTTGGAATGGATGGTGGACAATGCTTGGGAGTTTATGGGGAAATCCCATTTGTGTTCCATGGAGATAAGAGAACCAAGAATACCACTGAGTGGTTCAAATATATTGAGTATATATTTGAGTTTTAAAATAACTTTGATACATCTAATTTGGTATTATCAATGTTTTTGAAAGAAGGACTATGTTGAAAATGGTGGTAGTTGATGGTGCTATCATGGAAGCCCAAGTATCTCTTGTGAAACATTTTTAATATATATTTCAATTATTATTTATAACTATAAATCATGGTGGAGGTAAAGGATAATGAGTTTGTTAAGTTGGGTCGCGTGGATCATTAGGTGATGGGGTATTCAACCTATGTTTTTTATTTAGTACATGTCAATTCATATCTCTATATAAATTACTACCTCAATCTATACTGACATAAAATGGGATTTTGGAAAAGGAACATGTGTATAATTATTACTATATATCTTCCATCATAGTAAGATGCGTTTGAATATGATGATATTGAAGAGGATTATTTGATAGGAATGATTGGTAAATTGTTCTTGTTTCAATGTGATTTTATCATATTTCTTTATCTGAATAAAACAATATGTGGGATGAGTATCAAAGGGGAAGTGTAAATAGATTCCAATAATCATTAAGTGAAACACATGTGTCTTGAATAGGTCATAAACAAGTTTTCTATAACTAGGATTAGAATGGTGGAAACATCATCCCTAACTATCTAGAGAAATTGAGTATTTTCTAATAGTTTGGTTGTATTGGTCTTGTTCAATTAATGTTTTGTAGGTTACATGAGGTAGAAACTTGTGATCCACTTTATTGAATGGATATATAGTGCAGTTAAAGGATTCTAATGTTATAGGATCTCACTTGTATGGTAATGGATATTATCACCATGTTTATTGCATATTACATGGAATATTATGTCAATAATTTCATCCCATTATAGTAGTTAACTTAAAATGATTTAATATTAGTGTATGTGAGTTGTGATGATGAAATATTTAATATATTTTCAAACCCTTTTGTACAGGAAGAAGGAGTAAGGTTTCAAGAGCCTAGAGTGGCATGTTCTGATAGTTGACATAAAAGTAATATTGTAATTCCATATTATTGGACATGAATTACATTGAAATTATCATATAAAATGTATAGATGATAAAAATAATGGTTCAAGTAAAATAATATCACCATTGTTTTTATTTCCTTAATCATGGTGGGATTATAATAATCATTCTAGGTAAGTGTGATTTCTCACCATAGTGGGAATGAACAGTTTTGTTATATGTGGGGTTGATCTGATCTTAGATTTCCTTGTTTCGACCTGATTAAAAGGATTATAGTTATTTGGTGAAATTATAGTTATTGTGGATAGGTACAAGTATGTGTTTACATAGGATTTTTCAAGATTAATTCCTAGTGAGAGATCAATTTTACTATTGATCTCACCCCTAGATAAGACAAATTTCATTTCCTTTTTACTATATGACTCTATCTAAGATAAAAGTAATGAAGGAAAAACTAGTGAAAAATGAGGAAAATGGATTTACCATTCCCATCATGTCATAATAGTGTTCAACAGTTCGATTTTTGAATCAGGTATATAGAAACATCAAACTTTACTTAAACTATTTTAAGTTGAACCAGGCCACCATTATGAATAAATAATCATTTCCCATAAATGATGATATATTTGAATATCTCAATGGCTCCCAATTGTTTTTAATGATATAATTGAAATCTAGGTATCACTATTTGAGCGTTTAGAAAAAAAATCCAATGATGCCAAATTTTTGAACTGGTATGAAAATGTTGATTTTTTTGGGTTATCTATTTAGTCGAAAAATTTCTAATGGTCATTTTTTAAAACAAATAAAATAGACCATACATAGATTTTAGAAATAATTTTTGGTAATATTTTTGAATGAATTATTTTCTTATTTCAAGATAAAGGGTGATCATGATTACCCTATATAGGTTTTTTTGTTTATTTTTAGGGACCACAATCTATATTCTTAGCTTTCGATGTTCCAACATTGGATTCAAGAAGGAATATTTTTGGCACATATGTTTTACGAGGTTGATGGGTATTATAGATGTATCATGTATGACTTTTCTGGGATGAATTATCACATTCCAACGAATAACAATGATGTGGTGCAGACTCAGTGGGATTAGATTTCCAAATAGATATTGAGTAGTTATAAGACCATATGACATCCTCAATAGTCTTGATTATTCCTAATCTGGAGAAATATTATACCATGATATTTGTTTCTTCCGGTATAAGTTTGGGATGTTTGTTGAAATAGTATATCCATGTTCTGGCTGATGTATAATGAAATATTTTCCCACATGAGCGGAATTATTCCACAAATGAAATGAAATTATTTTTCATGATTCATGTGTTGAATATATGGTGATATTACATATTTGAGAATCATATTATAGTTTATTTGAATCATATGAGCCTATATTATATTTTCACATAAAGGGACCTGAAATCTCAAGCACAAACAACATATAGAATACAATAAAATGTCATGTTACCGTATTATTTATATGAATGGGATGGTTTATTTGGTCACTGACGTATTGAGAAATAAACATCTAGGGTGGGAAATTATATTATCAATGTATGAGTGGGGTCGAAATTATTTTCATACTAAACTAAATTTGGGGGTTCAATAGGATGTATATTATGAGTAATTAGATAGTTTGGAGGTTACACCCCTTTTTATCTATCATTGTAGGATTGTGAAGGTATTATAATCAGAGTGGCAATAGATCATTAGTGATTAAAATGTTGGTGACACCTTAGGTGGTTAGTCATGGTCTCCTGATGGTTATATCGTCATCATAAAGTGGATTATTGTTACCATGATCTTGAGAAAATAGGTAATATGTGAGCCACATATTTTTATTTGGGGCATGGACCCTTGGGGGAAAAATATGATTTATACTTTATGGGGTAGTATTGGTTTCCCAAGCTGAGATGTGTAGTGGAAGACCTTGTTTCCTATTGTTTGTTATGCTAGAGAGTCAAAGGAGAGCACCAGAGACCATTTGAGTCACAATAAATGATTTCTATTCCTATTTTTATTTGGGATAAGGTCTATATGTATTTATTTATTTGGATATCACATACGCAGAGTTAGAATGATTACATAAGTTTAATAGTTGATCATTTTCAAAATCATACCACATTAATCCCATGAAAGAATCGAATTAGGGAGAGGACCTCAAACACATATATGTTTTTCATATTCTTCATCTCAATTATGTTCCCTTAGTGATAATTTATTACTAGGGTTCCCATTTCAAATCCAAATTCATAAGGGAACTCTATGAGATGTTGGGATCCAAGATGAAGTTGAGAGCTATGTATCAACCATTAAATGATTTCCTGTCTGATCTGACCAAAGTATTATTAATGATATATTGTGATTTTTTGGAATTTATTTTGGTGGTTCATAAAAAATACACCTATAATTTGATGAGTATTTATATAATAATAGTTCTAAATACACCATCAGGATTACCCTATTTGAGGAATTTTATGGATTTAAATTGTATTCCCCATTGTGTAAGACTAATTTGGGTCGGCTACCCTTGGTAGTAATAAACCTCATCAAGTGGATATCTCAGATAGTTTAGATAATTTCAAAAAAAATATCTAAATCTTAGAGTCATAATAATTCATATACAAAGAATAATCATAAACCATAAGAGTTTTAGATTAGTGGTCGAGTTATTTTTTATATATCAATTTGCCTAGGCCTTTATCGATTGAGAAATTAGGAAATGATAGACCCATAATATATTGGTTCATTTCTAGTTTTTCTTTTTCCTAAGATGGTACACAATAGGATTTTTAAATCCCTAGCTAACAACAATATGTGACATCTTTTATGTCTCCCAGATGAAATGATACCATTTAAATACATATCATATATAAGAGTGGAATGATTCAAAGGATGATCCTGGTATTAGAGTTTTAGGGTATCATATACATATTATGGATTATTAGTACAAGATTCTCCCAAGAATGTTGATCCCATTGGTCTGGGTTCCCTATAAATATGATGGTGACATCCATGAGATATGAGAGTAATATTTATTAGGGAGGGAGAAATGGACTCACATGTTTTCTTCTGACAATTCATGTGAATTATCTGGGGAATGAATGTGGCTAGTGAAGATTTTATGACACTCAATATATTATTAGTCCTTATAATATTGATTTATATAAATAATTTGGTTTTACATGGTGTTACCGAGTGGGGGTAGAATTGGATTGTTTTGGTAAAATAGAGAAAGGTGCGTGGTTAGTGCAATATTTTTGTAACCATGTTGAGAACTATTTGAGGGTGTTATAGGGGATGACAGTGGGTTTTACACTATTTGATGGTTTTCTGTCAAACTATTTGAAACATATTCATAATGACATGTCCAATATTTTGGGTATATAATATCTCCCACAAGATTTGTTCATGTTTTTAACTATTCATCGAAATAGTGCATCCATTGAAGCTCACTAAAAATGGGGCCTTTTACCATTTCCCCTATAAATTTTAGTTCCTTTAGCCCTTATTTTTAAACCCCATAATATTTATCACATCCGCTTTTGTGTTTAATACTTCCCTCATCCTCTATGATGTTTTCATCCTAGATTCTTGGTTATTAGAATATAGGTAGGTTGTATTCATTGAATTTTTATCTTCCTTTCACCAATATCGCTATTTTTATTCCATTATCATTAATATATTGAAACCTATTTATTTATGGTGGTAAAATATGGTGTAATTTTGATATTTATTTTATTTCGATGTTATTTTTGTGAGTGTGGTCTCTCATACAGATTCCATGTGATATTCATTGATGTTTATGAGGTTGGTACCATTTTCGAGGTAGGTGTCTCTATTTGTCGTTGTTTTCTATGGATCAACATTAAATTATGAATATAATTTGGTTTATTTTTGTTTAGTTTCTAATAATGTTATTTAATTTCAATTTTATATTACAATTTTTAGGGGTTCTATGATTTTTTTGGGAAATTGCTGGTTTTATAGAAGGGTTTTCAAATCGGGGAATCATGTGTACACACAATGTGTTTGATAAAATGGATCAAAGTGATTATAAATTCATAGTTAGATTAATAAAATGTTTTTAGAAATGGTTTGAACTTTTTTGTATGAGTATTTTCAAATAAGAATGTTTTTATGAAAATATATTCTAGAATGCATTTCCACGTACAAGACATTATTTTTTATTATATTGGAATAAAGTAGCACATGGACTAACCAAGGTGTATGGTAGGGTTGTTTGAGGGAATATAAGATAATTAAAGGATGAAGGTCATGAGAAATTACATTTTGGTTTATATGGAACAAAAGATGTTCTTTCTGTAGGAAGACTGTGAGTGCCTCCATTTTGTGGTCAATAGATAGTTATATCTCATGCCGTTAGACCTAAGAAATACAGAGAGAGTTTCTACTTTTTCTTTATATATCTAGTGTTAATTGTGTAAAATTACTCACTTTAGACCATAATGGTTAGGCTCCATGATGAAATTACTCATTCTAGTTTGATAAGTATTCTTTATTCATTTTATTAGTTCCATGATTGATCTGATGAGATATTTTATTACAATTTTCTCCAATTAATTATAAGTTGTATCTTTTGATAAACATTATAATGTCATATTGGATATAATGAAATTGTTGTTACAAGTGGACCTAATTAATTATTTGATATTTGTTTGTGTTTTTTTGGGAAAATAATACTATTTGGAATTGAAAAATATAGGTATTTAAAAGAACTATTTGAATGTGAAATATTTTTAAAATGGTTTAGGTTTGGAAATTTCACTTCAAACTATATTATTGATTTTCATTATTAAAATTCAAAAATTGATTCATGGTTGTATCAAACATGTATATGTGCCAAAAACATTACATATTACATTTGTAATATTTATACATTGTTTTTTAGGACATGGGTAAGGGAAAGGGCGTAATGAAAAATGGACGGTCATCTTAATTACCATCATCATCTGTCTTGTATACGAGATGTATTCTAATGGAGTGGGATAATGTGTTGTGTGTTTTCAGATTTTATATTTGTTTGGATATATGAATCAGCCTTATTTTTAATTTTTTCCCATTTTATTTGGTTTTGGGTTTTGACTTGTGATTCCATGTATATTTGTCTATTTACATTATATTTTTTTTATTATATGTAGTTCTGCTAATGAAATATTATTATGTTACATTTATCCTATAGATATTAAATTTTTTATTTTTTACATTGAGGATATTTTTTTGAAAATCTCATTTGATGGATGGGTCATGCTGATTTTCTATAGGTGAACCAATCCCCATGAGGTTTTTATTATTCCGAGTTCTGATTATTTTCCAATGGAGATCAAAAATCACTTCCACAGTTTTTTTGATATTTATTAGGTGTTGTTTTGGGTCGTCTTGGGTTTGTTCCTCGAGAAAAAACATAAATTTCACATATAAAACCATCACAATACTATGAAAATTCATACCATAAAGAAGGGACATAATAATACATAATCTATGTGTTGAAAATTATAATGCAACTATTCTATAATAGATAAATTCGGTTATAAATAATCTACTTTTGGTGTCATGTGATGATATCCATAATTCACCTATATCCTTAAAATAATATTAGAAAAAAAATCAAGTGACATAGATAAACTAATAAGAAACACTACCATGTTTGAATTTGATCACACTTTTTATTGAATTTGATTTGTACCAATGTACTATAGTTTTTTTCATTTTTTAACAACATGAATAATAGTTTTCAACGATGATACTTAATGAAAAACATTATATCCAACCTAAAATGAAACATAATTCCTAGAAATACATATGCATAATTTATATATTCTCTAAAATATTTTCATATGGTGTTGAATCATTTTTACCTTCACAATGATATGTTCCCTAAATTATGTTCCTGATAAGTTATTCAACAACTTCATCCCTACCTGATGGAGTTTGATACTAGTACCCCTATTATTCTTCAAAAGGTGAATCTATAAACCATAATGAAAAATATTGTAATAATAAAATTCCAACAAATAATTTTTTTGATAAAAACATCCCAAATAATGCGATCACTATGCCCAAATAATAACAATATATTTATGAATTATTCCCTCCTTTATATCAGATTGATGATGAAATGGTATATTAAAATTTAATTCATTACCTAATTAATTTTTAATTTCGTTTGGTAAATTTGAGTTAAATATTGTATTAGTATAAGATATAAAAAGGATATGGACTTCATATAATCAAACTCACTGTTTTGGATAATGACTCAAAATATAATCCAATGATATCTTCTATAGAATAAGAATAATATGAATCGATTTATTAAAATAATGAAAAATAATACAAATAGAATTATTACCTCAATGTGCCTATGGTAATTTCTCAACAAATTCCATGTATTTATTCTACCATTTCAATTTATGAATAGATATGGGCTGATGAATCCCCTTTTATAGCTATCATATTGATTAAACCTATTAATAAGTGAAACATTTTAATGCAAAATCTTAAATATATTTCTACATTACACCACCCCAATAATAGTTTATAGGTCTCTATACATCTTAGTACATCTAGTATGAACGTAAAATAATGATATTTTAGATTGTTATAGAAAACACTTCTTCTTATGGGAATCATTCGGCTCACACAACAACATTGTAAAACTCATAACACTATCTTTTACATTGTTTAATTATCAAACAACGTCTTCTAAAAAACTATAACTTTTTTAAATAGTTGTTATCCTATTTTTGAGTTTTTTTAATTATTTCTACCAAATATGGATGCACCCACACCTGGAAAAAAGTGGGAGTTCACTTATAGAAAATTTATCGGCTAATAGTCATTACAACATTTACCAAATGTTATTGCTCCAAAAATTTCATGGATAATGAAACATTATATTCTCAAATCAAGAAATCTAATTCCCTATTTTTATTAATTATATGATTTATAATTTTCTAATCATTATTGATTATTAGTTAAACTATTTTCTTTTCATCATGTTCAATAATTTTAAGTGAATATATACTTTAATATTTTATGATCAGAATTTATTTCACATTTTAAACCATGGTAATGATTCCTCTTCATTTATAATGAAAAAAATACCTTTACATGATAAAGTTAACATGTAAGAAAATTATACTCAAGTATTTTAAATTGAAATGGGGAATATGAAATTATAACATTATCACGCATCATGATAAACGAAGTCCCTTCAGAGAAGCATCATTATAAATAAAAAATTAACCATTCATTGTTCGAAAGGTTAAAAATAGAGCATTAATAAATCATATATGTAATGGTTGAATATATTTTTATTATTTATTTATTCAATTTAATTTAACTATTTTCTGAGTTAATTTATTTGTTAGGGTATATAATGGAATAAATATTTAATTTATAAATAGATAGAAACACAATAATATAAGAAAACATTTCTTCACTGTAAAAACCACCATAATAAATCCAAATAAAACTGAAGTCATCCATGAAAACTACCATATTAAATCAAAATACTCATGGAAAACACAATTAGAAATATCCCTATATAATTTGACTACATTTTTCAATATGAAAGGAAAAACCTTAATGTCATAATGGTAATACCTAATATGTAAAATCATCATCAAATTTTATTCTTCAATAACTTTTCTCTAGAGATAACTTGGCCAGAAATCATCCATCAATACATTGTGAGATATCAAGATCAAATCAAATAGATCATCAATATGTGTCAGTAGGTACATATATTTAGTAGTGATTTTATGTATTTCTCAATAATCAGTGAAAACCATCATTGAACCATCATTATTGTTAAAAGAAAAAAATGGATCTCCCGAAGATGAAATTTTTGGATGAATGAAATACTTATCAATTAACTCTTGACACTTCCTTCACAATTCAAGATGTTCTAATAGATCTACATGATTTTGGGGATTTGATTTTTATTTGCATTATATACTGATCCCATAGTAAAATCAACCTCCCAATCCAGAATAACACAATAAATTTATTATACATATTCATTTATAAATTCGTTTACTAAAAATAAATTATTAATTTGAGAAGTTTCTTTCATTTTATTAATATGTAAAAAATAGTATTTCTTCCATTATTTAATTAAATTCTCCTTATCTTTATTTGTTTAAAAAGGTGTGAATTCATTCTAATATGAAAATTGAAACTAATTATTAAAAAATACCATATTTATCTTAGTAATATCTCCTATAAGAACAAAATAAAATTAAATCTATTCCCGAAAAAATAGAAAAATCCATAATGAGTATGATAACAATATTTTTATGAAAAAACCATTCAAAAAATGATAACATGAATACTATAATAAAATATATTCATCTTATTACTACCTCTTTGAGTTTCTACCAAATGTTATAACTCCATTTCTTAAGATGGTATTTTTATTATTCTTGGATGATTAAATTATATAAAATATTGCATGCATCCCAATTCAAATAAGGAATTATCTTAATGTTTATATATATTAATAGTTCTTGTCACCATATTATTTAATGATCTATCATCTATCATAATAGTATAAAATAAAATTAAAATAAGTTTTTATATATGATCAATATGATTACAAACTTAATTATCATACTTTAGACATGTATTAGTAAAATGAAATAACTCATTGTATGGAAAGAATCTCATTGTAGTCCGAATATATATTTTCCCATTACTAGAAGGATCATAATTTCTTTCTCTATAGGCAGGATCTAATTAAAGGAGCTTACCACTTTAGTAACACTTCATCAATACAAAAAAATATTATTATTAGTTAAATTTAACCACATTTTGAACATTTTAAATGAATTTCTCTATATTTTTTTATTTTTTCCATCTCAATCACATTCCACCTAAACCACTTCATAACCACGTTTTCATGATGTAAAAAACTACCAATATACTCCATAAAAAATTATCATTGAAAATAAAAAACGAATCATAACTTTTAAATTAATTATAGGAAAATAGTTTTATTAAAACCAATTTTAGTCCTATTTAAATTTGATTAGTATTAATCTGATGGTGCAAAAAAATATTCAATATATACTTGTCCATTCTAATAAAATTTAATTCATAATGTTCCACTAATTCCACAATATTTTTCTTCAACATTATAAATTTCAGTTCCATTCTAATTTGAATGAATTTAGGAAAAAATTTCTCAAGATTATTATCTTTAAAAACCATCCACTCCCTTAAATGAATCTCATCTTTATCGTTAATAATATCAATTAGAGATGAAAAATGATAAATTTATTCTTCAAAATAGATAAATATCAAGAGTTTCATTTTTTACATTATGTACCTATAAATATTAAAAAATCAACTCTGATGAATTTATCAATCATATAGTCTTCAACAGGTCTGAAGAACCCCTAGAATAAATATAGATTATTTTAATGAATTACTCTAATATAATCATTATCATTACTAATCAATATGATCACTCTCTTTAGTGTTTTACTCTACTGATAGACTATAAAAAATTATTTAACACTCACAAAAAAAACACCCAATCATTCTAAGATACTGATTCAAAAGGTTATTATCCAAATGGTGCCTTTTCATATTATTTTACCTATTTCAGTTATGGAAAATCACACTTAAAATTCAATTTTTTATAAATAATGGTAGTCCTCAAAATTGATCTCATAACATTTTAATAGAAATTGGAATATGATTAAGGATTCTTTTAATATAACCATAACCGCTAAATCTATCTTATGATTTTCATCAATACCTACTACAAAAAACCCTATCATAATTAACGCATAATTACAAGACATAAAATAAGGTTTTCAATTTCCTATACTTTTGGACTCATTTTGGTCTTTAGTTTTTTTATTTTGAGATATTTAAAAAGAAAATTCATAATAAAGTCTGAATTTCAAAAAATGTTCATTTTTTCAAAAAATAATCTTCTTAAATTTACAATCAAGATTCATTTATGAAAATTTTCATTCCATTATATGTAATTCCATTGTGTAATTATTGATAATTCTATAGTTATTACTCATCTATATATTATATGGAAAAAAATTAAAAATATGAATAAGAAATAATATCATTAAGGGATTTAGAAATAATTGTAATTGGTTAGTACAATAGGAAAAATGATAATCAATAAAAATTATTAATTTTTTTAAGGTAAAAAACTAAGCATAAAAACTACAACATGAGAAAAAAACATTTTCCAAAGATTTTTTCAAACAAATTATATGTCATAATAAAAACATGAAATAATCCTGAAAACATGAAATTCCTAATGAAACCATTCTCTAATAAAAATCCACATGTATTCTGTTATGAATTGAAAAGATTCACATAATAAGAAAATTTATCTATAAAATTAGTATCTTGGATCGTTAGAATAATAAATGATTTTCACATATTTGTAACACATGTAATAAATAAATATTGACCAATTAATTATATATGAGTATCCAACTAGGTTATCTCCCTTAATTTTCCCCCTCAAACACTATTCATTAACCAATGAGTTGAAGAGATATATTATGGTCACCTATCATCATGGGATCTGTATGGGCCATTTATCATCATCTATATGATCATCTACCATTTAATGTATAAAATTCTTTTAGGACTTCAGTTTTTCATCCTAGACCACTTGATATTTCAGTTGCACTCATAAGAAAAAGTTGTTTCTATTTTTATATAAAATTATTGAAAAACATCCATTTTTTAACAGATCCTTATAATAAAAATTCTCATAAGAGATGGAATAAAATATTATTTGAAAAAAAATTACTAATATATTTTTATTTATAATTAATAAATGTTGTGATGGTAAGAAATAATGATCAAGTTTTATACAATTATAAAATACTTTGTGTCTCATACAGTAAAAGTTAAAATTATTGCTTTAAAAATAATTTAAATAATTTAAAATGTGGTTGAAAAATAAAAAAATATATTTTATTTGTAAATAATAAAATTCTTTTTACCTTTTAATAATATTGATATAGAGAAGAAAATTTTTAATGCAATATATTAAAATAAGGGTTTAAAGAAAAATCGGTTACCATATTTCCCATATTACTTCATACATTCCCTACCTCTTGAATAATAAAATGAAAATAGTTATTTAGGTGATTAATAATAATTTTATTATTATTTTTATTATCATTATGCAGTTTATTTCATTTATTACAGTTTATATTTTTCTTAATAAAATTCTGAAGTTCACGCTTTTTGTTTTGGGGTCATTCGATTTACAAAATAAAAATAACAGTGTCTTGTTAACCATATTTAAAGAGGTGATTGTTATAAGAACTTTATAATCTTAAAAAAGTTTTTTATATAATTTTATGATATTAAATAATCTATTAAAACCATACCTGAAATGTGGTATTTAATATTGAATCATATAATTTTCTGAATATTATAGCCCTTATATATACATGAACGCTGATTTCATTTTACTACATGGTGGAAAATAAATAGTTATTATAGAAATTTATTTTATAAAATCATAAATATGTTTTTAAATTCACATTAATTTCATATTACTATCCATATAGCAATCAACGTGATTCAGTATTGAAAAAAAATCACATTGATTCATGGAGACGGTAGTCCATATATACACACGACTAATGTTATCATTTTCCAATAGATAATAATGAATATTAAATTGTTCTTTCAAATCAACATAATAATATTTTATTATATTTTATAAATTTATATCATTATATTGGCATGGCTGAAGATGATTCGAAGGGCCTAGAAAAATAAATAAACATGAAAACACACTAAAAAGAGTTAGACATCTTCCTTGAAAACCTCTATTGGATTATACCTTATTCATTTTAGGTATGGTCAATAAAAATTGAATTAGGGTAGGCCTTTTCAAATATTAAATTCACATTGTATGTTCATAAGATACATTAATGGAATCTATTTTATATGTTATTGGAGTGTAACCCTTGTAATTATTCAATTATTTAAAATAATATAATGTCGTATCAATGAGATTGTTTTTATATAAATAAGATTTCAATTTCTTTATGATAATTTCTGAAATAATATTTTCCAAATATAATTAATAAAATATTTTGTGACCTTATTAATAAATCTTTCCATAATTAACACATTTTACCCTTTCCCATGATTAAAAATTTTTAGCATGGTAATTAGTCATTATTAGAAAATATTTAATGAACCACGTTAATAAATTTAGACATCATAATTCAAAATATGAAATAAAATCTTCCATATTCAATATATATATGTTTTAGATATTACATTTAATATATGTTTAAAAAAAATGAATAAACAATTTAGAAAAGAAGAAATATATAAGAAGTGAATTAACTCATTCTAGATACTAAAAAAATACTAATACCAAAGGATATAATAAGATAATTATTGAACAAACGTATCATATGATTCAATGAAGATATTCTTATTTTATTTTAAAAAATATACAATTTTATTAAAAAAATGAAAAGTTTCTAAAAGTTTCATTTTTAATCATTCCCTAAAAAATAATATAAGAGAAATCTAAAAATTCTCAATAAAATAAATTTTAAATGATGATTTGAAAAATTATCACCATTTTATCATATCAATTTCATTAAACATAGAAATATATCTTTTAAAAAATCTATAATATTCAACAAAAATATTTTGGTTTCAAAATATTTTTTTTATTTTTACTGAAACTTTTTATAAAACCAGATGAGTGAAAATGGACCTGTAAAATATAATCATGAATATTTATAACACATAATGTTTTTTATCAGAAATGTAAATTTTATGGCACAATTATTCTACCTTTATCTACTCTAGAATCACATATACATTTTCTTTCATTGTCTATACAATTATTTTTCCAAAACAAGTTTACTCTTTAAGCATGGTCAAACGCAAAATAAAATATTAATTGTGGACTCCAAACATAAAACCCATAATGTTCCTAGGACATTCAGGATATCTATTATCTTTGAGACCATTTTCCATGACCCAACCATTCTAAGGACATGAACCTTATTATCTGACCCCAAAGGTCTCCAATATTACCATGGTTATCATCCAATCACACAACAAGCTATTTCCCACGAGAGAAACATAAAAGACTAATGAATATTCCCACAAGAAAAAAAAATTATTTCAGTGTTCTTTACCCTCACTCACACATACCCAAAAAAATATCACAAGAGGTCACTCATCCTGACAGTACTCATGGAAAATCACACTAAACTATGTTTGTCTATTTATGTAAGCTCCAAAAATTAATGATTAACCTTGTTGACATGGGTCGTGTCATTTATTACTTTATATCTCAATTTTCCTTAGGTGTTACATCATCACACTCCAAACATTATCAAAAACACACACTACATCTCAAGGGGACTTACTACTTAAGGATTCATCCAAATAGTTCACATTCCCTAATTTTTGGGAAATCTAAAATTCATAATTTTATAATTAATATATACACAATTTTTTTTTGTAAATTCCTATCTCACTGGCTTATGACATACCACATTCTCTTAGAGTCCATTGAGTCCACATATCAATAACTTTTGAGGAAAATATGGTATATCTTCAAAGAAAAAACAACTGAATAATGATTACAATAATATTTTCCAATCTTTTAATCATGAGAATATAACTAAAAAAACTATAAGAAATAAACACTTTCTATATTTTTATAACAAATCCTAATAAAAATTCTGAACCTTACGAAATAAACCATGAACACAACCCCTTCATATAGATAATAATAAACCATTAAAATGAAAATTATCACCTTTAAATTATGAAATGCAAATTGGGATTCTCTAGTCCATACAAAAACCCTTTAATTTATAGTAACATCTATCATATTGATCATGATTTGGTAGAATTAGTGAACCTACATATTGTAATTTATAAGAATTATAAATAAACTAGGCATCTCCACATTGATATCGGTTTCCACCCATGAAATGGAAACCATAATTGTAAAAGGGAATATGAATATTTCAACTTAATATATAAAATTATCTATGAAACAATCCTCAGACACACAAAAATCAAACTTTAACAATATCTGAAATAGTTTATGATCACCAATTTATGAGAAATATCTCAAATAAAAATCACCTTATCATCCTATAACACTGATAATATAATTAATTAATTGATAAATACCATAATGAATTGATTTAGGAATATATAGATCTTTCCATTTATCATTACCTATAAAATGGTTTGATTATTCATAAATTTAAAGGTCATTTTATGAAACTCGTAATGACCATAACTATATATAAAATAATTCATTGAGATATCCTCATACTTCACATGTAATTTATGATATCTATACCATTTAACGCATAGATTTATCTATGTGAAACTCTATTCTTGTACTTGGAGTATAGAAAATTCACGGGTTATGCTCTAGGAGGTTCTGAGTGGTATTGTATTTTTTTGGAGGATTTTTTGGAGGTGAAAATTTTTAGAATGGTTACTAGACACCCTGATGAATCTCAAGAAAACCATCAATGGAATGAATGTTGGAACTGGGTAGGTGAACATTTGGTGTATGATGGGGTCAAACTATGTGTATTTCCATGAGAAAACGTGCATCCTGAAAGAGAGGTAAATTTCTAGTTTACAAAATGTTTGTTTAACCATCAGAACCAACCATGTGAGGTATGGCCTTAAGATAGTAATACAACATGGTTGGTTCAAAATTTTAATATATTTTAACGTAATCAATATAGTTTATAGTTAACAAACCATAAGATCTAGATCTAATACATAATAACCCAATAATCCCCAAATGTTTCCCAAGTCCTCCCATAAATAGAATTAAATTTTATCCCAAGGCATGAGAGTTGAACCCCTCACTACTACAAAAATGGGCAAGGGAAGTACCACCTTTTATCAGTGCTAAGACAAAAGCGTTGATAAAGAAACCCACTATCAACCCTAAAATTTTAGCGCTCATAAGGGGTACCCTCTATCAGTACTAAAAAAGCGCTGTTAGAGCTTCCATTTATCAACCCTAAAACAGTGCTAATACAAGATCACATTATCAACGCTACAATTTTAGCGCTCATAAAGGCATGCTTTATCTAGGATAAAAAATCTCGGATAATGCCTCCCTTTATCAGCGCTAAAATTTTAGCGCTAATAAAGTGAGCATTTATCAGTGCTTTCTTAGCATTTATAAACATGTAGTCCCATATTTTATAAAATCGGGTGTACAATATCCTCTATTTATCTTGTCCTCAAGCTCTTGTGATACTATTCCCCTACAACAAATCCCCCCCCCCTCGATCTTCTCATTGCTGAACCTCCACCGATATCCCTACTCCTTATCCTCCCCCTCAAACCCCTTTTACGGATCCTCCTCCCCGTAAACCCTACTTCTCCTCCTCTCCTCTCGACACTACTCCCCACAAAACCTACGCCTCCATTTCTCAATGGTTGCAGCTCCTCCCGTGCACCTCCCCCGCTTGTGGTCATTCCTCCCCCTACCAATCTAGCGCAGAAGGCTCCCTAACCTCTCAATTATTGGCGGCTCCTTCATCAGCGCCTTTATAGCACTAATAAATCCTCACTTTATCAGCACTTTTTTCTCTGATAAAGGATCCCTTTATCAGCACTTTTTTAGCACTAATAAAGGCTCCCTTTATCAGCGATTATTGAGAATTGATAATGGTGACCCCCCACCCCTCTTTATCAACACTGATCTTTACAGAACTTTTTTAACACTGATAAAGCCCATTTTGAGCCCTAATAAAGCCTGGTTTTGTAGTAGTGCCTTCAATCTGAGAGCGTTCCTTAGGCAAATTTTGGTGTGTTGGAATCCCTAATTCCCCATTAAGTTCCCATTCTTATATATTATTATGATATCCTAGGTTCTTCTCTCTCGTAGAACTATAGATCTAAATTTTTATGGTTATATATAGTTGTTATTTATTATTTTATGATGATATCATGCTAGATATAGTTAAGAGAGCATGTGTTATGATTGGATCATGATGTTTTATATTGGGGCTATTCATTTTATCCAATATTTCCAAGGTAGGTGGCATGTCTCATGACTTGGCCAAATATAGACATGAAATCTTCATTTAAATTTAATTATCTTCCTAAAATGATTATTAAATATTGTTTTATTATGAATGGATGATTCGTTTTGGTATTTCTTTGGAAAATATGGAATTTGACTTGTTTTTGGAAACCCCTATTTTTTATATTCTAAACATGATTTTTTAAAAATATTGTTTTATTTTTATTTAGGTAATGTAATTTTACAAATTATTTAAATGAGACGAACTATTATGATTTAAGATACTTCGCATGATGTTGTCATAAATGGTTTAACATGAGTTAAATGTGGTGGGTAATGGTTGTGAATACCAACATCAAATTGTATGGATAATTGTTATGAAGTAACACCAACAAATGGGATAGAGTATGGACCTGATGTTAAACTATCAAAGGTGATAACAAGATTGAATATGTGTTCATATTTTTGATTGGACATAGAGAGTAATATTCCAAATCAAATGAAAATTTATTAACGAAATATCTGATACATTCCATGGAAACTAGTTTATGTATTTTATATGAAATATCTTTTCAAATATTTATCTTTTTTATAAAATCTGATAACATGTTTTTTCATGTGACATGTGTTGGGAACTCATTTGGTGAAATATTAGTTTTTTTGAATCACCCTCTAATTAGGTATTGTTATGAGTATTTAGATGTCACATATCGAGACAGAGGTGAAGTCATGGTACTTTATTTCCAATGTTTTTCTTCTTGATATTGTGGGATGACATGTGGAGTTGGAATATTGAGTCTATTATGTTTTTTTGGTTATTTTAACTATGAATTTTTTTTGTTTTTCTGTCTGTATGCTTTTCATGATTATGTATTTTTGTTTCCTAAAATATTCAGATATGGGTTCATGGTTTGGTTATGTTTAGGGTTATTTTTTATTCTCATGCATCAAATAGATGTATGTTTTGATATTTTTAATGGTTTGGATGATATATTTTTCAATTTTTAAATCCTCTACCAAATTTTCTTGACTCCCTTGGAATTTATTAACAACCATTGGTATCTTTGGGATGACACATAAGTCATAGTATCTCCCTCATTACTCTTTATGTGAATAAGGAGTGGTGGAATATTAAGTATTGTATCAGTTTGTTTGATCTTGGGAATAACAAATGGTACCATTTTGTTTTATCTTTGGAATAAAAAACTATATCAGCCGTGCTCTGTCAAATTTTTTTGAGATAAGTGTTATTAGTCATTTCTTAGGCCAAATATATTTTTTTAGAAACAAATTCACCATTTTTCAGTTCTTGATTAAGGAAATTATGAAAATCATTTGATCATGGAGTTAGAAATAGCATCACTATATGTATGTGGATGATACTGAGAAGGAGTATTGTTCAAACATATAATTAACAACATAAAAAGAAATATCTAACATATTTATTCATAACATAATGATATATGGGTGTTCGATTATGTTAGGTTTTTAAGACACATTCTCAGTGATTCATCCTATAAGAATCAGTGGTTTAGATGATAAGAGTTTCATGAAATGAAGTGATGATAAGAAATCCAAATATTACTACATTTTTCATTGAGAGTAAAATTTTTATGAAACTGGAGATGTATAAATTTTTAAATGAAAAAATCGGTTTTTAATGAAAATTTTTTCATTGCTTTAGAGAATGGTTGAAATGTTGATGGAGATTTAATTAACCAAATAAATGTTATAGTATGAGTACATGGTTAGAAATGAAATTTATATTACGTTAGTTAATAAATAGTGATATTTAATGGAGTTTTGTTCTTGATATAATGAATGGAACTTCGTAGGCATCGTTGAAACCAATTGGAGGAGGCTGTTGAAAATGTGGTTTTACCTGAGCCATAGGTGAACCAATATCTTTTTCAAAGAATTTCCCAGGTTGTCCATGAAATTTATATGTGAAATAGAAAAGATTAAACATTGAAAGTGGAACAGTTAAATTATTTCAAAATTCATAGTCTACCCATCATTCTATGGAATTTTGTGCCAAATAATCATAGCTCTATTTGAGTTGGATGGATGAAATTTTTGATTTTACAGGAAAACCAATAAACATGAAAGTGAAGTTTTTAATGTATATGTTGGAAAATTTTCAGGAAAAATGATGTAAATTAGTAGTTAATGATAAATTGGTCCATGGGATGGCGTGCGGTGATTTTGAGGAATAATTTAATAAAGGAATCATTTAATCACATATTTTAGATTTCTAGAATAATATTTTTATTAAATTTGACGTGCGACAATATCTTAGTGATAGATTATATTTATAAATTTAATAATTTAGTATGATTTTCCCCAAAAGTTGGTTCATGTGCATCCTTAGTGGAAAACAACTTTTATTTATGACTGTGATTAGATATCCACTCAATGATTTCAATGCAAAATATTACATATTATGTTGAAATGTTCTATAGAGTGATGGTGAAAGAAAGAGATATCTCAAAATATATTGATGATGGGAGTATGTGTACTTCCACATTGATTGGTGGTAATAATAATGTTGGGAACAAATATAAGAGGTATAGAAACATCTATACTGGATTGGAACCTTAGAATCAAATTGTGGAATCAAAAAATCTTCCTCTTTAACCCAAAAGTAATAATTGTTATTTTTAATGTGGTTTACTGAATCGGGTTCCATAAATTCACCCCAAAATAATCTCAAGATTCCCACCAAATAGAGAGTAGGATTATATGTTACATCTCACAATGGGTTCTAATACCATCTCTCTTTCATCTTATCTAATGAAAAAAATAAAAATGATGTAATTGAATGTTTATTTTTATGATTTTTAATGTAAAGTGGTCATTTGTTCCATTCCATTAACTATGGGTCTCACTAATTATATTTGCAAATAATTTGGATGTAACTCTAACAATTTCGTCATATTATCATAATCATGACCATTTTATGATAATGAAAATGCATCCACATCCATGTATTATTGATCTATTTGAACAATATAGTGTATCCTTATGTTTATTAAAATTTTACCTCTATTTTGGATATCACCAGTTGCATGTTTATAATGTGGTTATTATGAAGATAGATATTAGACAATGATTTTTCCCTTACTAGTATGTCATTATTCCTTTTGTTCTTACAAATACACCATCCATATTTATATAATTGATGAATCAAATCATTAAAAGATATATGGAATTTATTATCATGGTTCCTTTTGATGATATATTTGTTTATTCTAGGAGAAAATATTATCATGAGAAAAACAAAGAAATAATGTTTTATATTTTGAAGAAAAATTATTTGTATTTAATGTTTTCAAAGTAAAATTTCTAGATACAAGATGTATGTTTCCATGTCCTTGTCATTCATTATAAAGTAGTTTCTATAGATCTGGAAAATGAAAATTTTTTATCTCTTGATATATTTTGAATAATTCCTTTGAGATACATATATTTATTGGATAAGTATGATGATAAAGTCATTTTATATGCTTTTTCAAATTTTTAATCACTGTTTATAACTTTGATATGGAATTTAATTCCTTTCATATTGAATGATAAATGTTATATTTAATTTCAATAACATAGGGATATAATTAAATGACCATATATCCTCTTCTTCCTAGTATCTGGATAGTTAAATGTATCCTCTTATGATGCTTGGAGATATAGTTTGGGATGTATTATCATGGATAAATATCATGTTTTATCTTATGGATCCCAATTATATATATTTCTTGAGGTTAAGTACCCAACATATTAATTGGAAAAATATGATATGGTCCATGCTTTGAGGAATTGGAATCATTAACTCTTTTGTGAGAAATTAAAATTGTTTATAGATTAAAATATTTTGATATAAATTCTATAACAATGATAATTGAATTTATGACATTGAAGATGGATGGAGTATATGAAAATTTTTGGATTCGAGTTGTTGTGTAAAACAGGTAAAGAAAACTTTATGTAATATTAATTGAGTAAGAAGTCATATGTATAGTTAAAATGATGGTTTTGTACTTATGGAAAATAATGTTTTTTATAGCAGATATGCATGTATATTTCTTAGACCAAAGTTTTGTCTTAGTTTTCCTTATAGTTTTCTTCCTGATTTGGTTCTCAATGATACCAATACTAAAACACTCAATCATTAATGTGTTTAAATGAAGTGTTTTTTAAGATTATTGGGGGATAGAATCTAGATAGATGTTTGATTAATGATTTTAGAGATTATATGGTTTACCTTTAGCTTACATGTGACAAATTATTTGTGTTTATAACCATTTAAAATGGGTATTTATTCAGATATAAAATAGATATATGAATAATTAAAAACATATTTCTTGTGGGTTGACATGAAAGGAGTTGCGGTGGAGTATATCTCAAGATTCATCACCTAAACATAGGCAATGGGAGAACAATATGACTGGTTCATATTTTATAGAATTTATCAACTCTTATGGGTTAATGTGAGTAGAGATCCATGAAAATTGTAACTAGTCAACCAAAGATGTTAATAAATAATGTTTTGATATAGGTGATAGTGGAAAATATCATGATTTTGGCTCACTAATTCCAAATTATTGAAACTAAATTGGTTGAATAATTATCTGAAATCTACATTCATGAGTTTTTAATGATGCTTGAAGTTCTAGTCTCAATTGTATTGGATATTGACCCCATGTTTATGTCTCATTTTTTGAAATATCTGTATTATTACGTTAGAACATAGTTGACTATGAGTATATATTATCATCCCGAAACAAGTGGATTGATTGAACATTCAATTTAGACATTGGAGGAAATTATTAGGGATTCTATAATTGATTTAGGTGACTCATTAGAGGGTAATTCACCATTTGTGGAGTTATTATATAAATATATTTACCAGGAAATGCTACATTTGGATCTATTTGAATCATTACAAGAGCATACTTGTATTTCTCACCTTTTGGGGTGGAAATATGTGATAAATCATTAATTGGACACAACATTGTGTAAGATACAATAGAGAAGATTATGTTGATCATAAATAGAATATTAGTGTTGAGGAGTCATTGAAAATTTTATACAGATCATTTTTAATGACCTCTTCCATTTAAGGTGAGAGATCATGTGTTCTAGATAATATATCCAAATATAAGGCACTATTTTTTTGAAATGTTATAGAGGTTATCTATTAGATATATAGCCCCTTTGGTGATACATGAATGATTTGGTGATGTGGATGAATATTTTCCTTTTCCACCAAGTTTTTTTTAGTGTATAATGTGTTCCATGTGCCTTAGTTAATGGAGTATCAACCTTATCATAACGATATTATTAAATGGGATCATAATTAATTATAATTGCATGTTGTGTTGATTCATGTGCTGGTATGGATTGTGGATAGGAAGGATGATGTCTTGTATATGAAATCACTGGTCAACATTTTATTTTATGTATTCATTGTCAGATTTAAGACAAAACCTTAGAGAATGAAAATGAAATGTTAGAGAAATGTGATAAAAAAATTTGAAAAAAGGGATTTTCTACAATCTATGGACAAAAGACAAATTTTTGGGGAAAAGAACCATTAATTTCAATTAAATGACACATAATTTATATATTTTAAGTATGTACAATTTTGAGGTTATTTTCCATGATATTCTGAGGGGGTTTGATTTTTTTGTAGAGGTTTACAGTTTATGAATGGTTATTAGAAACTATTCTTCACAACCATGAAACCATGCAAGGGAGGATAGAGGGAACTGGGCAGGTGAGTTTTAGGTTTGTGATTTTTCCAAATCATGGGGATTCCATAGAGAATCATTGAATCTTTAACAAGAGTGAAATTTAAGTTTAGTTCATGGTTTGTCTAACTATAGAAACCAACCTTGTGAGGTGTGAATGTAATACAATTTCACAACATGGTTGGAACATGGTTTGAAAATGGTATAATATTGAACAGTATAGTTGGGATCCTAAAAAAGTATATATTAATTTAATTAATACCTTAATACACATTTTTCTCCTAACCATCCAATTAAATTAATTTCATTTTCTCCTAAGGTGTGAGAGACGACCCCCTAAGATCTGGGAGAAAAAAGCAGGTAAATTATTGTGCATTAGAGTCCCAGATTCATTGATAATTTGTATTATTCCACTTTATTCTCAAATACAATGTTCTTATTATTCTTATTCTCTATTTCCCCTTTCATAATTATACATTTAGTCCATTATTTATAGATATTTGTGTTATGAATAATATAATGTTGACATCTCTTTGGATCTACTGAAATTAATGTGTGTTGTGATGAGGTCATGATGTTTCTTTGTTATATACATAGTATTCAATAAAATTTGTGTGGATGGTAGATTCTATCTTTACTACAATTTATTAATACTTTATGTCATTGTTTTATATGAATTATTTTTTAAAAAACTATAGTGAAGTATATTTTGATTCACGATGGATATCCCGTATTTTTATGGTCATGGAAATTGTTTTAAGTGATTGTTTTTTGCAAAACCAAATTTTTTTAGTTTTAAAATGATGATTTTAAAATTATGGTTAGTTATTCATATAAGGTATTTATTTTATTTCATTAAAAGGAAATAAATTATTTTATTTATGTGAATTTTCATGATGGTGGAATAAATGTTTGGGAACAGGTTAAATGTGATTGTAATGGATGTGGAGTTCCTCCATCAAATGGGATTGATAATGGTATTGATGTAAATATAAATATTGGGACAATATATGGACATGAAGTTCCTCCATAATTTTTGAAACCAATATTGAGAGAGTGTGTGTGTGTGTGGTTGTGTGAGTGCACAGTAAAAAAATATTCTAAATCAAATGAGAAAACATTTAAAGTTTCTGTTGATTCTTCCCTTGGAAAACTAGTTTTAAATATAATATGAAGTGTTTTTGTTTCATTAATTAATTTTTTAAAAATATTTATCAAATTATATTCTAGTTTAACTAATTTTGAATCCATTGGTCAAATATTATAGAGATTAAACTCAACCCCATTCTTGTTAAATGTTGTGTGTTTTCAGATGTCTTGTATCGAGAAATTTCTAATGGAATGGTATCTCAGTTCATTTGTTATACTTCATAATAATGTGTCTTGGATTGTGGATTTTTAGTGTGGATATGGTGGGGTGTTTCTAGCTATGTTAAATTTGGATTTTTGAGTTTTTTTTGTTCCTTTGGAGTATGCCTATTGGTTTCCCCATGTAATCTAATATGGGGTTTTTGTTTGGTTATAATTTTGGATTTTTTGTAGTCATGCATCATATAGAAGTTTGTTTTATTAATGTTTTTTATTGGATGTTTTATCATTTTAATGGAAAACATCCCCAAATTGTTCATGAGGCCTTTGAATTTTTGTCCATCCTTTGATGTCTTTGGAATGACAGATATGTCATATTAACTCCCATTTCACTCCTAAGGAAATTGAAGTGGGGCAGGATTTTACAAATGGTATCAGTTTGTTCGGTACTAGACATAAAAAATTGTATCAATTATTTAAATTGTGGAAACACAAAATGTCATCATTATTGGTTGGTCCAAATATAGTTCTTAGATAAATCATATCAGTCATTGTTTCGTCAAAATATCTTTTTGTGACAATGGTATCACTATTTTTTAGTTCTTGACATAAGAAATTGTGTCATTTTTGTTTGATCCTCAAGTTGTAAATAGAATAAGTTTTTCTCATTGGATTTTATTATGGAGTATGATATTTAGAAATTGAAATGTATAGAATAAAAATATATAACATACCTATTTATTTGAAACATCATGCTTCCAGAGTGTTTGGGTACATGGGTGATTTACAACACATCTAGTTGAGTTTTCACCCTATCATCATGGGCTTACCTGATGGTAATTTCATGATATGAAATGACGTTAATACTTCTTAATTATACTAAATTTTTCATAATGAGTAAAATGTATTATAAAATCAATTATAAATGACAAATTTTTAAATTATAAAATTGTTGTTTTTAAAAACATTGTTACTATGATTTACAAATTTTTTGAAATTTTGAAAATTGTTGAATTTTTGAAAGGTATGTTGTAATACGTATAAATGGGATAAATTGAAATTTATAATACATAGCTGTAAAATGAGTGATTTTAAATGGGGTATTTTTTCTAGTATTAGTGAATGGAACCAGATAGGCATCATATAAAATAACCCGAGGAGGCCACAAAAAATGTAGTTTTTCCTAAGGCATAGGTTAACCAAAAAACATTTCTATAAATTTTACAGGCTTTCCATTCCATGAAGCATAGAAATAAAAATGATAATCCATGAAATGTATACCATTTAGTTCAGTTCCAATAGAAATGTGCACCAATATTTCATGGGGATCCAAGAAAAAAAAATGTAGTAGAATGGTTGAATAGGATGTATTGAATCATCGATTTTCATAGAAAATAATAGAGAAAAAAGTGAGGATGGAAATTTATATGATGTTGTTTATTTCAATCCAATGGTGTGTATTAATAGTTCTAGCTAAATTTGACCATATGATGTAATGGGAGGATTCTGATTATTTTTTTAAAAGTAACTTCTATCTTAAGATCTTGCATATTTCAATAAAAAAATTTCTTTATTTTGAGGCAATGAACCTCTTACTGATACAGTTTATTAATTTATTACTTAATTTAGTCCTTTATTACTTAAAATGTTATTGCCTTTGCATCCTTAGGGGAGCATTTTTTTCAATATTAACACAATATATTATCTCAATTATTTCTTTTCTCTATATTATGGATTATAAATAAATGTTCAAATATAAATGGTCAAAGAAAAAATATATCATGAAAAATATGGTTTTGGAGAATATGTTTACCACTATAGGGGAATATAAGAATAATAATGATGGAAATAAGGGGAATATGGACACCATGTTTTAAAGTGTAATGAGATCTACGAATCAAACCATGGGATTGGTAAATATTCCTCCTTATCCCAAATGTAAGAAGATATTTTTTTAGTGTGGTTCACTTGAACAGCTTACAGACATTTTCCTTAAATATTTTCCAAGGCTTGCACCCAAAATCAAAGTTGAGTTTATGAATTATATTTTACTGGGTAATATTTCCATCACTCTTCCATTTTCATAAATGAAACAAAAAAAGTAGGGAATTTAAATTTGAAATTTAATATTTTAAATCTAAAGGGTTAAATCGAACAGGGACATCTATATGGGTATCATCAATTCTTCTTTTGAAGAAGGCCTATATAACACTTTGATTCTATATTGATTATTCAATGATTGACCAATATAGAATAATTAATTCTTATCCTCTTCGATGAATATATATTCTAATTGAACAATTGAGGGGGTTCATAGTGGTTCTTAGAAATTGACATAAATTTATGTTGTAACCTATTGCTCTTACGAGAAGTGTCTATTCCAATGAAAACATGGAGATATAGACATGGAAATTATGAGATGTTCATTAATCATTTTGTCCTTATGAATTGTCCATTCGTATTTATGGAAATAATGAATTGAATCCTTTATAGGTATCTATATTCCATTTATGTGGTGTTTTTTGACGACATACTATTTCAGTTTTTGTAAAAAAATAAATCATGAGAAACACTAATTGATATTGTTGGGTATTATGCGGTAACATCATCTGTATGAACATTTGTTAACATATGTTTTTTGGATTAAATTGGTTAGTTTCATTGTAAATGTTATTTATGATAAATTAGTTCTTATATATCCCAAAAAGATAGATGTTGTTATCTCATATAAACTGATTAATAATTTCCTTGATATATATAGTTTCCTTGGATTAACATGATACTATAGATTTTTTTATGTGATTTTTCTAAAAATTGGAATTATGGATGAAATGTTTGACATGAAAAGGTATTTCATTCCAAATTTTAGATACATCTGAAAAATACATTCACGAACTTATGGTCAGTTTTTTATCTTCACCTATCCTCAAGTATCCAGAGTCTTGAAAGGTAAATGTAGTCTATTGTGATGAATTGTGTTCTAGATGTGTATATGTTCTCATGTAGAAAGATCCTATTATTACTCATGTCTCATGAAATTTATGGTTTAATGAGAATAAACATAAAAATACATCGAATTAGTTATTGAAGATATGCATCATGACGGCTCGATCAAAGTTAGTATTGTAGATTTCATTCTACTTCCATTACTTATTGACATCGTCGAGAATTTTAGTGTTTCTAAAAAATATGATCCAAATGTGTTTCATGAGTTCAGAACTCAGTGGTTGGGACATTATTGAATCATGAAGGATATTTTTATGTTTAGTGTTATAGTTTAGAGATAGGAAGGTCATGACTTTGGGTTATCAGGAACAACTTAATAGTTCTTAGAAAAATTCATGACAGTCTATTCACCCTGATATTCAAAAAATGTATAAAGAATTGAAACCATAATTTTTTAGGGTTGGTATGAAAATTGATGTGGTGGATTAGGTTTTGAGATGCCTTAGATATTAGAGGGTCCTTGAAAAAAAAATGACCAGTGGGTTTTTTGTAGTCATTAATTATTCCCATGTATAAATGGGAGAAGATATCCATGGATTTTTTAAGTGGCGTACCAAGGATGGTTTTTAAACATGACTTCATTTGGGTGATAGTGTATTAGTTCATGATGTTGGCTCACATCATCACTATTTTTTAAACTATTATGTGGAAGACATATCTAAATTCTATATTCAAGAAATCATAAATATTCTAGATTTTCATGTTTCAATTATATTAGATAGAGACATCAAGCTTATGTATATATTTTTTAAATAATTTTAGAAATCTATAGAAACACAGTATAATATGATAATAGCTTATCATCCCCTAATGTATAGGTAGTTTAAATAGATTATCCATACATTTTATGACATTCTTAGGTATTGGTTAAAATATTTAGGTGTCTCATGGGAGTAAATTTACCATTTTTAGAGTAATTATATAATTACATTTACTATTACTTGACACATATATAACTATTTCAATCATTGTATAAAAATTCTTTTTTCACTTTGTTGATTGGAAATAGGAATGACATTGCTAATTAAAACCAACCCTAAGAAGGATACAAAAAAAAATTGATGATCAGAATGATAATGTAGTGGAATTGATGATGTATGAAATCATATGAAGATTATTGTCAATTATTTTTTTTGTTTGTGGTGGGAGATCCTGTGTTATTGAGAATCATATACCCTCTTGATACACATGAATAATTTTTTGATGTGGAATATTGTTTTTCTTTTACACCGTGGTTATGTTCAGCTTACAATGTTCTCAATGTGCCTTAGATAATGAATATCATCCTTATCCTAAACCTATGACTAAATAGGACCCCATTGACCTAGATTCATATACTACATTGATTCATGTGTTGGTACATATTGTGTATTGGCATTAGAAAATATTATATGGTAAAACCATCACTATAGTATATCTTTTATGGAAAAATTGTCCTATTTAAGAAGAAACATGGGATCTTTAAAAGAAAAATGGTGGAAATGGGCTAGACATTTCTAGGAAATTAGTGATTTTCAAAATTATGATGATAAAAAGTCCAATGGTGGTCAGAATTTGGAATCGTTATTTACACGCACATGGCCATTAATTAATATTTTTTTTTCTATACAATTAATGGGATCTTATTCAGGTGTTTTCGATAGTTTTAAGAATTTTGATGACATTTTTTGTGGTTCATGGATTCATCATGGTAAAAAGAATCCATGAAAATCCAACAAGAATCCACGAAATGGAATAATGTGGGAACTGGGTAAGAGCAAGGTGGGAACATGCTTTTTTGGAAAAAAGATTGATGGACAAAAGAATCCATTCCTCTTGAAATAGAGGGAAATGTAAGGATAGAAAATAAGTTTTCTAACTTTGAAATCTAATTATGGGATGTGTTTCCTGATGATATTATCACCACAATTTTGGATCATATTTATAATAACTAAGTGAAATGACAATGGAACATACAGTTTTCCCTTTAAAATTAATGTATCTATTTCAATTTAACCACTTAATCCATCATTTTTTCTATAATCCTACAATAACTTGATTGAATTGTCCTCCCAAGGAATGAGAGATGATTCCCTTTGATTTTAGATAAATCCTTTGAAAAATTAAAGTGCATTGGTGGAACAAATCTATCAGAATGTGAATTTTCATCCTCATTCATCATATATCCGTGGATCTTATTTCTCTATCTCTCTAAAATAAATGGATCTAGTCTATTAGGGATTTATCTAGGTTTAATTATTGATTTTATGATGCTATAATGTTTTATATTGTGAAGTAAACATATGTTCTAATCATATATTGGGTTTTTATTGTGTAATTATTTGGTTTGACAAATGTGTTAGAGGTATGTAGCTTCTGTATCTACTCTACAAGATATGTACATGAATGATTAGTTTTAATTAAATTATTATATATAATTTTTTGGTAAATCTTTTGTGATTATTGATGGCTAACTCGTTTTTCTATTATATTCAAAAATTTTGAATGTGATTTTTTTTGAAAACATTATTGCTTATAATTTTCTATATTTATTTAAAAATTATGGGTTCTTTTTATTCATGTAATGTAATTTTTGAAATGATTTAAAAAGAATGAATTTTCATCAATTATATGACTTGGAATGATATTGGCATACATTTTTCAGAATCGGTTAAATGGATAGGGTAATGTCCCTGATGTATGACATCCAAATGTGTTTGATAGTGGTCATGATATACCACCATCAAATGGGATAGAGTTTGGATGTGATGTTCAACATTTAAATATGACATCAATCTTAGGTGTGTGTGTAAGTGTAGTTATGTGTATATACATGGAATAGAATATTCCAAATCATGTGAGAAAGCATATAATGTTTTATTTAATGCTTTTTTAGAAAAATGGTTTATTGATTTTATATAAACTATTTTTTTACGAAGTTAGTGTTCTGGTCAACGACCAATACACAAATTTTATTGAAAAAAAACAGTAACACAAGTCTGAAATAAGGAATTTTGTTTACATCCCTAACATAAAGCGGAAGTAACTCAAGAGGAATATCATACTTCCAATGAATATCTTGAGCAACACCCATATTAGCAAGACCATCAGCGATCCTATTTACTTTAGGATACATATGAGTGACGATGAAAATGATATCTGAAAGATAGTTCAGGAAGTCCATCTTGCGAGCAGTGAGCATCCAAACAAGATGAATGGTCCCATTCCAAATGGAATGGACAATAGTAGTAGAGTCACTCTCCATCTAGATGTTGTTCCAGTTGTGTATCTTGGCAGAAAAAATATCCTAGATAACAGTCATCATCTCAGCTTCCAAAGAGGAAGCAAGACCGCAAGAGCCATAGAAGAAGCCGACCATTTAGTCAAGGTGATTTCTGAAGATGGCTCCATAATGATATGGGCCAAGGTTTCCTTTAGATGCACCATCCACATTGAATTTAATCTATCCTGGGGGAGGAGGCTGCCAAAAAAATAAAATCTAGATTTAGGTGAGGGTAATTCCTGTCAACCCTAATATGTATAAGAATCCCAAATTCATGAACTGAGTAGTTTCAATGATACTTTTGAATCTAATCCGCCTCCCGAATCGCGATGATGATTCTCATTTTACCTGTATTAAGCTTGAATTAGTTGTTATGAAAAGTAAAATCATTTCTACCATACCATATCACATGAGGATGCTTTGCTACAACTGTGAAAAAAAGGTTCTGTATTTGTTGGGAGTCAAGAAGGTCCTTACACCGCTATAGCTGTGAAGTTATAGAACAAAAATACAACCATCTGCACTCAAAAATTTCAAAAATATAATTCCATAGTGTAGTTTCTATATTAAAATAAATAAAGAGGTGATTAATATCTTCTTGAGTTTGGTTACACATACAACATGTTGAACAAAGATTAATCCTGAATGTTTGTATGTAGGTATCTGTGAGGATTCTACTATGG
Organism: Viscum album; assembly: GCA_963277665.1. Classification (NCBI taxonomy): domain Eukaryota; kingdom Viridiplantae; phylum Streptophyta; class Magnoliopsida; order Santalales; family Viscaceae; genus Viscum; species Viscum album. The sequence continues at coordinate 1,009,370,181 of OY728127.1, forward strand.
CTGATACACCAAACTAAGGTGAATCTTGAGGGTTTTAACCAGGACTTATTGATGTTTTTTAACCAGGTAAAATTGTTATCATCATTGTTGAACACGTGATTGTAGTAATTTTTTGGAGTCAAGAATCCCATTATGAGCATCTTCTCAAATAAGAAAATCATCTATATTAGTGAAGGGATAGCTATCAACATTGTGTTTGATATCCTCCGGTAAACAAGGGTTTTTTGAATGCCTGATATTCATTATGGTTTCATTTGTGTGGAGAGGAGGATGGTTATTAGGCATTAATGAGTTCAGGGGATCGCGGGTCTAGTTATCCTTCCAAAAATTTAAATTGGAATATTTTCTATCAATCTATATAAAATTTTCCATAAAGGAAGTGAAGGTGTTTTTAATGGAGCGCCATATAGAGGACGTGAGAAAGTGTGAATGATTATTTCTATGTTTGTTAATATAAGCTGATTTAATAGGTTTTAGACTATATAATAAAATATTTTAACATTTTTTTCTATTAGTGTCAGTTGGAATGTACTTGTAGAAGTCATAATGTTATTAGAACCCCCCCCATCTTGGAAATAGTTGAGCATTTGAGGATATCATTTATTGAGACACAACTAAGGGAAATGTGCTATAGTTCATTACCCATGCATATTTATAATATTCCATGGAATTTCGAGTTGGAGTTTGGAGTTGGTGGGTATTTCATTTGTAGTGTTCACTATGGAGTTTTGAGTATTTCGGTATTCTTGGTCCATTGGAGTATGAATTTTGGGATTCCATTATAGTTTGTGTTGGTTTCTTGGTTTAGTTATATATTTTTTATATTCATGTGTTACATAAGGGCTTGTTTTTTTATTGTTTTTTCATTGGATGTTTTTTCCATGAACTGGAAAATCATCCCCCAAATGTTCCTAAGGCCCAAAAAATTTATTTCCATCCTTTTTTGTCATTTTTATTTCACTTAATACCTAGTAGTTACCAAGTCACTCATAAAGCCAATGAAAATGAGCGGGATGTTAAATTAATTGTAAATCAATATCTGAGTACTAATTATAACCCTTTTGTAAATCAATTTTGTTCAACATAAGATAAAATATATGTTATTTACTATAACATGATTCGAGTATTAATATTCAATAAACAAACACATGATGTAGTTTTTTTCAAGGATTTTTTTGAAGCCCACTAAGAAGAAAAACTACTGTGTAATTATACTCTCTATAGAATTTCATTATTTAGAATGTATATTTATCACTACAAATATTGTGTTATCCAATATAAAGAAATCAATATCAAATAGAAACTCAACAACGTATTTATACTGAAATGTATATCATGATGAGCTATAATAATCTTAGCCTACTGTGGAAAGATGTTTGTATACACTAATACAACCCTTAGAAACAACATTTATTGATCCTATAATGAACTCAACAATATCTCATCAATCAAGGAGGATGAATATTGAACACACTTGTAACCCATCCATGATTATCACTCACTAAAGAGAATTTATTGATCTCCATCAGCATTATACAATATATCACACATCTACAATCATTCCAAAATTGAATTTAAAAAATTTATATAGTCCATATAGAGGATTATTTAATATTAATGTATCTGAAAACATATTTAATCTCTCTCAGAATGATTCACACATCATCACATAATGTCTGTGCACATTATAAATTTTATATTGGCCACAACTGTAATGCCCCAACCCTAGTTACCCAGATTCGCTGCATTATTTCATAACATTGGAATTATCAGAAGAGATCAATTCTTGAAAGACCAATTAGTTTAGTAACCTTGTATGTACAAGATACATTTAAATGTTTTACATTATATTATTAAATAAAAAGAACAACCACATTGTGTCCCCTTTGAATACACTCATATATCGTAGACTATTCATGCTGGTTAATCATAATATAATTATTCTCATTCTGGGAGAAATTAAACATAAGGATGGAGTGAGCTCAGACCGTCAGTAAGGATAAAAATATAGGAGAAACTCTCAGAAATAAGAATAAAAATTTAAGGAAATGTATAGGACTAAAAAATCCTTTTAAAATTAAACAGCATCATAATATGAAAAGGATAAATCAATTAATTCCATTTACTTACTCACATAGATATTATACTAGTCTAACAATCACATGTAATATCAATATCTAATTTCTTAATGATGTAATGCATAGTTTCGAACTTCTTAACCACAATGTCAAGCCCTCATGCCAAGACTCTAAAAAATTTTTTTTCAACGACTTGTTCCTACACACTAGTTTGTATCATGAGACCTATGAATGCATCAAGGGGGTATAGAAGGCCCTTCCAGTCTCTTACTAATTACAATTAATTCCTCATATGAAAATGTTGAAATATAATCTACTCGTTCAAATTAAAACTAGCATTCAAAATGTCAATACATTAACCATAAAACGTTAATGGTATAAAAATTTCACATCCATAGTCAAGTATAACTAATTAAATACAGCATGGAATATTGTATTATAGTAAGTCAATCTCAATAAAAAATAAAATAAAATGATATATATTGACATAAATGATAATAATCAATAAAACTATTTGAGATAAATATATCATCTTTCTTGAAAACTTTTAAAAGTCACATTATTTATAAAAGAAGTAGTTTAAAAGGGATTTTTGAATCAAAGTTTCCCATTCCACATTGAAAATTTTGAATGTAATTTTAATTTAAAAAAATTATTGTACATATAAATAATTCATTAAAAACATTTTCAAATATGGACATTAATGAGAATGATTTAGAAGAATAAACCTTAAATACATTTAAAATGATATTTGAGTTATAGAGTTCCCATCGAAATTAGAGACCCTTAATTACAACTAATTGAGGAGTAAAATTAAACAAAACATTATAATATCATGAGATTAAAGGTATTCATGATATACTATTTCCATGTACAGTATAAACAACAATTAAAACTGAATTTCTGAAAAACAATAAAGAAGTCTCAATGGAATGTAACAGAGATGAAATCCCTTATAAAGACCATATCATTAGATTAAAGATAAATCAATGACATAATTTATGTGTTAAAAATATATATACAATCAATATTATTGGATATTAAGTGTAAATCAATCATAGGACATTCAAGCATATTCTTGTAAAAACAAAACTAATGACTTAGATGCATAACTCAATGAAATGAAATTGAGTTATGATTATCCTTAGCAAGTTCATGTCAATGACTTGAGAATTTTTCAATGGACTGATTATGTGTATCAAAATTATATCCACCCGAAGTGTAGTGTAAATTACTACATAAATAAATAAATAGTGATTACACACATTATCATGGAGTAAAATAATCAATTAAGTATGTGTAGTACCCAATGAGTAGAAATTGCAATTTGAAATTACCTTATGGATTTGGTATCTTTAGAATCATAAACCACATGAAAGAATCACCATAAAATAAAGATTTAAATAACCATAAATTAATTTATATTACATAATGAATATAATCATGGGCAGTATGCACACCACACAAATGGAAATAATGGAAAATATAGCGTGAATATCATTAAAATAAAAGTGAGATGAAAACCCCGTACCATGTACATTTCCTTAGTCGAGGGTAGGTTAACCTCCTGTATAATGGTTAAATAATTGTATTTAAATTATAAAATTACCACATACAAAAAAATGATATCATATATGATCTTCAAATATTTCTTTGTTAATGATATTTCAGTAGTATCATGGTTTTGGGAGTTAACTGATTCATTTTCCATTATATGTTTTGTAATTTAGGTCATATTTTTTATAGATTTTATTTATTTTATTCAGATAGATAATGATTTTAAGTTCTTAAAAATTATTTTTAATCATCAAATGAAAATTATTCTTGAATGGTTACGATGGGAAACAGAATCTCATCACGTCGTGGAGACAGTAAGTTGTACGCACGCACAAGCAACAATATAATTCTATTAGTGGTGAAAAATATGTAATTGGATGGTATATTACATATAAAGATTAATTAACATGTTATATTTATAATTTACAATAGTTATACTCATTATTATATCCATTTAAATAATGAAGTGTTGAATAATAAACTACACCACAACTTGGAAATGGTAAGCTGTACGTACACACGTATACTGACATTGACATTCATAGGATGGATAAAATAAAGAATATGGTTGTACCATATTTATAATAACATCTCAGTTTGTATAATTTACTGGAGTTAATATTTTATTATGGAAACAAAAAATATAGTGGAAGTGGAAGAAGAAAAAACATTAAAATAGGTGATAAGTAATTACCTCTTCTTTAGGTTCTTCCTTTTGATTTGAACAAAATTGATCTTTAGGGTGACTTTATGATCAAATTAAGGCCTCCATGTTAAATTGAGATAAGTTGTGGGGATATAGGAGTAGGTTTTGCCTGAACCAAAAGGCTTTTTAGGTGTGAAATAAAGATAAGGGAAGTACCCTTTTTTAAAAGATGTGATAGTCACTTTAGGAAATGCTTGAAATATTATATTATTACAAAATCATTTTCCTTTTATAATAGCTCAAAATTAATTTATTTTTATTATAATGTGTGGAAGTGTCTAAAAACACTTTACCAATAGGTTTTATACAAGTTTAGGTCCCCATATTACCCTTATCTTTTATATTTAACTCTTAGTTAAATAGATTAACATTTAACATGTCTTCTTGTTTTTTAATATTACATGGTTAATAAACATACTATAAAATCTAAAGAAATCCTCAAGTGGTTCTCTATTGACATATATATAATTATATAAGTCCTTTGGCTGAATCATAAATTTTTTATACTATTATAAGATTTAATAAAATATTATTTGTTTTAAAAACTCATTTATGTAAATTTTGACACTATTTTGTATTTTCTTTTTTTGAAAGTCATAACAATCTTATTTTTTTCAAAAAAATTACATTTAATCTTCCTTAAAATTTCATATTAACCTGTAAAATTATTTTAAGGAATCAAAATTTTCTATTTACATTTATTTTAATATTTACAAAATCAATTATTTTTGTTTTCAATTAATAAGGTAATCAGCGCATCATCATTGTGTTGTACATACATTTAATTATTAAATGTCTAAAAATTATAAATAAAATACCATGATGTAGTAAATATTTCTATTTTTATAATGAATATTTATAGTCTAATTTATCTTATGTTTATCCCTATATTAAGATTTTTTTTTGTTTTTAGACTTTGAATTTAACACTTATAACTATTCATTAAATAAAATATAATAAATTTACTAATATAATCTGTGTGGATCAAAAATGATCATAGACTTTTCCTAAGTTTTAATTTTATAGAAATAAACTTATTAAATAGATTTGGTACATGTGTTAGAGTAAATATAATATCATTTTTACCTTTAATTACCCTATTTACATTTATTAGTGGTAAATAAACTTCAAAAGTTACTATTCATAAAAAATTATTTTCATCCTATATAACCAAATTTTACTTACTAATTTCAACCATGTCTCCCAGATTTTTGATATTAAATTCACAATGGTGGGAAAACTATGTTTTATGAAAATTTGTATGTGTGCCTAAAAGGTGGGTAAAAGACACTAAAAAGTTCAATAAATTTGTTTATGTCTAATATTATTATAAAATAACATAAATGATTTAAATTCGACTAATATCAGTACTATTTATATATTTTAATTTTACAATAAATTCTAATTAAAACTAATTATTTAAATGAAAGTTGTCTTTAAACAATAAGTCAATGTTTTTTCACTTTTCATCAAAAATTGAATGTTTGTAAAAAAATACCAAAAATTCACCCAAATCTAATTTTGATATTCCAAATTAAAAAATGATGTCTATATTACTAAATTTAAAACATATATGTTTTATTAATTATTTAAAAAATTAATACCATTTTCCATACTAGAAAGCGGGTTTTGAGATATAAAAACTATCAAAAGATGTATATGAGTTTATGTCAAATTTAAATGTAAAATTAATTCCAATGACCAAAATTATATTAAATGATAAAAATATAATATAATTGTACTTCAAAACTATTAAACTGTATAATTTAAAACTATAAATTATATTTATTAAAATAGTGGCTTTCAATTAAAATTTAGCATTTTCACTATTCATTAAAATATGAATGTTATCAAAAAAGCACCAAAATTTTACCCAAACTAAATTTTTATTTCATGTTTCTAAATAAAAAAGTTTAATTTGTAAAATTTAATATATGAAAGTGTCAAATATTTTATTTAAAAATGGTTCACTATTAAAAGTCTGTAAAATTGCATATTTTTAGAAATTCTTTTTATTCTAAAAAATTGAAATTTTTCTTATATTATGTCTAATAATCTAATAATATTTATGTTAAAATTATATGTAATATATAAAATTTTAAATGAACATAGTATTATTCATAAATTCTCTATGTATGGAATGTTTTTTAAGTCGTGGTGCGCTCACACTTGATGATGCGTGCATCACAAGCTATTGAATTAATTTAAAGAAAACAACTTACTATGAAATTTTGGGATTTCACATTCTTCCCCACTTTTTTAAACTGTGTCCTCTAAATTTTCAAAATGGGCTTGAGAAATTCATTGAAATCCCCACATTGGACAAACAGTCAATAAAACTATCGCTTTAAAAGAAGAAAGAGAAGTACAATGGTCGCCTAAGATAACCCATACTAAGATTCTAGGTAAGGAAACACAAATATAGAAGATAAAATAATTGTCATGTTATGATGGAGAGTGATATAAAACATGATAAGGATAATGTTAACAAAAAGAGAACCACAAACATGTGATGGGTTAAATGGTCATTAGTTTTTCAGTAGGAAAGGTAAATGAAATAGTTTTTTTTGTTTTAAGATCCATCCCATAAAGCTGAGGAATTTAATAATGAGATTTATGAAGAACATAAAGTGTTATACTTACTTTTCAAGTAGAGTTTCATACTTTAATAAATTTCAACCACTGACTCATCTTTTCTCTAAAAGATGAGTATACAAGATGGCTTGCTCACACCAAAAGTGCTAGAATCAATTTCTAGAGAATCACATAATCAACAAAGGATGAACTATATATTTCCCTTTCCATTAGAGATTAACCAAAACCAAAATAGTTATTATAAGATCAGATGATCCCCAAAATGTACAATCCTTTATAGAGGGAAATAAAAATCATAATTTCCAAAATTAAACAAAAAATACTTGAAGTTCAATAAATACCATTCAATAAAAAAATTTCCTTAAAATCCTTTAATATAATCCAAACTAATATTGAAACCCAAAACATAGAAGAATTTAATCATATAGTCATTCATAGTAAATCATACCGTTTATCACCAAATAACATCAACTACTCTTAATGTCTCATACTACCGTGTAATTAACCAAATAACATATTCTCTAGGATAGGATAATCAAATCCATTAATAACCTGAATATCTATAAAAACATAGATTCATCCAAAATAAAAATACACATTTACTCCTCAAATTAAATCCCATAGTATTCTATTTTCCTTAGCCATATATTGTTCCCAATAGAGCCAACATCTTCCAAAATAACATCTATCACATAATCTCCAAATCATTTCCCTATACTAATGATATCCATTTGATAAAAAAATAACCCAAATAAACTTATTATTAACCAATAAAATAATTTAACTAAAAATAATTAGTCACACTAACCACGGACTTAATGTAGTCCAGTGGTAGGTGATAAATCCTAGTCGCACTATGGTAGTGGGTTCGATTCTCACAGCTTTGTCTGACGCAATGGGGTTTCACATAGTCTGCATGTTTCCCTTTTTCAAAAACTATATTTTATAACAATACTAAATGATATAAATTAATCAAAATAACAATAACATAATTTTACAACAACTATTATCTTATACCTAGAATTTTCATCCCAAAAATTAATAACCTGTAATTGCCTCAAATTCAAGATTCATATAAGCCCAAATGGTTCTTTATAACTATATTCACAAAAGAATATATAATTCTTCCTCAAATAGAATTATCACATATCAAACTGTAGGGTTAAACATCCAAGAGAAAATTCATCCAGAGTAATCCCATCAACAAAGAGCATTAATACTTTTGAAAATTTCACAATCAATTTATTTCCAAATAGGTTCTTCCATGACCTAGTGGTTATCATATAGATTATGGAATTGACTCGAGTAATGCTCAAGTCCCCTAAATTTAAGGAAAATGATAGTAAATGGATTCTTAGGGTCATTTTTATTTTCTTCCATAGTATTATTAATTTTTTTTGGGTACTAATTTAATTTATGTATTTCTTTCCCACACATAGATCATTTCTTTATTCCATTGAGACACTTTCCTGGTTTCCTCCTTCCATAATTCATGCATGATGGGAATTGAACTTTTATTTCTCCACGGTCTCCATAGTAGGAGCTCTTAGAATTCTTTTCCATTCTCTTATTTATTGAGTTTTCGAGTTGGTTAATATATATAATGTTGATCATATTTTTGGAAACCTCCTTCATCATGATTAAGATATCTTTTACACCTATATACATTCCATTTAGTTTCTCATTTCCACCATCGTACCCACCTTGTACATAATGTTCAATGTTACTAGGACTTCCTTGGAATCCATCCATTGACTAAAACCAGAAAGAATAGTGTGAGTAACAATACTCATAAAATAATTTAGAAAATATCGTGACATCTTATTTTAAATCTAAAACACCTTAGAATTAACCAAGGATATTTATTATCATCTTATATTAAAATCATTAAAATTGATTTGTAAGGAAAATGTTAATTATCCTAAGCATATCCCCTAAGAGTGTTGTAACCAAGAGTATAGCAAGACCTGTTTTTGTGAACCAGTTCCCATTCGAGTCTACCGTAAAGCAGTGTTTTTGGGTTTTACCACTATATGAAACTATTCCAGCTCCGCCACTACCTGCTCGTATCCGTACAAATATGTACTGCACATAAAATTCACAAAATATATACATTACCAAAATTCTACAAATTTCTTCTATACTAATCCTTAAAGTCTATATTAGGGTAATTTTCTCTAATTATAGTTTTTCAGAATCTAGTTTCAACGGGTTTTTACTAAACTTCCTCTAATACCAACTGTAACACCACAACCCTAGTTATCCAAATTTAGTGAATTATTTCATAACATTTTCATGATCATAAGATATCATGTCTCAAAAGACCTTTAGTTTGTTATACTTCTATATACTAGATACATACATACGTTTAACAATACATTATGAAATGGAAAAACAACAATGTTGTGTCCCCATTGAACACACTCATATCCCTTAGCCTACTCTTCTAGGTTAATCGTAATATACATCTTTATATCCTGGGAAAAATAAAAAATAATAAAGGGGTGAGCTTAGTTCCTTACTAAGGATAAAAATATAGCAGAAACTATCATAACTAAGCATAAACAATTAAGGAAATATATAATACAAAAAAAACCTTTTAAACAAAAACTTCAAAATAATATGGGAAAAAATCAATTAATTACATTTAATGATTCACATGGATATTCTACTATTCTAATAATAACATGTAATATCAATAGATAAATTCATAATGATGGAATGCATAATTCTAGATATCATAACCATAAAGTTAAGGCCTGGTGCCAAGACACTAAATATAAATTTTGTCATGGCTTTGTTTTAAGACACTAGTTTGTCTCATGACACCTACCGATGCATCAAGGGGATATATAGGGAACCCCCATCACATACTAAGTCCAATTAATTCTTCATATGAAATGGGTGAAATATAATCTAAACATTATTATTATAACTAGCATAAAAAATTTCAATACTTTAACCACAAACCATGAATGGTATAAATATAGCTCATCCACAGTCAAACATAACTAATTTATTACAATATGGAAGATTGTATTTAATAAATCAACATCAATAATGAACAAAATATGATGATGGATTTTGACATATATGTAAATAACCCGTAAAACTATTTGAGATAAATATCTCATTTTTTTGAAAACATTTAAAAGTCATGCTATTTTTCAAAGAAGTCATTTAAAAGAGATTTTTAAATCGAAGTGTCCAATACCACTTTGAATATTTTTAAACTATTTTTTTATTTCAAAACATTCATCTCCATATAAATAAATCCTAAAACCATTTTTAAAACATTGAAGTTAATGATAATGATTTAGAAGAATAAATCATTAAAACATTTAATATAATATTTTAGTGAAAGAGTTCCTAAACAAATGAGATATGATTGAATACCAATAATTGTGGAATAACATTAATAAAAAAATTATAATATCATGATAATAAATTTATTCAAGATATACTTTGTCAAAGGACGTTATATACACCATATATAAGTGAATTGGTGAATAACCACAAAGAAGTCTCAATGGAATATAAATTCTAATGAAATACATTATAACGACTGTTTCCTTAGATTAAGGATAAATCAATGAAATAAATTATGTTTAAAAAATATAAATACACTCAATATAATTGGATATTCTGTTTAAAACAACTAGTTACATTCGAACATAATCTTGTAAAAACAATACTAATGACTTGGATGTTTAACTCAATGAATGGAAATTGATTTATAATTACCCATATCATGTTCATATCAATGACTTGAGAATTTATCAATTGAGTGATTATGTGTATAAAAATTATATACACACAAACAAGAGTGTAAAATAATACATAAATAAATAAATTGTGATTCCATACATTATCTTGGAGTAAAATAATCAAATAAGTATGTGTAAAACCCAATGAGTGGAAATTGAAATTAGAAATTCCATTACTGGTTCGGTAACATACGAAACATACACCCCATTAAATAAGGATCATACAATGAATATTTCAATACCCATAAATTAAATTATATTACACAAAAAATACAATAACATGTAGTATATAAACCAAAAAATGTTAATAGTGGAAAATATAGCATGAATCTCACAGGAATAAAAGTGATAAAAACCGATTACCTTCAACTTTTCATTATTCAAGGGTAATTTAACATCCTGTATAATGGTGAAATAATTGCTATTAAATTATTTAATAACAACATACATAAATATTATATCATATATGATATTCTAATATCTCTTTTTTAATGATGTTTCAGTAGTGTCATTGTTCTGGGGGTTAACTGATTTGTTTTCATTTATATGATTTGTTATGTAACTAATGTTTGTTATGGATAAGATGTATTTGATTCATATAAAGAAAAATATTAAGTTCTTAAACATTATTTTTTATCATGACATGAAAATTATTCTTGATTGGATGTGATGGAAAATGAAATCTCACAGTATCATGGAGATAGTAAGTCGTATGTACGAACATGTGAAAATTTTATTCTATTAGAAGTAAAATAGAATTTAATTAGATGTTATAATATATATACAAAATCAATAAATATTTATATTTATAATTTACATCAGTTATACTCATTATTATTCTTTTCAAAATATTGAAGTGTTGAATAACAAACTACACCACGACATGGAGAGGGTAAGCCGTACGTACACACTTATGGTGACTTTTATATTCATAGGATGGATAGAATAATGAATATGGTTGTAACATATTTATAATAACATATAAGTATGTAGGAGGTACTTGATTTATTATTTTAGTATCAAAATCACAAAGAAAGAGGAATTGGAAGAAGAAAAGAACTTTCAAAGAGGTGATGAAGTAATTACCTCTTCTTTGGGTTCTTCCTTTTGATTTGAACAAAAGGGATCCATAGGTTGGATTTATGATCAAAAGTAAGGCCTCTAGGTTTATGTGAAGAAAGTTGGGAGGTTATTTTTTCAGGGTTTGGCCAATCCAAAAGGCTTTGGAGATGTGAAATTATGAGAATGGAAATTACCCTTCTATAAGACAGGTGAGGGTCAATTTAGGAAAAGATAGAAATATTATTTTATTATAAACTAATTTTCGGTTTCTAAAAGCATAAAATGGATTTATTTCAAGGATATTGTAGGTATTGGCCGAAAAACTCTCAACCAATTGGTTGTAGACAAGTTTAAATCACCATATTAACCTTATATTTTATATTTAACTCTCATTTAAATAGTTTAACATTTAACATGTCTTCTAGTTTTTTTTATATTACATTGTTAATAAACATAATATAAAATTCCAAGAGAACTTAAAGTGGTTCATTAATGATATATATATATCATTATATAAGTCATTTTTTGAACCATAAAATTTTAAGACTATTATATAATTCAATAAATTTGTATTTTTTTTAAAACACATTTATGTCAATTTTGACACTATTTAGTATTTGGATTTTTTAAAGTAATAAAATTATTATTTCTTTGAGAAGAATAAATTTAATCAACCATGAAATATCATATTAACCTAGAAAATTCTTTGATCTCATAAAAAGTTTCAATTTATATTTATTTAAATATTTATAACATCAATTATTTAAGACATTCATTTAAAAGGTAATTAGTGCATCATAATTGTGTCATAAATATATATAATTATTTAATGTCTAAAAATTATAAATAAAATATCATGATGTAATAAAACTTTTTATATTTAAAATTTATCTTTTTAGTATAATTTATGTTATGTTTAACCCCTTATTAAAAATATTTTAGTTATTAAACATTGAATTTAACAATTTTAACTCTTTTTTAAATAAAATTTTATAAATGTCCTAATAAAATTCATGTGGATAAAAAAGGATCATATTTTAGTATAAAGGTTTATTTTGGTCAAAATAAACTTATACAATAGAATTAGTACATGTTTTACGGTAATTATAATAACATTATTACCTTTAATTACCCTATTTAACTTTAACCATGGTAAATAAAATTAAAATGTTATTTTTCACAAAAAATTAGTTTCATCCTGTTGAACAAATTTTACATAATGATGTCAACTGTGTCTCTCAGAGTTTTTTAATTCAATTCATTGAAGTAGTAAAATTATATTATATGCTAATTTTCAATTGTTCCTAGAAGGTGGGTAAAGGAAAGTAAAAGTTCAATAAAATATTATATATCTAATCCTATTATAAAATGACATAAATGAATTAAATTGGAAAATTATAGGTACTATATATCTATTTGGACTTAAAAATAAATTTAAAATAAAAATATTTCTTTAAATAAATTGTCGGGTATAAACAATAACGTAGTGTTTTTCACAATTCATCAAAATTAAAATGTTGTTATAAAAATACCAACAATTTACCCAAAGCTAATTTTGATAATAAAATTTCAAAAATGAGGTCTATTTTACCAAATTAAAAACATAGAAGTGCTGTTAATTAATTTAAAAAATATTGCAGTTTTCAAAACCTTAAAGTGTTTTATAATATGTAATAGATATCAAAATATTCATATGTGTTTATGTTCAATTTAAATGTAAAATTACGTCCAATGACCTAAATTATATTAAATAAAAAAATATAATCTAATCATACTTCAAAACCATTAAAAAGTATAATTTAACACAATAAATTATTTTTGATTAAAAAAGTTGTTTTAAATTACAATTTAGTATTTTCACTTTTAATCAAAAAATTAAAGTTATCAGAAATGCACCGAAAATTTATCCAAGATATATTTTTATGTCTCGTTTATGAAGAATATGTATATTTTTTCAAATAGAATATATAAAAGTGTCAGATATTGTATTTAAAAAGGGTTCACAATTTAAAGGTAGTAAAATTTCTTTTTTTGAAAAATAATTCTTTTATATGAAAAATATAATTTGTTCTTATATTAGGTCTATGAAACACATAATATGGATGATAAAATTATAATTATTATATAAAATTAAAAATGAACTTAATATTATTCCTAAATACTTTTTGAACAGCAAGTTTGGTAAGTTGTGGAGCACTCGAACTCGGTGTTGCATGAAACATAAGCTATTGAATTACTTTAATGAAAATAAAATACTATGAAATCATGGTATGTCACATTATTCCCCTCTTTTGGAAATTGTGTCCTCGTAATTTTAAAATTGGTATTGGGAACATCATTGAAAGTCCCACAATGGATAAAGGGTCAATAAAACTATCACTTTAAAATAAAGAAAGAGAAATATAGAGGTCACCCGAGATAACCCATACTTGGATTCCATGTAAGAAAACATGTATATGGAAGTTGAAATAAGTATTATGTTCTGATGGAAAGTGATAGAAAACAAGATCAGGAGAAATTTAACAATAAGAAAAACCACAAACTTGTGCTGGGTTAAATAGTCATTAGTTTCCATGTAGGAAAAGTAAACAGAAAAAGTGTTTTATTCATATCCATTTCATAAATTTGAGGAATTTATTTATGATACTGACTATGAAAATAAATATATATAAATAATTAACACATAGAGTTTCATCATTTAATAGATTTCAACCACTAACTCATATTTTCTCCAAACGATGTGTATTCAAGTTGACTTGGTCACACCTGAAGCACTAGAATCATCTTCTAGAGAATAAAATAATCCAAAAAGGATAATCTATATATTTTCCTTATCTTTAGAGATTAACTAAAACTAAAATGTTTATTAAAATATCAGATGATCCCCAAACTGGATAATACTTTACAGAAAGAAATACTAATATTAATTTTCATAATTAATCAAATAGCACCCAAAGTTAAATAATGACCATTCTATAAAAAGTTATCCTTAAAATTACTCAATATAATCCATCGTAAAATTGAATCCAAAAACATAAAACAATTTAATCACATAGTCTTTCACAGTAAATCATTACATTTATCTCCAAATAAAATCAACTACACATAAAGTCTTATACTAAAGTATAATTAACAAAATTACATATTCTCTATGATAGTTTAATTAGTTCCATTAATAACCTAAATCTCTATAAAAAATATATATTCTTAAAAAAAAATGAAAAATTACTCCTCCAATTAAATCCCATAGTATTCTATTTTCTTTAGGAGTATAGTGTTTCAATCATAGCGAAAATCCTCCAAAATAAAATTTATCACTTAATCACAAAATCATTTCCCTATACTGAGGATATCCATTTGATAAAACAAAAGATCCCAGATTATCATATTATTCAATAATAAAATCATTTAACTAAAACAAATAAGTCACACTAACCTAGGACTTCACATCGCCTAGTGGTAGAAAATAAATCATGGTCGCACTTCGGCAGTGGGTTCGATTCCCGCATTTTTGTCCGATGCGATGGGTTGTCACACGGTCTGGGTATTTTCGTTTTTCAAAATCAATATCATATAACATTCCCAAAATGAGATAAATTCTTCAAAATAACAATAACCTAATTTAACCACAAATGTTATCTCATACCTTGCATTTTCATCTATAAAATTAATAATCTGTAATTGCCTAAAAATCAGTGATCATATAAACACAAATAGTTTTTTATAACCATATCCACAAAAGAGGAGATAATTATTCCTCAAATAGTATTTTCATATAAAAAACTAAAAGGTTACAGATATAAGAGAGAATTCATCCAAAGTAATCCCATCAAAAAAGAGCATTTGTACTTTTAATCATTCCACCCTCCATTTATTTCCACATAGGTTCTTCTTGGACCTAGTGGTTATCCTATAGGATAGGGCACCGACTTGGGTAATTCCTAGGTCCCCTAAATTTATGGAAAATGGCTGTAATTGGTTTCATAGGATAATTTTTATTTTCATCCATAGTACTATTCATTTTTCCTCGAAACTTCATTCTATTATCGCATTTTTCCCATACATAAATTATTTATTTGTTCCACTGAGACACTTTTCTGGGTGTCTCCTTCCACATTTCCTACATGATGGAAATTGATCTTTCTTTTCCCCATAGTCTCCACTATTGGATCTCTTAAAATTCCCCGAAATTGTATTATTTTTTGAGTAAAGGAGTTGGTTAATGTATATTTTTTTGACCACATTTTTCGAATCCTGCATCGGCATGAACATGATATATTTTACACCTATAAAAATTTCATTTTGTTTCTTATTTCAACCATCGTTCCATCCTTGTACATCATGTTCAATGTTACTATGACTTCCATGGAATCTAGCCATTGACTAAAACCATAAAGCATAGTGTGCATAACAATATTCATAAAATCATTTAGATAATATCATCACACCTTATTTTTTATCTAAACCACCCTAGGATTTACCAAGGTTATTTATTCTCATCTTATATTATAATCCTTAAAATTGGTTTGTAAAGAAAATTTGAATTATCCCAAGAATATCCCAAAGGAGAGTCATAACCAAGAGAGAAACAAGGCCCATTGTCAGGCAAAAGTTCTCATTTGAGTCTAGCTAAAAGCAGTTTTTCTGGTTTTAACCCTAGATACATATGTTTCATAGCCGCCTCTACCATCTTGAATCTAGAAAAGGATGTATTTATTATAAAATTAACAAAATCTATACAATATAAAAATTCTAGGAAGTTCTTCTATACTAATCCTCAATGTCTATCTTAGGGTAATGTTCTCTAATCAGTATTTTTCTAAATCTAGTTTCCAATATTTGTACAAAACTTCCTCTCATACCAACTATAACGCCCATACACTAATTACCCAGAGTCAGTGAATTGTTTTATAACATTAGAATGACCACAAGAGATAATTTCTAGATATACCAATTAGATTAGTATCCTTGGATGTACTAGATACATACATAAGTTTTACATTTTATTATTAAATGGAAAGACAACAACATTGTGTACCCTTTGAACACACTCATATCACGTAGCATATTCCTACAGGTTAATCATTATATACTTCTTGACATCCATGGAATAATGAAACATAATAAATGGGAGAGAACAGAGTCTCAGTAAGGATAACAACATAGCAGAAACTATCAAAAATAAGCATAAACATTTAAAGTAATGTATAAGACTAAGACAGAAGCCTTTTAAACTTAAAATTCAGTATAATATGCAAAATATTAATTAATTAAATCCATTTAATTATTCACTTGTATATTATACATCTTGATTAATCACATGTAATGTAAATATATAATTCCATAATTATGGAATTCATAGTGTTTTAAATCTTAACAACATAGTCAAGGCCTCGTGCCATGACTCTAAATATAAATTTTCCTATGGCCTTGATCCCAGACACTAGTTTGTCTCTTAAGGCCTACTAATACATGGAGGGGCTATATCGGGCCCATACTGTAACTTACTAAGTCCAATTCATTCCTCATATTAAAAGGGTGAAATATAATCTAAACATTCATATTAAAACAAGCATACTAAACGTCAATACATTAACCACAAACCATGAATGGTATAAGTATAAAACATCCACAGTAAAAAAAAACTAATTAATTTCAATATGAAAGATCGTACTATAATAAATATACCATAATCTCTAATATAATACAGTTATGGTTATTAACATAGATGAAAATAACTAGTAAAACTATTTTAGATAAATATCATGTTTTTCTTGAAAATATTTAAAAGTCACATTATTTATCAAAGAAGTCGTTTAAAAGATATTTTTTAATCAAATTTTCCCATACCACATTGAATATTTTGAACAGAATTTTAATTTCAAAACATTCATGTC
Organism: Viscum album; assembly: GCA_963277665.1. Lineage (NCBI taxonomy): Eukaryota > Viridiplantae > Streptophyta > Magnoliopsida > Santalales > Viscaceae > Viscum > Viscum album. The sequence goes on from OY728127.1 coordinate 1,009,387,843, forward strand.
CATATAAATAAATCTATAAAAATATTTTTAAAACATTGAAATTAATGGGAAATATTGAGAAGAATAAATCATTAAACCATTTAAAATGATGTTTTAGTTAAAGAGTTCCTAACCAAATGAGGTATGATTGAATACCAATAATTGAAGAATAACATTAATCAAAACATTATAAAATCATGATAATAAAGGGATTCATGATATAATATGTCAATGGCAAATATATATAACATATAAAAGGGAATTGGCACATAACAACAAATAAGTCTCAATGGAATGAAAATTGTGATGAAATAGCTTATAAAGACCATATCCATTGATTAATGATAAATCAATGAAATAACTTATGTGTGAAAAATATAAATACACTCAATATGATTTGATATTATGTGTAAATAAATCAGAGTAAATTCACACATATTCTGGTAAAAACAAAAATAATGGCATGCATGTTAAACTCAATTAATGGAAATTCAGTTTTGATTACCCTTATCATGTTCATATCAATGACTTGAGAATTTATCAATGGAGTGATTATGTGTATAAAAAATATATCCACACAATGGGGAGTGTAAATTACTATATTGAAAAATAAACAGTGATTCCACACATAATCTAGGAGTAAAATAATCAATGAAGTATGTGTAATTCCCAATGAGTGGAAATTGAAATTAGAAATTCCCTTACCGATTTGGTAACATATGAAACATACACCCCATGAAATAAGAATCATACAATAATGATTTAAATAACAATAAATTAAAGTATATTACACAAATAATACAATCATTGGTAGTACATACACCACAAAATAGGAAATAGTGGCAAATATAGCATAAATCTCACAAGAATAAAAGAGAGAAGAAAACCCATTACCTTGTACATTTCCTTGGTTTATGGTAGGTTAAACTCCAGTATAATGGTGAAATAATTGTTATTAAATTATAAAGGAACCACATACATAAATATTAAGTCATATATGATCCTCAAAATTTTCTTTTGTTAATGATATTTCTATAGTATCATTATTTTGGGCATTAACTAATTCATTTTCCATTATATGTTTTGTTATGTAAGTCATGTTTGTTAGAGATATGATCTATTTTATTCATATATAGAATTATATTATATTTTTAATCATTATTTTGAATCATCAAATGAAAATTATTCTTGAATGGTTACGATGGGAAATGAAATCTCATTGCATCGTAGAGACTGTAAGTCGTACGTATGCATGAGCGACAATATCATTATATTAGTAGTGAAATTGTATGTAATTGGATAGTATAATATATATAAATAATATTTAAGAAGTTATATTTATTGTTTAAATCTGTTATGCTTGTTATTATATCCATCTAAATAATTAAGTGTTGAATAACAAACTACACCACGATGTGGAGACGGTAAGTTGTACTTACACACGTATGCTGACTTTGTTATTAATAAGATGCATAGAATAATGAATATGGTTGTACCATATTTATAATAAAATTTCAGTTTCTATAATGTACCAAAGTTATTATTTTAGTATATAAACAAAAAATAAATAGGAAGTGGAAGAAGAAAAGAACTTTAAAAGAGGTGATGAGGTAATTACCTCTTCATCGGGTTCTTCCTTTTGATTTGAACAGAATTGATCCTTATGTCGGATTTATGATAAATGTAAGCACTCTAGGTTTATTTGAGCGTAGTTGGGAAGTTATTTTAGTAGGGTTTGGTCGAGAAAAATGGATTTGGAGGTGTCAAATTAAGATAAGGGGAAATACCCTTTTATAAGAGAGGAGATTGTCACTTTAGGAAAAGTTTGAAATATAATTTTATTATAAACTCATTTTCAGTTTCTAAAAGATCCAAATGGATTTATTTCGCATCTATGGTGGTTATGGGCCTCTAACCTCTCAACAAATAGATTTTAGACAAGTTTAGTTCCCCATATTAACCTTATAGTTTAGATTTAACTCTTTGTTAAATAGTTTAACATTTAACATGTCTTCTTGTATTTTTTTATTACATTGTTAATAAACATACAATAAAATGCCAATATAACCTCAAGTGGTTCATTAATGAAATATATATATTTATATAATAAATTTGGATGAACCTTAGATCTTTATAACTATGATATAATTTAATAAAATAATATTTGTCTCAAAAACTCATTTTTTCCAATTTTGACACTATTTAGTGTCTGGTTTTTGTAAAAGTCATAAAAATCTTACTTCATAGAAGTCAATATATTTAATAAACCCTAAAATTTCATATTGACCTATAAATTTTTTGGATGGCATCAAAAGTTTAAATTTACTTTTATTTTAATATTTATAACATCAAGTACTTTAGCCATTCCATAATACTGTAATTAGTGCATCATCATTTTGACATAAATAAATTTAATTATTTAATGTCTAAAATTTATAAATAAAATACCATGATTTAGTAAATCTTTTTATATTTCTATGGAATTTTTTTTCTAATTTATATTATGTGTAACCCTAATTTAAAAATGATTTAGTTATTAAATGTTGAATTTAAAACTTTTAACTCTTCATTAAATACAATTAAATAAATGTTATCATCTAATCCAAGTAGATAAAAAAGGATCATATTTTTATCATATATTTGATTTGGATTGAAATAAACTTATCTTATAGAATTAGGACATGTGTTAGGGTAATTATAATATCATTTTTACCTTTAATTACCCTATTTACTTTTATCCATGGTAAATAAACTTAAAAATTTACAATTCACCAAAAAAATCATCTTATTTAACAAAATTTTATATATTTATTTCAATAATTTCTCTCATATTTTTTAAATACAATTCACAAAAGCGGTAAAATTATGTATAATGAAAATTTAATAATTTTTCTAGAAGTTGGGTAAAAGACAGTAAAAAGTTCCGTAACATTCTATATATCTAATCATATTATAAAATGACATTAATGAATTAAATTGGAATAATAAATGTACTATATAAAAATTTTGACTTTAAAATAAATTTAAATTAAAAAATTATTATTTAAATAAAAAGCCGGCTTTAAACAATAACATATTGTTTTTCAACATTCATAAAAATGAATTTTTTTAGAAACATACCAAAAATTCACCCAAAGATATTTTTGATATTCCAAATACAAAAAATGAAGTCTATTTTACAAAATTAAAAACATTTAAGTTTTATTAATTAATTTAAAAATTATTCCTGGTTTTTAAATCCGAAAGCGGGTTTTTGAGATGTAAAACATATCAAAAGATTGATATGTGTTTATGTCCAATTTAAATTTAATATTATATCCAATGACCAAAAATGGATTAAATGATAAAAATATAATATAATTATACTTAAAAATAATTCAAATATTTAATTTAACACTATAAATTATTTTGATTAAAATAGTTTTTTTCAATTAAAATTAATATTTTTTTACTATTCATCAAAATAAGAAATTTATCCAAAAAGCACCAAAAAATTATCCAAACTAAATTTTTATGTCCGTCTTATAAAGAAGAAGTTTATTTTTGCAAATAATGGATTCAAAAAGGGATGACCATTAAAAGATGGTAAAATTTAATTTTCTTAAATACTTCTTTTATCTGAAAAATTGAATTTGTTATTATATTATCTCAAAGAAACACATAATATGAATGATTAAATTATATGGAGTATATAAAATAGAAACCAAAGTTAATACTATTCATAACCTCTTTTTTAATGTCTAGTTTGGTAAGTTGTGGTGAGCCCGGACACGATGTTTCATGTAGTGGAAGCTATTGAATTACTTTAGAGAAAATAACTTACTATGAAATCTTGAGGTGTTACAACAACTACAATAGTCAACTCCATGGGCACGTAATTTTTCTCTACCATATGTCTTAAATCATTTAAATGGGTGAGTGAAAAAATGGAGGGCGTAGATATAGAATCATTAATGGTATAAACCCATATTGAATATAAATTTAAAGTACATCTCACGATTTTGATCCTAATTAGTTCTGATACTTCTATGAAATGCATCTAGCCACCACCTCCTCCATGGCCTCTCTAAATAATAAAGTGAACACCACTATGGAAATGATTTTATAACTAACCCTAAGGACTAGTTGAGCCATAGAGTTTCTTTTACCCACCCGCCCCGGTTTTTTGATAAAAATATAGATCACACTAAAGATTATACTAAGTCAGAGTATATAGATGTAATGAATGATCAAAAAACCTACACTAGCTCCATCCTGAATATAGAGGTGGGTTTTAAAGTAATAATTATGATGTATATGTACTCTAAATTCATAACAATCAATACTAGATTCCCTAAAATTGGTATAAGATTTTCAAGTACCTATTAAATATGACAGAGAATATAGGAATCGATTATATGTTTTTTGAAAAAATTTCATCCCAGGAAATTGAGCAATATATCCAAAATTCTTCTCTAAATATATTCCTAAAAACTACCCCTTGTGATTATAAAATATTTTTCATGTAATGTATAGAAAAAAACCCTTACTAACTCATCTAGATTTGTTCCCTATATGAACATGGTGACCTTGAACTGGACCTCTGGTCAGAAATCCTATTCAATATTACATTACACAGCTTCCTCATCTGGTATAGGTTTTGAAACATAGTACAAAAAGTACTTATACCATATAATAAACTCCCATATATTATAATTCCTATATTTAATGGTACATATCTCTTACTGATATGTCCTCTTTATAGTTAAATAAAAAAACTCATCCTGAAACTGATCAAGAAACATATCTGCTAAAATAGCCGACTCCTCATGCTACATTAGGAACAAGAATTATTAATATTGAGAAACCAAATTCAACATAGTAATAACCAATGAATCTTAGTGAACCCAAAATTCATGGGTCAATATAAATAAAATATCCTCTATCACCAATCATTCCCCGGTCTCCTAATATAAACTACATCCCTGAATCTTCTATAGATCATGGTGATGAAACTCTCAAAGTGTCCACTATGTATATTCTTGTATAACCTGCAATTTTTGGAATGTAACATTTTAATCTTATTGAAAATATTTTGAATGATATTAATAGGGGGTGTAAACATAGATTAATTCTTATACAATAAAAATCATTAGGGTTCCCAAAATGAGAAAGACATAATATTTAAGTATAATTGATTTATATTTTCCCAACAACCCTTTATTTTCATATTTCAGAGATAGGGACTAAAATTCTTGATGCATCATTCTCAAGAAGGTATCTACATTATAAGAAGGATCACATCACTTATTAATTTCAAAAAACATGAATAAGATAGCATAAAATCATAGGGGGACCAAAATACTCATGTCATATATAGTATTCCATGATGAAATGAAATACTAAAAAATTATTATATTGTTTTTCTACAAACCCAATGAATCTGTACAAATGAATATTCCTATGCATTATCATATATATGAATAATTAGCTATATTATTAGTTTTTCACGATTTAGCCTATGATAAACCTTTCATGGGCTTGTAGTGAAGACATGGATGGCCCAAAATCTGATCTTTGATATGCCAAAACATAGCGACTTACACCATTGATATATAATATAGACAAGTTTTAGGAATAATTATTAATATACTAATTTATGGAAAATTGATGAGATAATATCATCCATTCAAGTCCATGACTATAATATATGTCAATCTAAATTCATAAATATTAGGCCATACATTATATGAACAACTATAAATATAAAAAATAATGCCTAATACATTTTCATTAAATCTGATAGATCATCAAAAACCTATATAAGATTCTAATTCATATCTCAATCCCCAAATGGATCCTACAAGGATTGAAAATATTTTATATATACAAGTGTTGAGAATACTAATATACACTCTATGATCTTCCATAAACTCTCACGAAAATGTGAATGTGTATTACTTAATCCAAGTGAATTAATAAAATGAAGCATCCCATTACAAAAATAGGTAAAACTATATAACATATGTACTTAGAATCCCTCACAAAATAAAACATAGAAGTAAGTATATCCACATAAAATAATTATTTATGAATGGTACCCCACAAAGTAATGTACTAGTTTAATTATCTCACAACCTAATTGCATACATCTTGTAGTATAATTCATTCCATAATTCATCTTGCACTTCATTAATACATACAAAATATTTTTTGACTCATTTTATATTTTTTCAATATCACATAACCATCATCTCAACCTTAACCAAGTAGTTAGTCTTAAATTAATGAAAGGCCATGTGTCATACATTATACCCCAAGTAAGAAGAGACCATGAAATTATTACTATAATCGAAAATAGTCACTCTAATAGGAATAAAATTATGTATTATAACATCAATAAAATGTATCATGTATATACAATTATTGAATAATTTAGAGCCATCATAGACTGTGAAGACATACACACTACACCATAAGACATCATATCCTGGATACATCTATACATCGTAAACCATTGAAGGGGAAGTGGGAAAGAGGTTGGTATTATCAACCTATTTCCTAACTAACTTTGTGTTGGAGAAAACAATTATACTAATTTTTTTAGAATACTTTTCAAAAATAGGTGGTGGGTAATATGAAATCAGAATATATAAGAATAGATATAACAGCCAACCAAATAATGGGATAATACTTATCCTTAAATTGAATTGTATATATTATCCCATATGGCACCCCACTACAACGGTTATGACCGAGGGGAGTATATTTCATGTAAGTACACAAGAACCAAGATTAAACATCCTCCATGACTATTATTTTTCAATTATCAATTACCAATCATTTATTAATCCTATAATAATTTTTATTTAATGATTTTATTTCATTATATTTTAACATGCTGCATAATTTGTTTTTTAATTTATTGATTACTGTATCATACCCTACAGATAATTACATTCATCCATCCCATGGGATTATCATTAATTCATTAAAAATTCCATAAACATAATATCCTTGAAAGAAACATGGAATCAAAAATTAGAAACCCACTTTATGTACAGAATCCATCTACAATAGGTGGTCGAGAGAATAAAATAACTATACGTCAAATATAAACACAAGTATAATTGGAAATAAAAAATTTCAAATCTTACTCATCAATGAATCAACCACAAATCACACCACATTTCAATGGGGAATATCTTCTATCAAACTATTACATTACAATAACATATCATCTTCATATAAACAAAATATAAAATAAAGAAGCCTTATTATGAAAATATTTCATACATACCCCATACAAATATCTCCCAAATATCTATAAATTGTATAATTATACCATAATTTTATAGAAGTACATAAAAAATATTCTCAATACACAAAAAAGGAAAAGAGGACATAATACTGAGTAAAAAATGACACCAAAAAATAAAAATCGCCGTTCGAAACCATAAATAGTTTTCTTTTGAAATAAAATTTCAACTGAAACCATTAATTAATGGTTTCTTTATAAATATATTGCCTCAACCAAAAACCTACTATATATAGATAGTACGTTATTTTACATGACAATAGGCATTCATCAATTTTTTTTTTCATATTCAAATATTTTAAATGATAATAAACAAGTCGGTTCTCACACATCGGTCATTAATCACACCATCATTATTTTTGTAAATTCTTTTGGTAATTTGATTCAAATGAACCATTAAAATAAATTATAATAATAATAAAATAGAAGGAAAAATATATTGTAAATATCAAGAAGCATTATTAATAAAAATTATCACATGCGATCACAACATCCCATTCAAAAAAATCTTGGTTTTGGTTATTATGTTCATTATGTTTCTTCAAAAATTTATAAAAATAATCAAAAACATAATATTCCAATATTGACACATAAATATAGGTATGTAATGAATCCCCTACCTCGATAATAATATCAATGCTATCTGAAGATAAATAGATGAAAAAAGACCAACCTCCTCAAAATATAAAAGATACAACCACACAACATATCCATAATAACTATTATGATGTTAAATTAGAATGGTATCATGAAATCCTATAAACTAGACCAAAAAATCCACCAAAACGAGGAAATACATAAAATAGATGTTGAGAGAGAGTAAGAGAGATAACCATTATTTAATATTGTCTGATCCCAATGATTTATGGGGTTTAGACCCTCATTGGAAGTGACTAGGCAGTACTAGAGTACTAGAAGTTTAATAGGTTTAAAAAGATCATATAATTTTAAACCAAGGGGGATGTAACAACTTATTTATAAAGGAACCCTGAAATGCCCCCAAATGTGTAGTGAATCAATAAATGTCTATGGTTCCACATCTATCAAAAGTGATTTTGTTACTACAATTTTAAAATATCTATATCAACCCTCAATATCATGTGTTTTGAAAACCATATTTAAACACCATGAATAAATACTCTCCCTGAATATATACAAGGAAGATTATATTTTAACACCCCAAATTTATAAAATGACCATCACCATGGTGTAGGATTAAGGATAAATCTCCAACCAATTTATTCTACTACAACCACTTTTTTTCATGGTGATACCATTCCCACTAATTTCCTTCCTCACATTAGTAACTCATGCATACCAAGTCTATGAAACACAACTACCCACATTATGGTGTGTTTCATACATCATTTCACATTGGGAGACTCATCGATAACCTCAAAAAATCACATTCTATATTGTGTGTTTTTACAATCTCCCTATTTCCTACTAGGAAAATATCGAAAGAAAATTCCATCCAAAATACAAAATGAGTGTGTTACACTTTAGAATGTATTCCCTAACACCAAAAAAATTTCCATAAATTTTTATCTCTAAAATGGTAAAAAATTTACATTCCCCGTAATGAAATTACAACATAAATCATAACATCAATCACCATTTCTTGAACCATTACAAGCCTTCCATAAAATGGAAACAAATCCATTCGCACAACCTGAATCCCTACAAACTCCCTCTTAAAAACTCTATGTATTAGGAAAATGAGATGTGTGGGATCCATTAAACTGATCCATTACATTATAATAAAGACAATTGTTTTAAAGAAAACAATTTTTTCCATGAATTATTAAATAATTAGTAATTATAGTTACTTAATTATTTCTTGGATGTTCTAAAATGAATTTGTCAATAATTAATTATATGTTAATAATAAATTTGTAGTTATGATTTATAATTTTAAAAAACATTAAAAAAATATTATAATCAAAAAATTATATTATTTATAATCAATAATATTATTTAAAATGAATTTAGGTATTTTAATTATATTATAAATTAATATATTTTTATTAAAGAAATGTTTTTAGGGGGAAATTTATTATTTTGGCATCTAAATAAAATATATGTATAATAGATATATACGAGTAATTCAAAACCAGTAACATATTTACATGTATTTAATCCATTAACAATATAATGTTCGTCACTATCCGACCTAGGATACACAATCATTTAATAATTTTATTGTTCTCGAGCCTTTTCATAGAGGTTTGGTTTGAGTTGTGGTTTAAATGTTTTGAATTTCGTTATTTTTTGTGGGATTTGGTCCAATGCACGGGCACAACACAGTTGACGGTAACAGTGTGGTCATCCTACATAACCATGCGGCAACCTAATTCATAAATTAAATAAATTTTGTGGAAGAAAAATAAAGAAAACATTTCAACTATAATAATATTATTAATAATATTTAGATAATAATAGTATAATTTATAACATTTTTCTTAATAATAATATTGTTAAAATTGGTTTTAAATTTATTATAATTAAATAGTTGTTAATATTTTTAATGTTTAAGATGAAATGAGTAAAATTATTATTATTATTATTATTATTAGAATTATTAAGTTATTATTGTTACTATTATTATTTATAATTTTCATTAAGTTTTATTTTCTTTTATATTTATTTTAGAAACCCCAATCACCCATTTTCCCATTCCCTTCCATGATATAACTTTTTCACACATACCCCTCCCTACACGACAACCCTATTCACAACACACCTCAAGCCATCTTCCCCGTATGATGGAACCTACCCTCCACTATATTTCCCTCCACTTTCTATGACATACCCTCCTCCTTCTCTTCTATGGAACCTCCCTCTGGCTAGACTCCCAGATGCACTCCCCTCTCTAGCTGGACCTCCACAACATGCTACTCTTTTCCAGATAGCCACCCTAGCACGCGACCCCCTATTCTTATCATACCTCCTGTAGTTGTTAGAGTATCCTCTATTTTTGTGTCTTTCATACTATTTTTTGTGGAATTTCTTAATCTTGGACCAACTCTAATGGTTGGGGTTTTATTAATTCATTTTTGTCATTGTTTACGGTGGGGGGATCAGTCATTGAGGTGTATTTTTCCTTCTTTAAGAGTCCAATCGCATTCATACTCAACCAGTAGGTGGTCGCATTCCCTTAAATTTTTAGTTGGTTTTAATTTTCTTGTTTTTTATTTAAATATGTTATATGGTTCCTTTATGTGGTGTAAAATATATTTCAATTGTTTTTTGACATGGATATATAAAGAATGTTTATTTTCAAAAGGATATGTTTATTTTTTATGTGTTCTTTGTTAGGGTACTTCATGAAAGTGTTTTATAATTATTAAAAGGTAAAAAATTTATTTTCAAAGGCACTTGAAATGATAATGAATTTATAGTAGGTTTTTACAATGGAAATAGATCATTTTGGCATCTTGTATTTTTTTCATCATGAAGTGTGATTTGTAAATTAGGAATTTGATGTGGAATACATTTATGAGTGAACATGGATTCTGTGTGTGTTTTGAGGGGGGTATTTCCCTATAAAAATGGATGAATTGAATATGTGTCCTTGTGGTAACATCAAATGGGTTTCATAAATTGATTAAGGAATGGTAAATGCATTTGAAAAATGGTTTTGGTGTTTGTGGAATTGAATGTGGTTTAGTTATATAAAATGGTGTTATAATAAGATCATGGTCTCTTGAATGGTTAATTATTTTCTAAAGGAAGTTGGTTTCTTATGTTATTTATAAAAGTGGTTTAAAAAGAATAATTAAGATGGGTAAGTCCCATTTGGAATGTTTATAACGAAAATGAGATTTACTATTATTTGAAAATGCTTTTTTATGTTTTTTAGTAATTGTATTTGTGGGGTGAAAAAAATAAAGACCCGTTTAGCACTGCTAAAATTAGTATGGTGTTTCCTTCGACATTGATTTCTTGAATGGTCTATTGGTTTCTAAATAATTGTAGTTCTATTGTTTTGGATTAAATTGTTTTAGGGTGTTATGATATTTATAGATTCCTTTTTTTAAATAGAGGTGTGTTAGTCTCTACTTTGTGATTTTGAGTCTCTGGGCCTAAGGTGACTCACCTTTGTATGCATAGGTAAGTATATAAATATATATATGTTCCCCCATTAAGTGTGTATTAATCCATTATAGTGAATATACTTGTATGGGTCTAGATGTGCCTATGTATATATATATATATATATAGAAATGTGTAAGTTGGTGATTGAAGACATTTATATGCATATAATAATATATTTAAGGATCACATTGCACAAGTTCAAAGAAAAGAGGTTGTGTTCCTAGGGAAAATGTTACTTTATATGTACGTGAATATGTACTTGCTTAGTGGGGGAGAAGTAGCTCTCAAATAGAATGAACCAAGGGTTGATTTTTTTACTTATTTCCACCCTGAGGAGTTCTCTCTATGCATTATCCTTTACATTTATGAATCGTATATTTCATGCATTTTTTTTCTATTTTTTATAGTAATTATTGATATAGAATTGTTATTAAAATTTTCTGTATTGAATTGCAGTGGTTTATTTTTTGAAATCTATTACAATAAATCGATTGATTGAATCTTTCACATCAATTAATTGATTAAATTTCTTATTGACCATTATAAAGGTGTTTAAATTTAAAATGGGGGATTGTGTATCATAAATGTGTGTCTAAGTGGGTTTTGGTTTTTATAGTGGAATGTATTGGTTCTTTTTGGTAATGATTTAGTCCTAAATGGTTTCTTGGGGACTATTTTGATATTTTGTAAAATTAATAAAATTGAAAACAATATTTTGAATGAACCTCTTGCCCTGTTGGATGTTTATGGAAATTGGTTGTCCTCGGATGGGACTTCCCACTTGTGTTCATGGTTGAAGGAAATAGTGATGAAATACCATGGAGTTATTTGGGGGTGATTTTGTTATGTGTGTTGATTCTATAATATGAAAATACATGTGTATTATTTCATGGTTTGTATTTATTGGCTTTCCACATTTTTATTCTAATCACGGGATCCAAGAACAACAAGATAATTCTCAGTGAATGATTTCTTCCCTAGTCTTGGTTATTTCCCTAGCTACTGGCCCATTGTAGGGGGTTATTTTTTTTATCATTTGTATGGGATTGGGCCCCTTGGTAAGAAAATGAAAGGAGAATATGGTAAATTTTAGAATTATGAACTCATCAAATAGGGCATGACTTCAAGATGAGTCACATTTATAGTATGTTCTACATTATTCAATAGATCCTAGGTTCTCCCATGTTTTTGGGTACATAGTTATCTATGAAAGATGATTTAGATTCATGTTCTAGTTTCTCATTCATGCTTTCAATTTTTCATCTCCCTTTTTGGTTCATTACATTCTACTCATTTTATGGTGTATCTATTAGATAAAGGTGATAAAATGATTTTGAAAAGTTTTAGGAAAAATGTTTTCAAAATGTTCAACACTTACTTATTCTTAATACCTCTTTCATTAAAAGGTGAAATCATTAATCTTGAAAAATAAACATTTTTGAGATAGAATGGGAAAATGGATCTTGATTTTCATTAAATGGAAAATGTGTGAGAAAATTGGAATTTTATATTGTAGTTTATACTTGAAATTTATGTTTCCTTAATTAATGGAAATTAATTTGGGAACATATTGTTTGGTCATTCCTATTGTGTTTTAATACTCTATAATTTATCATTTTTTAGCTCATGGTTCTCCTACTTTCTTGTATTTTTTCATTGTAGTGGGATGTTAGTTTTAATTGGGTTGTGACTTATTGGGTCACATGGAGGTTTGTACAATTTTATTTACTTTTCATTTCTAGTTTTAATTTTCATAATTCAGTTATTTATTTTTTTAATTCATTTATTGGTCAACTCCTTTCCACCTATTTAATTTTGATACTCACCACTAGTTTCCTGGTCATGGGGATCGGTAATTCCATTTGGTCTATGCAATGGGCCGACCCAGGTGAATGGTTCAGGTTCAACCTTGGTTGGTTTGTGACAACATGGTATTAGAGCTAGTTTCATGATATTAGTGGGGTCTAGTAGATGGATATTAGGTTTATTAGGACTTGGGATGCTGGGGTGGGGAGAGAATCACAGACTCTATATCGCACTGATCCTCGAGTTTCCTTGGGTATTTAGGGACTTGAATTTTATGGTCTTGTTTTCGATTGAGGGATGACAACAGATACAAGCCGGTGTAACATTGTGGTTTCATATGGAGTAGTGACCCATGTGGGGTTCGAGTACATGGTTTAATTTCCCCCTAGTTATTGGTTCTTACTTTGGGCATAGTCCACTACAATGTCATCGTGATAAGAATAAGGGATAGTTCCTCATTCAGGTGGTTAATTGTGTTTTTTCTTCCATTTGGTTTAGGTTGGTGTAACCATGCTTTTGAAAATGAAATAGGAAATTCAAATTAAATTAGTTTCTCTAAAATAGATTTAAAATGTTATATTGAGTTCTAAAAATGGATTTTATTTTTATTTAAGAGCTGATAAATTATTGGGTTTTGATGAAGGAAGGAAGGTTGTGACCCTTGGTATTCTTTAAAGAGGATCACATGCATGAGGTTGTGTATGGAATGTGGGTGGGAAAATGTTTCATCGAATATGTCGATGGAGATGGATTGATTCACATGTGATGATTCATAAGATTCCATGTGGGAGTTTTTTGAAATTGAAAGGTTGTATAATTTGGTTTTTCCTTGAGTTGTGTATTTTTTTGACTAGTGAATAGTAGATTTTGTATTTGAAACATAGACTTGGGATACAGTAGATTTAGAATTTAAATGAAAAATGGGGATTCATAGAAATCGGATTTTGGTAGTTTTAGTATTTTTTATGGATTTCATGATGGTTTTTCTAGGTCAGGGTGTTCTTTTTTATTGTGTTTTGTCTTGATGTTGGTTTTGGTTTGGGGTTCCAAATATTTTTAGGAGAATGATTCCCAGAAAGGTCATTAATGCTTCCAATGAGTCATGCTAGTTTAGATTTATTTTTAGGTTTTTTGTATTCTTCAATTTTATATATGAATGCTAGAGGTAGTAAAGTTTTCTGATGGAAGTAGAGCATGTCGTGGGGTTTTGGGGAACTCCTGGGGTTTTTAAAGTTCATTCCATCAAGGGTTTGTTTGATGGTCTAGTTTTTTTAATAGTGTAGGTTGGAAGTCTCATAATTGTTGGCTGATATTGGAAATTTCCAATTCGACATTCATATAAGGGTTATACATGAAGAGGTGATGTGACGGAAGGTGGCAGAATTGCAGGATGTTTGGTAGGGCTACTATTTAGTAAAAATCTATGGTAACAACTTTTAAGAGATGGTTCATATTTTTGTTTTGATTCCTCACACATAGATTATGGGAAAGGTTCTCATGTCCATTAAAAATATTTTATGTGTTTGGTGGATTGGGTGTTCATAGAGATGTAGGTTCATGGGGTGTAGTTAATTATGGTTTCCTTTCATGAGGGTTCCCCATCTTGAGAGTAGTACTTTCTATAAGAACCTATCTATAAGAAGCTACCATCATTGGTTATAAAATCTATTTCATCGTAACTCATTCTGGTGTCCCATTGGTTTGTCTAGTTGGGTCATTCTATGACATATTGATACATTCCTCCAAATTATTTTCATTTTAGAGGTAATTTTGGATATAGGGGGAAGTTCTGAAGTAAAAATCATTTGAGGAAAGAGTTTTGATCGGGTGATGATAGTTCCTGACTATGAGGTAAGAGATGCTTCAATAATCAGATCCTCATCCGCATGTCTCATGGTGAAGCACGCACATATTCAAGAGTTTATGATGATGTATGAAATGTGTGGACATATTATGTTTGCATATTTGGGGTGGAAATGGCATAAATTTCATTATTTTAGTCTTATTTCTATTGTATATTCAACCTCTGTTGTAGTGGTGAGAATAACTCACATTATCGCAATCCATGTGGTTGTGTTTTTTCTAACTATGGCGTCTCAAAATAAAACATTTACATTGAGGGGTGTCTTCCCCATGGATGAACAAGTTCATATTGGTTTTGGTTTCAAATGTCCTCAATTAGAGATATTTTGGTGTTCTAAGACATGAAGACATTTTTTCTCTTCCTCTATCTTGTATGGATTTCCTTTAATGGGTTCATCGGTGTTATTGTTCTCCCTTATGTGGAGGGTTTTCAAATCTTATAGGATATATCCACTATTCCAGCATTTCGGTATACTGGGTTTCTTTATAATAGGAATCTTGTTTAAATCGTAGTTGCAGAGTTGTTTTGTTAGCTTTAAGGAAGTTCGTCGATTCAAGGTTTTGATTTCCATAGTTTTTGTTTAATGGATGGAAACTATTTGGGTAGGATTGGGTTTAGAGTTATAGTGTTAGACACTCCCTGGGGTGGTGTGTTCACATTTTAAAAAGTTCGGGTTAGTGGATATCTTGTGAGGGGAGAACCCTCTCTTTTTCACCTCCCCCAACAATAATGGGTCTCTATTTCTTCATGAATTGGTTAGGAGTGACCTGTGGAGAGATTGGTCATCTCAGTATAAACAGTCTTCTTAAGTCTTAATTAGGCATGGATATAATTTTTTATCAGCTTCTGGTTTGGTCACATTCTAAGGTAGAAAGTGTTCGTGATGGGGAGAATTGTAACACCACGACCCTGGATACACTTTCATTTTATATTTTTATTGCTCTCCTTGCTATTCTTTGAGGTTTGGGTTGAGTGATGGGTTAATGTTTTTGATGTTATATAATTTTGGTGGGTTTTGGGCGGGTACATGGGCACCACACTGTTAGCTGTAACCACATGATCTGCCCAAATCATTGTGCGGCTACCAAATACTTAAACTAAAGAAACTATATGAAAATAAAATAATGTAAATTTTTAAACCATAATAATATTATTATTATTATTGTTGATAATAATATTATTAACAGTAAAATTGTTAATAATAATATTATTATTGTTAAAATTATTAATAATATTATTATTATAAAATAAGTATTGATATTATTATCATTTAAAATGAAATGAATAAAATTATTAATATTTTTGTCAATAATTTATTCTTATTATTATAAAAATTATTATTTAGTTATATTTTCTTTTATTTTTATTATAGAAACAATAATCCCCATGTTTCCCTTTTCCTTCCACAATTCACCATCATCCCCCTACCCCTCTATGCACGTCGATCATTTGCACAACACTCCTACAAAAAATTCCCCCTCCAGTGGACCTATACCTCTTCTGCATCTCCCTCCACTGGTGGTGAAATCCCATCCTCCTTCATCTTATGTGTAACCTCAATCCCGCTAGACTCTCTAGAAAACTACCCTACCTGACCAGACCTCCTTAGTGCATGACCCTTTTCTGTATAGCCACCCCAATGCATGAACCCCCCTATTTGGGCCATACCTTCACTCGCCTGCAATATATCCTCTCTTAGGTGTGTTATTCTTCCTATTGGGGGATGGTTACTCATCATGGAATAATCTTAATGGTTTTCATATTATTTGTGCATTTTCTCATTGTATAGGGTGTGCGGATTAGAAAATGAGGTGTACTTTTCCATATTTAAGAGTACCTTATCATTAACACTGAAGAGGTAGATGCTTCCATGCCCAAACATTGTTATGTGATTTTAATTTTCTTCTATTTTTTTATATATGTTCTATGATTCATTTATCTGTTGAAAAATATATTTTGGAAGTGTTTTTTCACATGAATATATGATGAAAGTGGATTTTCTAAAGGATGTGTTGATGTTTTCATGAGTGCTTCATTAGGTTACATCATAGAAATTTTTTTATGATTGTGAAAAAGGAATGATATGTGTTTTAAAGGGAACTTGAAATGTGAATGCAATAATATAGGTATTTTACCAATTGACTAGATTATTTCAGCATGTGGGAATTTTTTTGAATCTTTAAATGTGATTTGTAATTTAGGAAAAAGGCATGGAATGCCTTTTTGAGTGAACTTTTCTTGTAGGTGGGGATTAAAATGTATATTTCCACATAAAAGTGGTTCAATTGAATATTTTCATTGTAATAATTTCAAAGTGGTTTTATGAATTGATTATGGAATGATAAATTCATTTGAAAAATGGTTTTGCTGTTTGTGAAATTGAAAGTGGTTTGTTTGTGGAAAATAGTGTTTTCTTAAGATCACTATTTCTTCAATGGATCATTAGATTCTAAATCATGTCAGTTCCTTTTCTGGTTTATAAAAATGTTATAAAAATGAAATCTATGAACGGTAATTCCTGTTTGGAAATGATTAATGAAAATGAGATTTCATATTATTCGAAATGGAATTTGATGTGTTGTTGGTAAACGTATTTGGTTTGTGAAAAAAATAAATTCATGTTTGGAACTTCTCACTTTAAAAGGGTGTTTCCATAGACATTGATATATTTAACAGACCTTTGGTTTCTAAAAAATTTTGTTTCTATTGTCTGGGATTAATTTTATTTAAGAATCCTAGGATATTTATGGATTCTTGTTTTTTTAATTAAGGTGTGTTGGTCATTGTTTTGTGGTTTTGAGTCACCAGGCCTAAGGCGGATCGTTTTTTGTATTCCTAGGTATGTACATATATATTTATGTGGGTGTGTAGGTTCCCCTATTTTGTTTATATTCATCCATGGTAGTGAATATACATGTATGGGTCTGGGTGTGCCTATATATATGTATGTAAATGCCAACATGGGTTAGTGGATATGGGTATATATATAATATATATATATAAGGATCCCCTTTCATTTGTTCATGAACATTCAGTAATGTTTATATGGGTAAGTTCTTCTTATATGAATTTGAAGATGCATATGCTCAGTGGGGGAGCACCAGCTCTTAGTTAGAAAAGTACTATGGTCTAATTGTTCAATTTGGTTCCACCCAGAGGTAGAATATCTATGCATAATTGATTAAATTTATGAATAAACTATTTCGGGCATTTCACGTCTTGGTTTTACATTAACTAGTGATATACAATGTTTAGTAAATTTTTTTAATTGCATTAGAGTGGTTTATTTCTTATAATATATTTAAAAAAATGGTTTGATTCTATCTATCACATCAATTACTAGATGAAATTCCATTTGGCCTTTATAAATGCGTTTTAGAGTTAAAATAGTTACATGGTATTCTCAATATAATGTCTATGTGGTTTTTTGAATTGAAAGTGTCTTCTGTTGGATCTTTTTTGGAAAAGCATTGGTGTTAAATTGTTTCATGGGGTATGTTTGGTACTTTTTTAAAATTAATTACTTTGAAAACTCTATTTGATATGCACCTCTTACCATGTTGGATGTTGATGGGAATGGGTCGTCCTCTAATGGGACTTCACTCACATGTTGATTTTTGAAGGAAACAGCGTGGTAATCATGTTGCGTGATTTCAGGCTGATTTTATTTTGTGTGTTGATTGTATAAGATGAAAATGCATGTTTTTTAATCATTTGTTGATATTTGATGACTCCCCTCCCCCTTTTAGTCTGAACATGGTAAAATAAAATAGTGATCAAAATCTTTATGATTTATTGATGCCCTGTTCTAGGTTATTTAACAAGCTACTGGCCCACATCAGGAGGTTTTTTTTGTCATCTCTATGGGATGGGGGCCCTTAGTTAGTCTAGGTGTGGTGATGATCAGGCATTTGGGAGTGATTTCATCATCAGGTAGGGCATTCCTTTATGATTAGAAACATATATATTATTTTCCATATTATTCAAAAACATGTAGGTTCTCCATTGTTTTATAGTATATAGTTATCTGTCATATATGAAGGAGAGCCATGTGTTGGTCGGTTACTCTTGATTTCTATTATCCATTTCCCTTATGTTATCATTACTTTTACCTGTGTGTATTATGCATATCTTTTCCAAAAATCATAAAATTATTTTCAAATGTTGGTGGAAGAAATATTTTAAAATTTTCTATACATCCTACTTTTTAATCCCTCTTTCATTAAAAGTTTAAAAATTAATTTTTGAAAAAAGAAATCTTTTTAGATGAAAAGGGAAATGTTTCATGATTTGCATTAGAAAGAAAATGTGTGAAAAAATTAATTTTATATATTTTTTTTCAATTATAAAATTGATGTTTATTTTTTAAAAGGAAATGATTTTGGGAATAGATTGTATGGGAACACCTACTACGTTTTAATACACATACCTATAGTTTATCTTTATTTTTATCTTTGTGTGCTACTTCTTTCTTGGATTTGGTAGTCATAGTTGGACATTGGTTTGATGTCAGTGGTGTCTCATAGGGTCATGTAGAGGTAAGTGAAATATTATATACCCACCATTGTAATTTTTTATTTTCATTATTTAGTTTTTATTTATTTATTTTTCTTTTATTTAAGGGACAAATCATTCCCACCTATTTAATTTTGATATCTAGAACGAGTTTCCAGCATAAGGATATTTGGAACAACCTTTTGGCCATGCCACGGGCAGACTTGGGTGTCTGGTTCATGGTCAACACAGGTTTGTTCATGAAAACCATCAACAAAAGTAATAAAAAGTATATATTACCCTCACTAAAACTAATAAATTCAACTTATTCTATGATAAAATGATATCTTATAAGTCTTATATTTTTTGATTTTACAACATCATTTATCCTGAATTATTATTTCTATTTTATGTTGGTTTTAGAATTGTTGGTTTTTAAGGCTGGAGGTGATCATGATGATTTATATTATTTAATTGCTTCTATTTTTATTATCGCATTTTAATTTATTTCATTTTAAGGGATATAATAATTTATTATCTGTACTAAATTTTTTCCCTTTTTATTTTTTTGAAATTCCCTCTAAGGAATAAAGGAAATTTTATTGGTTATATTCATATATTATATGACATTTAACATACTCAGGTCCAAATACTCTGCATGAGTATCAAATAATTATTCTTTCTTTTATATATGTTTTTATTGTAAAATTATCAAGAAACAATTGGGGCTGCATTCTCATCCTCAAATAATTTATTTTCTCACAATTTTAATTTTCATTCATTTATGAAAACCATTTATAGTATCCAAAAAATAAACAAGAATGAAGATATAATTTCTATTGTGATGATATCTTATGATATTTAGAATACTGGGAAACTGTTCATGGATAATATCAATCATTTCATTCACAATTGATATATCCACAATACTATCTATCTCCGTGACCATTTGAGTTAAATAATCCTTATATTATTTTTAATACCCACAGAGTGGAAGTAATTTCCATAGGTAACTATTTATTAGTCTTTAACCAATAAATAATTGTGGTTTGATATTGGATATAAAATGTTATTTCCATATCCCAAATTTTTATATAGAATCAATTCCAAGAGATCCAATCCCTTTACAAATTCTAATAAAATATGATAATGAGTATAATAATATTTTTTAGAAGTGTATTTTCACCGTCTTCTTTTAGATAGATAATATAAACATGGGATGAAATAGTAATACAACAATATTTTTCACTAATAACTCAATACCAAATTATTGGGGTGGTGATTTTATACTCATAGTAAGAATTCTAGATATAATGTTGTGGGTAAAACCATTGTAAGATAATTTATTTTCAGATATTGAGTATATTATGATTACACATTTCACCATACATTTTAATGATCCACTTTATCATTTTTTGTTGTATAATACTTAACATTGATTCATATATTATATGGTTATTGAGGAATATTATCCTCATTAACCCCAGGGATAGGGAATTTATTTTCATAATTCCTAAACTACTTAAATTTTATGATTTTTTGTGTAGGTGGTTCATTTGGAATAAATTTATTTCAACACTTTACATTTGATTGAATCTTTATATATTATCAGTATTCACATGTTTGATGGAAAAATATTCTGTTCAGAAAACATCTTTTTTTTGAAGAAAATTCATTGGGTGACTCATCCCATATATTCTAATGTAGGTGGATGATCTGTTTTTCATCATGTGACTTATCATTTGATCTTCCATGAATCACCAATTTCATTTTATTATCTCTAAAACCAATTGGGTAAATTGAGTATCTACAATCCATTTCATCTTTTTGGGTATGTTAATTATTTATTAATAGTTATGAAATCATCCAATGGATAATACTTTTTAGAGATATGGTTTGAATCATAATAAATGATAGATTAATAATTCAAGATCAATATTAAAGCCAAAAGCATAAATTTTAGGTATTATGAGGTTATCATTAGAGGAACCAATGGATTCATCATCCTTTTTTATCTTAGGTAATTATCTCTCTATTAGAGTGAATGGAATTCAGAATATAGAATTATTGAAAAAATATATCATTAAGATACTCCGATTTCATGATGTTGATTTCATCCAATTTTAAAATGTTCTATATTAGGTCCCACCATTGAGAAAGTTTAAAAAATAAAATTAAAATTATATAAACAATCATTTAATGATGCGAGATATAGAAAATAAACAATAAATATTCAATTGTGTTCATCCATTTCTTAATAAGATGTGGATCAGATGATCTAGTAATGGATAATGGTAGATGTCACATAGAATGATGTTATATAATGTTCCTCTTAATTTTTTTCATTAAAGTCTCTATATGGTTCATGTTATTATTCAATGAATTAAATAACATTTCTTTGAATTTTTTCACTCTATCTCCCATCCCATTTGGTTGATTATTGGCATAATCATTGAATTTACAATTAATTTAATTTTTAACGTGGTTCCTCTTAGAACCATCCATGCAATCAATACCAATATTTTAATTAGGTGTAAAGAAATCCCATGAACATCATAGTAAATAAGAATTTTAATGTTAGAAATAACCATTATAATGAATTTAGCTATGTCACATTCCATTTTTTACCATTATTATTCCAGTAAAACAAGTGATTCCTTTAGTTCATTACTCATAAATGTTTTAAAATAATACATAGAAATAAGCAAACCATGCTTTAAAACAAGATGAGGTTACTTGAACACAACAAACATATATTTTATATCATTTCCACAATTATATATAATAAATAAACTTGTAATCCCAAACCCTGAACGTTTACATTCTTTTTAGATTTTCTATTTAAATAACATTTTCTATATTAAGTATTTAGAATCACCCTAAAAATTCACTTGACTTAGAATCATACCAAATATACAACTAAATTAAATTTTTAAATGAATAGATAAACACAAAAAAGTGATCTTAAATACATAGTAAGAGTGAAATATTAATGGCCTCAGATTTTGGACTATTCAAATTAGTACTATCGTCAATATATTATATCACAAAAAATACCAAACTAATCACTCACCCATATAAAACAAAACCTAAATAAATAATATTATATTAATAATATAATCAATAGTATATGAGATCATAACATTCGACAGAATAATTATATATTATTATTGAATTCGATTAATAATTTTAAAAGGATTCAATTTATATAGTCATTATTAAAAATGGGTATTATATTTAAATAACATAAATTTATCATAGTAACATTTTTATTATAATTGGTAATATTATTATCAATAATATAATATATTAGTATTCAATTATTTATAAATTAATATGTAATAATATTAAAATCAATTTAAATTTAAAAGTCTATTTTTTAATAAAAATTGATTTTTATTTATATATTTTAGTTTATTTTAAATGACAATTTATAAAATATATAATTTAAATTTTAAAAATATAATATCATTTTTTTTGGATTAAACAGGTAAATTTTCTCTTTTGATGAAGATTTTAATATTTTTAAAAATATTGAATTTAGTTGAATAGTGAAAAATACTATTTTTTATATAACATGCCTTTAATGAATTTATTAGTACTTAATTTGGAATTGAAATTATATAAAACCATTTTTAATATTAAAAATCTTGTCATTATAATTGGTTTTATCATTTTTAAGAATGTTATTTTCATTTAAAATCCCTTATTTTACATTTTAGAAGTTATTATATAAATATATCAAAAAAATTAATATATTATACATTTTTTATTTTAAAATAAATTTTTATCCCTTTAATAAATTCAAGGATACTAAATAGATCTAATATTTTAAAATAGTATCTCCATATTAGGTAAAATGGACCATATTTTTTCTACTTAAAAATGATATATTACCTTGGTAAAGACAAGTTACCTTGCTAAAACCCAAAATGAAAAAATGAGTAATTTAAGAGGTAAATGGCCTAACATCTTGATAACATATTTTTAATTGAGTTTTGGAGGGGTTTCTAAAAATTATATCTTATACCACTAAAATATTTCTAAATTGTGGATCCCCTATCATTGAGTTTGAATTCCTTTTATTGAAATGGTTTAGGTATTTAAAAAATTCCATCCATTTTTACAAATAAAAGTGTCACTCCTCTACTAAATTCCCCTAACAAAAAAAACTAATTTTTTTAACCCAAAATTAACCCAAACCACTCCTCTACTCTTTTATACACCATAAAATGATTTTTTTATTCTCAAAATTCCATCCAATATTTTTTTAACCCTATCTGCAAAGTAGATGATCCATGTAGTGATGTATAAATTGAAAACCTCACATTTCCATTTCTTTTACGTAATGTGGACTATATATTCATAAATTCTATAAGATAATATAAAATTATATCATTATTATCCTTATAAAACTGTTATGTGTTTATAATGATGGTAAAATCATTAACCCCCACCCCCTTTCAGTTATGAATAACGAAACTATTTACCATGTATTGTGAAAACTACCACATCTAGGATTGTAAAAATATTGTTTTACATTACCCTATTACATGGTTATACCAAATAGTGAATTAAATATATAATAGTTATATTTATTTCATTTTTTATATTCTTAAATGATAATTGATAATGATCCTTTTCATTTTTCTATGGATAACAAAACCATCATCCATGTGTATATATAGACATGTACATCCATGGAATGATCACTTTCTATATTTATTTTGATGACCTCCTCACATGGATGGTTAATATAATGGTTTTAATTGGTATTTATTATTTTTAGGTAATTATTAGTTTTAGGGAATTATATTTTTAAGAACTTATAACCAATGTGAGCAATACAAAAATGTGGCAATTTCTATCAACCAAAAAATCATTTTATGAGAAAAACATTTTCATTGTATAATGAATTAATTTTTTATAGGTTAAATTTTTCTAATAATTCTATAAAATTATAATATATTATACCCATTTACACAATAAAAAATCATTATAAATTTTCCATAATGATATTAACACTAAATCACTTCATAATCGTCCATTAGTTATGGTACGTTCGTGTTTTGGTGTGTTTAATTATGTACATCACAATGATACAAATTTATATCGTGGATGGATATATGAATTTAATTTCTATTAATATAGGATATATATAAGTAAATTTTCTTTTATTCTTTACTGGTAATATTGATATTTAATTTATTATTTATGAAATCACTCATTGTTCACTAAATGTCAATGAAACATGTTCATTGTCAAATTCATCTTTAATAATTATAACAAAAACTACAATAAAATAAAATTATAACATCATATATAACTATAAAACATTAATTCAAGTTATAATTATGATGTTATAATTATAATTCTTTGGATAATAATGAATAACATCACTGTGATTATGGAAGTAGTTCAAAACAACAAAGGTTACTCTGAACCGATATTGAAAATAGATAATGAAAAATGAATATATATGAGGATAATAATAACAAATAAATATTATAAAAAGAAATTTACGTGATATATTTTCATAAATAGGTGATTATGATAATTATATTTTTTATAAATGATATTAGAGTGTATTCGATTGAAGAGGGAAACATCATAAGGGGTTTCTTGGTCTCAATTTTGAATCCTTGAGAAATGTTATATGTCGTACAAAATTATTGATTTTAATGATTCTATATTGATCCACTATCACATTAATATTATATAATTTATTGACATTCAGTTCCTTGGAAATACTATTTGAAATCATGTTCTTTTCTTTAAATGAATTTCGACTCCAGTATTACCCATGTCAATAGATTTTCATGTAACTCAATTTATGTTTTTTGAGTGATTATAATACTCTAGAAAATATTTCACATAGTTTAGTTATATGCTATCCTTTTATTTTATTATGATTGTTTCTCACAATTTTTTGTATTTACCCCATAAAACTCATCTCAAATATTTCATTCCTTATGGAGTATTTTTATTATAAGTGATATTGATAACTCAGATCTACTTTCCATAAGTTATTATTTATCATATACAATTGAGATTTTAAATTATTTGGTACTCTCATAGAAATTATTTATTATATGTAATTTTAAAATCCAATTTTGAAAACAAAAACATATTAATAAAAATAATGTTTTATTACACCTTTTACAATGTGGGTTTTCAAATAATGTGATATCAAACTATTAAAAAGGACCTATCATAATAAAATGTTTTATAATTGGATCCAAATTTCCTATAATAAATGTTAGGAATTTTCAAGGATCATTTATTTTATAATTTTTAATACTCATTTTAAAAAAATATTTAAATTCACTATTTCAAAATTCACATGTGTATGATAAAAGTGAGCTTATATTTTAAATTGAAGATAAAACTGTTTTCAAAATGATATTTTATGTTTCCTAATCCATTTTTCTTATTCAAAATAAATTGGTTTTACACTCATGTAATTTATGTAACATGATTTATTCTATAAAAATATATTTCAATAATTTCGTGTATTTACAAGTCGTATCAGACAATTTTTTTCTGGAACCCATATTTTATAATAATATTTGAGATATTATTTTTGATGGATGTTTTTCATCTATGTCAGAAACCTTTGTTGTATACTATGATACAATGGGAATATTTTATCATGAAAACATCTTCCTTAATTCATTGGATTACTTATTTACATCCATTCTCATTTAGAGGAATAATTCATCACTTCCTTTGTATTTCTAAATCATCTTCTGTGTATATCTATTTATTTTCAAATATATTTACCATGTAATACACTATTATTAATTCCATTTATTGAATATTGTTCACTTAGATTTCATATATTTATAAATTAGGGATGTAATTGTATTAAATATATACTGATTATCTATAAAGTGTAAGATCCATATAAATTTTTATCTAGATTGATTATAGAGAATATTACATGATATCATTGGATATACATTTTCTTTCCTTGTTTTCATTATAATTTGTAATATTGTATTTATTTTCATTCCATGGGTTATGTATCATATGATTTTTTTGCAACACATTTGTATGGTGAATTCTTAATTAATGGATGGACCCTATATATCCCTATAATGGATTGGTTGATGCATTATATCTAATGAGATGTTGGTGAAGCATGTAGTGATGTGTGATGCACTATAGTGAACTAGATAAGATTCTTGATTTTCAATGGGAAACAAGTGAGCAAGGCCTTGTCCATATATGGAGAAAAAGTGAGTGATGTTTGATCCACTACAAGAAACATGTTGTTCTACTTAATTTACTATAATATAGTTTCTATTATTACAATTTTTCCATATTCTAAAGGTATCATTAAGTTATTTCTCTCAAATCCCATGCTTACCTACTACTATTTACAAACTCTTTTTATTCTCTAAATTTACATTATGTCATTATTGATGTTCTATGATTTTGTTAGAATAGTTTTATTTTGTTTCCTTTTATACCCATATGATAATTTATAATATTGGACTATTATTAGTTATGATTAACCTCAGTATGAATCTGAGCTCCCCAAATTGTTATGTTACCATTTCCATCGATTATGACCACAACTATAATCTATGATAACACTAGAAGTGTTTCTTGAATGGTATGATTGTTAATAATTAGTAAATAATTTTATAAAATAATTATCATATTTAAATCGACATCAATGATAAAAAACCAAATGTTTCTTCTATTTTTGTGTATATTTTTTAGATTGAATGATTATTCATGTAAAATAATGAATTATAAGCATTCCAATATCTCTGGTCAACTCATCTTGTATAAGTAGTGTTTTTTGGTTATTTTTGGGGATTTGATTTTTCATTTTTAATTATGATATGAGGGAATTAATCAAAACATAGGGGGTAATTATAATTATAGGATGAAAACCCATTGTTTTAGTAAAGCAGAAAACATGTAGTAATCTTTTTAATTACAACCTTATCAGCATGTAGCCACATTGATATTCTATTATTGTAGGTACAACTAGGGATAATCACCCTAAAAATGATAGAACAACAGGGAAACTATCTTCACTTGTGTGAACAATGAATGACCATAACACAATAAGACTTGAAATAAAATCCCATGGGATATATTTTGGATATTAATATTATATTTATTATCTATTATGAATGATTTATTTCTTAATTAGTTTAACTGGTTATGTTAGGAAGTATTATGGAACACCTCTTAAATGTTACATAAGTGGAACCATAGGTGTTATAGGATGTACAAAATGCCACATAGTTAAATTGAAATTATCATAGGTTTAAAATAATGTTTCATCAAATGAGACATATTAAGATTACAATTTCTTATTTATATGTTCATGTACATATTTTTTTATTATCATAGCAATTTTTGGTTTTAGTATTTGGTTGAAACAATATTGTATAAATGAATATGAGAATTGTATGTATAATAAAACCCAATTTTTGGAGACATGTATAAGTGATAATACTTTTTTTGCAATGTTTTTTATGCATGTCATGATGTTAATGTGAGTTTCCTAGTCTTACATAAGTTAGTGTCGTTGTGACCACTAACATAGTAGACCAGAGCCAATTCATTTTTATTACATATGTATAAGATAAAAGGGATCATTTCCTAATAAGATGAATGGTTCAGTAGTTTTTTTGAACTAGACATATACATGCATACAATGTTAAAATTGAATACCATAATTAGAACATAATTTTTTTCAAGAATAAAATTCTTCCTTATAGAATAATCTTCCATATATTTCAAAGTACACTTCATTGATTCATTGGGATTTAAGGAAATGGTGTACTTAAATGCTTATTAATGGTTGAGTACAACAGAATAAATAATTAACCAATGATAATTATCAATAAGAAAAAAAAATAGACCACATAAGACATTTCAATAAATTGATAATGTAAAATCATTATATAAATTTAAATAACTAAAAACATAGTCCATTTGATCAATACACTAAAAATGAAATGCATATAGGGATATAGCATAGAGAAAATTTACTAGATAGCGGTGACTGAAATATAAATGAAGAAAATTCATAATTATTGGATGTCTTGTTTTATGAACATGATTAATCTACTATCAAGACCATTAACAAGATGATATAGTCTATAATTAAAAAAACTCATTTAATTCTAGAATAACTGATTTGTCTCATTAGACATATTGATGTATCGAGGGGATAAATAATGTCATGACCCAATTGCCTCTACATGTCTAATGCATTGCTCATATATCTAATAATATATTTAATCCATGAATAAATATGTCATATCATTAAATATCTGTATTAAGTAAAGGATATATATTTATCAATATAATCCCCTTTAAGAAAATATATTCTAATGTAAACTCCATTTTTAAAAATTGAATATGGTTTAGGATATTAAAATATCCATAATTAAAGTATCTGTATATTTAAGATAAATTTAATTTCAAATAAACGTTATCATAAGAAACTAATTCTTTCAAAATAAATTTAACTATCACAAAATAATGTGACATTGATCAGTAACTTTTACCACTTAGTAATTTTTATTTTAAACACCCTTAGTTAAATAATTCTAATAGAAACATTAAATACCCTGAATTAGGAGTGAATCTTTATATTATATTTTATATGGGCTGGGTATTCAACACAAAAATATGAATTTTTTCATAATATAAAATAATTATCAATTGAATAAAAATTGAGACAAAATCCCTTACCTAATGATAAATTTTGGTTGAATATGCTTTAAACTCGTTCTTTTTGGTTTTAAAAATACTATCAACTAATCCCAAAAATATAATAATATTTATGAGGTCACAAATGAACCTTTTAAAATATATTATTGTCCATTAATTAATATTCTTTCATTATTTTAATTATTTTTTGTGTTAATGGCCTTATTTTATCATTCATGTTTTGTAATGAATGATCTGTTTATGACGCATATTTTATTGTTTAATAATCTCATAAATAACAATAATTATGTAATTACTATTTTTATAAATCATGAATACTTTTAAAAATAATAATTATTTATTTTTATGATAAATGAAGTATGTTACATTCATGCAGTCAAAAGGTCGTTCGTAGGCATGAGTAATGATTTCCATTTTTGATTGATCATTAGTGAATGGAGGTAAGTAATAATTTTTAATTCTATAATTTTAATAGTATCATTAAGACCACAGATATATATGTGTGTATATATATATCATTTATCTGTAATGGTGATGAATAGATAGTCACATCGCTTTGTGAAGGTGGTAGTCCACATGTACATGAACTATGTAATCATCTTTATGAGATTAAAAAGGAATGATGAAAAATGATGTTTATTATTATTTTATAATGATAATTAATTTATTAGTATCATTATTACGTAATTTAGATCCCATATAATAATTAATATTATTCCTTTTCACCTTTTATTTATAGAGTTTGTGATAGATGAATCACATCGCTTCGTGAAGCACTATTTTGCTCTACGCTCGAGCTACATTAACATGTCTCCAAAAAAACTGAAGATAAAAAGATATACAAGATACAATGACTTAAATGGTATATTAATGTTATAAATATCATATATATATATATACCATCATCATATATAACATTGATATGTGGTATTGGAAAAGTGAACAATATCAATTCACGAGGTGGTATTCTTCTGTACACATGAACGAAGATTTCATTTCCAGTATGACAGAAGTGTGTGTGGTATTATGTTGATCAAGAAACCTAAAAAATATCAGTAAATATAATATAATTAGGTTATTATATAATACTTTTTTTAATAAACTTAAATGAGGTTCATAAGGAAAAAAATTGAAGATGACAAAAATAAGGATTTTATGATGAGGTGAGGTATGTTTGGAATTATTTTTGTAAGTTTTCTTACAATACAAATGGATTTATAGGTGAGATGAAGGAGGGGATAGTGAGTTCCCCTTTATAATTATTGAGTAGTAGTATTCTGGTAAATAATCAAAAGTTTTCATTATTGGGAGGTGTCCCTTACCTATTGTGACACAGAAAATGAACAATATTTGTGGGAATGATATATTGTTTTGATGCATGAATCCAAAACATAAAAAATATATTTTCCATGTTATTCCCTAGTTTTTAAATTCACTCAATTCTACCTTTTTAGTTTCCACCAGAGTTACATAATTCTTTTAATTTATCTAAATAATTTATCGGATAAGACTAAAATAAAAATTATCATTATTATATAAATTAAACATAATTATTTTATATGTTAAAAAACTTATAAAATAAAAAAATGTTTTTGTAAAATTAATTTTATCAAAAATGCATGTACGGCACAAAACATCATTCTAACCTTAATCTGGGTAACTAATTTTAACACTTTTCCCTAAAAGTTATCATTAAAAATTAATTTTTCCTTATTAGATATTATATATTATTATTATTGAAAATATAGAATCCATTTTTAAAAATTAATCTCATATAAGTGGAAGACTATTATTTAAAATAAATCTCATAGATCGAATGAGAAGGAATGTTTTTAATGTGAAAATGTTCAAATGATTTCAATTCCATTCAAATAATAATATAAATATGATAATAATTAATGAAATTGGATTAATATATATGAAAATGAACTATTTTTTATTTTAAAATTATTTGAAAAATATAGTTTTACTTTAGAACGTTTTAAACTGTAATGGTTGTTTTAAATTAAAATTCATTATTTTCCATTATTCATCTAAAAGGAAAAAAAATTAAAAACATGAGTGTAATATGATTTAAATATTTTTATTTCAATATTGATGTTTATATATTCATATTTATTTAATTATATTATTCTATATTATGTGCTCCCAGAATGAGAAAATTGTACTTCGTAAAAATATTATTTTTCAACATAAATCTTTTTCTTTCGAATCATTTTTATTGTTATTTAAAATCAATATATGACTCATAAATGTGTGTAAAATATATACTTTCATATGTTTTTTGATCCAATTAAAACACTCCATTCAATCATCTGGGCCAAAAATATCAATTTAAATAATAAAATTAATCATATATTGTTGTTATCAAGACATGATTGTGCATGTGACACATGATATAAAATATACATGTTTTTACATTTAACATAATATAAAATCATTGTTTCATGAATTTTAAGATAAAAATTATATTGAGTTCATTTAAAATAGTAATATATCATAAATAATTAGTGTATTATATTCCATTCTATTCTAGGATTTGAGTGTCATTAACACTATTAAATCAGATAATCATATATTAAAATATCACGGTGTTACATTATCCCAACCAAAAATAAATTTCTTCTTCGAAGTTTAAAATTTATGTGTGTAATAAAGGGTTGGAAATTTGGAAATAACATTATTGAAAAATGAACATCATAAAATATTTATAAAAATATCCCCTTATTAATAGATAAAGGGAATTATAGAGTCCATATGGAATAGAACAAACATAAGTTTATATGTATATGATCATTGGAGGAATGTAAAGATATTTACATTTGGAGAATCATATATATATGTAGAGAGTGATTAATTTAATTTATGAAATTAAATTTAATGATCAATGGGATGTGAAGGGCCTCACATCCATAAATCTATTTTGAATTTTAAGACCATAGGTTTTATATAAATTAATGTATTAGGTCAAAATTTTATTTCAATATAATATTCCTATTTTTTAGTAATTCATTTATTATTGTAAAATATATGAAAATATACTTATATGATATATTTCATAAATAAAATTTCACCCTTTGATTTTTCTTAGATCATTTTATTTTTCATACATTATTTCTAAAAATAAATATACCAAAAAGAATTTTATTGTGAAAAAATCACTAAATTTCACTATTAACAAAACATAAGATCCATAAAAGAGTGTAAAGTCATTACTATTGTCCAAAAAATATTTGAAAACCCAATTTGGTTAAAATACATTACCAAATATAGTACATTATTCTCTAAACCTCTAAATTAATAGTACTTGTTTTCAATTAAAATTTATTATTCAAACTATTTAACTAATGACAAATTAACTAAAAAAACATAGGCTAGTGGTATGCATGAAACCCCTGTCATACATCAGTCATTGGTTCATTCCCCACCACCATTCTAGATTTGATGGGTTCTCACCCGCCATATGGGTTGTCTTTTTTCAAAAAAATATTAATATAATTTCTATAAAATTCACTAAACAATCTGATGGATATCTATGAAATAAATATAATCATAAAATAACATTTTTAATATAGTTTTCAACAAATGTTTTTACAATGATTCATAATATTATTTTACTATTATTAAAATTCCAATAACTATCATATCAATCATAATATGTATTAATACATTTAATCTTATATCTATATAATTTAATGTAATTATTTATCGAATATGTTTTTCACTAAAATAAAAACATTCCCAAAGTTTCCATAATAATTACATAATATTGGTCAACTCCCATCACATAAAACAAAAACATTTATTTCTAGTAATTTGATCATATGATAAATTTTATTCTCATTGAACCATGAAGGTGTTGATAACTATTATCACTATGAATTCATATATGATTCTAAAATTAATAAGAATCCTAAAATGTTTCATGATTCTTATAAAAAATACCATTAGTAATTTATTCTAAAGTTTAATTATTGAACATTAATATATAAATAATTTATCTTCTTTATTTCAAAATATTACCTTTATTCTCTTTTGTTTATCCTAGGACATTCCTTTTCTTTATCTCTTCAAATACATCATTTTTGGTAAGGAAAATTTGAATTATCATATGAGAATTCTTTTGGTGTTTTATAACATGTGCACATTAAGGCATGTTTTCATAAACCATGTGATGATAGAAGGAATAATAATTCTCCCATTCGGAGTTATTACCCGTACATAAATATATTCTAGAACTGCATCACCTTTGATAATCCATATATAGATGTATTAAAATTGAAGTCATATAATCTATCACTCAACAAAACATTATTATATTCTTCTATACTTATCAAAACATTATATATTATGTTTATATTCCCTATTTCATGTTTTCATATATCTAGTTCTCACAGTTTCTATTAAATTTTCTCTAATTCCAACTATAGAGACAATTTCCTCAGTTTCCTAGATACAATGCTTACTTTATAAAATTGGAATAAGATTTTGGGAATGATATACCAATGGGATGAATTGTTTATTATTATTTTTAATCCAAATATATAAATTAATGTTTTTTTAAATTTTAATACAAACATTAGAGAATAATTCTTTTTGAGAATAATATTATTCGATATATCATATTCTTGAATATCATTTATTGTACACTTCACTGATTCATGGGGATAGGAAACAAAATACGGGTGAGTTCAATATCAAAGTAAGAGATAAGTACAATGAAAGAAATAATGAATCAATGAGAATAATAAAATTGAAAATGTGTATAACTGAGCACACATTTAATTTAACTATTTTGATAACTGAATATTATAATGAAAAGTTAAATAATAAATAAGACATTCCATTTAATAAATTATGTGAAAATTAAATACATCCAGAGATAATATCGCATTGAAAATATATTAGATAATGATAAATGAACTCTAAATAAAATAAATTCCTTAAAATTGTATTTCATGTCTCAGTCACATCGTACCTCTACCATAAATACCTCTCAAAAGATAGTTTAATCTATATGTAAAAACATATTTAATACATAAATAACTAATGTGTCTCACGACACCTACCGATACATCTTGGGGTAATATAATGTCATCCCCAACCAATAAAATTGGTATAAAATAATTCTTCATATCTCGAATAATTTATTTATTCATGAATAAATATTCCTTATCATTAAATATTTGTATGGATTAAAGGATACATATATCTCAATATATCATCAGTTAATAAAATAAAATTCATGGGAAGAATCATATGTAAAAATGGTTTATGTTACAAGAAATAGTTATATCCAACATGAAATGATATATATATTAAAGTTAAATTTTTATTAAAATGAAAATTATTATAATAAAGTGATTGTTTCGTGGGAAAGTTAATAATCACAAAAGAAAGTGAGATTTATCAAAAACTTTAACCACTTCCTTATTCTGAATTATAGTCCCATTGGTGAAATAATTCAAATTGAGACATATGATACTGTGAATTAGGAGTTAATAATGATATTAGATGTTAAAGGGGAGTTGTATACACTATATAAGAGTTAATTTGGTCATAATACAAAATACGACTTAGTGGAATGTAAATTGAGATAAAATGAATTTCATTAGGATTCCATTTGGTTGAACGAGATATATCCTCCTTCATAATAGTATTAAATGAGTTATTGACTTAATATAGATCAATATTATTATTTCTGTCATCATATGTGATCCATTTATATCATATTATTATCTATTGATTAATAATCAATAATTCTTTCTATTATTTACAGTGTTAATTTCATAGTATACTCATGCATGTCCTTTTATGGATGATCCATTTATTTACCATATTATATAGTCTCATCACCTCTATAAAAATAATAATTAAGTAATTTTAATATTTATAAACTGAATTATACATTTAAAACTATTATTGAATGATGGTTAAGAAAAATAAAGTACATTAGGATCATATAGATGGTAGGAAATTTGTACGAATGAGTAATGTTTCTCATTATTAAAAAATCATAAGGGAAATGAGGTGTGTAATAATTAACCCTTCTAAAATAACCATAATATCATTAATACCATATTATGTAGTTATATATATATCATTCATGTTGGGGGGTGATGAATATAGAGTCGCATTTCTTTGTTATGGTGGTAGTCCACATATACATGAATGAGATTGTAATATTTACATGAGTGAAAATGAAAGAAAAATAATAATATACATTATTTACCTATAATGATAAAAATTTCATCTATATTAGAAGATCCTAGATTAGTGTTGATCAAGCCTTTTCTTGTTTTTGAAGATCGAGGTTCCCAGACGAGGTTCAGAGGATTTCTTGAGGAGTTCAACTACTTAATTCTATAAATAGGTACATTTCAAATCATGTAAACTTTCCCAATATGAATGAAGGATTCACGATGTTTAATAAATCGGGGTTTAAAAATAAATAAAATCAAGAAATGAAAAATGTTTTTAGTGGAAACATAAACCTGATGATTAAACAACATTAAAGGGGATTACACATCATGTAAATCTATGAAGCGGTATGTTTTAAATGTTTTCAACTACTCAGTTTTTTCAAACTGTATGTATTTAGAACATCTCTCCAAGTTATAGTAAATCCAGAAGACCCCTCTTCCCCATTTTGTGGATTTCATCCTGTAGGATTGATTTCAATCTTCCCATCCTTCTATTGGTAGCAATCTATCTTCGATTCACGGTTTGTTCTACCTATGTTCTCATAGTTTCTTTGAACTAATTATGGTTCTTCCTGTTTTACAAGTAATGGTGATTGATCACCATATTTTTAATGGAGTTTTCATGGTTTTTGGTCTGTGATATTGTTCCAGGATGTCCTCATGCGGATGGAGTTTTTGTAGGTGATGTGATTGGGATTCGCTGTGTCGGTTCATTTTCATTTTAATAACATTGACACTATTTTGAGGTATGGGATTCATCAGATTTCAATTTATTTATGTTCAATTGTTGAGATAAGATGATTTATCGCCATTGATTCCAATGAAATTGAACTAATAATTACAAAAACTAGTATTATGAGTTGGTATAGATCACATGGAAATGTAGCTACTTTATACCATGATAATGGTTTTCCTCTTGTTTTTTCTAAATAATGTGATGTCAATTCTATTAATGTTTATCTTGGGTTACCATGTAAAATTGGTAAAGAACATAAAGTTGTAATTAATTGATAATTAATTGTCTAAATGATTTAAAGAGGACTATTTAAGGAATCTGGTGTGTTGTAATCTTAATCTTTTAAGAATGATAAAATTATTTCATCATACAGGTGTTAATGAAATTCAAGTATTATGTGAATAATGTTGATTGTTTTTGACAAAGCAATTAAAGTATTGGTAAATTATTTGCACAATTATTTTTTGATAACTTGAGATATATGTCTTCTTAGGTTTCTCATTATTGGAACGTGTAAATAATATATTGGATAAATAAAGAGTAAAAAATAACCAGTTGTTTAATAAAAGATAATTCCTTTGAAGGTGTTGGGTTTCCCTCCTTCTTGTAAAGGGAAAGAACTCTATGTTATGGATCCATGGGAGCTCACTATGTGTAATGGCCGAATTCACTTATTATAGGTCTAAGAGACTAGTTGCTAGGTTTGTTTCATGCAACATGTGTTGGGAAATGATCTTGGGATGGTTCGGCCAAGAAGGCTATTGTGACGTGTGGTAAGGAGGATCAGATGTGATGTGATCATTAAAAGGTTGAGCATGGAGGGTAGTTGTGGGATGTGGGGTGTAGAGGCCTGGTTGTTTTGTATAAAGTTCATTCCTATGATGGCTACATTCATCTGTAAATACATGTGGGTTTCGGGGAGGATACGAGAGACAAAAAAACCAGGTGATGTTGGGATTACCTATTGATATGAAATATGGATTATTGTTGGAATCTGTTGATCATTTTATATCTAAGTGGATTTTTTTATCATTCCTCTCCCCACTACATGAGGTATATGTATGTTCTGGGTTGAATTATTATTTTTGGTAGATTAGAATATTTTCCTAGTGTACTTGGTAATATGGAAACTGAAAATGAAAATCAATGAATAAATTTTGAACCCATGTGGTTGTAGATTTCTAGGATTAAATGTTGAGGTTATAATTATGGGAATAAGTAAACATAGTTTTCTTATTCCTATAAGAAATGGAACATTGATGTGATGATAATATATATAGTATGAAAAAAATTTAATGGTTAATGAATGGATAATTATTTAATTAATGTAATATGAAATTGATATTATGGAATAAGTTATTTTAAATTACCTCTTTAATGGGTTTTGTTCTTAACGGATATCTAGTCTTACTAGTGGAAGTTGGGAGTCTGATATACATTTGATGTATTTGTGTTTGAGACTATTTTATGCCACTAGTTTGGGTTAGAGATATATTATCATGTACATTATCTATTTAATATGACACTCCACCCTGTAGGTTAGGTAGAATGACCGCCCAATGATTCTATAACTTGGGGGGTGTTTTCCCCACCATCCTGTTGGGAGGATGTATAGCTGACTACCACCATTGGACATACTCTCTTCTCTTAGTAGTTAATTGTGCTGGTATGCATAGTTTTTATTCTTTCCCATATATGTGTTTAGAGGGTAGTAATGGATTATGCTAATTTCATACACATAAAATCTAGATATATTTTCAGGTGTAATATTTTAGGTATAAAATGTATAGGATATGAGGTCCTGGGTACCCTTACTCAATGTAAGGGGTGTGATGGATTGAGCAATAATAAGTGGTGTATGATACATGTAACAAAAGTTGTGGTTTATCATGTAGACAAACTGATAAAAAAATTATGTGGAAGAGATGGTGTGCTGCATGAGGTGCATGTTGGGGTGTTTTTCCCTAGTGTCTGCAGGCATACCTTTTGGGAATGAGATGCTCAGAATGTGTGTAGTTGGGGATGAGTGGAAAACTAGTTGGGATGTGGTAGCGGGGTATCATTGATATTATTTTTTATATTATATTCTCATATATTCAATATTTATTTAGTGTATAGACGGTTCAGGTTATAAAATATTATACTTTTTTAGGTGACGTGTTAGCTTAACTTATTATTCACTGTTCTTTTGCATTATTACATTACTTTTTCAATGGATGGTTTGGAGAGGATCTGACCAAGGATACTGTTATACTCACCCTAAATTTATATAAAAATATTTTTGTTCAGTTGTGTTATGATGGAGATTAGGATGGTTACTACTATCATTGGGGTTTTCATGATCTTTTTGAGTTTCATGGTCACTGTCGTCATTGCCTTTCTTTTGGTACTTGTAGATTTCATTTCAGTTGTAGTAGTTTTTTCATGTCATTAAATATATTCACTTGGGTTTCCTTTGATATTTAATTCTGAGAGGTTCTAAATTGGTGTTCATATCTTTTTATAATTCCAATATGTTTCTCATATTGGAAAATGGATCCCATTGTCATGTTTATTATACCCTTGGTGATAGTCACTAACTTACGGCCTACTGGTGGTAGTAATCAGGTGTCACCATCTCTATTAAACAATTTCCATCCATGTAGGGGTACGAATTGTGGGGAGGGGTCCTGATAGAGCGGTATGAGATCTCTGGATGTGGAATATGATAGATTATGGAGTTAGGAACATGTGAGGTTTTGAGGGTGGGTAGGGAAATGATGATAGGTATGTTTATAAATAACAATAGAAGTTGGAGGCTAGCTAAGACATAGGTATTGAGGGCCCCCTGTGATATGATTCATAGACCATTACCTTTACAGCGTATACTAAATGAGGTGATACTATTTTTGGTGTAGAGATCTTGTAATGGATTATGTATCATTCTTCATTCTACCAGTATTTGAAGTGTATAGACCCTGGGATAGGTTAGCCTAAAATATATAAACATAATACACTTAATTAATGTTATTTCTTTCATATTATAAGATTAGGATATCTAATTGTTTGTTTCTTTTTATTTTAATGGATCTAGGTTGATGTCCATGTCAAGTACGCATTGAAGTTGTTCAGTAAGTTGTACTTATAGATCACTGTAGTGTGGAGGTCAATGGCGATGACACGTAGAGGAGGACACTTCGAGAGATTCAATGAAAGTGACTTTAAGGTATGATGGATCTATTTAAAAAGTAGTTATAGAATACTAGTTTTTGTACGATGAGATAGCCTTCAGTTTGATATGTGGTTAGAAGGAGCACTAGGTACTGTTGGATGTGAAGATGCACCATCAGGCATCAATAGAATGGTGGTTCTTATTCCTTAGAGATCGAGAGAAGATGATAGTCTAATGGTTGATGTTATGAGACTAGTTCATAGAGAAGATTCATTCTTTTAATGTGAGGGAACAATTCACCATGATTTGTTTACCCTTTGGTAGGGGGTATATAGTGTGTGGGTGTTTGGTATCCAATTCAGGAACCTTATAATATATTATTCGAACCAATTTCAATATGAAGAGGCTAGGGAGAGGAATTTTGAGGGGGATTTTCATCCTAAGATCCAGCTATAGGTCAACCATTTTATCCTGGAAACATATCTGGATGTGATGGAATAAGCAGATGTCATTGAAAGGATGCTTTCTAGAACTGAATTATCTTAATAGGGGAGCATTTAGGATTCCTCATGAAGCAGTGTTGTGGTCTTGGGTTCTTAGTTTTCAGTACATAAGATCTTCTGATTATCTGGGGGTAGGTCATAATAATATATGTCTCATTTATCCTGGGGTGGAAGATCTCATGATTGTTCTAAGGGATAATATTCATGTTTTTATTTATTATGTGAGGTCATTAGTGGAGAGTTTTCATGATAGTTATGAGTTGTCACAAAGCCCCACTTTTTCTGGTTTAGGCTTCACCACTAATCATGTTTGAGGTGAGGATGTAATAGTAGGTTGCTCCAGTTTGGGATTAGTAAGGAGTAGAAGTGGTAGGCAATGTACTTCCATGGGTTGCTCCCTATCCTCATAGAGAAATTTTTTTCTTATGGAGGTGTTCATCATTACTGTCAGAGAGGCTATACATAATTTTATGGACATCTTCATCCTTTTGATTTTCTAGCATTGGGTGAGCTATATATCCTTTAAGGATCCATTTTATTGTTTTCTTCATGGGTATATTCCTTGTTTAATCAAGAATGGAGGAAATCCATTATATCACGTTCCCATGTACATGTTTTGGGACATTAGTCAGAGAGACTTCCAATTCGATTAGAGTTTACTATGATAGATGGAGCTTGAGATGACTTTCTCGATGCGTATATAGATTGTGAGATATTTCTAGGAAAGCAACGCCGGTGGATATAATTCCTATGTTTACATATACAGCCATATGAAATCATATTTGGCATGGATTTGTTACATCTGGTATTGATAATAATGGATTTATTCAGGAGGTAGGTTTTTTTCTTCGATGATGATAATGATCTAGCAGTGTTTGATGATGAGAGATACCTTGATGAAGGTCATATGCATATTCCATCCAAATCATACATGATGGTTAAGCTGATGCTGAGTTCATCAGAGGTTCAATAGTCATCATTTTCTAGGTTCGTAGAAGAGTATCATGATGTCTTTCCAATGGAGGCTATAAGATTTTACCCATTAATGATAAATCAATTTTTGGACCAAGTTATAGTCAGGCGTGTCTCTAATATCGAAGTCACCATATATGATGGCACCTTATGAGGTGTAAGATCTTCATATAAAGCTCTATGGTCTATTGCATCATGGTTATTTTGGCTGAAGTTATCATCATGGGGTCAACTAGTTTTTTAATAATGAAGGATGATGGTAGATTTCAATTGTTTTTCCTCTATTGTTTCTTGAACTAAGTGACGGTGATGAAGTACAACCCTCTTCCATAGATTGATGATTTTTTTGATCAACTAATGTGTGAAATTTGAATCTCAATTATTGATTTGACGTTTGGATATCATCATATTTTTATGAAGGATGACTATATCACAAGGACTAAATTCTATTGTCATCATGGGAATTAAGAGTTTGTTGTGATTTTTTTCACTCTGATGACTGCTCAATATGTGTTTATGGTGTTAATGACCACGAGGCTTAGTGATTTCCTAGATAATTTCATGGTGATTTCATTTATGAAATCCATGTTTTATTTGTGTCTGAGGAGGATCATGCCGAGATTCACTGTGCTGTTATGGGAGTTCATTGTCATTATCAGTTGTTTGGGACGTTTTTGAAGATTGAGTATTGGCCTTGAGAAGTATATTTCTTAGGGTAGGTTTTATCCCATCCATGAGTATTTTTGCATCTGTTGAAGATAGAATTAGTTGTATCTTGGGAATTCCCCAAGACAATGGCTATGATGAAATTTTTGGTTGGTCCTACATGATATTCTAGGAGGTTTCTTGTTTATTTATCTTGATTTTAGTCTCCTCAAATAGTGTTGAAAATTGTGGATCATGCATTATTGTGGAATGATCAGTCTCGTATAGCTTCATAGTTTCTAAAGTGAAAGTTGATAAGTGGTACATTTCATTTTCAATAAAAATGAGTTCAATATGGTGTTTCTAGTGATGCTTCACGTCATAGGTTGGGCAATGTTCTAATGTAGTAGAGATCAGTATATTTTTATAGATATCAATTGTTATGTCCCCATGAGATAACCTATTTCAACCATGATATCAAGTTGGTAGAGGTAGTGTTTACCCAGTAGTTTTGGATATATTATCTCATTGGATATTGTTTTGCGGTCGTCAATGATAATAAGATCCCGAGGTTTGTTTTATCCCAACATTACATGAACATGAATATGCAATGGTCAACAGAGTTATTAGAGGATTATGACTTCATGATTTATTATACACCTAGGAAGGGGAAGATTTTGGCTGATGCACTAATTTGGATATACGGCAGAGATGTAGTGCATGAATATGGTGATACCTGAAGAGTGATGTAAGTCCATTCACCATGAAATATAGATATAGGAGAATTTGGGGGCAGAGGCTTCCTTTTCTAGATGATAGTGTTGTCATCTCTGGTGTAGTATGTGGAGGAATCCTATATTGGATAAATTGAGGTGGAGGTGTGGATACTAACTGAAAATTAATTTTTTATTAACATAAACCCTCTTTTAAGGGTTGAGGGAACCCAAAATGATATTAATGAATTCAAAAACACAAATCCACCACTAAATGTTCATGGTTAAAAAACTCCTTCAAAACCAAAAAGGGAGGCCAAAACCCAACATCAAAACCATTAATACCAATTCCACCTTCTCGTTACTGCTCAGAATGTTGTCCCATGTACTGATGCATGGGCCTAGTTCCATGTTAAAATCCATACCCTCTAAAACATCCAATTTTGAAATGAAATAACCCTGTGAAACTCAATCATCTAAACCTCCTTGTTAGAACCCACTTTTGGATGAACTGGTAGATAATTACCTTAAATGCGAACCGAAGGCCACATAGAAAACACCTCCACAAACTGCATATCAGGAAATTAGAAATTCATTAACATCAAAATGAA
Source organism: Viscum album (assembly GCA_963277665.1). Lineage (NCBI taxonomy): Eukaryota > Viridiplantae > Streptophyta > Magnoliopsida > Santalales > Viscaceae > Viscum > Viscum album. The sequence goes on from OY728127.1 coordinate 1,009,430,623, forward strand.
AACATTCACATGAGAAGTTAAACTTCACTAAGCCAGATATGATTCTCCTTTATTTTCTTCTTCCCAAACATAACATCAAACTTCCAAAAAAATAATGATCTATCTTCATCATCCAAAACAAAAAACCCAGAAACGTCTTATACAGAAACAACATCAACTCTTCATGAAATATCCTTTTTAATTGACATCTATGTGTCAATATAAAATTAAAAAAATCTAAAGTGATGAATCCACTAACGAAGTGAACCTTGCCTTACCAAACCCATGATACACCCTTCTTAGGGAAACCAACAAGAACCAGGGTCGGCCCACCTAGTGACACCAAAATCGCAAGCCACATACGAAATTGAAACCACATCACATCCAAAACCAATGAATGCAATAAAAAGATCAAAAATAAACAAAACATCATTTAAAAGATGAAATCCTGAATTCCATAACTATAGAATATGATCAATCTACAAGAAAACAACACATACCATCATCTCCTTCAAAACTACATATGAAGACCAGATCCTCCCAACACACCCAAAGCTAACACCAATGGCAGTGGAAACCCCCATACCACAACATCTAAAGATCAATATCTTTACCAACACTACACCACCATGTGATTCCCCAACTAGCTTTAAGGTCGGTGTGTGAAGAGGATAGGAAATGATGGGGTTTTCCAAGATGAACGAGCAAGCATGACTGATCATTCTATGGTGATTCCAATTATGGGGTTCCAATGGATGAAAAACACCAAGTTTTGTTTCTGGGATGGATTTTAATTCCTTCAAAGATGTGTGGGATGGTTCTGAGAGAGTTTCATAGATTACCATTATTGTTACATACATCTGTGAAAATGATGTACTGAGATTTGAGATGCTAGTTTTTGTGGCTTTGGGTTGAAGTGGGATTTTTCAAGGTTAGTTTCTTGATGATTTGTATTCTAGAATGTGATTGTTGGGCACCTTCTTCATGGTGTTCTCTACTTTTCATCAGATATCCATCAGTGGATTTGGGAGGACATATTGATGGAATTTGATACTGGTTTAAACTGAATCAGGGATTTTAAAATTCTATATGGGTGTTAGTGTATCATTTGATATATAAACACAAATTTTTGAAATCATGGGGTAAAAATTTGTTGATATTTTTTTAAGGAAGTATCTATAGGAGGAGGTGAGACACCATAGGTAATAAGGAATATCAATTCTGATCGATATTCTTATTTTACATGTAGGTGTGGACAGTTATCCAACATGGATTAGGTTCTCAGCTATTCCTTAGAAAAACAATTCATCTATAGATTGATGGTTAGAGAAAGAAGACCATCAAGAGTCTTAAAGACATTTTGTTCTATTATGTCCTTTATTTATTAGGTTTATTGATGAGGCAATGTCCCTTGGTTTAGTTTTCTTACACAATATTTTACTCCACCATTGGTATAGAACCGTTTAAAGTATTTTATTTCTGACCATTTCATTCTCCATTGTTATAGAATATGGTTAAAGAGTTATAAATTCTTTGGCTGAAACTAGTATAGAATAGGAAAGAGATGGTTCAAGAGGTTTTCGATAGGATGAAGGCAATGCAGGATCATCAATAATACTTTTTTGATCAATGAAGGATACCTTTAGTGTTCAATTTAGGGAATCATAAGTTCCTAATGGTGGCTCCACATCATGGAAATAGATGATATAGTGAAGGGAGTATTCTTTCTTCCTAGTGTGTTGAGCCTCTCTAGGTGTTTGATTTTATTGTAATCGTGGCATATGAGGTTGCACATCCCCCATAGATGAGATGGTTACATGATATTTTTCACATGTCACAACACTATTGTTTTCAAAATGATGAATCTAATGAAATAATTTGGGGTGAGATCAATGTTCATAATGATTTGACCATAGAGGAGTGGTCTATAGAGATCAAAGACTATTAGGAAAAGGTGTTGTGCAGGCATGATATCCTCTTGGTTTCTGTCTTATGGTGGAAAAATGGAATGAAGGAGACTACCAGATAACATTATTAAAAAATACATTCTCAGTACACTGAGTTGTTTGATGTTTCGTTCCAATATTGTAAAATGGATTTTTTTTCATTATAGACCTTTTTTCTAGTTTATGAGTTGGAATTGTCTTATTTCTTATTGAGGCTTACCCTTTTTTACATATGAGGTTATAACTTGTGCGGTATGACATGGTATTTTTGTGTATAGCTTCATGTGGTTGGATGAGTCTACTCTTGGGAAATAGGTGGGTATGAATCGAAAAGTTGTTCATATAATCACCATGTCGATCCCCTTGTACCTGGATGAGGTGGTATAGCTCTTGTGGAGTTGATATCTTTGAGAGGTATCTAATGGTGTGGATGTTAGGAATACCACTTTTGGTTTCTTCTATAGGTTGGTTTTGGATTCATGTGGATGATAATGTTTTGATAGGTATAATGTGGATGATAATGTTTTGATAGGTATATAATTTAAGGTCCTATATTTGCATGGATTGACCATTTGTTCATTTTTGAAGACTAAGGATCCCAGAGGAGGTTTAGAGTAATTATGGAGTAGTTTGGCTGCAAAAATATAGAAACATGATGATTTTGTGCCATGTAATGTTACACAACATAAAATAATGATTCAAAACAAGTAATAAATCGGTGCATAAAAATAAATAAAATTGATAAATGTGATACATTATTTATAGAAATAAAATCCTGAGGGTTACACGACGTGGAAGGGGATTACAAATCATATAAATCCCTGATGATCTTTGATTTATACATTTTTACTAACATAGGTTTGTCAAAACCTATAGTTGTAAAAATCTATCATGATTATGAGAACCCCCCCCCCATTGTTGTTTTGGTGATTCCCTCATCAATGATTGATTTAAATATTCCCACATTTGATTCATATTGATGAAACTTCAATTCAAGGTATGTTCAACCTATATTCTTATAGTTTATTTGATCCATTTCCAATCATTCCTATATTCCATATGATGGATCTTGATCACCAGGTTTTTAATGGATTTTTATTAGTTTTTGGTTTGTTCGGTTACGTGTCGGCGTCCTTGGGTGGATCCGTTTCTTATGGGAGTGGCGATTGGGATCCTAAGAGTTAGTATGTTCTCATGTGAAGAACATTGAAACCCTTTAGAGGTAGGGGATTCATTTATTATCTATATATTTATGTTTAATTTTTGGGCAATAATGATTTAACCCCTTAGATTCCAATTAAATTGACCTAATAATTACATAAACTATATTTAAGAATCAGTATCATTTTCATGACAATGGACATGTTTTGTAAAGTGATAATGGTTTATATCTTGCTTTTCTCTAGATAGTGTGATATCTATGGTGATATTTTTATTCATGGGATAGAATGTGAAATATAAAGATAATGTAATTCTAGAATTAATTGCTAAACAATTGGATAAAATATTTAATGTTGTATGATTAATGAATCTAGTGTGTTGTAATGATAATACCACATGGATGTTTAAATGAATTCATCATCCATTTATTAATAGAATTGAACAAATAAATGGAGCATGATGATTCTTGATGAAAAAATAATTAAAGGAATGCTAACATAAATGTTTATTTAATTTTTAAAATCATGTGATATCTTTATACTTAGGTTTCCCGTAGTTAGAACTATTAAGTGAAAAATAAATTAATTCTAGTTGGAATAAGAACTAGTTGTAAGAAAAAAGATAATGAATTTGTGGGACCTAATTTACGAACATCCTTGTGAAGGATATGTGCCTTTTTCATTGAATCCATGAGTGCTCATTGTTTCTAAAGGATGGATTCCATTTTTTTACGGCCAATAACTAATTTTAAATATTTTTTCCATTCCACTTTTTATGTTATGTGATCCTATAATGGATGATCATGGAGGGATGTTGTGATTTGGGGAAGGGAGGCATGGATATGATGTCAAAATTGGATGTCTGGGCCTGCAAGTCTATTTTGGTATGTGGTTTGTAGAGGCTCAGTTTTTGTGGAAGTATTTTACACTTGTTATGGAGGGATTCATCGAGGCATGAATGTGGATTTTAGGAATGAAATTGGATATGATAGAATAGGTTGAATCTTGGATTACCTATTGATATGAAAACATGATTATTTATTTAAATCTATTTTTTGGCTGATAAACGTGTTTTTTGTTTACCTACTTTCCATTCACCACTACTAGAGGCTAATGAATGTTCTTGGTTTCATATATTGTTTGGTAACATAGTATTTTTACCTTGCGTACATAGTAATATAGAATGTGAAAAGGATAAAAAATAAATACACATTGAACTCGAGTGGTTGGAGATTTTTGGGATGAGATGATGTGGTTGTAATTCATAGAAGCATTGGTTTACATATTCCAAGAGGTCCTAGAATATTGTTTTGATTATAATGAAATTTATTATAGAAAAATTTTAATGCTTAATTAATTATTATTGAATTAATTAGTGTAATGTGAAACTGATAAAAAAGTAACAAGGTAATTAAATTTGTCCCTTTAATTGGTTATGTTCTTATAGTATATATAGTCTTATTAGTGTTATCCAGGATTTTAAGAGACATTATCTGATGTTGATTCTGAGACTATATTATGCCCATAGTGTGGTTGTTATGAATATTCTATAATTTACTTTTTTTCATTCCAAAATCCTCCCTATAAGTTACTATGACTAACACACTAGAGATTCTAATCCATGAGGGGTGTTTCCCCCAACATCTTAGTGGGAGGATGGATATATGATTACCTTATTTGACCCTATCTTTTCTATTTAATGTTTTATGTGCTGGTATGCACAACAATTAGTTTTTCACTTATATTTATTTATAAGGTTATAATAGATTCTGTTTATTTCGCACCCATATATTTCAGATATAATTTTATTTTTACTACAATAGGTATAATATGTATAGGCTATGATGGCTTGAGGATCCTTACTAGGTGTATCAGCTATGATGGATTGAGGTATAATACCCAATGTATGATACATGTTATATGGATTGTGGTGGATCCTTCATACTACCTGGGTACTTTTGGTTTTGTGGATGTGGAGGTTTGTTGCATGACTTGAAAGTTGTGTTGATTATCCTAGGTGTATACGAGATATTCTTTTTGGAGATAGATGCTTTGGACGTGTGATGTTGGGGAAGAGAAGAAAACCATAGGGTACGTAGTAGTGGGGAACCCTTGATATTATTTATTATATTACATCCTCTATAATTTAATACATGTTGAGAGTATACATGGTGAGGATGAGAACATAGTATAGTTTTTTAGGTGATTACATAGTTTCACTTGTTGGTCACTGTGTTTTAGCATGAATTCGTTTCTTGTTCATGAGAGGATTTGGGGATGAGCCTACTGAGTATACTATTATACTCACCCAAATTAAATATAAACATTTTTTATTTCAGTTTGAGTAGGTTGGTCATTAGATATTTTACTACTAGGTTGGGGGTTTGAAGGAACTATTTGGGCCTCCTTGTCACTAGTGTCTTTACATTTTCTGGAACTTTCGGTTTTCCTTTCAGATTTGGTAGTTTTTCATGTCATTACTTATGTGAAAATATGTTTTATTTTATATTGATTTCTGAGTAGGGGATGATTTCTATATACCATATCTCAATTTCTCACATGTATTTCCCATAGAGGGAAATAAATCCCATATTTTTGTTTATTATACCATTGGTGATAGTCACCTACTTGGGGCATATGCGAGGGGGGACTCGGGTGTCACTATCTCTCTTCTCCAATTTCCTTCCTATGAGGGGTAAAATTTGTGGGTGTGGGGACATGACAAATATCGTAATAATTTCATTTATATAAAATAAAATTATTAAATTTATACTTTATGACCATCCATGTAATTTTTTAGCGAAAGACGAATCACATCACTTTGTGAGGCGATAGTCTACCATACACTAGAGCGACATTATCTTGTCTCATATGGAATGGTAGATAATATATAAATATATATATATGAAATAATTACTCCTAATTTATAATAATGTTATAAATATCACATATATAATTTATATCAGTAATCATACTGAACCATGGGAGTTGGTGATGGAAAAGTGAATGATATTTGTTCGTGATGTGGTAGTCCACCATATAAATGAATGAAGATTTCATTACCCATTTAATTTATGTGTGTGTGGTTGTTTTTTATAAACATAACATATCAAATTCTCAGTATATGTAATATAATGTGGTTATTATAGCATCATGTTTTAAATAGGATATAAGGAAGTGGAGATGAAAAAAATTTAAGATGCTTGTTGAATAACGTTACCTCTTGTTCTGGTACCATCCTTTAGTTTGAACTAAATTTTTCAAAGGATTTCATCAGTATGTTATTATGGATTCAAGGATGATGGGAGGGAATTTTGGATGTTATTTTGGTAGTTAGTGGTATATTGAAATTGATTTAGAGGTGTGATGAATTGGGGTGAGTTAGTGTCCTTTTATAATTGAGGAGGATTGAAATTATTGTAAATACTAAAATGTAGTCACTATTGGGAGGTCTCCCTTAACTTATGTGACTCAAAAATTGAATAATAATGGATAGGAGGTTTTATTTGGTTGAGAACCACCTCTAATAAACAAAATTAAACATATTTTTATCATGTTAAACCTTAGTCATTATTTTTACTCAATTGTACCATTTTAGTTTTTACCACACTAAATTCTATCTTTTTATTGAATTAAGTAGTTTTTTATTTATGAATAAATTTGAAATGTGGATTATTAGATAATTGATTAAAACATATCCTAAATATTAAATCATATTTATTGAATGAAAATTATATATTTATGAAAAAATAATATTAACACAAACACATTTTGTTTAAAACCCTTTTTTAACCTTAACCATAGTACTGTTTTAAAATATTTTCACAAATCATTATCGTAATATATTAATTTGAACTTTTCAGATAATATATATTATGATTATTCAAAATATTTAATCATTTCATCCATATTTTTCTGACGTAAGTGTTATTATTTAATTTAAAATTTATATTGTCGATGGGATGAGAAAGATGGTTTTTAATGTGAAAATGTTGAAAAAATTTCAATGTTTTTATTTCTAAATTCAATAGAAAATATTTAAAAAAAAATTAAGATTATTAATTGATCTAAAATATATCAAATTTTATTTTGAATATTTTATAATATAATTTTACTTTCTAAAAAAATTTAAGCAAAATTTGTTTTCTCTTTCAATATTAATTATATTTCATTACTTATCAAAAAATGAAACATCTCTAAAAATTAAATAAAAATCACCCTTCGATAATTTTGACAATAATAATCTGTCAAATAATATTAATTTTTCATATTAATTTTCTAAAAGTGATAAAGATGAATTTTATATAATGTGATCTAATAACCATTAAACTATCGTTTTGAAAAACATTATTTTTCAAATTAGATCTCATTTCTTATCAAATAAAAAATTATTAATTTTAATCAATAGTTACAAATAAATGTGATGAAAATATATATTTTAACATGTTAATGAATCATATTCATAGCCTCCATTAAAACTAATATGATATTACTATCATATAAAATATTAATATTAATTATATATTGTTTTCTTGTCGGTTTAGCCTATTAAAAGGAAATAGAACAACTCCTTATTGAGTGTAATGAAATATTTAATAAGTGTTTCAGGCTTATCAATATATAGAATGTATATAATTTTTATGAAATAATAAATATTTATAAAATATTATGGATTTTATATTCATTTCTATTCTTGGTATTGTGTGTCATATAGACACTGGAATATAATGTTCATGTTTCAAAATTTTGGTGAGTTTTAAGTGAGGTTTATGTCATAATATTTATTAAATCTTGGTAATCATTGAAAAATTCATTGTTAATGTAAATTTCATGATGATATGCAAGTATATTTTAAATGTTATTTTGGTTATGTGGAACATCTAACAGTTTTACTTCATTAGTTCTAGTTTAACGTTTCGGAAATATTTATTAAATGGTGTCAATAGTGGCGAAAAGTTTTTTTAAAAAAAATTATATTTCATGGGAATTACTATAACAAATTATTAAGGTTTAGATAGTACTTAATATTAATGTTTTCATAATTTTTATATAATAATGGTTTTATTTATTTTAGAGAAGTAATTTTGACTATGTTGATAAAAATATAGTTGATTATTGTAATAATGGAAAATTGATCCATGATAATTTTTGTGATGTTAATATCATAATAAAGACTATGATATATATTTTATACATTGAGACCATATGAATTAGTGGAAAATTAAATATGTGGGAAAATTATTGATTTAATTTTATTTGGAATATATGATTTTGTTATTGTTTGATGTTGTGTTAATTAAATTGTTTTTGGGAAATGTATTTACTAAAGAATTAATTTATAGGGTACATACATGATCGAGCTCCATGATTGGGTGAATGATTAATATTATTTTAGAAAAAATAATTAACAATATATATCTTATAAGAGTATATTGTATTTTATATTAGAAGTTTTTTCACAAATGATGATTAGGATAATAATACACAAACCATCTTTTATTTGAAATTGATAATTAAAAGCATATGAGCCTCAGCCCAATTAGTGAGGTATACTTAAGTGCATCTATGAGACCCAGGTTCAAAACTTGGTAGAGTAATATTTCTGGTATTATAGAAGCACTTTAGCAGGTACTGTAGCAGAACTGTACACTATGTGGGTACTGTAGCAGAAATATACATTGTGTAGGTACTGTAGCAGAACTATACACTATGCGGGTATTGTAGCAGGCACTACAGAAATTACTATAGCAGGTACTTTTTAGTACTATAGCAGCTAGAATAATTCACCTTGGGCCACTGGTTGGGGCATGGAGTCCTTAAGGCTTTCGGGCCACCCATGCCTTCGGTTCAGTAAGGCTTTTAGGCCACCTTTATGGTCTTCGGGCCACATGCAGATCCCCAAGACAGACTCTAAAAAAAGGAGCATCCCCAGAAGAGGATTCAGAGCATGTGCACTCACCATAGTAGACCCAAATGGATTTTTTAGAATGAGGGTGTATGGCTAGGCCAACCGGACCAGCCTGTGCTTGCATGGGAAGCCTAGCCAAAGACCATGCGAAGGTGGAGATCTACTATCACTATGAAGATGCTGGGGAGGGGTAGTTCTTTGTAGATAGTGTGGTTGAATTCCACAAGACCATCAGGTCATGTAATCTCCTAGGCCTATGAGGAATGGAATCTCTGAGCCTATGGTCCTTGTAATGGTTCCCCCTCATCCCTGAAAGGGGGGTTATCAAAAAATCAATAAAAATAACCGCCGTCAGGCCATTCAGGGGGGATAATTAAAATTATGACATCAAAATTTATTTAAATGGGGTAAAATGTAAAGACATGATATTTTTACCTAGTAAATTATTACAATATTAAATTACTTAATTCAAAAACAATAATAAAAAATTTCAATAATGGGATGGTTCCTTAGAGAATTACATGAATAATATAATCATCGTTAGAAGAAATGTTAATAATCAATTAAAAAATAATACATTACTATTATCTTCAATTAATATGTTAAAAGGATGAATTTTAAAAAACTATGGTGTATTTTATTTTAATAAATTAAATTCAACATATATAATATATAATAATAGTATTTAATATTTAAAATTGTAAACTATCAAAAATAATTTAATCATTTTTAAAAATATATGAAAAAATATTAAAAACAATTAATGATTTAAAAGAGATTTCTTAATAAAATAATTTTTTCATTAAATAATGTATTTTAATTTGAAACATAAACTATAAAATATATGATTTTAACATGGAAAAAATAACATCATTTTATGATTAAAAAAGTTAATATTATTCAAAAATGAATTTACATTTTATTTTTCAGAGAATGACTTGTAAGTGAAAAGGGGGAAATATTGAGTTTAAAAATAACATAAAATTTATGATATTACATTCTTATAAGTATGAATTATAATATTTTTAAAAAATATGGACCGATATGTTTATTAAAAGTGAATTATATATTTTAAAATGGTTTGTTTAAAATTAAAAATCCATATTATCATTTTAGAACATAATTAATTTGATTCAAATATTATATTTTTAATAAAATATGGATGTATTCTTCTACATTTACATTTGAACACTTTTATAAATAAACTATTATAAGAAAAATATCAAAATTGAAATCAATTTTTTTCAATATAATATAAAAATTACATCTTTTGGAATAATGGATATAATGTGAAGGAAAAAACCAGTTATCATGGTGGAATGGAAAAAAATGGGTAACCTAAGTTGTAAATTGAATAACATGTGAAAAAAATTTATTATCTGGGTTTTGGAGGATTTTCACAACATTATCTCCATTAAAATTTATTATTTTTTAATTTTACATTCACATACAAGGGAGTCATGTCCCATTGTTGAAGGAATTCATGTATTCATAAAAATATCATCCATTTTCACACATAAGAGAGGAAATACTCTCCTAACACAAACTATTATAAAATTAAACTTTTTAGGCCTAAAATATGACAAAATATATTCTTCAAAATCTAATCCACTTTACGTCAGTTATCCTATTCTCAAAAAAATCCCGTAAAAAGTTTAACCCCCTCCACCATAGTGATAATCCATGCAATGAGTTATAAATTTGTTACCACTCCTTTCTCTTTTAAAATACAATATGTGAAATCATTCATCATAAAATTCAATTAAAAACATCATCAAATTATTAAAACAATATTATTATTATAAATTAAAATTATAATAATGATGATACGTGAATTAAAATCCCTTCCCATATCAATTTAAAAAAGTAACTATTAATGAACTGTTGTACGGACTACCAACTCCTCATCACAACATGATTATTATTTTTCCTTTACCACTATAAAAGGATTTTCCTAAAATAGAATTAAAACTATAAGTCTGATAACTATGAAATAACTTTTTATATTATCTGATAAACCATACTTCTATTTTCCCCCTTCTAGGAAAAATGAAATCAACATCCATTCATATGTGTAGGCCACTACCACTATATAATTATCCATTTATGTTTTTAATTTCATCACATCCTTATTTTTATGTTCACGTGAATGGGTTTAATGGAAAAATATTTTTTGTTCATGAAATTTTTATGGGGTTTTAAAGATGATCTGTTCAACCTATAATCATTATTAGAAATAAACAACAATTGTAAATTAAATTATCTAAAAGGTAGTTCTATGAAAAAAATTAATTCTTTATATTACTTAATAACATTATATGGGAGATATTTAGCATATAATTATTTATAATTGGAATATATCACACTAATATACTCTAAATAAAATCATTATAGTTCGGTTATAATTATAATCAAACTAAATCACTTCTTATTCATCCATTAATTATGTTATGTTCCCGAATGAGTTAGTTTAACCACATACTTACATGATGATATAAATTTATACCATGTATGTGTTTTAGAATTTCCAAGTTATTAATGTATGAAATAAGTTTATATATAATGAGTTTTTTATTATTTTAATAGTAATATAAAAATTTTACACATCATTTATGAAAAAACCCATCATTTGCTAAAAATATATCATACATGATCATTTTCAATGTCAACATTAATGATCATGACAGTTTATAACATAGAAATGAAATTAAAACATTATATATATTAATAAAAAAATTAAAATACCTTTAATGATATACTAATAATGATATTTTAGAAAATAATGAATAAGAACTCCATAATTATAAAACAAGATGAAAATGAAAAAGCTAACTCAAACCAAATATTAAAGATATATAACACAATAATTAATATACCTAAAGATAATAATTAAAAATTGATCTTATAATAAGTTATGTATGATAAAAAGGTTTTAAAAGAGGTGATTAATATACTACTTTTTGATATATAGGATCTTAGAGTGCATTCGATTATTTGGGGAAATATGGTAATGCTTTTCATAGTCTTAGTGCTAATTCATTGAGCCATGTTACATGTTTTTAACTATAAGTACTCGGCCTTATTACATACACAATCTTGATTTTATTCATGAAAAACTTCCTTTTACATTTATTATCTTTTCATTTTTAGATTTTTAGAGAATTAGGACAATACATTCATAAAATTACACAATATTACCAAGTGGATACCATAAAAATAGTTTACATTTTTTTCAAAATATAGAACATTAAAACATAAAACAAGACACCTTGAAAATTATTGAACATTTAACATGTCTTCCTTCCTTGTCTTACACAACCATTAACCTGTGAAAATCATTTAAAAACATTGGATGATCACAAAAGCTCATTAAGGGATGAAAAATAAGGGAAGATCACATTAGTCTATGAACACTCGTAATGTATGAAAACATTTTTAAAAGATATTCTTGTCACTCATATATACATACTTCGTGTAACATGAGATTTATAAAAGATACAAAAAACATTATAACTTAAATATAATCATAAATGTATCTTGGGGCATTACCTGCATAATCTTTTAACCATTCATGGATACCTTTTAATTTGTAACCCTCACGGCTACCTTACTTTGTTTAATCATCACAGTTACACTTGGAGTAACCATATGGCCGACCTCCAACATACATATACACAATTAATTGGAGGGAGATATATGTCCCACCCTTCATCATAAATAATTTTCAAGAACCAAAACATAATCATACGACATGAATAATTCCATAAAATCATTACTTTGGAATTTTGTAAAAGTGAATTTAAAAAGAAGATTTTTGAAGAAAATCAACTTATAAATATCATAAAATTGAAGAGAGACTTAATATATTGAATGGAGTATTTCCATATACTGTAAATAAACATACAACATCTCAAAAAAATTATATAGCACATAAATAATGAAGTAGAATGTCAACCCAAAGAATGTAAATTGGGTTAAGAATTCCCATACCTCAGGTTAGTCTTACTTAAAACGTGTTTAAAAATCCTATTTAATGTTCAAAAGAGTGTTATTATTAGTTTATAGAAACATTTCCATGTTTATAGCATCTTATATTATCATTTAATAACATCATTTAACCCTTTAATTTTTAGTATTTTTCTCCTTGCACTGTTTTGTGGTGAGTTCTTAACATGATTCCCATGATTGGTTCATGGTGGATGTCCTGGATGATTGGAAATGAAACTCCATAATTGGAATTAAGTATTATTTAAATATATCTCGTAACATAAATTATACCATTTAACATTTTTAATTCTTATATGAGTATGATCCATAAGTTAATAAATTAATGATGTTTGTTTAGATCATTTTAGTGGTTCTTTGATAATAAGGACCTCATTTAGTTTTGTAAATTAAAACCATGTGTTAAAACGAATAACAGAACCATTTATGAGAAAAAATACATATATTATAACCTTTTTCAACCATAAATATGGTATCATGACCATACTTGATGTATTTAATCAAAAAGGAAATGACATCGTCCACGATGTCGGTAATTCGACACATCACAGACGATGTTTTTTATTCCTTGAATAAGTGGGAGAGGACAAGAATAATAATGATGAAATTTCCATGAAATTGAGAAAATCCAAAATATACATGATTATGGAGCTTTCATGCCTCTTGGATAATATGGGGTGTTTAAAGAAGAAAAGGTAATCATGAAACAAAAGAAAACTTGATAAATTTCTCACAAAAATTCGGCAGCCTAATAGCGTCTCTTAAAATTTCATAACAAATAGTTGGATGAGATATAGGGAATATCTCATAACTCATACATAGTATGGACGGAAAGGGGGATATGGAATGAAATATCCCAATATAATCCAAAGTTAATGGAAGAGAATAACATAAAATGAAAGGAAGGAAGGAAAATAAATGAGGATGTTTACCTCTTGATCTCTTCTCCTTGAGATCCTTCTTAAGGGACTTGGTTTTGGTCTTTTGGTGATACCAAAGTATCTAGGACGTGGGGAAGACCCTTGGGAGGTGTATTGGTCAGAAAATATGCATGTCTCAAGGCTTGAGAGGTGTGGGAAAAAGATGGAATTGAGGGTGGTATTTATAGTGGAGGAGAGGGGGTAATTTTCATTATTTTAATCATTATTATAATATTTTTGCCCATGATTATGAATATTCTTAGTTAATGTGACCTAAAATATAAATAATGGAATGTGAATTCTATCCAAGTGGCCTTTAATCACATATGTTGTCATAAATAGTGTATTTTACTGATAACATGATCATACGGTATTTTATCGTATTTCATTATTCACCGAAAAATCAAGAATTTCATAAATAACCCAAAAAATTACCATAATAATTTTTCTATGTGTCTAATTAAAAAATGAAGTCCATTTTTTGAAAATATTTTTATAATTATTATTAATTTAATTTTTAAATAAAACCATACTTAATTAAAAAAATTAACAATTCTAATTCTATAACTACTTCTATATCACAATGAAAAATTAACCAAGATTTTATAATCTAAAAGCCATAAGAAAATAAAATAATAATTAAATTTATTATTAATTAGGGTCATATTACTATTCATATTAATATTCATAAGGGTATGTTACTATTCACAAAAAACACAAGTTGGTTCCAATAGATTCCAAATAACAAACTGAACACAACTGTAGATGACAGTTTCTTGAAATTCAAAATATATAAGTGGAAAATTTATGTTTTAAAGGATAGTTATAAATAAATAATTAAAAAAATTCCATTCATTTCAATTCATTTTTTAAAAAAATTGGGGTGTTACATTATTCCCACCTTTCAGAAATTGCGTCCACATAATTTTATTTACTTACTAAACTGGTGAGGGTACCTTGATCATGGTGTCCATCGGGTCTCATCATCATCATGATCATGTAAATAAAAGGTCCATGCATTAAAAACATGATTTAGATATCCTTTAAAATCATTTTCATCCATTATCCAAATACACCTTGTACATCTTGGGTCATATGGGTGTTCACAGAAAAATAGTTTTGGAATATAATCATGTATGACATATAATTTCAAAATATCTGATAAAAAAATATTTTTATAAAATAGTGTAACCGAGTTTGAGTTGAAAAATTCAATCAATGTTCCTTTTAAAATACCATAAGTATGTTATGAAAGAGTATATTGTAAAAGAAAATATAAATAGGTTGTGGAATGGTCTCATTATTTAGAACCTCTTTGAAAATCATAATATGCTTCAAAATATCTTGATAAGGTAAAATATTTAAAATTCCCTTGTTAATTTTTACCTTTCTTGAAAATATTAGATTATTGAGAAAATATTATTTTATTATATACAACCCATGATCCACGATGGTATCGAGGTATATTAAAGATTCTTGATATCTCAAACAATTACTTGTATGTGAGTTATATGTTAGAAAACGTTTCAAAGTCCTCTCGACATGACTTAGCAATAATTATTTCAAGAAAGACATCAGGAAGAGATATGAATGTAATTTGAGATCCTCCTCCTTCCATTTTTATCTGAATTTCCATAATCAAAAAAGTTATAAAACCAGTATTTAACTTAACCAATAGACAAACATACTAACCATATGTTTAACGAAAACTCTTAATCCCTAAATTTTTCTAAACCTTTCCTCTCATACCAACTATAAGGACCCGGAATTATTACATACATAATCTTCAATTTAGTCAAGACAAAACTTCCTTTTAAATTTAGGATATTTTCAAGTTTATATCTTTATATAATTAGGAATATAAATTCATAACATTACACAATATTACCAAGTGGATACCATAAAAATAGATTCCATTTTTTCAAAATATATAACATTAAAACATAAAACAAGACTCCTTGATAATTATTCAACATTTAACATGGCTTTCATAATTTTATTACACATCCATTAAACTTTGAAAATCATTTAAAAACATGGGATGACCAAAAAAGCACAGTAAGGTATGGAAAAGAATGAAAGAGATCATTAGTCCGTGAATTCTAGTAATGTATGAAAAATTTTTCAAAAGATATGATTGTCACTCATATATACTTACTTTCTGTAATATGTGATTTACAAAAGATCCACACAAAAATGAGTCCATAAATATAATCATAAAGGTATCTTGGTGAATTGCTTACATAATCTTGTAAACATTCTTGGCTACCTTATAATTTTTAACCCTCACGGTTACCTTACATTTTGTAACCATCATAGTTACACTTGGAGTAACCAAATCGTTGACCTCCAACATACACCCACCCAATGCATTAGAGGGAGATAAAGGTCCCACCCTTCATCATAAATAAATCCCATGAACCAAAACATAATCATAAAACATGAATAATTCAATAAAAACATTACATTGGAATTTTCTAAAACTGAATTTAAAAAGAGTATTTTTAATGAAAATCCCCTTATAAATATCATACAATTGAAGAGAGACTTAATATGTCACGACTTGTCCTCGGGGCCCGTGCCGTGACTACCCCAAGCCTGCCTTCCATAGGACAGGGGCTGGCGACTAGCACAAAAGGCGTAAATCCTGATAACTAGAAAGGAATTGTATTTATAAAAGTAAACAAAACACCACAAAGTACAAGCCGAAGTAATATACTAAGTAAAAAAGAAAGTGCTGAAAATTAAAAGGGCCAAAATACAAACCCAACTGAAAAGTACAACTACAACTAAAAGGAAGTACAACAGAAAACACAAACAGATGGAAGAATAGAAGCAACTCCTAGGTCTTCCACCTCAGATCCTACCTGAATGGTAGGTATAGATAGCGCATCTCCTGGATCGTCCACCACAGATCCTACCAGAAGGGTAGGTACAGATAGAATCCACAACACTCTTTCCCGTAATCCTCCTCTGAGTCTCATCTCATCGTGAAGTCCAACACCGGGTACCGTCCAGTCCTCGAACACTCGGCCTCCGTCAGCGCTGCCTGTCTTCTGCAACCAACACAATAAGGTGAGGGCATATCCCGTGTAGGGGTGAGTATACGATACTCAGTAGGGACCTCGAGACCCTCAAGGTCTCACTAAATCCAACAAGGATAACCAAAAAGAATTCCCTATACAGATAACCCTTAATTATGTATAAGCCCATACTTATACCTAAGTTATTAAGTAACCCATCTCAATCATGAGGAGACACAAAGGTTATGAAACCAATGGATAACCATTACCAAGGTATATTCCCATTCATATACCTATGTTATCAAGTGACCCATCTCAATCATGAGGTAAACACAAAGGTCATCGACTCAGCTCAAACCATTATTTTCATTATTGAAACCGTAACTGCTGAAGAGCTCCGTCTCTGACGAGTACAGTGATCCTATCACGACTCCGAGGTACTACTCACTAACCTAAGACTGTTGAGGTACTCCTCTTGTCAAGTACCGCGGGTCTGCCACCTCACATTGTAGTGCTCTTCCTCCATGGTTCTGCCACATCACACAGTAGTTCTCCCCCTCACAGCCTACAGAGGTACTCCTCCTGTCGAGTACCGTGGGTATGCCACCTCACAAAGTGGTGCTCCTCTGCCATGGGTCTGCAACCTCACAAAGTTGTGCTCCCCATTGGGCTATGACAGTCACTCCGAATCGAATCAGACAAGCAGTCATCAGGTCTCAGCCAGCTACACGGTCTCCATACTCCGTACGATCGTCTCTGGGAGGGTCCGCTCCATGAGCTACAGGTTGATACTCCAAGTATCACAAAGTCCCATGAAGAAGTATCTAAAATAACTGCCTCGTCATAGTGGTATCAACGCAACAGACTGCACGTCAATCGGATGCCCGGTCTGTGAGTTATTAGACTTTTCTTCCTAGGGGCCCGGTTGGTTTCGTGTGCGAACCAACTCAACCATATCTCAATTGTTCCCAGAACTCTCATAGGGTATACCCATAGGGTCCGTTTCTCAACGAGATCAACAACGTTGCTGACAGTTCGTCCAACGGATATCCGGTCTGAATGTTATCAGCTTTTCCGTTCCAGGGGCCCGGTTGGATTTCGGGTTCAATCCAATGCAACCACTATCCAACTTCGTCCAAACCTCAGGAGAAGTATGCCGAAAGTTCTGTCTCATCAAAAGAGATCCAAAAAAGTTGACGGCACATCAATCGGACGTATGGAGCTCATGTTATAAGCATTTCTGCTCCGAGGGCCCAGTTGGTTTCGGGTTCGAACCAACCTGGCCATACAAAAAGTTCTCCGAAACCTTGAGTGTAATATACCGAAACGACCGTCTCAATACAAGGATCTCATCGCAACTCACGGTGCATCGATCAGAGGTCCATATCCCATGTTATGGGTGTTTGAACGGATCTTCCTGAAAAATAGGTGGTTCATGCCTGGTCCGACCCAGCCCGATACCCCCTGGGTCAGCCCGAACCGGGTCGACCCGACCCGGGTCCAGGTCCGGCCCATTCGGGCGCAGCCCTGCCTGGTGCACGTGGCCCAGCTCGGTGCAGTCGGGCCGCGTGGAGAGGGGGCTTACAACCCCCCGGCGGAAGAAACCGGCGTGACATTAATCCGCGCCGCCCTGCCTTAGGAACGTATAAGCCTTTCTCGTTTGGTCCACCGCCGCGGGTCAGCCGCGGCGGTTCTGTTCTGGCGGCACGCCGCCGCCGTTTTCCGCGGACCACTGGACACACTCCGGTGGTCCGTTTCACCCGCTGTCTTCACCAGCGGTCCTCCCAGAACCCAATCTTCACTGAGAAGGGATTCAAACACCATTTTGGCCCACATCTTCATCGCCCGTCGATCCGATCGTCAATAAAAAAAATTTCGAGTCTTCGAATCGCCTCTACAACCCTGACCCCGTCCACGGTTTCGTTTATCCTCAACAGCGCGACGCGACGGCGCCGCGTTTCGTCTTCGTGTTCCTTCTTGTTTCCGCGCGGTGCGACGACACCACTTTACCTTCATCCGAGCCACAAAGAGTATGAAAGCAAGGGTGATGAGGGTCAGTCGTGTTTGTGCGGGCTGACCTCCTCCCGTTATAATAATAGCAAGCGGCCAACAATTATCAACAAATTTCATTAAATAAAACTCGAATTAAGATTAAACCCCTACCTCGTGAAGTGATACGTCGATGGATATGTGGAGAGGTAGTGTCGTTTGTTGACGTCGGAAGGTGATTTCTCCATTTTCGGTTTTCCCACGGCGGTGTCTCCTCCTTTGATGGAGATCCGGGAAGCATTCTTCATCTAAGGTCTTGGAAGGCCCGTCATCACCAAAGTGTACCCAAAGATGTGATGCCTCCCCTCTTGTCGCAGAGAAGGATGAAAGGGGTATGTCGCCGCTCTTTGTGGAGTCGATTTTCTTTGCTATGAAGCGTCGTTCTTCATTGAGAAGGCGGCATTCTTCAATGAAGAGGAATTCTCTTCTTCTTCTTCTCACAAGAACTCTCTCCAAATTCACAAACACAAAGTGTGTACCAAAATAAAATAATGTCTCACAATTTATTTTTTTAACACATTACATTTGAAATTCAAAACTCAAATACTTAATTAATTAATTGAAGAGAATCAATACATTAATTAAGGTGTGTGTTGGCTTAAAAGAATTAAGAGGGAGAGTGTGAAAGGGAGATGTTACACAAATTAAGAGGTGGTTACCAATTAATTCAACAGCTGAGTTAGCAAGAATTTATTAAATAGAGGAGGATATGAAATGTCACATTTAAAACCAATGGAGTTTAAGGGGGTTATAAGAAATTCAAGGGGGTATGGTCTTGTGTGGGCCCCACCACACTAAACTCTCCTATGGGAGGTTAGGTGGGTGTGGGACCCACCTCCCACATATTCAAACATGGGAAGTTGGGTGGTTGTGGACCCCACCAACAACTTCCCATGGTAGATTATAGCTTCCTCGAATATCAAAAATAAAATGGTTCACAATTTTATTTATTTCATTCCTAAACAGCAAAATTTAACTTCTTTCCCCAAACAAACACACCTACGGTAAAATTCCACAGAAGCAAAAAATGGCAATGTGGTTTCATCTGTGCCCTCAGATTTCGATTCCAAGCACCGGTTCAAAAGTTAGAAAAACCCTCTCATTCGTTCACTGAACGTACCCGATCTAATCTTCGGAAAATGATTCCGGGCACACCGAGCCTCAGAATCTGGTTCCGTTAGAAATTGCGTTCTTGTAAAATCCCAATGAAATTATGAAAAAAAAATTCCTTGAAATTTCCGGGTCTTTACCTTACTCCCACCTCAGGGCTTTACATCCCCGTAAAGCATTAACAAAAACTAGGGATACAAAAATGGTACTGAGCACAAATCTGAGCCTTCTACTCCCATGTCCTCTCCTGGAGGTTCTCGTGCTGCCAACGAAAGTGCACACGAGGAATCAACCGTCCTCGTAGGACCCACTCCTGTCGATCCTCAACCTCTACTGAACCCCGCAAAAGTCACCCCATCACCAATGTCAATCTCTCCATGGTCGATGATATGCTTTGGGTCAAGCAATTATCTCCCCTACTAAGATACGTGGAAGTTGTCGTGCACCTGGTTCAACTGAGGGGGTGGGTCAAATGGTAAGCCACCTCGCCTACCGTGATCAAGACCTGAAAACGTCCGCAGAACCTCGATGATTACTTGCCGCCTCGGCCACATCTCTATAGACCTTGTCGAGGTGAGACCCGTTAGAAAACCTGGTCGCCATCCTCAAATTCCAGTGGTCCTGTCTCCTATCAACATAGGACTTATGTCTGCACTGTGTTGTATTCATCTTGTCAGGGATTATCTACACCTTATCCATCGTAGCATGGACCATCTCTTGTCCCAGAAGAGATGCTAAGATTTCTTCTTTGCCAATAAGAAAAATCTGGTCTCATCCCCTGGATGAACCACGTTCTTTGCCTAATACATTCAATCCGGACATGAATTATGCATTCATTTCAGGGACGACATTGTATGGCCTTGACAATACTACCAAGAGATCCAACCGTCACTCTCGCCACTAAGGGTCGAGTCACACTGTCGACATCAGTATGAGGTAACTCGGTCTCCTCCAGTAGGAATCTCAAAAGTGATGGTCAAGTCAACAGTTTTTACCGGGACCTCTCAGTACACAAAAAGGAAGGAAGAAAATGTCATAAGGACGAGTGTCTTTTATTACTACATCTCAAAGTACAAAGACACACAACAATGACAACAAAGGAACTAGAAGCACCAAGATCAAAGGTCTCATGCCTGAAACTAGTCCCTCTCTTGTCCACTAGCTTCTGGAGCTCCGTAGTCGTATGATTATGCTACCTCAAGCTGAGCTCTCCCATATCCACCATTTCCCTGTGGTCGGGGTGGACCTTTTGGTGGTGGTGGTGGAAACACCTCGAAGCGTCGTCCAACTCTAGCTACACGACCAGCTCCCCTTCCTCGGCCTTCTGCTCCTTATAGTCTGCCTCGATCGAACCTATGCCTCTGCCTGGGTGGTCCATTATTTATCTGTTGATCATCTGAGCAGTGGGTCAGACAGTCACGAGCCATGTGACCATGTCCGTCACACGTGTAACACAACATGGAAGGTCCGGCTCTGTCACTCCCCTGGGTGCCTCTCACTACCGACCTTGAGTCATGCGGCTGACCACCTGTTGTCCTGGTCCTCTTGGACCACGGCGTCATCTGTCTACTGCCCGCTGCAAAAGACTCTGCCGCATGCCGGCTAGTAGTGGATCCTGCTGCTGGAGACTTTTCAGAAAGGAAACACTCCACTAAGAGGGCTCGCTCCAACACCCCTGTCTGCCTCGGGATACTGTGAGAAACAATAGAAGCTCTAATCTCTCGCCTGATCCCCTGCTCAAAGGTTAGGCCCCAGAATAACGGGTCTCATACCGTATCTATGGAGTAGCGAAAAAGGTCTGTGAACCTCGCTGAGTACTGCTCCACCATAATGCTACCCTGATGAAGATTCAGTAGCTCCTGTATACGCACCACTCGAAGGGTGGATGGTACAAAATCTGCTCGGAACATGCTCTCGAAGTCTTCCCACAGAAGTGTCGCCTCGTCATGCATGTGGAGCATCAGGCTCCACCATCTGTCTGCCGATGCCTGAAGAAGGCTGGCAGCAAGGATCACCATGAAGTCTGCTGGCATCCCCGCTAGCCTGAAGACACTCACCAGAGCCTCCAGCAAATCCTCAGCTGCATGCAAGTATGTCTCTCCCCTGAACCTGGGTGGCCTCTGGAGCTGGAACTCATGCAGTGCACTCAAGCGACGTGCACCCTCTGCTGCTGGGGCTGGTGGTATCTGTGGCCCAACGTGTGGTAGTACCGCTAGTTCCTCTGCTGGTGCCTCAACTGGGATAGGGCCCCATACTGAGGCCACGCCGCTCGGCGGGCTGTCAGTACATACAACTATCGGGGCTCTAGCTGGTCTTCTGCGTGGAGGCATCCTGAAAGAAACAAACGTGACACAGTCAAATGATTTATACATGGTGAGATAACCTGGTTTGAGATGTTTTAAAGGAAAACCTATGAAAACACACACGGAATCAGTGTTTTCGTGCACAAAGTCATAAATTAGTTGTCAGGGTCCGGGTGTATGGATACGTCGGTCGCCCGCACCAACAATGGACTCCCTGAACTGAAAACCACACTCGGTACCCTTAACACTATTTCTTCACAGAAAGAAAATATCAGAGTTATATTTTCTGCGGTAGAACCAACTCCTCTGATACCAATTTTTCACAACTCTTCCTCAGGGGCCCGTGCCGTGACTACCCCAAGCCCGACTTCCATAGGCCAGAGGATAGCGACTAGCACCAAAGGCATAAATCCCGATAACTGGGAAGACATTGCCTTTAAAAAAGAAAAAAAAACACCATAGAGTACAACTGGAAGTAATACACTAAGTACAAAAGAATGTTCTGAAAAGTAAAGGGCCAGAATACAATCCCAACGGAAAAGTATAGCTACAACTGAAAGGAAGTACAACAAAAAAGACAAATAGCTGGAAGAATAGAAGCAGCTCATGGGTCTCCCACCTTGGATCCTACATGAAGTGTAGGTATAGATAGCACAACTCCTGGATCATCCACCACGGATCCTACCTAAAGGGTAGGTACAGATATCCTCCACAACACTCTCGCCCATCAACCTTCTCCGAGTATCGTCTCCTCATGAAGTCCACCACCGGGTACTGTCTAGTCCTCGAACACTCGGCATCCATCAGCACTACCTGTTGTCTGGAACCAATACAACAATGTGCGGGCATATCCCGTGTAGGGGTGAGTATACGATACTCAGTAGGGACCTCGAGAACCTCAAGGTATCACTAAATCCCACAAGGATAACCAAAAAGAAGGATCTAAACAGATAACCCTTACTTAGGTATAAGCCCATACTTATACCTAAGTTATCAAGTAAGCCATCTCAATCATGAGGAAAATCAAAGGTTATGAAATCAATGGATAAAAACTACCAAGGTATATAACCATACATATACCTATGTTATTAAGTGACCCACCTCAATCATGAGGTAAACACAAAGGTCATAGACTCAGCTCAACCAGGATTTTCATTATCAAAACTGTAACTGTTGAAGAGCTTCATCTTTGACGAGCACAATGATCCTGTCACGACTCCGAGGTACTGATCACTAACCTAAGACTACTGAGGTACTCCTCCTATCAAGTACCGTGGGTCTACCACCTCACAAAGTAGTGCTCCTCGGCAATTGGTCTGCCACCTCACATAGTAGTGCTCCCCCTCAGAGCCTACAGAGGTACTCCTCCTGTCGAGTACCGCGGGTCTGCCACATCAAATATTAGTGATCCTCTGCCATGGGTCTTCCACCTCACAAAGTAGTGCTCCCCACTAGACTATTCAAGTCACTCCGAATCGAATCGAAAAAGCAGTCATCAAGTCTCATCTAGCTACACAGTCTTCGTACTCCGTACGCTCATCTTAGGGAGGGTTCACTAGATGAGCTACAGGTCGATACTCCAAGTATCACAAAGTCCCACGAAGAAGTATCTCAAAGGACCACCTCGTCATAGTTCTCTCAAAGCGACAGATGGCGCATCAATCGGACGCCCGGTCTGGGAGTTATTAGCCTTTTCATCTCAGGGGCCTGGTTGGTTTCATGTGCGAACCAACCCAGCCGTATCTCAACTATATCCCAAACTCTCATATTCTATACTCATAGGGACCGTTTCTCATCAAGATCACCAACGCCGCTGACGGTTCGTCAAACGGACGTCCGATCTGAAAGTTATTAGCTTTTCCGTTCCAGGGCCCAGTTGGATTTTGGGTTCAATCCAACCTGGCCACTATCCAAATGCGTCCAAACCTCAGGAGAAGTATGGCGAAAGTTCCGTATCATCAAGATGAATCCAACAAAGTTGACGGCACGTCAATCAGACGTCCGGAGCTCAAGTTATAAGCGTTTTCGCTCTGAGGGCCCGGTTGGATTCGAGTTTGAACCAACCCAGCCATACCCAAAGTTCCCCAAAACCATGAGTGTAATATACTAAAATGTGCATCTCAATCCAAGGATTGCATCACAACTAACGGTGCATCGATCGGAGGTCCGTGGCTCAAGTTATGGGTGTTGGAACAGATCTGCCTGAAAAATAGGGGGTTTGGGCCCTGTCCGACCCGGCCCTATACCCATCCTAGGTCGGCCCGAACCGGGCGACCCATCCTGAGTTCGGCCCATTAGGGCGCGGCCCGGCCCGGTGGGCACGGCCCAACCCGTTGCGGCCGGTCCACGTGGCCAAAGTAGAGCGGGGTGTTACAACCCACCCTGCTGAAGAAACTGGCGCGACATTAAGCCGTGCCGCCCTGCCTCTGGAACGGCTAAGCCGTTCTGGTTTGGTCCGCTGCCGCAGCTCATCCGCGGCTGTTCTGCTCCGACAGCGCGCCGCCGCCGTTTTCCACGGACCACCGGATACACTCCGGTGGTCCGTTTTGCTCTCAGTCTTCGCCAGCGGTCCTCCTGGAACCCGATATTCACTGCGATGGGATTCAAACTCCATTGCGGCCCACTTCGTCGTCGCCCGTCGATCCGCACGTCAATAGACAAACTGCGGAGTCTTCAAATCACCTCTGTGGCCCCGAATCCGACCACGGTTTCGTTCGGCCTCAACGGCGCGGCGCGACGACGCCGCACTTCTTCTCAGTGTTCCTTCTTGTTTCCACGCAGTGCGACGACACCATGTCACCTTTGTTCGAGCCACACCGAGTATGACAGCAAGGGGGATGAGGGTCATTCGTGTTTGTGGGGGCCGACCTCCTCCCGTTATAATGATAGTAAGCAGCCAATAATTATCAACAAATTTAGTTAAATAAAACTTGAATGAAGATTAAACCCTTGCCTCATGATGTGATCCCTCGATGGATCTGCAGAGAGGTAGCGTCGTTCGTTGACGTCGAAAGGTGATGTCGTCATTTGCGGTTTTCCCATGGCGGTGTCTCCTCCTTTGATGGAGATCCGAGAAGCATTCTTTGTCAAATGTCTTGGAAGGCCCATCATCACCAAAGTGTACCCAAAGATGTGACGCCTCCCCTCTTGTCATAGAGATGGAATAAAGGGGTACATCACCACTCTTTGTGGAGTCGGTGTTCTTTGCTATGAAGCGTCGTTCTTCGTTGAGAAGTCGTCATTCTTCAATGAAGAGGAATTCTCTTCTTCTTCTTCTTCTCAAAAGAACTCTTTAAAAATTCTCCAACACAATGTGTGTCCCAAAATAAAATAATGGCCACCATTTATTTTATTAACACATTCCATTTGAAATTCAAAACTCAAACACATAATTAATTAACCGAGTAGACTCAATACATTAATTAAGGTGTCTATTGGCTTAAAAAAATTAAGAGGGAGAGTGTGAAAGGGAGAAGTTACACCAATTAAGAGGAGGTTACCAATTAATTCAAGAGGTGAGTTAGCAAGAATTTATTAAAAATAGGAGGATATGAATAGTCACATTTAAAACCACGGGAGTTTAAGGGGGTTATAAGAAATTCAAGGGGTTATGGTCTCGTGTGGTCCCCACCACACTAAACTTTCCTATGGGAGGTTAGGTGGTTGTGGGCCCCACTTCCCACATATTCACACATGGGATTTTGGGTGGTTGTGGACCCCACCAACAACTTCCCATGGTAGATTTTAACTTCCTTGAATATCAAATATAAAATTTTTCACAATTTTATTTATTTCTTTCTTAAACCCCAAAATTTTACTTCTTTCCCCGAACAAACGCACCTACGGTAAAAGTCCACTTAAGAAAATATCAGCACTATGGTTTCATCGGTGCCCTCAGATTTCAATTCTGAGCACCGGTTCAAAAGTTAGAAAAACCCACTCATTCGTTTACTGAACGTAGATGAGCTAAACTTCAGAAATTGATTCTGGGGACACCGGGCCTCGGAATCAGGTACCGTCAGAAACAGTGTTCTGGTAAAATCCCAAATAAATTAAGAAAACAAATTCCTTGAAATTTTCAGGACTTTTCATTATAAAGTGGATAGAG
The DNA here is from genome assembly GCA_963277665.1 of Viscum album. Taxonomy (NCBI): domain Eukaryota; kingdom Viridiplantae; phylum Streptophyta; class Magnoliopsida; order Santalales; family Viscaceae; genus Viscum; species Viscum album. The sequence goes on from OY728127.1 coordinate 1,009,457,134, forward strand.
TATGCATATATACTATAAATAAACATAATAAAACATAATTTAAACAGAACCCATCACACAAAAAATTTAAATAGAACATAAATAATGAGGTATAAGGTTAAACCAAACAATGGAAATCGGGTTAAGAATTCCCTTACCTCAGGGATTTCTTACATCTAACATTTTTAAAATTCCCGTATAATGGTTAAAAAAGTTTTATTAGTTGTTTATAGAAACATGTTCTTATTTATAACATCTTATATGATCATTTAATAACATCATTTCAACCTTTAATTGTTATTATTTTCCTCCTCTCAGTGTTTTTGGGTGAGTTTTTAACATGATTTCAATGATTGGTTCTTGGTGGATGTTCTTTTCGATTAGCAGTGAAACTCCATAATTAGAATACAGTAGTATTTACATATATCCAGTAACATAATTTATACCATTTATAATTGTGAATTCTTACATGAGGATGATTCATAAGTTAAATCATTAATGATATTTATTTAGATCATTCTTGTGGTTCTTTGATAATAACGAATTCATTTTGTTTTATAAAATAAAACCATGTGTTAAAACGATTTTTGTAACATCCCATGTAAGTAATGAATAATAGAAATTTTTATCTATGTTTATTAATGATTAAGATAGTGTTATAGAGACTTAAAATGAAAATAAATACAATCTTATGCATGGAATACACTAATATTCTTAAAAGATTGTTTTACTGCCTTTTGATGGAAAACCATTTTTGAATCTATATTTTGAAAATTTTATAAACTATGTTTGTCAAAATAAACTTATTCTTTATGATTGGGACATCAAAATTTACCTTGTGTGAATTGTTGGTATTTTTCTGACAATGTTCATTTTTTAATGAATAGTGAAAAATACTGCATTTTACATCAAAACTGCTTTTTAATCTAATTTATTTATATGATTAGATTATGTTTTGAATTGGTTTTGAAGTGAAATTAGAATATATTTTTACCATTTTATCCAATGGTGGTCATTGGAATCAATTTCACTTTAAAATTAGACTTAAACTGGTGTCAATCTTTTGATACTTATTGTTTTGTAAAAACACGCTATTTGCTCTGACAGCGGGAATTAATTATTAAATTAATTAATGTGACTTATATTATTTGAATTTTGTAAAATAGTCTTCATTTTTGAATTTTGAATATCAAATTTAGCTTAGGGTGAATTTTTGGTAATTTTCTGAAAAACTTCAATTTTTGATGAATAGTGAAACCACTAAGTGGTAATCAAAAAAACTGATTTTTCAGTTATATGACAGTTTACCACTAATGTGTATTGAATTTTCAAAATCCGACATACATGGTTGTCATTAAGAAGTAAAATGTGTTTCAATGAGATTAAAATAATTTTTTGGTGAATAGTAACTTATTAAGTTCTTAATCGCGATTAGTGGTAATTAGGGTAGTTTAAGGTATAAATAATGCTTTAATAATATGAAATGACCTAGACACATGTCCCAACCTTATTGGTTGTGTCATGGCCGACGAAGAAAAACCATGGGTAAACTTGGGGACCCCATGGATCCACTTTTGTTGGGAAATGACATAAATAACTTTTTATTAAATGTTAAAGTAAAAATGACACAAACAAGAGATGTTTTACGAAAACAATTTTTACATGGGGTTATAAAGATCAGATTTTTGATTATAAATAGTCATTGGAAAGCTAAAACGATTTCCTACATCATAGTAATTTGTTTATGATTTTTAGACATTATATAAATTAAATTAGTTATGATATAATAATGATGCAGCGATGACATCATTATTTAACGATTTAAATAAAATGGAAAGATAATGAATCATCTAAAACCTACACATGGCCAAAACCAATTGGATGAGTGGATTTCGAACCATTATCACCTTATCCACGAATTATATCAATGTGGGACCTTTTAAAACCGAAACACATTTTCAAATAAAGTAATATTTCTTTACTTTCCAAAAGTGCCCCTCCTCTCCTCTTATAAAAGGCCCCCACCTCTACCTCATTTCACACACTCTTCAAGCCTTTGGCTCGGCCAACCCCTACCCATTTTCTCTCTCCACATCCCTATCCTCATCCTAGAGGATTCCCTTTGGGCAGAATCCTTTCAAAGGAATCCTTTAGGCTCAAATCAAAAGGAGTTACACTTTTAAAGGTAATTCATTCTCTCATATTCATTTGTTTTATTTTGCTTCTCCAACCCCATAAACTCTTTTTATTTACTTCCTTTTTAACAGAACCAGTGCCTTAAATATACTAGGATGTTGTTATAAGATTTATTTGAGCTACACTCTCACACAACTACATCAAATGGTTAAAGAACATACGGTTTCCGTGGATGGTGAAATTCTGCCTGCCGAAACGATGATTGTTCAACACTCATTTAACACCTTAAAAGGTGGCCATTATGATGTCACTATTTTTATATATGATATATAATATGTTTATGTTTTCCTTAAGCTTCTGTTTTATTCATTTTGGGCATACCTTTATGGTTTCCATTATGGGTAAACACGATATCTTCATTTTAGAAAGTGCGGACTACCGCCCCCACAAAGTGATTTGATTCGTTGAATAACATATGTGGGACATATAAAGGATGGAACTATGATATTATATATGATATTATACTGGAATTATAATATACCTTTATATCATTATGATTCCATTCTATAAAATACGAAATAGAAATGAAAGTAGCGTTCATGCGTACGTACGGCTTACCGTCTCCATGAACGGTGCATTTCATTTCTTACCTCTAAATGTGATGTAATATTATAAATACATGTATATGATGAATATATATGATATATATGTTATCCAAATAATTAATATCATTCTGGATATAACGAACCTTTTACCAAATTAACAACATGTAAGTGTAAGAAGTCTATTTTTGACTTAAGAACCAAATACCGACAAAATGAACATTATTAACTTAACTGATTACATGATGTTCATAACATGGTATAAAAGGAATAATGAACTTGAAAAAGATTCATAAGAACGTAGAGATTAAGTCAAGTTTATTATTCAGGAGATTAAAGAACTGTTGGGTCAAGTCGGATACAAGGTATGGGACTTCGTCTCAATCTCCTTTCATTGAGGCATATTTTATTTTATACACAACTTTATTTTATACGGTGTGTAAACCACTTTGACTTTTACGTTTATTCAAAAGGAATATTTTTTATAAGAAGCATTTACTAAACGACAAAAGGTAATGTTTTGTCGTACATATGCGGCGACAACGACTTCTCCGCCGTCGTAACCGTTATTTGAGTTTCAGCTTACTCTACAAGCCATACCTTCTTTTTAAAAGAAAAATAAATACCATGTTTTACTTTTCTTTTATTTTAGTATTGCAAATCGTTTTCATAATGTTTTTATATCAATATGTTGTATTGATATCTCGTGATTGAAATGTGGAAATTTTATGTTTCCTTTATGCATTTTTTATGTGATATGATTTTGTTATGGTTCTTGGGCATTATTATGAAGACGGGTGGTTCCGTGATAAACTAAGGGCGGGTGAGCCCGTTATAGATCTCCAATGCATTGGGTAACGCGAAGGAGTGAAACGTTAAGGTTTCTCCGAAGAGATTTTAGGGAATATACTGTGATGGGTATTCCAAACGTAACCAAGAGGGTTACTCCCTATGTATGAATGTTATGAATGCCTCAAGTTACCTTTATGTCTTATGATTTCTATGATTTATTCAGGATTTTATGAGGTATGTTAAAGGTCCTATGTTTTATGGGTAAAGTATGATTTCATTTTTATGTATATATGAACTCATGTTTCCTTTCCATGTTTTTTTTATATAACCCATATTGAGTTTTTATGCTCATCCCAAGTTTTAGAAATGTTTTTCACATGTCAAGGGAAAGGTACATGATAAGATGATAGAGTCAAGGATGTGTCACGAAATAATCCATGTTTTATTTTAAATGTGTTTCCATTGATGGGAATGAAGAATACTATCTTTATGTAACCACTTTGTTTATATGTGGAATGTAATGCAAGTTTTATGATCCAATTCTCTAAAACTCTAAACCCGAAAAGATCCTCAATGTGTAATCTTGTAATAACTCAAGATTAAGTAAGGATTAAGGCTGGGGCCTTATAGTTCGTATCAGAGGTCGGTTTAGACAACTTTAGGAGTTAGAAAATTGTTAAATTATAAGTTAATTTATAATATGATTGAAATGATATAGCATTTACGGATTACCATGTTGCTTCGCCTAAGATATTTATGCGTTCAGAATGGTTTTCCGCAGAGGAAACAAAGCAGCTATGTTGGGACGACATCAGGAGGAAGACAACCTTCCAAATCAGCAACCTGAGATGGTCGAAATTGGAACTGAACAGTTTGTGATAGCAATGGCGCAGTTGACTCAAGCGATAAATGGTGGTGGTATCCATGCACGAGATCAGGCAGATCAACCGCAGAGGAACATGTCAGTGGTGGAACATTTCATGAGGCAACATCCCCCATCATTCAGAGGATCATCTGACCCTGTGAAAGATGAAGGGTGGATTAAAGCACTGGAGAAGATTTTTGATGTCATGGGGTGTTCAGAACATCAAAAGGTTAGTCTTGTTGTTTACTGTTTTGATGGTGAAGCTGATCGGTGGTGGTCGATGGTGAAAAATATAAGGGATAGTGATGAGATTGAGGATATTCACTGGGACTAATTCAAAGGTATGTTTCTTGAGAAATATTTTCCTAAGGTGGTTCATCTTAGGATGGAAAAATAGTTCCTAGTATTGAGGCAGGAGGATGATTCAGTGGCTGCTTATGAAGAAAAGTTCACTCGATTGGCAAGGTATGCTCCAAACTTCATTCGAGATCTTGATAGTAAAATAAACCGTTTTTACTCAGGGTTAAAGCCAAAGTTTCTAAGGGATTTAGATTCTCGTGAATTCAAAAGTTATGAAAAACTTGTTCGATGTGCGGAGAAGGTAGAAATGGAGTTTTCCGATGATCAGGTGTTCTATGACAAATAACAGAATAAGAGGTCTAGTTGGCAGGAAAAGGGGAAGAATTCATCAAGGAAGCAAGGAGGTAAGAAAACCAAATATCCATCCTATGAGAAGTGTGGTAAAATGCATCCTGGAGAATGTTTATCCAAGTCTGGTAAGTGCTTTCAGTGTGGTAAGTCTGGTCATATTGCTCGAAACTGTAAGGAAGATGAACAAGTAGGAAATGAAAAGCCAGCGGTAAGATGTTTTAAGTGTAATGAAATGGGTCATTATGCAGACGAGTGTCCGACAAGGAGCATGAGTGATGGGAAGAAGTTATACTACAAGCAGAAAGGGGTGGTAAAATCATTTGCAAAAAACTTCAGCAGATGTTGGGCCATCGAATGAAATGGTATCAGATCCAGGGAGCTCAGTATTTTTCGAAGATTGACTTGAGATCGGGGTACCATCAGTTGAAAGTAAAAGAAGAAGACGTTCCGAAGACTGCGTTCCGTACTATATATGGCCATTATGAATTTGTAGTTATGCCTTTTGGGTTAACCAATGCACCTGCTGTATTCATGGACCTTATGAATCAAATTTTCCATGAGTTCTTGGATAAGTTTGTGTTTGTGTTTTGAGGTTTGTGAAGAGGTTATGTGTGCCTTGTGATTCACAGTTGAAGAATGAGTTGTTTTTTCATCCTGGCAGTACTAAGATGTACAGAGACCTGCGGGAGTATTACTGTTGGGATGGAATGAAAAGAGATATTGCTGATTTTACTGTGAAGTGTTTGACATGTCAACAGGTTAATGTAGAGCAGTAGTTACCGAAAGGGATGCTTCAGCCTTTACCAGTGCCAAAGTGGAGATGAGAAAACATATCCATGGACTTTGTTGTTGGATTACCAAAGACATCTCGAGGTGATAATGCAATCTGGGTTATTGTTGATCGCTTGACAAAATCTGCTCATTTCCTTTCTATACGAGATACTTTCTCTCTTGATCAACTTTCCCGTCTGTATCTTAAAGAGATAGTCAGGTTACATGGAGTTCCTCTCTCCATTGTATTGTATCGTGATCCCAGGTTTACTTTTAAATTTTGGAAAGGCCTTCAGAAGTCGTTGGGTACTGAATTATATTTTAGTACGGCTTTTCATCCTCAATCAGATGGGCAGTCAGAACGAACAATTCAGACATTGGAGGATATGCTACGAGCTTGTTCTATGGATTATCAAGGAAGTTGGGACCAACATATTTCTTTGGTTGAATTTTCTTATAATAAAAGTTTTCATTCCAGTATACAGATGGCACCATTTGAGGCATTATATGGGAAGCGGTGTCGAACTCTAGCATTTTGGAATGAAGTGGGTGAAAGGAAGCTGATGGGACCAGAATTGGTAGAAGATATGGCAGAAAAGTTCAGTTGATTCAGAAAACACATTAGAACAGCTCAGAGCAGGCATAAGAGTTATGCGAATAACTGGAGGAAGGATCTATCTTTTGAGGTAGGTGATCATGTTTTTCTCAAGGATTCTCCTTGGAAAAGTGTGATGAGATTTGGTAAGAAAGGAAAGTTGAGTCCAAGGTTCATTGGACCATACGAAATTCTGGAGAGAGTTGGATCAGTTGCATACCAAGTGGCTTTACCTCCGATTTTATCTCAGGTACACAATGTTTTTCACGTTTCGATGTTGAGAAAGTATATGCCAGATCCATCTCATGTTTTGAGTCCAGAGGTAGTTCAGCTGGAAGAGAACCTATCTTATGAGGAACAACTGGTCCAGATTCTTGACCATAGGGAGGAAGTGTTACGGAATAAGTTTATTCATCAGGTAAAGGTTTTGTGGAAAAACCACATGATTGAAGAGGCAACATGGGAATCTGAAAATGCAATGAGGGATAAGTACCCCCATTTATTCGATAAGTAAATAAATTGCGGGGACGCAATTTTCTAAAGGGGGGAAGGATGTAACATCCCAAGTAAATAATGAATAATAGAAATTTTTATCTATGTTTATTAATGATTAAGATAGTGTTATAGAGACTTAAAATGAAAATAAATACAATCTTATGCATGGAATACACAAATATTCTTAAAAGATTGTTTTACTGCCTTTTGATGGCAAACCATTTTTGAATCTATATTTTGACAATTTTATAAACTATGTTTGTCAAAATAAACTTATTCTTTATGATTGGGACATCAAAATTTACCTTGTGTGATTTTTTGTATATTTCTGACAATGTTCATTTTTTAATGAATAGTGAAAAATACTGCATTTTACATCAATACTGCTTTTTAATCTAATTTATTTATATGATTAGATTATGTTTTGAATTGGTTTTGAAGTGAAATTATAATATATTTTTACAATTTTATCCAATGGTGGTCATTGGAATCAATTTCACTTTGAAATTAGACTTAAACTGGTGTCAATCTTTTGATACTTATTGTTTTGTAAAAACACGCTATTTGCTCTGGCAACGGGAATTAATTATTAACTTAATTAATGTGACTTATATGATTTGAATTTTTTAAAATAGACTTCATTTTTGAATTTCGAATATCAAATATAGCTTAGGGTTAATTTTTGATAATTTTCTGAAAAACTTCAATTTTTGATGAATAGTGAAACCACTAAGTGGTAATCAAGCAAACTGATTTTTTAGTTAAATGACAGTTTACCACTAATGTGTATTGAATTTTGAAAATCTGACATACATGGTTGTCATTAAGAAGTAAAATGTGGATCAATGAGATTAAAATAATTTTTTGGTGGATAGTAACTTATTAAGTTTTTAATCGCGATTAGTGGTAATTAGGGTAGTTTAAGGTATAAATAATGCTTTAATAATATGAAATGACCTAGAAACATGTCCAAACCTTATTGGTTGTGTCATGCCCGACCAAGAAAAGCCATGGGTCAACTCGGGGACCCCATGGATCCACTTTTGTTGGGAAATGACAAAAATAACTTTTTATTGAATGTTAAAGTAAAAATGACACAAACAAGAGATGTTTTACGAAAACAATTTTTACATGGGGTTATAAAGATCATATTTTTTATTATAAATAGTCATTGGAAAGCTAAAATCTTTCCTACATCATAGTAATTTTTTTATGATTTTTAGACATTATATAAATTAAATTAGTTATGTCATAATAATGATGCAGCGATGACATCATTATTTAACGATTTAAATAAAATGGAATGATAATGAAAAATCTAAAACCTACACATGGACAAAACAATTGGATGAGTAGATTTCGAACCCTTATCACCTTATACACGAATTATATCAATGTGGGACCTTTTAAAACCGAAACACATTTTCAAATAAAGTAATATTTCTTTACATTCCAAAAGTGCCCCTCCTCTCCTCTTATAAAGGGCCCCCACCTCTACCTCATTTCACACACTCTTCAAGCCTTTGGCTCGGCCAACCCCTGCCCATTTGCTCTCTCCACATCCCTCTCCTAATCCTATAGGATACCCTTTTGGAAGAATCCTTTCAAAGGAAGCCTTTATGCTCAAATCAAAAGGAGTTACACTTTTAAAGGCAATTCATTCTCTCATGTTCATTTGTTTTATTTTGCTTCTCCAACCCACTAAACTCTTTTTATTTACTTCCTTTGTAACAACACCAGTGTCTTCAATATACTAGGATGTTGTTATAAGATTTATTTGATATACACTCTCACACAAATACATCAAATGGTTAAAGAACATACGGTTTCCGTGGATGGTGAAATTCTGCCTCCCGAAACGATGATTGTTCAACACTCATTTAACACCTTCAAAGGTGGCCATTATGATGTCACTATTTTTATATATGATATATAATATGTTTATGTTTTCTTTAAGCTTATGTTTTATTTATTTTGGGCATACCTTTGTGGTTTCCATTATGGGTAAACACGATATCTTCATTTTACGAAGTGCGGACTACCGCCCCCTCAAAGTGATTTGATTCGTTAAATACCATATGTGGGACATATAAAGGATGGAACTATGATATTATATATGATATTATACTGGAATTATAATATACCTTTATATCATTATGATTTCATTCTATAAAATACGAAATAGAAATGAAAGTAGCGTTCATGCGTACGTACGGCTTACCGTCTCCATGAATGGTGCATTTCATTTCTTACCTCTAAATGTGATGTAATATTATAAATACAAGTATATGATGAATATATATGATACATATGTTATCCAAATAATTAATATCATTCTGGATATAACGATCCTTTTACCAAATTAACAACATGTAAGTGTAAGAAGTCTATTTTTGACTTAAAAACCAAATACCGACAAAATGAACATTATTAACTTAACTGATTACATGATGTTCATAACATGGTATAAAAAGAATAATGAACTTGAAAAAGATTCATAATCAAGTAGAGATTAACTCAAGTTTATTATTCAGGAGATTAAAGAACGGTCGGGTCAAGTCGGATACGAGGTATGGGACTTCGTCTCAATCTCCTTTCATTGAGGCATATTTTATTCTATACACAACTTTCTTTTATACGGTGTATAAACCCCTTTGACTTTTACATTTATTCAAAAGGAATAATTTTATATGAAGAATTTACTAAACGACAAAAGGGAATGTTTTGTCATACGTATGCGTCAACAACGACTTCTCCGCCGTCGTAACCGTTATTTGAGTTTCGGCTTCCTCTACAAGCCATACCTTCTTTTTAAAAGAAAAATAAATACCATGTTTTACATTTCTTTTATTTTAGTATTGCAAATCATTTTCATAATGTTTTTATATCAATATGTTGTATTGATATCTCGTGATTGAAATGTGGAAATTTTATGTTTCCTTTATGCATGTTTTATGTGATATGATTTTGTTATGGTTCATGGGCATTATTATGAAGACGGGTGGTTCCGTGATAAACTAAGGGCGGGTGAGCCCGTTATAGCTCTCCAATGCATTGGGTAACGCGAAGGAGTGAAACGTTAAGGTTTTCTCCAAAGAGATTTCAGGGAATATACTATGATGGGTATTCCAAACGTAACCAAGAGGGTTACTCCCTATGTAAGAATGTTATGAATGCCTCAAGTTACCTTTATGTCTTATGATATCTATGATTCATTCATGATTTTATGAGGTATGTTAAAGGGCATATGTTTTATGGGTAAAGTATGATTTCATTCTTATGTATATATGAACTCATGTTTCCTTTCCATGTTTTTTTATATAACCCATACTGAGTTTTTATGCTCATCCCAAGTTTTTGAAATGTTTTTCACAGGTCAAGGGAAAGGTACATGATAAGATGATAGAGTCAAGGATGTGTCATGAAATAATCCATGTTTTATTTTAAATGTGTTTCCATTGATGGGAATGAATAATACTATCTTTATGTAACCACTTTGTTTATATGTGGAATGTAATGCAAGTTATATGATCTAATTCTCTAAAACTCTAAACCTGAAAAGATCCTCAATTTGTAATCTTGTAATAACTCAAGATTAAGTAAGGTTTAAGGCTGGGGCCTTATAATTTTAAGAACCATTGATGAGACATAATACATATATTATAACCTGGTTCAACCATAAAAATGGTTTCATGACCAGACATGAAGGATTTAAAGAAAAATGAAATCACATTATCCACGATGTTGGTAATTTGACACATCACGGACAATGTTTTTTATTCCTTGAATAAGTGGGAGAGGATAAGAATAATTATGAGTAATTTTCCAAGAAAATTATAAAATCTAGAATATGCATTATTCTAAATAGCTCATTCTTCTTGGATAAGAGAGGGTCAGTAAAGAAGAAAAAGGAATCACGAAATAAAAGAAAACATTAGAAATTTCTCATGAAAATTCAGCAGCCTAACGACATCTCTTAAAATTTCATAAAAAAGTGTTTGATGAGAGAAGGGGAATATATCACCACTCATACATAAAATGGGCAGTAAGGAGGGATATTCAATGAAATAATCCAAAATAATCCAAAGGGAATGGTTTAGAATAATATAAAATGAAATAAAATAAAGAAAATAATAGAGTATGTTTACCTCTTGATCACTTCTCCTTGAGATCCTTCTTAAGGGCTTTGATTTTGGTCTTTTAGTGGGACCAGAAGCTCTAGGACGTGGGGAAGATAATTGGTAGGAGTATTGGGAAGAACATAGGCATAGATCAAGTCTTGATATGTGTGGGATGAAGCAGCGAGTGGGGGTGGTATTTATAGTGGAGGAGAGGGGGTATTTTTCATTATTTTAATCATTATTATAATATTTTTTCCCAAGAGTTTGAATAATTTTTGTTCATGTGACCTCAAATAGAAATAATGGCATGTGAGTTCGAACCAAGTTGCCTTTCATCACTTATGATGTCATAAATAGTGTATTATACTAATAATATGATTATTCGGTATTTTATCATATTTCACTACTCACTGGAAAATCATGAATTTCATAAATATCCCAAAAAATTTACCCTAACCATTTTTTGACGTGTAGAATTCAAGAATTAAGTAAATTTTTTGAAAACATTTTTCTAAATATTATTAATTTAATTTTTTTGTAAAAGCATACTTAATTCAAAAATTCACAATTCTAATTCTATTACTTCTATATCATGATGAAAAAATTAACAAAGTTGTTATTATATTAATGCCTTAAGAAAATAAAATAACAATAAAATTTACTATTCATTGGGGTCATATTACTATTAATATTACTATTCATAAGGGTATGTTACTATTTACCAAAAAACAAGTTGGTTCCAATAGACACCAAATAATATAATGAACACAATTGTGGATGATAGTTTCTTGAAATTCAAAAAATAGAAGTGGAAATGTTATGATTTAAAGAATAGTTATAAATATATACTTAAAACAAAGTTTCATTCATTTCAATTCATTTCTAAAGAAAAAATTAGATGTTATATTAACCATGTTTCCATTTTCTTCTATTCAATTGGTTTAATATGCCTTGAATGTTTTTTAATTTATTACCTTTTATTTCTTTTGACATAATAATCCAAAACATGTTCTTTTCATTAATTTTATTTTGACACATGTGTTAACCATATTTTCAAAGTTTTAAGTAATATAATTTTGATTCGATGAGCTATGAATTATTTCTAGAAAATATTTCATATATGTTGGGTAAATTATGAAAATAGTTTGTAATTTTTTATTATATCATATCTTATATTTTTACCATAAAAACATTTTCATTTATTTCATATTTCATGGAGTATATTTATTTTATTAGATTTTTAAAACTGAAATATCATTTATTTGAGTATTAATGTTTCATATTGGAATTTACTTTTTTATTTAGGGGTTTAACCACCATTATATTTTATCATAACTTATTATATAATATGTTTTGGAAATATAAGTTTTTAATGTAAAAATTTTTTATACTGTTTTTAATGTTTTATTTTTTTAGAGTTATAATTTCAAAGTATTCAAATAATCAATTCATAATAATATATTTTAATGGTTTCTCTATATTTACTATAAAAATTATATTCCATTTAACATGATATTTTATTGAATATTTTATGAAGTGAAATATTTTAAAATAATTAATATCACCTTTTCCAATGTAACTTTTAACTTCTATATGTAATATTTTATTTTACAACAATTTTAAAAATGTTTTCTTAATTCTCTTATATGTTTTACCCTTCATTTTACTTTTAATATTTAAATGTATATATATGTATGAGATTTATATTAATTTAACTATTCTCTAATAAATAAATATATTAATTATTGTTGTAGTGAGACACATGAAATTATTCAATATGATTCCTGATCACTTTTTGTGTGACATTTTTCAGATAATTCAATAGAAATAATATTTTTTATATCTGTAAAAGTCCATAAGAGTTTACTTTGTTCAACTAGGAATACATTTTTTTGAAACCGCCCTCCTTTTTTTCTATATGTATTATGTAATTCCATTATTTTTATTGTAATTCCCTATAACATAATTTGTCATTCATAATCATATTTAGTGCATAAATACATATTTTTCAAGCGGATTTCCAATTCCAATAAAAAAAATTTAATTCTATTTATTGAATGGTGCTCACCATTGTTCAATACATGAATTGATTTGGGAAATTATTTTATTAACCAAATACTCATCATCTTTATAGTTCAAATACCAAATACATTATTATCCAGATTGAAGTGTTTTTACATATAATGTCACTTGATGTCAGTGGATACCCATTTTCTTTTTGTGAGTTCCTTATTTTGTTTTATAATAAATTCATTTTCTTTCCATGGATTCATTATGATATGATTTTTTATGGAACACATTTGCATGATTAATCATTAAGTGAAAGGTGGGCTTTGTATAGACTTTTACTACATTGGAAAAATCATTACATATCTTATGATAATGTAAAAAAAAGAAGGTATTCTCAATAAAATATGGTAAAGATGTTGTTATTCACGAACTACTATTAAAAAGATTTGAGTGAAGTATGATACAAATAGGGAAATATGTGGGTGATTCCTAATGCACTAAGTGTAATTGTATTGTTACCTGATCTAATAAGTTTGTATTTATATGATTTCTATTGTTCCTTATTTCCATGGTATATTTATGTGTATTTTCTATTAAATCACATTTTTTTCCACTGTTTCCACAATATTTGTATTCGTGATTTTGAATAATTTTAGTATTTAGGTTATATTATTTGTTGGGTATAAAATTCTTACGTATCTTGATAATTACCATATTATCATCTTATATTCACTCATCATATTTCGTGTTTATTTCCTGTGTTAACACCTACTAATAAAATGTGTTGACCCCATTATTTTTTCACCTGGTCAATAAGATGAGTGTAAACTATGATATGACTAAAAGGGTGTCATGTGTGGTTCAATTAAAAGTAATTATGCACATGTTTTGTAAAAGTTTCTTCCCATGTAACTAGTCCTCAAATAATAATAACCATTATATTCTCTAGTTTCTTTTATTATTTGTGATATGGAATGATTATTCATATAAAACAATGAAATAAATGTGTTTATTTAACTTTAATAACATAAAAAATTTGGATTAAAATGAATATGAAATCCTAAATGTTGTCCAAAAGGAAATATAGAAGGATATATAACATTGAAGTAACATACATATATCATGGCCTAAGAATAATGAAATATGAGAAAATAATCATTATATGTTGAGAATAACATTTAATTTTTTCAAAATAGAGATATGTGGCATAAGATTAAGAAAAATATATTATAACATTTTGAACATAATTAACTATATTCATCTATTTTTCACAAGGTTTTTAACATTTCAAGACATAATCCGGTTTTTATATAGAGTTGATAACATAACTGAAGAACAATCACATGTATTAATAGTGTTTTGATCATATCTAAACAATAATAATGTCCTTGTATAATGTTGAGAACATAGATAAACATCAATCATATGCATAAATATAGTAGATAACATTGCTAATAAACAATTATATACATGAATATTGTTGTGAATATATCTAAAAAACAATCAAATATTTTCATAGAGTTTTCATCCTAAATAAGTAATAATCATGTAGAAACACGCACACACCATATTTATCTCATGGGACATAAATAATTTCCGAAATCATTAGCGAGATATTTAATAACCACCTACAATATAATATTAAAACATTATTATATAATCCATGTGAAATCAATCATTCATTATATCATACAAAAAATTGATAATAGATGGTATATGTAACATTTTAAAATGCTATAGTATATCATTTTGTAATTAATTATCTCATTTTATAACAAAAGATGAACCATCTAAAATAAATGCCTTATAATGTAATTTATAATATGGTCAAGAAAATTATCCATATGAGATATGTCTCTTTATATTGATAATAAAATAAATGCGAAATCCAAAAAATACTTTCATAAAACATAATTTATATTATTGTAATAATTTATGGTTATATTTCACTTTTGTAAATTAATTTTGAGAAGGTTATAAGGTAATTACTTAAATCATTTTTAAAAATTATCCAAAATACATGAATTTAGAAATTAAATAGAAATTAGTAAATTAAATTTGTAGTCAAAATTAAAAAAATACATGCAATAGATAATAAATAACAATTTAATATTTTTTTGGTTGTTTTTAGGAAGCCAAATCACTGAAATAGGTATAAATTTTCTTTTGAAAAGAGATAATGATAAATATAAATAAATAGTAAGATAAAAAAATTTCGTTAGAGAATAAGAATATTAAATTTAGTGATTACAATGAACAGGGAAAAATAAAAGAAATTTATAGATTATTAGCTGATAATTATTATGAAACACATCATATGTTAACAAAAATTAAATCAAACAATGAAGAATATTTTGAAATAATTATAAAAAATCTCTAAAGAGAGAGAAAATATCTTATTAAATATAGAAATAGATTATTATTAAAGAATTTTGAGAACATGGCCAATTAAGAATATGTAAGAATCAATGAAAAGAGATCATGTCACAAAAATCCTTTACATTTTGAGTGTGTTTTATTTTTAAATGAAACAATTTTAATAAATTTAGAATATAAATTACATTTGAAAACCATAAATACATAGAGTGGATGTTTCATAGAGAGAAAAAATGTTTATGGAAGTAAATTAACAAACAATGCAAATAATTTTAAAACAAATTATAAATCAAAAAAATGGGATTCAATAAATAAAAAACATCTCTCACATTGGTAATTATGAAGGATATAAAAAAGGAATGGGTAAACATGAAGTGTTCGTTTTAATACCATGGTTGTAAGGATAATTATGATATGATATTAAAAAAAGACAACATACACACCATAAAAATGAAAATTATTACATAATAAGAAGCATTTATCTAAAAATGAAAAAATGGGATAAAAAACACTTATCATTGATTTTTACTAGGTCAGATAAACTATAACATCATTGAATACTTGAATCTTCTCTGATAGAGCATCTGGAAAATGAGGGATTTCTAGTCCTCATTATGACTAGAGGTTACTAAATAAGAGTTTGGATTTTGATGGAGTTAATTAGGGTTGGGATTCAAAAGATAATTAATTGTAATAATTTTTTTTGGTGGGAAGAGGGGAGATACACTACTAGAAAAATGGATTATTATGATGGGTCATTTGTGATGTGGTCTCATCACAAATGACCTGTCATGGTAAACTGCGTCAGAAATATTATTTTTTACGATGGTCCGTCACAAAAAACAATTTGTTGTGAGGGGTTTCTGGCATATCACAAAACACCAAAGGCTTTTTTTAAGAATCTATTTGTGATGGCCCAGTAACATGTTGCAAATAGCCTCCCTATTTTTTAGCCTTTTGTGACGGTACATCACAATAAGCCCTAAAAATATAAAATAATTAACCTTTTTTGTGACCGACCGTCACAAATAGTGAATTAATTTAAAATATATATATTAAAAAATAAAATAATATTAATTTTAAAATAATATTAATATATATATATATAATAATAATAATTAAATAAAATTCTTTAGAAAATAATAAATATTACATAATACTATTATAAATAAAATAATATTCATAATATTCATAATATAAATTTAATTATATAATAATTAATTAATATAATTATATTATTATTATTATAAATGAAATAATAATTTTATTAATATAATAAAAACCTAATTATTCAGAAAAATATAAAAATATATTATTTAATAAATAATAAATATAATAAAAAATGAAATTAATAATAAAAAATATAATTTTAGAGACAATATAAAGCTCACATTACTTAAAATTGTAAACAGATAATATTAAAAAAATACATTCAAATGATTCATAATAAAATAAAATTACATCACAGATCTGGGGGAGGGTCATTTTGAGGAGCTAAAAGAGATGGTGTAGGTAAATCCATCCCAAAACTACAATTCAGGTGTCGCATGTACTCATTCTACACCTGCTCATGCTCCCACCACCATCAACACATATCATCTCACATCTTCTGCATCTACTGCTTTCGGAGTAACTCTTTCTACTACTACTGCCACCACGGACACATATCCTCCTACTGCCTATGCATTATCTCTATAAGATCACTCTAAGATCATATATGCTCCTGATACTATTCATGTGGTGATGATGTCCCTTCGTGAGATCCTCTCGAGCTGGATGTTGACATCAAAAGTGTTCCATAAAAACCCACAGGGGTCACTCAAGAGATGATACCAACAACTAATCATTTCTCAAAGCAATAAGGTGTTTCCTGCATCCATGCAATGTCATCAAATTGGGGCACTGGTCTGACCATCGATCCTCACCTGACTCTCAACACTTTTCTAAGACGTCGCAACCTTATATGACTACTTCAATTACAATTTATAATTATCACAGTTAAAATAATATTTGTATTTAAATTTAATACTCAAAAAAATATACTGACCACAATCTGATGTTGTCGAGCACCTCTAACATCCCCAATAGATGGATCACTACACATCCTACTATAAACTTTGTATTCCATAATATCAGGTTGTGTTACTTATTATATGAATTTAAAATAAACATTTTACATTTAATGTTATATAAAATATTTAAAAAATTATTTACCATATGTTCCCTATGTGTACTGAACATATGACTACCAGCTGAATGTGTCACCTCCTGTCTCCCCCAATTTTGTTGACCAACTGATGATCTTATCTGAAATAGCCTACTCAACCATTGTGTAGATAATCCATGCCAAACCTGAGATGAAATATAATCAGTTCTGTGGACGTGGCATTTCTCATCAAACTCCTGCACCCATTCTTTATTCATTTCTTTCAATTTTATATTATGAAAATAATGAGTGCAACGCATATGCACAGCTCCCTGACATGCCTTCCAAATAGGCTCACACATGCTCTCCTAAATGGAATACAATAAACCTTACATATAAATTATTATATCATGTTATTATTTAAATTATTTTCAAAATTATTATTAATTATTTATGTACTAGCCAATTATCGAACATACGCTGCTGAACATCGACAAGAATCTGATCCCATGACACCCATGAATCATAAAAATAATTGTGCAATATAGCGATCCTCTATCCAATAGCTATATATGTATAATGAATTGAAAAGAATAATACTTAATCAAACAATTATAATATATATAAATTAATGAATACTAACAAAAATTTACAGGTAATCATACCTATGCATGCATGGATCGAACCGAGGATGTGGACATCACTCGATTATAGGGTCGAGAATCATCATCTGGGAAAGACAACTATCCCTCCAGGTTCCACACAAAATTACCACTACTCTGAAGTTTGGATGATCTGACTTACTTCTCATCCAATGGTATATAACCATCCAGTGACATATAAAACAGATTGTCATCAATCTAAAACAAAAAACATTTTTTTAGAAAACAATTGAAAATAACTATTATATATAGATATATATTATATATTATTATAACAAGTATATAACTATGTCAATTTTCATCATCATCCTCATATTCACAGCTTTTGATTTCAATGTCTTAATCTTCCTCCTCAATATCATCAATTTCAATATTAGTTTCAGTTTCCTCATCTCTTATTATTTCAAATGTAGTTACAATATCATTAACATCATTGTCACTATCGGCCCTTAACTGTGTAGTGTAATCATTGATATATGGATCTCTTCCTATAAAATATATACTGAGAATAGTTTCATGAAAAATTTCATTTTCTTTCACTTCATGGGAACCACATTCACTATCTGTAAATTGATTCTCTCAAGATTTAATTTTTATTATGCTCCAGCAATCACCCAACTCACTTAATGCAACACAGTAATTTTCATAATAAATCTGGTTTTCCTTATAAGACAACAAAAATGGTTTATTTACTACAAGAAGACTTTTATATTTAATATCAATGATTCCATTGATCAGATGAACTCATAATCCTCCCTCAGTATCCAACTAATAATATTTAAAAATCGTTACATAATGTTGTCCTAGATAACATGCTTCAATGATTTCATCCATCATACTATAAAAGATAACTTCATTTTCTCTTTGATGAGATCCTCTCAAGGAAACACCACGATTCATTATTTTTTATTTCCCATACGAACATGTATGATATCGATAACCAATCACCAAATATGCATTATAATATTTAATGATATTGGATTGTGGGTTACTCAATAAAGACAATCGATTATCAATTTTATCACCATGTTGAGATACCTAAAAAGATATGAAATAATTGTCACCATAACTAGTAATAAATTTATTTTTTATGTGAAAAAAATTAATTTACATTACAAGTTTTTTAATTTAGTAGGGATTTTTTAAGACTTTCTTCAAGAGAAGCTGCTATAAATTATGGTTAATATTTCTTCATATTCTTTTCATATAATCTAAAAATAAAATAATATTAGTATACTATCATAAAAATTATAGAACTAGTGATAGGAGCACTTAGAGTAAGAATGGTTTCATTTCTTCACTGTTCAGTAAAATATATGTATGATATTTGTGATGTTCATTATCTTAAAGCTATCATTCATAAACTCCATCGAAGACATGTTTTGGATGCTTGAAAACTCATAATTTATTACCCATGTCATCATCTACATTTCCCTCATGAAAAATCATGTGGTTTAGTTTTGAGTGATATTCATATTGAATGTGATGAGATAAGAAAAAAATTAAATTTCTTCTTTCAAAAAAGCTTCTTCAATTAATAGATCAATTGATTGTTAGTTACATAATTTTTTTTTAAATTTCTACATGAATCTCTCAAGTTGGTACATCCATCGAAACTAAACTGGACCTACACATTTTGTTTCATATGCAAAATGTATTGTCAAATGATCCATTGTATCAAAAAAAACTTCGTTAGAAGATTTCTTCTAGTTAACATAAAATTAAAATGAAATCTTTTTTGCAGTATGCTTATGGAATCGTAGTCTTTGGTCAATGAAAAAATATCTCGAAAAATATATTATATGTAAATTAGTGCATCCCAAATAATTGGATTTAAAAAACCTCTTAATATAATTATCTTAATTATTTCCAGTAAAATATGATAATCATGGCTTTTAAATCCGATAATATTACCATTTCAGACACATCTTCCCAATTTGGATGCATAACCATCTGGAAGTATCAAATATACAATAAAATGAGAAAATAATAAATGAATATATTTAGATAGTGTATAATATTCTTCTGGATTCATTAACATATATGATATGACATATTCAAATAATCCATGTTCTGGTCACTTTAAAATTTGAGAGAGATCTAATCGTGACTTCACATTGTCTTTAGTCTTACCTGATGAATCTAAAATAGTAACAATCATATTATCAAAACATTTCTTCAAAATATGAATCACATCCAACATGTATTGGACCATCAAATTAGACCAATATAGAAAATTAAAAAAATGCTCCATTTTATCCATTTTTTCTCTTTTCCAAACCCATCAATATTTTGTTAGTTTATTTTTGGTCCAAATGTTATGGGAGGTAATAAAGAGTCAATTTATTTTTACTCTATACATGATATCACTGTTGGAGGCCCATATTTTTCAAACATTCCTTTTCTGAAATTATATTTATTTATTCAAAAAAGATGGTCAGTTGGAAGAAATTTGAGATGATAGTAAAAAAAACAAGGTTTTTTCCACTAACGAGAATAAAATCTTTATTGTATCTCATACAGTAGAAATATCATTTTTGGACCATGTGTACTCCAGAAAAATAACATGCCATAGGTTGGGAAGTCAGTAGTTTTCCACATCAATGCATCTATTAGTAGGAAGTTTTGTTTTCCAGTAACATCGTATGTACTAACAAAATTACAACCCAATGAATTTTACTCATCAATCAATGGCTTTAAATAAACATCGATATTATTTTTTTTATGACCTAAAATTATTATGGTCAAAAATATATACCACTCCTTCATCAACATCATTGGAGGTAAATTATACGAAATTATAAAGAGATTCCAACATGAATACTGACAACTATAATAACTAAATGGAGAGAAACTGATAACAGAATGACCCAATCCAATGTTTTACGCATGTAAAGAAAATGACAGATGCACTTGGTCAAAATGATTCCATGAATCACAATCAGAGGGATGATTTATAGTTGCACTATTTAAATGTTTGTTTTGTACCATGATATCAATAATTTTGTGTTTTGAGACATAAATAAATAAAGCAATCTGGGTGGGAGGGGGAAATATCTCACCTATTTCATAGGAACAAATCCATATGTACCCTTTTGAGATTATTTATCCTTTGAATTTCCATATGTAGGAAAACATTCCAACAATTCATATTCACCATAATATAAGTTATGGTAATTTGAACATGCATGAATATTCTAATAACCAAGACCTAGATTTTGAACCAGCCTCCAGCACTCATTGAAATTTGAAGGCAAAAAATTTCCTTCAGGTAGTAGTGTTTTTAATAAAGAGAATATGTGATGAAAACAACTATTTGACAATCCGTTATATGTTTAAATGGATATAAATTTAGCAAATTATTTAAACATTCTTATCTGGTAACTAGGATTTAAGTAATCCTTATAAGACCTCAAAAACTCAAATAAATTAGATGGTTCTTACTCAAGAGTTAAATTAATATCATACTGAGTTTCAGTTTATCGAATAGATGGAACATCCACATCATGTAATAAATTTTGAAACTATACTAGATTTGGAACCAAATTCTTAATATCTTCTCCAGAACTACATTCACCATGTTGAAAAAAAAACATAATCTGGTTTAAAATGTAAACAAAATAAATGACTTACATCATTGTCAATTGTATCAAACATCCTCAAGGTAATTTTTTTATAAGGAGTCTTAATTTTCCTTTCTAAATTTTTTTTATGATGAAAACGACAAGAAATCTTGAACTCCATCAATATATACAGGATTTAAAACAGAACTGTTTGGATTCCTGCGCTGAGTTATCTAATCATGATCATCTAGTAATGACTATTGTCGATTCCTCATTTTATATTTTTCTAATAAATATGACATAATTTGTTTTTTTATAATTAGATATATGATAAACACTATCCAAAAAAGATAAGACAATTAAATTCTCTTTTTGGGGAATTTTTAATAATTTATATTATTTTATAGTTATTTATAATATATTTTAGGGTTTTATACTAATATACACTCATTTATAAATATTTATACAAATTAAAACTAATTATTATTAATTTCATGTATTTTTTAATAATTATTGTTAATTACTAGTGGCCTAATTTCCAATGGATTGGGGAAAATATTTTTCCCAACGACTAATCCCCTTGCAAGTTTCTATGAATGAAAGCACTATGGAAAGTCCCCTCTAACATATGAATATCTATTTTTGTATGGATAAAGATGGAGAGTAGGGGGCTCATTGCTCTATTATCAATGATCTCGTGCATACGAAAATGAATATTTGTATATCAGAGTAGACTTTTCATAGTTATTTTTTAACAAAAAAGTTACAAGGGGATGAGTTGTCAGGAAAAAGAGCCTCTTTTGTCTAACATTTCCCCACTTTGAAAATTTCTCTTAATTAAATCACTGTGAAAAATCTGCTCTGATGTGTGTCCAAGAATATTTATCATATTGATTTTAGTGAAAGAATGTTGCAAGGAACTAAGGGGTCAATCAAAAGGAATGTCATCATTCTATTGGAAATTGTGTTGGTTTAACAGTGTACTTGAATTTATTATAATTTATTCCTATGTATTACAAATTATTGCTAATTATTTTTAATTATTTCAAATTGTTGCAAATTATTGCAAATTGTTGCTAATTATTTATAATTATTTGTAATTATTTCTAATTATTGCAAATTGTTGCTAATTATTAATAATTACTACAAATTATTACAAATTATTAAAATTTATTACTAATTATTACTATTTAATATTATTTATTATAATTTATTACTAATTAATTCATATTTATTACTAATTATTCTTATTTATTACTATTTATTAATATTTATTTCTATTGATTTCAATTGATTTCAATTTATTTCTAATTAAATCTAATTATTGCTAATTATTTTTAATTATTACTAATTATTGCTAATTATACCTATTTATTCCAATTTATACAATTTATTACTATCAATTTCTATTTATTACTATTTATTTCTTGTTATAATTGTTTATTCCAATTTATTCCAATTTACTCCAATTTATTGCAACTTGTTCCAAATTATTACTAATTATTACTAATTATTACTAATTATGACTAAAATTGTCTAATTATGACCATTTATTAGAATTTATTACAATTTATTAGAATTTATTACAATTTTTTACAATTTCTTACAATTTATTACAAGTTATTACAATTTATTCTAATTTATTCCTCTTTAATTATATTTATTCATATTTATTCCTATTTATTTCTTTTTTTTATTTAATGATAATAACTTCTAAATATTGTTAATTACTACTAGTTAATGCTAGTTACTAATATTTACAACTAATTACTGCTAATTACTACTAATTACTTCTAATTATAGCTGAATACTATTATCTATTAAAATTTATTACTAATTATAACTAATTATTACTAATTAATTATTATTTAATACTATTTATTCTTATTTCTTCCTATTTATTCTTATTTATTCCAATTTATTCTTTATTATTGATAGTTGTTGGTAATTACTGGTAATTATTGCTATTTTTTGCAATTTATTTCAAATAATATCTAATTATTATTAGTTATTACAATTATTACTATTTATTACTATTTACTACTATTTACTACTATATATTACTTTCTTTTTAATATTTATTACTATTTATTACTATTTATTACAATTTCTTACTGCTTATTACTATTTATTAATAATTATTACTATTTATTACTATTTATTATTATTGTTTACTAACTATTACAGATTATTACTAATTAATCTTTATTCCTAATTATTACTAATTATTACTAATTATTACTAAAATTACGAATTATTACTAATTATTACTATTTCTTACTATTTATTACTAATTATTACTAATTATTATTAATTATTACAATTCATTACAATTTATTACATTTTATTATAATTTATTACTAATTATTACGAATTATTACAATTTAGTTCTAATTATTAAAATTTATAAATAATTATTACTAATTATTACATTTTATTCCTAATTATTAAAATTTACAACTAATTATTACATTTTATTTCGAATTATTATAAATTATTACTAATTATTACTAATTATTACTAATTATTATTTATTATTACAATTTATTACAATTAATTAGTAATTATTAAAATTTATTAAAATTTATTAGTAATTATTACAATTTATTAGTAATTATTACAATTTATTACATTTTTTTTACAATTATTTCAATTAATTATTAATTATTAAAATTTATTTCTAACTATTAATAATTATTACTAATTATTAAAATCTATTACAATTAATTAGTAATTAATACAATTTATTAGTAATTATTAAAATATATTAAAATCTATTACAATTAATTGCTAATTATTACAATTTATTTCAATTTATTTGTAATTGTTATAATTTATTTTAATTTATTATTAATTATTATAATTTATGTCAATTTATTTTTAGTTATTATATTTTATTACTAATTATTACTAACTATTTTTAAATATTAATATTTATTAAAAATTATTACAATTTATTTCTATTTATTACGATTTATTACTAATTATTTGAATTTATTACGTATTAACAATTAGATATAACTATAAATAAAAATAAATACTAAAAAAATATGTAATACTAATTTAATTAATTGACATCTAATTAACAAAATTTATAAATAACTTAAAATAAAATAAAATGACTAAACCAAAAAATATATAAATACCTTAAAAATGAAGCTTTCGTAGTATTAAATTCACAAATAATACTCTGATTTGAAAGTATAAACTATGAAAAAATTTAAAAGAAAATTTTCCTGTAGAGATAGACATGGAGGTTGAGTAAAGAGTGAAATGAGATGAAAACGGATGAGGGTATATATATGTTAGATTATTTATGAAGGGGGAATTTGCGACGGGCTCCCCGTCGCAAATACCTTTACCGCCATTAATTGCATCGGGCCATTAAAAAGGCATTTGCAACGGGACTGAATGCAAATATCACATGCCGGAAAAGTATTTGCGACGAGGCATGTGACCCGTCTCAAATACAAAATATTGATGCTGGCTATTTGCGACTGGAATAGGGACCCATCACAAATAGACTTACCCGTTGTTCGGCATGTATTGCACATTAATCCTTTTGCAATGGGCCGTAATACCCCATCACAAATAACCATTATTTGTGACGGGGTAGACGGTCGCTCACAAATAACCCCTTTCGAAGGGTTATTTGTTATGGGCCCTTGACCCATCGCAAATAACTATTTTTCCCATAGTGATATTTTTATAGGTGAAACTGAGTTGATCTTTTTCCAATACCCATACATTAATAAGTAATGAATTTAATTTTTCATAATAAATGTATTAAAATGAGAATTGGGATTGAGATAAAAAATATAATTTTGATGGTTTCCTTATACATAAATTCATATATAACATTTTAATTTTTTAGGCCTTTTCCACTTAATTAAGCATGTTTATGACGGTTTTTCTTTTAGTGTATTTGCATAATGTTTTTGAAGGTAACTAATTATTATGTATATAAATAAGTGTGAATATGTCACCTAATTTTCACATTCTAATTCCAAATTTGAAAACCATTTTTTTAGATTCTATTTCTAAAGGGAATAAAACTTCAATTTTAACATAAGAAGATGTAACATATAAAAAAATGTTAAGAAATGTATTATTTTAAACATAAATATAATTTTTTTCTTATTAAAATCCATTTTGACTAAAATTATATGATTTTTTTTAATTTATTCATTATATTATTGATTAATCTAATTAAAAACATTATTTAGTGTTGATAAATTCCATTTATTAAAATATAATTAAATAATACAATTAAAAACTATTAATGGAAAAGATATCTTTTAGAACAATGTTATCATTATTACTAATTAATTAATAGTAAATGAAAGAATTTATATTCAGTTATATATATATAAATGAAATATTATATAAAAATTCATACTCCAAATATGATAAATTTAAATTTTTTATTGAAATATAAAACATTTGATAATAGTCATTCTATTAAATAGATTTTTTTTAATTTGGACATGAATTAATTAATTATTCTTTGTTTTATCTAATTAATTAGTTATTATATGATAATAATATATTATACTAATCATTCCATGAATTTTTTAAATTTATTTTATTGATATCATTCTTTTTTAATTAAAATATTTGATAAAAAACAATTCACCAAATTAGTTTCTTTATAATCAATGGTATTTTTACTAGTGAATTAGGATAATTTATTATAAATAAAAGAAATTGTTATATTGAAACCAAATTATTTAATATGAAAATGAAATTTTTTTAGAATCTAAATAAAAATTAAATACATTATCTAAAACAAAAGATTCTAAACTGGTTAAATGATTACTCTTGTTGTACCCAATAACTATACACCCATTAACAATAAAAACATGATAACTATTTTTCCTTGATTAAATCTTATGAATTCATCAAATTATATGTTAACATATAAAACCTCCCATTTTGATAGTTTTTATATTATAAAAATTTGGGTACAATTGTAAAAGGAGCACACACGCATGGAAGAAAATTACATTAAATCTCAAGCTCGGGGACTTGACCCCGTGACCTTCCCCTCACCCCCCCAAACCCTAACCACCCCACCACCAACGATGGGGCATTTTTATATTATATTTTATAATAATGTTTCCCCTTTCATGATGTTTTTCATCATTATAGGTTTTGTTATACTAATTGTGATTCTCATGTTTTGAGATGTTTGGAGGGATTTTCTAGATATAAAAATATCATTATTCTCTATTTAAAGTAGAATTTTAATTTATAGAAATTCATTATATGTAATCATCCATGGTATATAGTACATGGTTTCATATGATGTTTTTATAATTCTCCATTTTTAGTGAACAATATATCATTAGTTTGATTCATTTCATGTATAGATTACTTCATACTCATGAACAAGATTATTAATGGTATATAGAAACATTATTATGATTGATAGAAATATATTTAAATGATTATAAATATATCCTAAAAACAATGGTGCTAAAGGATGTGATAAAGATTTGGTTAAATGTCACCATAAATAAAACTCAAATGAGGAGTTGTTTGGTCTAAAATCATCAAGGAAACTAACCTATATAAACTAAAACTAAAGTGAAGTAATTACTAAAACTATATAATTCAATAATTTTTAGATTATTTGGATATAAGGGGACATAATACTGGAATGATATATAAAATTTTGGAAATAATTTAATTCCATTTGCGAGAGAGAGAATATCAGAAACTAAATAGTTCCTTCATGGGATAATTCAATTTTCACAAAAAAGATAAATCCAAAGAGAAAAACTATTAATTTTAATGAGAATGAAGAAAAATATTATTATTATAGTGAAGTGTGACCTTATTTATTAACCAATCATTTTCCACAACTTTTAAATGTAATAAAAGCATAATAAATGTAGGAAAAATTCTGAAAATGAGGTGAGTCTTCATTATCTTATTTAAAATATAAATATATTAAGTAATGTATTCCCAAGAAGACCAAGAATAATTCTTAACCAAGGAGAGGATATCTCTTATACCAAGGGAGAAGTGGGAATACCTTGTACCATTGGAAAAAAAATCCATGAAATTCATTATTGATGGAGGCAAGACTATGCGATGATGAAGATGACCAATCTATAAAAGAAACAGGAGGATTTTTTGGTGTCGGAAAATCATGATAAACTAGGTGCGTGGTCAAACAAATTTGACCATTATTTTGTGGAATACAAGTCTTTTTAGAATAATATATTTTAAATAGAGTTAAAAATATTTAAAATAAATTATTAGTAAAGTGAAAAAGTGAAATAAGTAATTTTTCATAATGAAATAAAATTTTGTGAGACTTATTCAAATGGTAATTACAGAAAAACTCATGATTAATTGTTTTGATTTTTAAAAAATCTACACATCTCTCAAAAGATCGTATAGGCCTATTATTATCATTCAAATGAACACTGTACATGAAGAATATATCAGTAAAAGGACAATAATATATACTATACATATTAAGTAAGGAAATTACATTGAAATATGATTTGAAATGTCATAAGGAAACCCTGATTACCAATGAGAATAATACCTTGAAGCTATCAAAATAAAGCATGAACAGTTCACGAAAACCTATAGTGGGAAAGGTAAGATTATCGTGGTTGATAATCAACACTCTAACTTGATAGACTCGCTAACATATAATAAAATAACCAACATTGTTACCATGTATTTTTGTCTTCATTTGTTTTGGTAATTGGAGGTGACACGTGTAGATGATGATATTTATTAATTTCTTGATTACCATAAAATTGGAATATTTCATAGTTACATATTTATTTTGGAGGAATCTTGATGAATCCTTTTAACATTACATATTATATCAAAAGAATATGATTGTAGTAATCATTTATGAATATTATTCTTGATGAATAATGATAGAGTGCTTCTCATGAAGGGTTATTGAGTAGAAGAGTAGGATTCATTAAATATCCAATTTCATGGGGGATATGGAATTATGGATAGTATTGAAATAAATTTGATATTAATGGATGAATATCACACATTCAAATCATTGATTTTAGTATATAAAATCTAATTTTTTTGTGGAGTGGGTGTATTCTAATATTTTATTGGAAGATACATTCTTCCACTTGAATATTTTTTTTGATGAGATGAGGGCATTCTATAAATTCCCTATAAAATATAATTTAATATCCCCATGAAAAACAACTCATAGTCGATATGACCTTAATAATAGTTTAATTTATATCTTTTTTCACGATTAGCCAATCTTGTTTTCTACACTAAGATATCTAATGTATAATAGAGTTTATTATTTTTTAGATTATTTAAAATTGAAATATTATTATATAATTCTTTCATGTAAATTAGGAAATAACAGACAAAATAAGTGTGGATAAAAATGGTGATACGATTGAATATCAATTCATTATTGAATGATGAAATGATTAATAAATTCCTTAATCCTTGGACCTTTACATTAAATATCAATATGGTGGAGAGTTATATGGATTTTTAATTTCAAGTGAGAACAAATTTTATTTGTAATGAAAATAAATCCAAAGGTATAAGTTGAATTACATAATTTGATTACATCAAATTGAGTTTCAATTTCAACATTTGTTTTCAATATATCAATAGTGATTAATATCAAAATATGGTGATTTTTATTGTTGAGGAACAACCATATAATGAAATTTCAATTGATTAAAAAGTAACATAGAGTTACTATGAATCAATTTATTATGGGGAATTTTTATATTGGATATATTTATTAATATCCATGTATATGTTTTTGAGGAGAATAAATCAATGGATTTAGATATTGATTTCTGGTAAGAAACATAAAAATAAAATGATTATTGATTTGATCATAATATGAATTGAATAAGTTGATTGGTGTAGGAAGAACTAACTAAAATTTTTTCTTTTTGAATTTGAAATGTTGGCTAATGAAAATCATAAACAAATGTGATTAATTTAGTATAAAGGCTAGAAAAAATGTGGAAAACCCATCATAGGATTATGAAGTATAAATACTTGTGTATTTAATTGAGATTATATATTGGATGATAATTGGGTATTTCTAACATGATGATGTAACTGATGAGGCAATCAAGGATTAGGGAAATACTGAAGATGAGTTCCCATATGTGGTAAGGCATTACAAATGATATTGAATATATTTTGGAATATTATGATAATTTCTAATCCCTTTTATATTTTTTTGATAAATTAGAGTTATTGGGGAATATTTGAGAATATTGTTTGTCATTAGAGGATTTATAAAGGATCGTCAATTTTGTGATGGACATGAAGAGTAAAAAAATGCTATAGAATACATTAAATAAACTATAAAAAATATTTTATGGATTCCTAGAATATGATACCAAAATTTTAAAATTCTATATCCTTGATGTTATATATAAGATTTCATAAAATGATATGTAAATGTAACACCATTAGTTTTCTATGTATCCAAATGTAACTTTAAAATGCAGATTAACACATAATTGTAATTCAAACTATTATAAATGGATATACAATAAATTCAATAATATTATTAGGATAGAGAAGTGTTAATTCCTCAATATATAAGTTATTATTGATGGAATTCTGAAAAATGGACCAATCTTCAATGTGATACAAAAAAGTTAATGTGAGATATGTAAGAGTATCATTGAGATAAAGTATAACAATTTGAAAAAATTCTTCATCTTCACATGGATATTTAAGTTTAAATTTATATATATTGTTAATACATAACGCTCAGTTTTGGGATAAGTTAAGGTCTTCGGATGAATATGTAATAATTTCATAAAAAAATGTTTTTTTATATATAATTTTTTAAATTCCTTGGACCTAACATAGATAAATTAGAGAAATATTTTCTTATTTAATGGTTATAGGGATGATATGTAATGAATAATATTGATTAAGCTGAAAATCATATGATATAATGTCATTATATCATAATAAAAAATACCAAAAAATTACCTATTTAGAGAAAATGTGAGATTTCTATAGATTTAAATATGAGGATGCCCTTCTAGTATCCAATTATATAGTATTAAGATAAATTGAGGAGCTGTGATTATATTTGAGAATAAATGATGTGATAATTGATGAGTATGTTTTCTGTGATGAGGGACTCAATTATAGGATGATATATACGACATAATAAGAATTATCATTATAAAATACCATCCAAATATGGTTCTATGAATTGAAATGTTATCTCACCATGAATGTAAGACCATAAAATTTTGAATCATGAATAAATATTCAATGTAGATAATTGCATAGTGAATGTTTCACAACATTTTATCATACAAATTTGTAAATTTTCCATATATAAAAACTTGTGAGTTGAAAATATTTTGATAATTTTGTATATCATATTAATATTAATCCGAGTTTAATAGAGATATAATTTTATTTAAAATATGTATTTTCATTACAAATATATTTAGTGAATAAAATTAATATTATTTTTTTCTAAAATTAATGTATAAACTTATTATCCAAAATATTTTTATGAGAAAATAAATCATAAATAAAGAAGAATAAAAGTATATATGATAAATTAAGGATAATAAATGATTTATTCCTATAGAATATCCTTGTATTAAAGGTAGTGAAAAGAAAATGATATTCTAAATAAAATATTAAATTATTCCAGGAATAATAAAAATGACAGAAGAATATGGTTATGATAAGATGGATAATTAAGTGGTTAAGTCCAACATTTTGATTCCTCTATATCATAGAAGAATGAGGTCGATAAGAATCAATTAATAGATGTGGAAATAATTAAATTACTTAATATATCATCAATTAATCTAAATAATAAGGAAAAAGAAGAAGATTGAATTTGATTTGAGTATAGTAAACCGATATTTATTGTCACACCTGGATATTATTTTATATATAAATTTTATTAACTAATATAAATTTTTCATTCAACTGTGTTTTGAGTGTTTTGGGCAGAATTTTTCAGTTTTTTGTAGCTTTTATTCAATTTCACTGTTTGTGTGCATGTTTTAGGGGATACTATATCACTATCCTCACATAAGGGAATCTCTAGTTCTTTTTTGTTTTATGGTTTATCTTTACAAATATCACAGAATTATATCCAAACCAAGAAAAATATAGTAGAAATTTTGTGATATATTGGGTGTATAAGGGAATTACTATATAACTTGTGCAAGGTTATTTTAAACCTTTTGGAAAAAATATAACGTTTTTTTACAATTTTTCTAGAGGTGTTTTTTATATTTAACCCATAGATATCTGAATTGTGTATAAAAATCATGTGACATGTCAAGCTCAATAAAAATATGAAATTAATTTCCAAACACTATCTAGATTTACCCTAAAGTCACATCCTCTCATAACCCATTAAACTCCCAGGGTTTTTAGTCCTTTCCCATTGGTTTCCTCTTCTTCTATGGTGCTTCCATGGAATTTAATTAATGATTTTTTCAAGTTTTTATAATATTAAATTCAATAAACTTGTCTCTCTCCCTTTTTATCTTTTATCCCTTTCTCTTCTATCAAAAAAATGGTATTATGGACTAGGGTTCCTCTTCGGTCATTTTTTATAGACGGATTGGTTGTTTAATGGGTCCTGATGGTATTTTAGGAATATAACAAGCATTGTTTTGGTGGTTATCACCATGGGTCATTAAAGTTACATTGTTGATGTAGGTTTCTCAAATATTGTGCATTTAAATTTGATTTTATTGAAACCATGAATGCTTTAACCCTCATTTAGGACTCCTTTGAGATTATAGTAAATATATATAATGGTCGTTTTCTTATGGATGTTTATTTATGTTCATTTAAATTCCAATAACCTAATTTGTATTAATAAATCACACATACTGATTATATTAATGTATTAAGAGTCACATTATGATATCTATTGTTTGTAAAAAATGGGTTAAATGTTTTTCTAAAGAGTTTTGTTTCTTTCCTTGAATGTTGGAATTAATTATAAATTGATTATGTGATTTGGTTTTTATATAGGTATATTTTGAACTAAAATAGTGAATGATGCTTCCGTGGACCTATTGCAACTTTCTAAAAATGTATTATAAATATGAATGGTCCATTTCATTTTTATAAATGTTTTATTTCATAAAAAATATGTACTTTTTCTATAAGAAGAAATATTTTCCAATATTGACTTTCTTTAAGAAAAGAGGGGTCACTTCTATGAGTGGTGTATGGGGATAGGATTGTTTTATGTTTCTAACATAGTATCATTTCTATTTTTCATTATTTGATGGCTCACCAAAATTTTATACACCAAAGAATATAATATATAAATAAATTGGATTTCAAGGTATATATAGTTCAGTAATTTATTATTATTCTCTATCTAGTGAAATCGAGTAAACCTTTTCTTTTTATTTATGAGTTTTTACATCTGGTAATCTTGGAAATGTAATACCTGGTGTCAAGGCATTTGTGTTACATCAGGAACACCAATTATAATGTATTACATTGTGTATTATGATAGATGTTTCAAAATATTCTTGTTAATCCATTGATATTAATTATTGATTATTTCTTTATGGTTGCAAAAATGTTATTTTTCATTTTTTGCATAATATTTGTTTTTTTATTCATCATCCATTTCTATTAATTTTGGTACATTTTTAATGGAGTCAAATGTTGTAATTAATTAGATGGTGTTTGGAATGAATTATTTTAACAAATAATATTTTTTATTTAATAGGTATAAATTATTGGATAATTTTTTACACTCAAGACTTTCTATGTTTTAATTTGAATAATTTTTCATAAGTGACCACATATTACTAGTTTTTAAAACAATTTGTATAACAACCCATACTTTACATACATTGTTATTACTTCATAATTAAAGCACACTTATTACAACATATAACAAAACCAGGAAAGGACCGTATAGGTATAGTGTCTTTATAAACTGGGAAACATAAACAACTGGTTCATAAAGCGTCTACACTATCTCCCATTTATATCATCATATCTATAGTTTCTTTTGGCATATCTTACTTAATAACCTTCTTCCTAACTTGGGGAAAGAAAACATACAAAAAGGGTGATGTCAAATTCTCAGTAAGGGTAAACAAAAGAAATATCAATCACATCATATACATAAGAACATAACTTTTGGAAATCTTAACCTACAAAAGAAATCATAATGTCATAACATGGGATATATCATAGTAGTGAAATGTAATCCCAATAATCATCACTTAAAACATGAAACTTTGTGTCATACACACATAATCATAGATAATCGTTTCTTATTAGTCAAGTCTCATTGCCAAGACTATCCTAGTGTACAAAGTCCATTTCTGAACCGAGTTCACTCCTCGTTTCAGTCCGGTTTCACTGAACCGGTTTAACCTACTGTTCCAGCCATGTCTATCTCATGAGATATAAAATCTTTACCCAATGAATTTGTGGGAGATATAGGTCCCACCCATCTCATAATGATACCATTCTTATTTGTGCCACAAAATCATAAACCATACATCATTGCATAACCCATGTAAAAAATGGGAATTTTAAACATCATGCCATCATAACAAAATCCATATAAGATAAAAGGACATCATAAAAAAAATTCCATTATAACATAATCAAATCAATGTAAAAATAGGGATATAAACAGAACCCTATATTATCTTAGATGGAAAATAATTTTGATAAAACACTTGAAATCCATTCTTGAGGAAAATATCCATTCTACTTTAAAAAACATTTTTCCTTTCTTAACATGTCATACAATTTTAAACTAAAATAAGTTGATTAAAAATAAACATGAAAACTTGTAAAGGAAGCTTCATGGAAATAGTGTTTTAAAAATCCATTCATGCCGTATAAGTTAAAAAAACATTCTTCTCGTACTTTTGTCGGAAAAGTCAAAAAGTACCTCGTACATAAAACGACAAAAGATTCCTTTCATATCTTTTACTAAAAACTCACCGAAGCGTAAAATTTGATTTAAAAAATTGTAGGTGGATTGAAATAGTATTACATATTGAGGAAACATGGATGTGGATGATAAAATACACCCCAGTATCTTTCAAAGTATAAACAATCTCGGATAAAAATGAGATTGTGATATTTCCCTTACCTTAGGTCTGATATGCTTTGTACCTGTCCGAACCTCCTGTATAATGATTTAAATAATGTTATTGACTTATTTAAGAATCATACTCATTGTTATGATATCACATATGGTCATATTATTAGCTTCTTATTAGTAATATTTCATTACAACTTGTTATTCGGGTGTTTATTACTTTTTGTTCTTATGCATGTTTTGTCAAATAAATTCTTATTCTTCTATTTAGGTTATAGATACCTCATTTCCATAATGTTATTAGTATAATATATATCATATT
The DNA here is from genome assembly GCA_963277665.1 of Viscum album. NCBI lineage: Eukaryota > Viridiplantae > Streptophyta > Magnoliopsida > Santalales > Viscaceae > Viscum > Viscum album. The sequence goes on from OY728127.1 coordinate 1,009,492,301, forward strand.
AATTCATTCAATTCATTTATATAATTATTATGCAATGAAGATCATGTAGAACGAGTCACATCACATCGTGGAGACGGTATTCCGTACGTACGCACGAGCGATGATATCGTTCCCATGATCATGGAATTGTATTGGAGTGTATGTATACTATTTCAGAATCAATATAAATTTACAATAATCATATATAGTCATTATTTACACCATTATACCCATCCAAGTAAGGTGGTGGTGGAAAATAGATTACACCACGGCGTGGAGACGGTATTCCGTACGTACGCACGCACGGTGATTTCATTTTCCGTAGGATGGATAGATGGTGAAATAGGGTTTTTTCGTACCTATAATAACATATCAGTATATGGGTGATACTGATTTTATTACTTCATATTGAAACAACTAAAGAAGAAGAAGTGGAAGAAGAAATAAAGATGAACGAATCGGTAACGGACATTACCTATTCTTCCAAGTTCTTCTTTGAGACCTCCATTTAGGGCACTAAAATTGGTCTTTGAAGATGACCAGGACCTCTAGGATGTATCTAGGGAAGTGGAGAGGAGAATGAGTAAGGGTTTGGCCGAGCATGAAGGCTCAATGTGGTGTGAGGAAGAGGGGGAGGAGGTTCCCTTTTATAAGGGAGGAGAGGGGCTCCTTTGGAAAAACAAAAAATATTATTTTATTATAAAGTCATGTTCGGTTTTAAATAGATCCAAATTTATTTATTTAGAAGATAAGGTGGGAATGGGTCTAAATCCTCTCATCCAATAGAATTTATACATGTTTAGGTTCCTATTTTAACCTTATCATTTAGATTTAACATTAAGTTAAATAATTTGACTTTTACCGTGTCTTCTTTTGTTCTTATACTATAAGGATAATAAACTTTCTATAAGCATCCAAACGAACCCAAAGTTGTTTAGTATAAATATATATAACCTTATCTAAGTCATTTGGCTGAACTTTAGAATTTTCTGAATAAAATAACAATTAATAATATAATACTTCTTTTAGAAACTATTTTATGTCAATTATGACACTATTTAGTAATTGATTTTTGCGAAAATCATAAGTGAATGATTAGTTCGAACAAAGTTAATTAAATCAATAAAACATGTCCTATTAAACTAGAAAATTATTTTAATTCATAAAAAGTCTCAAATTACTTTTATTTTGGTTTTTATAACATCAATTATGTCAATATTTCATTAATAAGATAATTACTGCATCATCTTTATGTCATAAATAAATTAAATTATTTAATGTCTAAAAATTACAAATAAAATACCATTATGTAGGAAATATTTTTATATTTCTAATGAATATTTATAGACGAATTTATCTTTTGTATAACCATATATTAAAAATTATTTACTTATTAATCATTGATTTTAAATATTTTAACCCTTCTTTAAATAAATTAATAATAAATGTCCTAATCTAATCCATGTGGGCCTAAATGGTCATATTTTGTTCCTAAGTTTGTTTTTGGTCGAATTAAACTTATCCAATAGAATTAGGACATGTGTTAGGGTAATAAGAATATCATTTTTACCCTTAATTACCCTATTTACTTTTAACCGTGGTAAATAAAAGTAAAAAGTTACTATTCACTAAAAATTAGTTTCACCTCATTGAACCACATTTTACTTACAAACATCAACCGTGTCTCTCAAATTTTTGAAACTCCACTCACAGAAGCTGTAAAATTATGTTTTATGAAAAATTCAGTTTTTTTAACTACCACTTAGGGGATTCACTATTCATAAAAATTGAATGTTTTCAGAAAAATACCAAAATTTCACCCTAGGCTAATTTCGATATTCCGAATCCAAAAATTAACTCCATTTTGAAAAATAAAATTTATAAAATTTCGAAAAGTGGTTATTACTGTTCATAATGGCTAGTTTAAATAATATTTTAATAGCATATCATTGTTTAGTTAAACTCGGTATTGCGTACGACACAAGCTATCGAGGAAGGACGCAGTTGCGTGTAATGCAAGCCAAACTAGTGTTGTGTGTAGTGAAATATTTATCTGATGATTTATATAACATAAAAAAAATATTTCTCATAAAAGTATCAGGTGTTACAATTTGAATGATTTAATTTATATTTACAATTTAAACCTATAATTATATTTATTTTTTAAAAGGATATACATGTTGTTTTGGGAGGATGGAATGGAATTTCTTTATCATTCTTATCGTATTATAGGTCCAGTGTTGTTTATAGTTAGATACTAATTTTTTCTTCTTTTTCATAGTTCTAGAACATTTTAGGATTCAAGTGATGGTGATTAACTTGTTTCAAAGTGATGGGTAGTGGTTTTTTTAATTATCACATAATCTATCGTGAAATGTATTCTTTATGATTTATTCTTTCTTGTTTCTTGTTTTATGTTGTATTTGTATTATTAATTCAGATTAAATTTCCCTTGGGATGATTTAGATGTGCTCTATAGTTTTTTTATTAACTATGAATTTTAAAATTATATTTCTGAATTTTATTTTCAAGATTTTGTTATATTCTATGTATATCATATGTTCAGAATCTCAAATCATGTATTGGTTATAGTATTCCTCTCCATATAATGTCAAGAAATATTTTTATTTTTATAGTCAAAACCATTTCGAAGTGTGATATATTGATGCCTAGACACTGGTTGTGAGCCCATCGAGATCATGAACACCGTTTGAGAGTAGAGTTGATTTGGGTTAGGTGATAAGTTTTGTGATCCTTGGTTGGTTAAATAAAAATGGCTTCATAGCCTACATTCATAAGAGGGATAAGGTTCTAAAGTCTCCCTTGTTATGTAATGTTTTTTCTAGTCGAGAGATAGGTCTTTTAGAAATTGATACATTTTTCATAATTAGGTGTTTGATTATGATGAATTTAGAAAACTCTTTAGTTGAAAATTTTTATTAGAAGATTATCCCCCATATCTATCTTTTGAATGGTTATTTTCAAGTTTTCAGGGCTTTTTTAGAAGTATTAATGTATTTTATTGAGATTTTATGTGTTTTTAGTGAAGATAAATTATTTGAATAGAAATTTGGAAGGAATAACATTGGTGAATGATTACTATTTATGGGTTTTCAAAATTCTAAAATTCTTTCATATATAGAACTAGAAATATTCATGTGGGACTCAAATAGTATTCCAAACTATGTGGTCAATCCATGCATATTACTGAATTTTATAGATTTCAATGTTTTGGTTGTTTATGGTCTACGTTGTTTTAGTGATATAAATTTTCATTCATTTATGATGAATTGAAATATGTTTCACAGAATACTTGTACTTTTTTATGATGAGGAAATTTATAATTTTGAAATGAAATCCTAGGTGCTATTTTTGAAGGGAATCTAATTTTTTTCATGATATTGCATAAAACGTATTGAAAAATTTCATGGATGGTATATATAAATTAAGAGATAATGTATAAATTTTTTGATATATAAAAGTTTTCAAAAATTGATTATATATTTTAAAAAATTAAAATGGAGTGTGTATTTGGTTATTCTATATTCGGAATAAAATAAAACATGTGAATTGTGTTTAGGGACACTCATGGGGAGTTTCATAAAACCCCTTTTTTATTTATTCGAATGGTTTTGATTTGGGGATATTTTTTAAATATAATTTTAAATGCATGAATATTATATTTGGTTTATTATTATATTATAGTCAATTTTGGGGAAAATGGAAATGTTTTTTATTCTTTTAAATTATTTGAAAATTTCAATTGAATATTATAGGTTTTGTGATGATATATTAATTAAAAGGATTATTTGAATGAATACGACCTCTTTAAAATGATAATGTTTTATTTTAATATATTAATAACTGATGGTCTTATTTACGGTTTTGTGGACGGTTACATTTTCATGAAAATGATCCCTAATACTCTCTATTATTTCATGGTTGTTTTATTTCCTCCATATCCATATTTCTCATTCCCATCAATGTTCATATAATATGAGAGTCTAATTATGGGTTATTATTGGTGGCCTACAATTATTATTTGTTTTTTTAATTTGATGTTTTATTATACAAATTTACAATGTTTGTTTTCAACAAATTATTTTTATGAAGTATAATGAATTTTAATTTAAGGATAGTATGATTTATCAAGTAATCCAAGAATGTGATTATAAAAAAATAAATCCATTTCATTAGGGTCAAGATATAATTTGGAGGATATCGTCGCATTATGGGTGGTAGAATATAATAGAAAAAACTAGTTTGAAAGTACTGTATGATCAATAGCTTACTAATAACTCAATACTGATATTTAAGATAATTTTTATAAAACATTGAAATATTATTATATAAATTATACCATTATAAACATGATATTAAACTTTTGTTTGTGAATAAGAGTATTTGAATAATGAAATAAATATATAAATTACCCACTGAATTCAAATGTATTGATTAATTTAGAGTAAATAAGTGCACGTTTTTATTTAATGACTTTTTTAATTTAAAAATACTTAATCTACAAATATTATTTTCATTGTCCATTATGAGTATATATTATAATTAATTTTCACAACATTTAGAAATTTTATTTTATAAGAGTATATTATTTTTTAAATCATTATATTAGAATTAGAAAATGGTGAAATATTGGGATTTTAAAAAGATTAAAAAATTTAGTGAATAATGAAAAACACTAATTTATTAAAATAATTACATTTCCATTATAGTGTTTACAAAGTACTTATTTTATTAATTTATTTAAAATTTTCAATAGTCTCTTTTTATAAATATATTAATTTAATGCTACGGTAATAGAAATTATTATTAACATTTTTATAATAAAAATTATATATAAAAATACATTTTTTGAAAAATATTTCATATTTATTTGGGGATTATTTTAAAATTAATTTATTAAACTTATTGGAATTTAATTTTATGACATATAATTAATTTTTGGATTCATTAATTTCATTTAATTCAAAGTATTTTTTTTATTTTACAACAATGATAACATTTTTCATATTAAAAAAAACTTGACATTTTTGTGAAATATTTTATTTTTATATTATACCAAATACATAAACATGATATAAAAATATATAAAATTTATGGAAAGAATAATGTATAAAAATTAAATAAATATATAATAAATATAAATCCAAAAAGTATATATTAATAATTATTTCTTGATAAACAGGAAAATCATTTTCAATACTGGTGAAATGATTTCACAACATTGGAAAAGATTAATTTGGTGTCCTAAATATAATATTTGAAAATGAAGAATAATTTGTATGACTTAATTAGTAAATGTGATTTTTAATTTAATATTTATTCTGATATTTATTAATATTATAGTTATATAACACTAAATTTATGAAAATTCTATTTGTAGTGCTTTAGTAATGAATTAAAAGGTCAAAACACATTGAATTAATTATCCTGATATATATACAAAAATATATATGTGTTGACTGAATAAAATTATTTTTTATAACATTCTAAGTTAATTTTTATAATGGTAATTTATTTTTTCTTTTCACTAATTTAATAATTACCCAAAATTCTTACACAACACTAATATAATTGTTCCATAGGTTGTAGAAAAACCAATGTAAATGATTTTAACAACATAAAACTTATTATTTTTTGATTAATTATGGTTTAAAAAATTATTATTATAAATATTGTATAATTTATCATTAAAGTGTATAGATTCTATTTCAATACTGGTATTTTTTCTTTAAAGTTAAATTTTTATTAGTGATTCAAATTTATTTAATGAGAGATTATGTAAAATTAATTTTTTTAAAGATTTAAAAATAATTAATATACTTAAAGGGGAAAATGGTTATGATATATGGTAAAACATTTCCTATATTGAACATATTTGAGCCAATCTTATACTTAAAATTAAATTTATATCCTATTAGAATTTAAAAGTTGATACCATGGTTAATGAAAAAATTGGTAGACAATTGAGTTTAACATAATGATAATTTATTAAATTACACATAGAATATCTATATTTTATTAGATAAAATTATTTAATCTTAAACATTATTATCTTCTATATTTTGTTAACATTATACCACTACAACATTAAAATTAATTTATTATTTGTAAATATTTTAATTAATTCTAAGTGTATCCTTTGTTTCACTGTAAAAGGACACCACCCCTCTTATATTATTCTCAGAACCTTGATATTATATTACGACAGTTCCAGGGGGATAGAAATACAATGAAATCATTACAAAAATTCAACAGGGAAGTTCATAGTGCGACTCAACCCCGAGACCACATCGAGACCTTGTTGGTTCATTACCATAGAGTGGAAGCCTAGGGGATCCACCATGAGCATAATATTTGGACGATAAGCTAACTTACAATCTTATTAAATTCCTTATATAAATATTTGGGGTTTTTATTTTTGAAATTCCATTTTTATGGTCTATAATGAGAGATCCAAAGAGAGTACTTCAAAGAAGAGTTAGGCGTCTTAATCAATCATTATCATATTATTTCTTATTATACCTCTATAAATTCTATCATAACCATTATAATATAAAGAATAAATATATAACAAACATATATTTGTTATTATGATAATTTGATAACAATATTCATATAATTTTCCATCATATTGTGAATTAGAACATCATTCATCTGTAAGAGTTAACAACCAGCTCCACAAAGTGATGCATTTCTTTTTCTTCACAAACAATCATGCTTGGTAATAATGATGAAATTATTAAATTATAATAAATCTATTACATAATTATAAATTCTTATAGAAAATATATCATCTAGCTTCTTACAACTACATCCATTTAATAATGATATATTCATTCAAGTGTATGTGTGGGTTGGAACATAGAAAAAGAAATGTAAATCATTTATCATGTATGAATTTCATAGAATGTTATAAAATTGTATTTATTATAAAAAAAGATAAATATATCATCATTATGATTCTGGATATGATGTAATAGTAAACCCTTTAACCATGGTCATCCAAATGAAGCTATTTTAGATTTATGAACTGAATGTTCTCAAAACATCCAACGTAACGATAATTGATTAATAAAAATAAAACAATATAATAATTATAATTAAAGATATAATAATAATTTAATAAAGAATAAAATGAAATTAAATAAATAAAATAATTACTATTAGTTTATTATATAAGTTTTAAATAAAAATCATGACATCTTATAGACAAGGTAACTGAACTTTTTTTCTTTAAACAAAATTTTAAATGTTTTAATGATTAAAATTATAAAATATTTCCCTCCATATATAAAAAATATTTTTTGGATAAATTTATATTGACATAAATAAATAATAAAGGACATGTTATACCTATTGTTTAATTTTCATTTAAACATTTTCAAAATAAATCTCTTTATGTAGTTTATACATGATATTTTATATTTATTATTAAAATGGGAAAAGGGATATTCTAAATAAATTTATAATAAATCAATGAATGTTTACACAACTAATATATGTCCATGGTCCTTAAACATTACTTAATAATGAGTTATTTCAAGATTACACCTTGAGGATCATTTCAGGTTTAGATTTTTAGAGAAATAGATCAAAAATCATGCATTACATTTTACATTTAAACAAGGTGGTTACACTAAAGAAAATATTCACTTTTTCCATCAAAGAAAACTTATTTATGAAAACATGGATTCTTTCATGACACTTCCTTGACACTATCATCACATCATATACCTTTCCCCCAACCTGTGAAAAACATTTCAAAAACACGGGATGAGCATAAAAAGCTCAGTATGGGATATAAAAGTACAAAATGAAAACATTATTCCATGTATACATAAGAATTAATGAAATTTTAATTTACTCATAAAGCATAATCACCTTAAAATACCTCACCAAATCATGAATAAATCATAGAAATCATAAGACATAAATGTAACTTGAGGTATTCATAACATTCTTACATAGGTAGTAACCCTAATGGTTACGTTTGGAATACCCATCACATTATATTCCCTAAATCACTTCAGAGAAACATTAGAGTTTAACCCCTTCATGTTACCCAATGCATTAGAGAGCTATCACGGGCTCACCCGCCCTTAGTTTATCACATAACCACCCGTCTTCAAAAATAATGCCCAAGAACCATAAAATAATCGTATCACATAAAACATGCATAAAAGAAACTTAACATTTCCACATTTCAATCACAAGATATAAAAAACACATTGATATAATAAAAACATTATCAAAACCATTTTAGATACCAAAATAAAATAAACGTAAAACATGGTATTTATTTTTCATTAAAAATATTTATGGTTTGTAGAGGAAGCCGAAACTCAAATAATTGTCACGGTGGCAGGGAAGTCGTTGTCACCACATACATATGAAAAAAACATTCCCTTTTGTTTTTTAGTAAAACTCTTCATATAAAAAAGATTCATTTTGAATAAACTTAAAATCTATAGGGGTTTATACACCATATAAAATAAAGTTGTGTATAAAAATAATATGTCTCAATGAAAGGAGATTGAGACGAAATCCCTTACCTCGTGCCCGAATTGACTCAATAGTTCATTAATCTCCTGAATAATAAACTCGATCTAATTTCTAATTGCTTAAGAACATTTTTGAAGTTCATTATTCCTTTTATATAACTTATTACCATGTTATCAACACTATATAATTATTTAAGTTAATAACGGTGGTTTTGTCGATCATTGGTACTTGAGTCAAAAATAAACTCCTTATAATTACAAGTTGTTCATGTGGTAAAATATCCATTATATCCAGAATTATATTCATGATTTATATATCATATATATCATATATATCCAGTATATACATTCATTTATAATATTACATAACAATTAGAGTTAAGAAATGAAATGCACCGTTCCTGGAGACGGTAAGCCGTACGTACGCATGAATGCTACTTTCATTTCTATTTAATATTTAATGGAATGAAATCGTAATGATATAAAGGTATATTAGAATTAATGTATGATATAATATGTAATACCGTTAACTCCATCCCTTATACATCCCACATATGGCATTAACGAATCAAATCATTTTTAGGGGGCGGTAGTCCGCACTTCCTAAAATGAAGATATCGTGTTTACACATAATGGAAACCATAAAGGTATGCCATAAATGAAAAATACATAAGAATAAGGAAAACATAAACATAATACATATCATATATAAATATAGTTACATCTTAATGGCCACCAGGAAAGATGTTAAAAGAAGATTGACAAATCATCGTTTCGTGAGGCAGAAATTCGCCATCCACAGAAATAGTATGTTCCTTAACCATTAGATGAAGGTGTGTGTATGTGTAGATATAATAATTCTCATAAAAACATCCTAGTATATTTAATATACTTTTGTTGTTACAAAAAAAAAGGAATAAAAAGATTTTAGGGGGTTGGAGAAGAAAAATAAAACAAAATAACACAAGTGAAGACATTACCTTTAAATCGGGTAACTCCTCTTAGATTGAACCAAAAGGGTTTCTTGAAGAGATTTATGCCTAAGGTAAGGATTCTATGATGAAGATAGGGATGTGGAGAGTTAAAATGATTAGGGTTTGGCCGATCCAAAGTCTTGAGAGGTGTGAGTAAAGAGGTAGAGGTGGGGGCCTTTTATAAGAGGGAGGAGGGGCACTCTTGGAAAGTCAAGAAATGTTACTGTATATTAAAATGATTTTCGGATTTTAAAGGTCCCACATTGATATATTTCAGGGATATGGTTATAAAGGTTCGATATATACTCATCCAATAAGTTTTTGACAAGTGTATGTCTTAGAATTTACATTATCTTTTAATTTTATTTAAATTGTTCAATAATGAGGTAATCGTTGCATCATCATGGTGTAATAAAAAAATTAATTTATTTAATGTCTAAAAATTATAAAAAATTACTATGATGTAGTAAATATTTTTATATTTCCCATTACTATTTATAGTCTAAGAGATCATTTATGTAGACAATATTAAAATTGTTTTACTTAGGTGTTACATACTTTTGTGATATTCTCCTTTCTTTAAAAATAAAATGATAATGTGTCACTATCACCCAAAAGTGATTCTATGGGGTCACTAAGTTTGGTACAAGGAATCGCATGTTCAGACATGACACAAATAGTAGTATTAGTACATATTTTGGGGTCATTTTTTATTATTAAGATATTATTTTATTATCCTAAACTACCTGATTACTAATTAATCACGATAATTAAAGATAATTACCACATTTACTATTCATAATGTCCAAAAACAAAAGTGTCTTAATTAAATAATTCGGACCATATGATTCAAAATATGAAATCCATTTTACCAAATTCTAGACACAGAAATTTCAATAATTAATTTCAAAATAATTACCGTTGTCAAAACAAATAGCGGTTTTTTTTGAAACAATATCTATCCAAAGTTTGGCACTTGTTTATGCCCAATTCCAAAATGAAATCAATTATAATGACCAAAATTGGATTAAATGGTAAAATTATATTCTAATTATACTTTAAATTCAATTATAAATATAATCTAAGCGTATAATTATATTACATGAAAAAGCAGTTTTGAAGAAAAATGCAGTATTTTTCACTATTCATTAAAAAATGAACATTGTCAGAAAAATACAAAAAATTTATCCAAAGTAAATTTAAATGTACCAATTCAAATGAGTAAGTTTATTTTGAAAAATATAGCTTACTAAATTTTCAAAAGTTTATTTAAAAATGGATTTCCATCAAAAGGCGGTAAAAAAATCTTTTAAAAATATTAGAGATTTATATGCTTAAGATTGGATTTATTCTCATTTTAAGCCTCTCAAAACACTATGTAATTCATAAATAAACATAGATATGAAAATAAATTATTCATTACATATTTGGGATGTTACATCCTTCCTCCCATTAGAGAATTGTGTCCCCACAATTTATTTACTTATCGAGTAAGTGGGGGGTATTTATCCCTCATTGCATTTTCTGATTCTCATGTTGCCTCTTCAATCATGTGGTTTTTCCACAAAACCTTCACATGACGAATCACCTTATTCCGTATCACCTGCACCCTATGGTCAAGAATCTAGACCGGTTGTTCATCATATGATAGGTTCTCTTCCAACTAAACTATCTCTGGACTCAAAACATGAGATGGATCTGGGATGTACTTCCTTAACATTGAAACATAATGAACATTGTGTACCTGAGATAAAATTGTAGGAAAAGCCACTCAGTATGAAACTAATCCAAATATCTCTAGAATTTCATATTGTCCAATGAACCTTGGACTCATATTTTCTTTCTTACCAAATCGCATCACACTTTTCCATGGTGAAACTTTGAGGAAGACATGATCACCTACCTCAAAAGAGAGATCCTTCCTCCTGTTGTCTGCATAAATTTTCTGCATGCTCTGAGCTGTTCTCAAGTGTCTCTGTATCAGTTGAACTTTGTCTGCCAACTCTTCTACCAATTCTGGTCCCATCAACTTCCTTTCACCCACTTCATCCCAAAAAGCTGGAGTTCAAAACTGATTCCCATATAATATCTCAAATGGTGTCATCTGTATACTAGAATGAAAACTGTTATTATAAGAAAACTCAACCAAAAAAATATGTTAGTCCCAACTTCCCTGATAATCCATCAAACAATCACTTATCATATACTCAAATGTTTTAATTGTTCATTCTAACATCCCATCTTATTGAGGATGAAAAGATTTACAAAAATTTAATTCAGTACCCAACGACTTCTGAAAGCGTTTCCAAATGTTAGAAGTAAACATGGGATCACGATAAGATACAATGGAGAGGGGAACACCATGAAAACTGACTATCTCTTTAAGATATAAACGAGAAAGTTGATATAGGGAAAAAATATCTCGTATAGAAAGGAAATGAGTAGATTTAGTCAAGAGATAAACAACGACCTAGATTGCATTATTACCATGAGGTGTCTTCGGCAATCCCACAACGATGTCCAGGGATATATTCTCCCATTTCCACTCTTGTACTAGTAATGTTTGAAGCATCCCTTTCTGTAACTGCCGCTCTGCATTATCCCTTTGACAAGTAAAACACTTCACAGAAAAATCTGCAATATCTCTTTTCATTCCATCCCACCAGTAGTACTCCCGAAGATCTCTATACATTATAGTCCTACCAGGATGAACTGAAAATGTAGAACTTTGAGCTTTACATAACAACTCTCTATTCAACTGTGAATCACATGACACACACAATCTCTTCCAAAATCTCAAAACAAAATCATTATCAATGTTAAATTCAGGAAACTTACCCTTCTAAGACAGCTATACCTTTTTCTGCAACTCACTATCTTGCTTATGTGTATTCATAATTTTGTTTGATAGAGAATATTTCATTGATACATGAAAAAAACAGAAGAACATCCTTCACCAACAACTTCAATGCCATAGATCATCAAATCCTTGACCAAAGGATCACATTCTAAATGTAACATGGTTAGGGAAGAATTAGTCTTTTGACTCAAAGCATCTTCCACTTTATTAGATTTTCCCAGATGGTAGTGAATTGTACAATCATAATCCTTGATTAATTCTAGCCATCTACTCTATCTCTTGTTCAATTCTTTCTAAGTGAATATATACTGTAAACTTTTGTGAGCAGTACATATTTCACACTTTACACCATAAAAATGATGCCTCCATATTTTTAAAGAGAAAAGAACAATAAATAATTCCAAATCATGTGTATGGTAATTACCTCATGAGTTTTCAACTGACATGAAGCATAAGAAATTACCTGATCATTCTGCATTAGGATGAAACCAAGTCCTTTCAACGAAGCATCACTGTAGATAACAAACTCACCATTCCAAAAAGGTTGTGAAAAAACTATATCATTCACCAATCATATTTTCAATTATTGAAAATAATCATCCCATTATTTTTCCAGATAAAATTAACACCCTTCTGAGTTAGCTTAGTCATTAGACTAGATAACCGTGAAAAATTTCTAACAAACCATTGGTAATAGCCTGCCAAACCAAGAAAACTATGAATCTCAGTTACATTTGTTGGTCTTGGCCATTATTCAACAACCTTTGTTTTTGCACAATCAACAGTTATTCTATCTTTAGAAACAATGTGACCAAGGAAAGAAATTTGTTGCAACCAAAACTCACACTTGCTGAATTTCCCATTAAAATTATTTTCTTTTAAGGTTCGTAAAATAACCCATAAATGACTCTCATTCTCCTCTTTACTTTTAGAAAACAACAAAATATCATCAATGAAAACAACCCCAAACTTATCCAAGATATCATAGAAAATTATATTCATATGTTCCATCAATATAGTAGGTGCATTGGTTAGCCCAAAAGGCATTAATACAAATTCATAATGTCCATATATTGTACGAAACATGGTCTTCATAATATCTGCTTCCTTTACCTTCAACATATGTGACCCCGATGTCTGGTCAATCTTTGAAAAATACTTAGCTTCCTAGTGCTGATCAAACAAATCATCGATATGAGGCAAAGGTTATTTTTTCATAACAATGATGTTATTCAAGGCTCCATAATCAATGAAAAGTCTCATAGAACAATATTTCTTTTTAAAAAATAAGACAGAAGAACCCCATGGTGATGTTCTAGGTTGAATGAAACCTTTCTCTAATAAAATATTCAATTGCTCCTTCAACTCTAGAAGTTCAATTTAAGACATTCGATAAGGGGGTTTTGAAATTGGCTTAGCATCATGAACTAATTCAATAGTAAATTCAACTTCCTAATCTGGTATTATTCCAGGAAACTCGTCAGAAAAAACAATAGGACACTCATTTACCACTAGCACATCATTAATCAGAACAGTTCCTTTGTTTTCAACAATATGTGCAATGTAACATTCATTTCCATCTTTTACAAGTTTCTCAGCCTCTTGACATGATATCAACAGCAAGGGTTCATTCTTGTACACAAACATAAATTCATTCTGAAAAGAAACTTCTTTAGCTCTACAATCAATCTTATCATGGTAAACAGAGATCCAATCCATGCCCAGGATAACATCAAACTCTACTAGAGGTAGAACTATAAGGTTTTCAAGTAGGTTCTTCCCATGGATGAGGATAGAAGACTCTTATAAATTCTTTTTACCTCAAAATTTCCCCCATGTGTTTTTACCAATAGTTCATGAGTCATTTCTTGAGATGGAATTCCCAATTTACTAGAAATGTTTTCAGAGATGAAAGAATGTGAAGACCCCGAATCAAACAACACATTAGCATAATCCGAGAAAACAAACAAAGTACCTGATACCACTTCATTTGCTGGCCCAACATCTACTAAAGTAGTTTCAAAGGATTTCACCCTTTTTTTCTTGTATTCTAACTGCTTCCCATCATTTGAGCTCTTTGTCGAACACTTGTTTTTATAATGTCCCATCTCATTGCACTTGAATCATTTCACTAACTGTAAATCAAATTTGGTCTTACCATCACCCTGATCTTATTCAGTGCAATCATGAGCCTTATGTCCCATCTTACCACATCGGTAGTACTTTCCAGAATTCAGAAGACGTTCCCCAGCATGCCTTTAACCACATTTATCACAGACTGGAATCTTAGTTTTCTTACCATCATACTTTTTGAAAAATTCTTCCCTTTCTCCTGCCACCTCGTTCTCTTCTTCTATTGGTTGTTATAGAACCCTTGATCAGCAGAAATCTCCATTTCCACCTTCTCAGCACATTGAACAAGATTTTCATAACTCTTGAACTCGCGAGAAGCTAAATATCTTCGATATTTTGGCTTTAATCCTGAGTAAAAAAAGATTGATTTCACTATCAAGGTCTCGGATAAAATTTGAAGCATACCTTGCCAATCGAGGGAACCTTTCTTCATAAGTATCCACTTAGTCGTTCTCTTGCCTCAATTCCAAGAATTGTTTTTCCATCCTATGTCGAACATCCTTAGAAATATATTTCTCATGAAACATACCTTAGAGTTCATCCCAGTCAAGATCATCAATCTCATTAGCGTCCCTGATATTTTTAACCATCGACCACCACTGATCTGCTTCACCCTCCAAACAGTAAATTGCAAAACTAACCTTTTTATTGTCTGAACACCCCATGACATCAAAAATATTCTCTAGTGCTTTAATCCACCCTTCAGCTGGCACAGGGTCAGATGATCCTCTGAATTATGGGGGATGTTACCTCATGATATGTTCCACCACTGACATGTTCCTCTGCCGTTGATCCGGCTGATCTCGTGCATGGATACCACCACCATTTATCTCTAGAGTAAACTACGCCATTACTACGAGAAACTGGTCAGTTCCAATTCCGACCATCTCAGGATGCTGATTCAGAAGGTCATTTCCTTCTGTTTTCCTTCCTATCACTGCTTCCCTATTTCCTCTACGGAAAACCATTCTGAAAAAACATGTCTTAGATGAATCAACATAGTAATCTTCAAATGCTATATCATTTCAATTTCACAATAAAAAAATATTTTTTGATAATCATTTAATAGAATTCTAACTCATAAAGTTATCTAAAATGACCATTGATAACAACTATAAGGCCACATGCCATAAACATGACATAATCTTGAGTTATTACAAGATTACACATTGAGGATCTTTTCAGGTTTAGAGTTTTATAGAATTAGATCATAAATCATGCACTACATTCCACATTTAAACAATGTGGTTACACTAAAGACAATATTCACTTTTCCCATCAAAGGAAACTTATTTAAAACAAAACATGGATTCTTTCATGTGTAACGCCCCGATCCTAGTTACCCAGAGTCGGTGCATTATTACATAACATTGGTATGATCACAAGAAAGATCAAATCTCGAAAGACCGATTGGTTTAGTTGTCTTGGAAACACTAGATATATTCATAAGTCTTACATTACATCATAAAATGAAAAACTACTACAACAACATAATGTCTCCATAATCCAAACTCATATCCCCACATAATATCCCTGCAGGTCATTCAATATTTACTTCTTCACTTCCTGGGAAAAATAAAACATAGAAAAGGGGTGAGCTCAAATGCCCAGTAAGGATAACAATATAGCGGAAACTTTCATAAATAAGAATAAACATTTAAGGCAATGTATAACTAAATCAAAAGCCTTTCAAACTTGAACTTTCAACATAGTATGGCATAAATAAAATGAAATAATTCCATTTACTTATTCACATGGATATTCTACTAATCGAATAATCACATGCAAAATCAATAACCACATTCATAATGATGGAATGCATAATGCCAGACTATCATAACCACATAGCCAAGGCCTCGTGCCAAGACTACAAATACGATTTTGTCGAGGACTTGTGCCAAGACACTAGTTTGTCTCATGAGACCTACCGATGCATCGAGGAGCTATAGCAGGCTCCACCCGTCACATGTTAAGTCCAATGCATTCCCATATGAAAAGGTTTAAACATAACATAAACATTCGTATTAAAAATAGAATATGAAATGTCAATACTTTCACCATAAACTATGAATGGTATAAAAATAGCACATCCACAATCAAACATATCACAAAACCTTCAATACAATATAGAAGTTTTGTATCATAATAAATCAACTTCAAATAATCTTAAAATCCATCAAAGGATGTTGACATAGATGAAATCAAAATTCTTTTTAATGAAATATCTCCTTTTATTTTGAAATCATTTAAGATACATATAAAATAAAACATTTTCTTTGAAAATAATCTTATAAACTTGTAAGGGAAGCTTTGAAGATTTTATAACAGCGGAAAATAGCCGCACCCGCCGTATAAGTTAAAAAAACATTCTTACCTTAATTCTGTCGAAAAGGTTAAAAAGGACCTTATTTTGAAAACGATGGAAAGATTCCTTTATAAACCTATTATAAAAAGTCAAACAAGGGTATAAATGACTTTAACCCATATTCTTGTAAATAATAAATATGTTTTGAAATACATTTCGAATAAACATGGATGTGGATGATAAAGAAATCCCAATAGATTATTACGTATAAACAACCTCGGATAATGAAGAGATTGTGAAATAACCCTTACCAATTTGGTAACTTATGAAACATAAAACCCATGAAAGAGGTATCATACAATGAATATGTAAATAAACATAAATTAGAGTGTATTACACAAAGAATATAATTATGGGCAGTACATACACCACACAAAAGGTAATGGTGGCAATATGGCATGAATCTCACGGGAATAAAGAGTGAGATGAAAACCTCTTACCACATTAATCAACTGAGTCGTATGGCCAAAAGTTAATAACCACCAAATTATTTACAGAATAGAATGAATATAAAGATAATCATGATAATATATATCAAATGGTAGTACACAATACACCACTTTCAATAATTTAGTCTCGAACAATGGAAGTCTCACCGAATTGAAAATGAGAGAAGAAAATCCCTTACCTTGTACTTTTCCTTGGTTGGGGTAGGTTAACCTCCTGTATAATGGTGAAATAATTGTTATTAAATTATACAAGAATCATATATATTAATATGATATCATATATGATCTTTTAACATTGATTTGTTAATAATATCTTAGAATTATCGTCGTTTCGGGTGTTAACTTACTGATTTTCTTTTATATGTTTTGTTACATAAGACATGTTTGTTGTATCTTATTCATATCCAGAATTATATCAAGTCTTTAAACATCATTTTTAAATCATCAAATGATAATTATACTTGAATAGATACGATAGAGAATGAATCTCATCGCGTTCGTGGAGACGGTAGTCCGTACCTACGCACTAGCGACAATATCATTCTTTTGATATTAAAATAATATATAAATGGATGGTATATCATATATACATAATTCTTAACATGATATATTTATTATTTACCTGAGTTAAACATCATTATTATACCCATCTAAATAATATTATATTGAATAACAATTACCCCACGACATGGAGACGGTAAGCCGTACGTACGCACGTATGGTGACATGTTATTCAAAGGGTGGATAGAATACTGAATATGGTTGTACCATATTTATAATAACATCACAGTATATGTGAGATACTGGATTTATTATTTTAGAATGGTAAGAACAAAGAAAGAAGAAGTGGAAGAAGAAAGGAACTTGAAAAGGTGTGGTGAAAACATTACCTCTTTTTCGGGTTCTTCCTTTTGATTTGATCAAAAGGGCTCATTAGGTTGGCTTTATGATCAAACTAAGGCCCATAGGTTGTAGTGAGAGAATTTTGGAGAGTATTTGGGCAGAGTTTGGCCGATCCAAAAGGCTTTGAAGGTGTGATGAAATGAGAAGGAGGAGTGCCCTTTTATAAGAGGAGTGAGGGGCACCTTTGGAAAAGCTAGAAATATTAATTTATAATAAATTTATATTCGGTTTATAATGGCTCCAAAGTTGATTATTCAAAGGTTAAGGTGGTGATAGGTTGAAAAACACTCATCCAATAGAATTTAGACAGGTTTGGGTACTTATATTAACCTTATCTTTAAGTATTATCTCTATGTTAATTAGTTTCACTTTTACAATGTCTCTTTGTATTTTTATATAATATGGTTAATAAACATACTATATACATCCAAGCGACCCCCAAGTGGTCCATTAATGATGAAACTATCATGATATAAGTCTCTTGGGGGAACCAGAGATTTTTAGGAATTTAATATCAATTAATAATATAATATTTGTTTTAAGAACTCTTTTATGTCAATTTTGACACTATTCAATAGTTGATTTTTGTGAAACTCATAACAGATTGATTACTTAGAAAAAAGTCAATTAAATCAATCCTAATATATCATATTATCCTAGAAAATTAGTTTAATTCATTAAAAGTTTCATATTATATTTATTTCAGTATTTATAATATCAATTATTTTAATTTTTCACTATTATAGTAATTACTACATCATCATTGTGTCATAAATAAAATAAATTATTTAATGTATAAAAATTATAAATAAAATATCATTATGTAGGAAATATTTTTATCTTTCTAATTAATATTTATAATCTAAAATCCAACATATGTAACTCTATGTAACAATTTTTTTTCTAAAAGATATATGATTGTGTCATTTTTGTATTCATTTTAACTTAATTAAAATAAAGTGTCCCTATCACCTACAAGTGGCACCATGGGGTCCCTATGTCGACCCAAAGTTGCCTATGGTCGAACATTATCAACCAATAAGGCTTGGACACGTTTAGGGTAATTTAGTATTATTATAATATTATTATTTAACCCTTATTTACCAGATTTACCCTTAACCATGGTAAATAAAATATTTACCACAGTAATTATTCAAAATGTCTAAAAATAAAAGTTATCTATTTACACAATTTGGACATCCTGATTCCAAATATGGAATCTATTTTTCTAAATTCAAATTACAGAAGTGGCAGAAATTAATTTAAAATTAATTCCCGCTGTCAAAACAAAAAAGCGTGTTTTTAAGAGATAATAACTATCAAAAGATTGACACTTGTTTATGTTCGGTTTAATTGTAAAATTATGTCCAATGACCAACATTATATTAACTGGTAAAAATATATTCTAAATATACTTTAAAACCACTCAAATTCATAATTTATCACTATTAATTATTTTGATTAAAAAGTTGTTTTTAATTAAAATTTAGTAATTTTCACTATTCATCAAAATATGAAAGTTATCCGAAAAGTACCAAAATTTCACCTTAGGATAAATTCAATATTCTGAATCCAGAAATAAAGTCCATTTTAAAATATAAAATATATATAATTTCGAAAAGTAGGTATTACTATTCATAATGACTAGTTTGATTGGTTGTGGTGTGTGTTAAAACTCAAGGTTTCCTACAACACACACTACCGTATTATTCAAAGAAAGCGTACCATGGAAGCTTGGGATGTTTCATTTTAAATTTTTTATGTCCCCATTTAGTCAAAAAGTTTAAAATATTTAATTAAAAAAGGGTTCACTATTAAAAGTTGATAAAAGAGCAGTACTGAAAATGAATTTGTTCTTGCATTATATCTTCGAAACTCATAATATGGATTCTAAAATTATAAGGATTATATAAAGTTTAAAATTTAGATAATACTATTCATAACCTCTTTTGAATGGCTTTTTATTGTAAGTCATGGTGTGATTGAACTCGGTGTTGCGTGTAGTGCAAGTTATTGAATTATTTTGAAAAAATAACACACTATGAAATCTTGGGGTGTTACATTCTCCCCTCCTTCAATAAATTGCGTCCTCGCAATTTCAAATTGTTCATGGAAAATAAAAGGTTGAAAATAGAAAATATATTTGTGGGAAAACCCAAATCGGAAATTGGGTTACTAAAATTTAGTCTTAATATGAGGAAAAGAGAAATAAAAGGGTCACCACCAAATTATGATCTCGATTAGGAGAACATTGGTGGCAATTAGAGACATATAATTGGAGGAAAAACGTAAATATTTATAGGTAGTGATTGAGGTCATCAATCACAAACAAGTATAAAATTAAGGTCCTTAAATTCATCAATCTATGATGATTTGAAATACCATTGGTTCAACAAAACATAGGGTATTAGGATAACACATTTTTGACGTTTCAAAATATCTTAGTTGAAATCCCACATCGAAAATTGAATTAATGAGGCCTCTATTTAAAATAAAGAGTCGAAAGTATGAAGATTACCGAAAATAACACATACTAGGGTTCCATGTAGTAAAATATGGATATGGAAGAAAAATATAACCATCAATTATCTGATAGAGAGTGGTAGAGAACATGGCTATGAAAAGGCAAACAATCCCAAAGCCATAAATTAGTGATGATTTAAGGTACCTTCTAGGAAAACATTATTGTTCTAAGATGCTTTTCTTAATGTTGAGGAATTTAATTATGAGATTGGCTAAGATCATAAGGAGATATACTTACTTTATAATTATAGTTTTATCCATTAATAAATTTCTACCACAAACTCATCTTTCACTCTAAAAGATAATAGAATGTAAAAAAATTCTATTTACACTATTCGTATAGGGTTCCAAAATAAACGAATTTATAATTCATCTACAAGATCTTTTAATAAAAACTACATTATTTAATCCAGGACATCTCATGGGCCAGTGGTAGGTGATACACCCTTGTCGCCCTTCGGTTGCGGGTTCAAGTCTCGCAGCCTTGCCGGACGCGACGAGTTGCCGCCTGACCTCCGGGTTGTCCTTTTATGGAAATCCAAAATAATCCAAACTAGAACTATCCAAAATACTTCTGTCCAAACTCAAAGTCCATCATTTATAAGGAAGGTAAACATAATATAGATCCTTTTTACCCCGTAATAGCATATGAATACCTTCATCATGTATTACCATATTCCTTATTGATTACATTCATGCTCCCTTATTCCATATAGAATGCTGGATATACTTCATCAATCCAAAAATATTTTAAACCCCAACAATTATGGAATAGACAAATCATTAATCAGCTTCAAGGTAGTCAATAATATCCAATATAATTTATCCAAATCAATCATGTATTATTCTAAAATCACTACCTCGGTATCAGAACCATATTATGGTTTATCATTCTCTCAAACATATATTTTCCAAAAAATTAACCTTCTATTGAGTCACTTTTCTTTGTTCCACACAATCTCAAGTCCTTAATGAAATAGTACTGGAGTACAATCCTTATATACTCCATAATTATTATAACAAGTACATTATTGATACAACACTCAATTGACATAATCAACATAAGAAATCTAATAATTCCTCTTAATCTGTGGTAGTATCATAACTTGATTATTATCCAATAACATCATTTGCGGCATAGTCTGATGACTGGGACATAGGTTTTCATAGTTTCCAAACACCTTTCAAATGAATCATTGTACATTTAAAACCATTTTCTTACCCTTGCAGTCACGTACTTTGTGCCCTTTTCCTCCACACTTATAACAAACTCCCATTCCTTTCAGGCAAGTTCCAGGGTGTTTATTTCCACAGTTACCACATATGGGAAAATTCTTCTTTTCCCTCTTCCCTTTATCCATCTTTCTCTCTTCCATCCCTTTCTTCTCTTGCTTCCCTTCAAAGCCATAGGACTGAGTAAACTCTTTACTTATCTTATCAACACATGATATTATTTCTTCATATGATGATAATACATGGGAGACTATTTCTCTTATAAATTCTAGCTTAAGACCATGAAAGATATGATCCTTCCTTCTCTTTGGATCATGTGCATTTCTGGAGTTCTCATTCCTTCTACTGGGCGCCATTTCTAAACAATGGCATACACTAGATCAGTTTATGAATCAAAATACATAATCTCATACTTATAAAACACTTAACATAAATTGAACTATTTATGGATATAATCCATAATCATAAAAATGTCTCCTTTGAGGATGTATATACTCATAAACCCTGCATAATGGATTGTAAAGAAAATGATAATTATCCTAAGCATATCCCCCGGGAGTGTCGTAACCAAGAGTGAAGAAAGGCCCGTTGTCGTGCACCAGTTCTCGTTCGAGTCTAGCTCAAAGCGGTGTATTCGGGTTTTACCCCTAGGTACATCTGTGCCAGAGCCGCCTCTACCTGCTCGTATCCAGACAGGGATGTACTGCTCCGAAAAATCACAAAATCTCTCCAATACCAAAATTCTAGGAAGTTCTTCTATACTAATCCTCAATGTTCATCTTAGGTCTACATGCTCTAATCAGAGTTTATCTAAATCTAGCTTCCAAGGTTTGTACTAAACTTCATCTGATACTAACTGTAACGCCCCAACCCCAGTTACCCAGAGTCGGTGCATTATTACATAACATTGGTATGATCACAAGAAAGATCAAATATCGAAAGACCGATTGGTTTAGTAGTCTTGGAAACACTAGATATATTCATAAGTCTTACATTACATCATAAAATGAAAAACTACTACAACAACATAATGTCTCCATAATCCACACTCATATCCCCACATAATATCCCTGCAGGTCATTCAATATTTACTTCTTCACTTCCTGGGAAAAATAAAACATAGAAAAGGGGTGAGCTCAAATGCCCAGTAAGGATAACAATATAGTGGAAACTTTCATAAATAAGAATAAACATTTAAGGCAATGTATAACTAAAACAAAAGACTTTAAAACTGGAAATTTCAACATAGTATGGCATAAATAAAATGAAATAATGCCATTTACATATTCACATGGATATTCTATTAATCGAATAATCACATGCAAAATCAATAACCACTTTCATAATGATGGAATGCATAATGCCAGACTATCATAACCACATAGCCAAGGCCTCGTGCCAAGACTAAAAATAAGATTTTGTCGAGGCCTTGTGCCAAGACACTAGTTTGTCTCATGAGACCTACCGATCCATCGAGGAGCTATAGCGGGCTCCACCCGTCACACATTAAGTCCAATGCATTCCCATATGAAAAGGTTTAAACATAACATAAACATTCGTATTAAAACTAGCATATGAAATGTCAATACTTTCACCATAAACTATGAATGGTATAAAAAAAGCACATCCACAATCAAACATATCACAAAACCTTCAATACAATATAGAAGTTTTGTATCATAATAAATCAACTTCAAATAATCTTAAAATCCATCAAAGGATGTTGACATAGATGAAATAAAGACTATTTTAGAGAAATATCTCTTTTTTTGAAATCATTTTAAAAGTAACATAATTATAAAATAATACATTCAATTTGAAAATAATCTTATAAGCTTGTAAGGGAAGCGTTGATGATTTTATAACAGTGGAAAATAGCCACACCCGCCGTATAAGTTAAAAAAACATTCTTACCTTAATTCTGTCGAAATGGTTAAAAAGGACCTTGTTTTGAAAACGACGGAAAGATTCATTTATAAACCTCTTATAAAAATTCAAACAAGGGTATAAATGACTTTAACCCATATTCTTGTAAATAATAAATATGTTTTGAAATACATTTCGAAGAAACATGGATGTGGATGATAAAGAAATCCCAATAGATTATTACGTATAAACAACCTCGGATAATGAAAAGATTGTGAAATAACCCTTACCAATTTGGTAACTTATGAAACATACAACCCATGAAAGAGGTATCATACAATGAATATGTAAATACACATAAATTAGAGTGTATTACACAAAGAATATAATTATGGGCAGTACATACACCACACAAAAGGTAATGGTGGCAATATGGCATGAATCTCACGGGAATAAGGAGTGAGATGAAAACCCCTTACCACATTAATCAAATGAGTCGTATGGACAAAAGTTAATAACCACCAAATTATTTACAGAATAGAATGAATATAAATAGAATCATGATAATATATATCAAATGGTAGTACACAATACACCACTTTCAATAATTTAGTCCCGAACAATGGAAATCTCACGGAATTGAATGTGAGATAAGAAAATCCCTTACCTTGTACTTTTCCTTGGTTGGGGTAGGTTAACCTCCTGTATAATGGTGAAATAATTGTTATTAAATTATACAAGAATCATATATATTAATAAGATATCATATATGATCTTTTAACATTGATTTGTTAATAATATCTTAGAATTATCGTCGTTTCGGGTGTTAACTTACTCATTTTCTTTTATATGTTTTGTTACATAAGCCATGTTTGATGTATCTTATTCATATCCAGAATTATATCAAGTCTTTAAACATCATTTTTAAATCATCAAATGATAATTATACTTGAATGGATACGATGGAGAATGAATCTCATCGCGTTCGTGGAGACGGTAGTCCGTACGTACGCACGAGCGACAATATCATTCTTTTGATATTAAAATAATATATAAATGGATGGTATATCATATATACAGAATTCTTAACATGTTATATTTATTATTTACTTGAGTTAAACATCATTATTATACCCATCCAAATAATATTATATTGAATAACAATTACACCACGACGTGGAGATGGTAAGCCGTACGTACGCACGTATGGTGACATGTTATTCAAAGGGTGGATAGAATACTGAATATGGTTGTACCATATTTATAATAACATCACAGTATATGTGAGATACTGGAGTTATTATTTTATAATGGTAAGAACAAAGAAAGAATAAGTGGAAGAATAAAGGAACTTGTAAAGGGGTGGTGAAAACATTACCTCTTCTTCGGGTTCTTCCTTTTGATTTGATCAAAAGGGCTCATTTGGTTGGCTTTCTGATCAAACTAAGGCCCCTAGGTTGTATTGAGAGAATTTGGGAGAGTATTTGGGCAGAGTTTGGCCGAACCAAAAGGCTTTGAAGGTGTGAAGAAATGAGGAGGAGTGCCCTTTTATAAGAGGGGTGAGGGGAACCTTTGGAAAACCTAGAAATATTAATTTATAATAAATTTATATTCGGTTTCTAATTGCTCCAAAGTTGAATATTCAAAGGTTAAGATGGGGATAGGTCGAAAACCACTCAACCAATAGAATTTAGACAGGTTTGGGTACTTATATTAACCTTATCTTTAAGTATTAACTCTAAGTTAATTAGTTTCACTTTTACAATGTCTCTTTGTATTTTTATATAATATGGTTAATAAACTTACTATATACATCCAAAAAACCCCCAAGTGGTCAATTAATGATGAACCTATCATTATATAAGTCTTTTGGCCGATCCTGAGATTTTTAGGAATTTAATATCAATTAATAATATAATATTTGTTTTAAGAACTCTTTTATGTCAATTTTGACACAATTCAATAGTTGATTTTTGTGAAACTCATAACAGATTGATTACTTCGAACAAAGTCAATTAAATCAATCCTAATATATCATATTATCCCTGAAATTTAGTTTAATTCATTAAAAGTTTCATATTATATTTATTTGGGTATTTATAATATCAATTATTTTAATTTTTCACTATTATAGTAATTACTGCATCATCATTGTGTCATAAATAAAGTAAATTATTTAATGTCTAAAAATTATAAATAAAGTATCATTATATAGGAAATCGTTTTACCTTTCTAATTAATATTTATAATCTAAAATCCAACATATATAACCCTATGTAACAATTGTTTTTCTAAAAGATATATGCTTGTGTCATTTTTGTATTCATTTTAACTTAATTAAAATAAAGTGTCCCTATCACCTACAAGTGGCACCATGGGGTCCCCAAGTCGACCCAAAGATTCCTATGGTCGAACATGTATCAACCAATAAGGCTTGGACATGTGTTAGGGTAATTTAGTATTATTATAATATTATTTTTTAACCCTTATTTACCATATTTACCCTTAACCATGGTAAATAAAATATTTACCACAGTAATTATTCAAAATTTCTAAAAATAAAAGTTACCTATTTACACAATTTGAACATCCTGATTCCAAATATGGAATCCATTTTTCTAAATTCAAAATACAGAAGTGGCAGAAATTAATTTAAAATTAATTCCCGCTGTCAAAACAAAAAGCGTGTTTTTAAGAGATAATAACTATCAAAAGATTGACACTTGTTTATGTTCCGTTTAATTGTAAAATTATGTCCAATGACCAACATTATATTAAATGGTAAAAATATATTCTAAATATACTTTAAAACCACTCAAATTCATAATTTATCACTATTAATTATTTTAATTAAAAAAGTTGTTTTTAATTAAAATTTAGTAATTTTCACTATTCATCAAAATATGAAAGTTATCCAAAAAGTACCAAAATTTCACCTTAGGATAAATTAAATATTCCGAATCCAGAAATAAAGTCCATTTTAAAATATAAAATATATATAATTTCGAAATGTAGGTATTACTATTCAAAACGGCTAGTTTGATTGGTTGTGGTGTGTGTTAAAACTCAAGGTTGCCTACAACACACGCTACCGTATTATTCAAAGAAAGCATACCGTGGAAGCTTGGGTTGTTTCATTTTAAATTTTTGATGTCCCCATTTAGTCAAAAAGTTTAAAATATTGTATTTAAAAAGGGTTCACTATTAAAAGTTGATAAAAGTGCAATACTGAAAATGAATTTGTTCTTGCATTATATCTAAGAAACTCATAATATGGATTCTAAAATTATAAGGATTATATAAAGTTTAAAATTTAGATAATACTATTCATAACCTCTTTTTAATGGCTTTTTTTTGTAAGTCATGGTGTGATTGAACACGGTGTTGCGTGTAGTGCAAGTTATTGAATTATTTTGAAGAAATAACACACTATGAAATCTTGGGGTGTTAAATCATGACACTTCCTTTCCACTATCATCATATTATCTACCTTTCCCTTGACCTGTGAAAAACATTTTAGAAACATGGGATGAGCATAAAAATCTCAGTAAGGGATATAAAAGTATGAAATGAAAACATTAGTCCATGTATACATATGAATTAATGAAATCATACTTTACTCATAAATGATAATTACATTAACATAAATCATAAAATCATGAAAAAATCATAGAAATCATAAGACATAACGGTAACTTGAGGCATACATAACATTCTTACGTAGGTAGTAAACCTCATTGTTACGTTTGGAATACCTATCATAGTAAATTCCCTAAATCTCTTCAGAGAAACCATAGCGTTTAACCCCTTCGAGTTACCTAATTCATTGGAGACCTATCACAGGCTCACCCTCCATTAGTTTATCATGTAACCACCCTTCTTCATAAACAAATCCCAAGAACCATAACATAATCGTATGACATAAAACATGCATAAAAGAAACATAATATTTCCACATTTCAACCACAAGATATCAAAAACACATTGATATAATAAAAAAATTATCAAAACCATTTTCGATAACAAAATAAAAGAAAATTAAAACATGGAATTTATTTTTCATTAAAAAAATTTATGGATTTTAGAGGAAGCCGAAACTCAAATAATGGTCACGGCGGCGGAAAAGTCGTTATCGTCGCATACATACGACAAAAACATTCCCTTTTTTCATTTAGTAAAATGCATCATATAAAAAATATTCGATTTGAATAAACATAAAATCCAAAGGGGTTTATACACTACATAAAAGAAAGTTGTGTATAAAAAAATATTCCTCAATGAAAGGATATTGAGATGATGTCTCTTACGTTATGTCCGACTTGACTAGATCATTCTTTAATCTCTTGAATAATAAACTTGTGTTAATTTATACTTTCTTAAGAACCTTTTTAACATTAATTATTCCTTTTATATCACTTATTACCTTGTTATGAACACTATGTAATTATTTATGTTAATAACGGTCATTTTTTCGATCATTTGTACTTGAGTAAAAAATAAACTCCTTATAATTACAAGTTGATCATATGGTAAAATATCCATTATATCCAGAATTATATTCATGATGTAGATATCATATATATAATATATTTCTTGTACATACATTCATTTACAATATTACATAACATTTAGAGGTAATAAATGAAATGCACAGTTTATGGAGACGGTAAGCCGTACGTACGCATGAACGCTACTTTCATTTCTATTTCGTATTTAATAGAGTGAAATCATAATTATATAAAGGTATATTAGAATTAATGTATGATATCATATGTAATACCACTAAGTCCATCCTTTATACGTCCCACATATGTCATTAACGAATCAAATCACTTTGAGGGGGCGGTAGTCCACACTTCCTAAATTGAAGATATCATGTTTACACATAATGGAAACCATAAAGGTATGCCAAAAATAATAAATACATAAGCATAAGGAAAACATAAACATAATAAATATCATATATAAATATAGTGACATATTTATGGCCACCAATAATGGTGTTAAAATAATATTGAACAACAATCGTTTCGTGAGACAGAAATTGTCTATCCACAGAAACAGTATGTTCTTTAACAATTAAACGAAGGTCTGTGTGAGTGTAGCTCGAAACATTCACATAAATAAAATCCTACTATATTTAAGATACTTGTTTTGTTACAAAATAAAGGAATAAAAAGTTTTTAGGGGGTTCTAGGAACAAAATAAAATAAAAGAACAAATGTGAAGACATTGCCTTTAAATCGGGTAAGTCCTCTTGGTTTGAACTAAAAGGGTTTCTTGAAGAGATTTATGACTACTGTACAGTTTTATAATGAATAGAGGGATGTGGAGAGATAATATGATCAGAGATTTTCCAATGCAATGGCTTGAGAGGTGTGGGTAAATAGGTAGAGGTGGGGGCCTTTATAAGAGGGAGGAGGGGCACTCTTGGAATGTCAAGAAATGTTACTTTATATTAATATGAGTTTCGGATTTTAAAGGTCCCACATTGATATATTTAGAGGATAAGGTGATATGGGTTCTAAATATACTCATCCAATAGGTTTTTGACAAGTTTATGTTTTATATTTTACATTATCTTTTCATTTTATTTAAATCATTCGTTAATGAGGTAATCACTACATCATCACGGTGTCATAACAAATTTAATTTATTTAATGTATAAAAACTATAAAAAAATACTATGATTTTGGAAATATTATTATATTTCCAATGACTATTTATAGTCTAATAGAAAATTTATGAAGACAAAATTGAAATTGTTTTACTTAGGTGTTACATACTTTTGTGATATTCTCCTTTCTTTAAAAACAAAATGATAAAGTGTCACTATCACACAAAAGTGATTCAATGGGGTCCCTATGTTTGGAAAAAGGAATCCCATGGTAGTCCATGACACAACCAGTAGCATTAGGACACGTTTTGGGGTCATTTGTTATTATTAAGATATTATTTTATTATCCTTAACTACCCAATTACTAATTAATCACGATAATTAAAGATAATTACCATCGTCACTATTCAAAATGTCCAAAAACAAAAGAGTATTAATTACATAATTTGGAAATTCTGATTAAAAATATGGAACCCATTTTACCAAATTCCAAACATAGAAATTTCAATAATAAATTTAAAAATAATTCCCGTTGTCAAAACAAATAGAGGGTTTTTTTGAAACAATATCTATCAAAAGTTTGGCACTTGTTTATGCCCAATTCCAAAGTGAAATCAATTATAATGACCACCATTTGATTAAATGGTAAAAATATATTCTAATTAAACTTTAAATCAAATTATAAAAAAAATATAACCATATAATTAAATTAGATGAAAAAACAGTTTTGAAGTAAAATGCAGTAGGTTTAACTATTCATTAAAAAATGAACATTGTCAGAAAAATACCCAAAATTTATCCAAAGTAAATTTCAATGTACCAATTCCAATGAATAAGTTTATTTTGAAAAATATAGCTTATAAAATTGTCAAAAGGTTTATTTAAAAATGGTTTTCCATCAAAAGGCGGTAAAACAATCTTTTAAAAAAATTAGAGAATTCTATGCTTAAGATTGGATTTATTCTCATTTTAAGCCTCTTAAAAAACTATATAATTCATAAATAGACAAAGATATGAAAATCCATTATTAATTACTTACTTGGGATGTTACAAATACAGTCATTATTTGATATTTTGATTCTATTATAATTATCCATACAATATCTGTTTAAAAACCCTCAATTCATTTATTATTTATATTTCATTTTTGAAAATTGGGTTTTAAATGAATGAGAATATCAATATATGAAAAAAAATTTCTTATAGGTTCAAACATGTATTTTTATGTTCATAATGAAAAAATGATTTTTTTGGGGTTCCATGTATTTTATAGTACTTTGAAACTATTTATTATAATGGGAGAGCCTGTTATATCTTCCCAACTGATTGATTAATTATTATGTTCATTATAGTGTTTTGCTGGAATTAACTGAGTAGGATATTCCATTTATATGGGATATAATAAGGGTTTATGTAAAGTTTCTATGTAGATTATGATATTAGGGATGAGAAATTTTTTTATATTCTAGATAATTAATTTTCATTGAAATTAATTTAATAAAAAAGATATGTTGATGATTTTTTATTAATGATTGATTGCTCCATTTTTTGATTAAATTTTATCTTTTCATTAAATTATAATAATAAATTACCCTGTTTTTAAATGAATCATCATGATTATGGTTTTTTATTTATACATACAATAATGTGATATTTTAAAAAATCATTACATTATATAAGATTTCATGTTTAGAGAAAGTTTTATATTTTCTCTTCATTTATGTTGATAAATGAAAAATATATTATATGTTTATTTGGTTTGGAAATTGTAATAAAATATTTTACATTTTTTTGTTGCTTTGTAGGATTTTTTTCTCTTCCCATGTATTGAAATTTTTATAATTTGGATTATAGTTGAATAAAAATATTAAAAACTCAATAATTTCAAATATGGGATTTATTTTAATTGTTTTAGGTCTATTTTTCTAACAAACTTGTTTTGTGGGGGAAAATATCATATAATATCATGGGGTTATTAATAAATTATCACTATTATATAAAAATGTAAACCAAAAAACAATTTGGGAATGTATGTTATCCAATATTTTCATTTTTAATTTTGGATGAATAAAATTGGTCCATGTTTATCAGTATCAAATCTAAAAATTCAAACATTGCGTTTTCAGCATCAGACCCGGGAGTACGGGTTTAGGGTTGTTTTATTTTTTTGAGAAAATTAGATACCTAACATGTTGAGGGGAACTATATTATGTAAATATTTAATATATAAATTGTAATTTATACAATATTTTTGTATTGAAATGGGTTGAGACGAGATCCTTTTATAAATTAAAAATAGGGACAAATATATGGAATCGATTTTTGAGTAAGTGGAAGAAGTCATTTTCATTAGATTTTAGTGAGTTATAAAGATAAATGATACTTATATATTTTTGTCTCATATTAAAACATATATATGGTATACTATAAGGTATATGTATCAAATTAATTTAGTAATATTTGAACCATATTTGATTTCTTATTTTAACACTTATTTATCATTATTAAAAACATCCAATGTTAGTATTATTTTAATAAAAATATAGGATGACCCTTCTTTTCCAAATTTAAAGAGACGAATCCAAATTTAGACTCTATTTAATCTAATTAAATTTAATAATATTTTAGAATTATCTTTTAAATTACAATATTCAATGTGATGAAACTTCTTATCTAAAAAATATGAAATTAATCATTAAGTGTTATGAATAAACATTATAATTACATATGAATTAAAATAGTGTCGATAAATATATATATATATATATAAATCTAGTCATCATATTATACTATTAATATAAAATAAATCCACTAAAAAATATTTAGAAATGTGTCATTTTTAGAAATATATTCTCTTTTACATGATAATGAATGTTTCCATCACAATCATTTTTTTATTACTAAAATTATTTAGAAAATATTCTTCGTTATGAATGGGATGATAAAAAATATTAGGCCTATTTTTAAAATATAACATTAGATGAGATAAAATGTAGTTTTATACATTAGATTATACAAACAGTTCTTTTGGATAAAATTAGAACCAATGATTACAACAAGATAAATATTTATTTTAAAAATTAATCATAATTTTATTAAATGATTTTAATTAACATTAAATATGTATATATTATATAAAATTAGTTTTGTAAAAAGTTTTTTAGTTATTTTATTATGCTAATATAATAATTTTTTTTAGCCAAAACAACTTAATATTTTTTTAGAAATATGATTTCAATTATAATTTCTACTATCATAAAAAATGTAATGTATTTGAATAAATATATTTTTTTCTCATGGTATTTGAATACAGTAAATCCTTCTCACTACTTCCCTGGGAAGGAATCCATTGTTGACTCATGGTAATCTGGAAACTATTTCTCTCAAATTTGATATTAATAATGATTCTTATTCCATAAACTAGTCCATTATGAGATGGGTTATTCAGTTAGTTTGTTTTACTAGTCACATAAATGACATTCTTTTAACTTTATATAAATATTTTATAAATTCTATTCTTCATTATCATATCCCGAAAGGTTACATGTCTTCCTCACATGGTATTTGACATGGTGACACCTTATCGATAATTCTTTTTAGTAGTTTAGATTATTACCAAAAAATTTTACTCTTTAATATTGTTGATTGTAACACCACAATCCATATTTACTTATTATCTTATTTTTGTATTTAATTTTTTTCCCCATTGGTTCATGTCTTTTTTTATTTTCGTAAAATTTAAAAAAAATTATTTTTTTTCTACGTCAAATGGTTTGGGTGAAGAGTTCACCAAATATTGTGAATATCATTTATATGGGAATATTTATTTAATGATGGGGTTTTTAGTATTGGTGAAAAATTATATAAATTGTACATCTTATATATGAAGATATTCTAGATGGATAGTTTTTATCATACGATCGAAAAAACATTCCTGATAATGTGACGAAACAGTTCAACTCTCTCTATGTGTTAAAATCATAATTTTACAGAATTTACCTTAAGTGATTATTTCGATTTTTCCACTCCCCTTAAAAATACCCATCAACTGAACAAACTATCCCATTGAAATCCATATCTTATGAAACCACTCTCTATGTCTTGCATCAATCATTTAATACATTTCCTTCCAAATCAGTTTGGGATCATCCATGTTATGAGTTTCATCCTCTCTGGATTCATTTTTTAATATTTTCTTCCATAACCTTGATTTATCCCTTGGGTCTTCGCAAGTTGGATGAACTGTAAGTGTATGGTAGATTTTTTGTTTTGGGTTTTTCTTTTACCTAGTAGTGTGATATTTCTTCCTAGAATCCTTGGCTCAATTAAGATGTATTATTGCTTTGATTCTCAAAGGTGAAATATTACATGTATATTTTACAAATGAATGTAATATTTATTTCAAAAGATTTTCTTTAATGGATTTAAAATTGGTTTTCTTTATATCTAATAATTTTATATCCGGTATCTATGAAATATTTAGCGAATAAATTTAGTTTCAACACAGTTTTCCATAGGTTCACCATTCTGTTTCTTATTATTTTGAAACACATGTACTTAATTTTCATAGAATATTATTTTGTTGATTTCCATATATAAATTTTTTATTTTAGTATCCCCATTATTGTCTAAAAAAATCATTATATTTTTAATGGAATTTAGTTAAACTCCTGTGATTTGTTTCACCCCAGTTTAAAAAGAAGTTATTTTAAAAATCCTTTGTGTTATTGTTTTCCACTACTTATATATATATGTGTGTGTGTATATAAATATATTTACATATATACATATATGTAACTAGAGAAGTGTTTCTAATGTAAATAAATAGTTTTTCATGTACGATATATATGAGATTCGACATATACCATTAGGGGTTCTTATATTTATGCACACATATATATATGATTTTACATACATATATATTCAATTGTAAAAATTCACATTGATGAATCTGAATTTATGAATTAATAGATATATATATATATGCATGTACATGTAATTTCATAGGGGAATAATAAGAAGAATTCATTATGAATTCAAAATTGGTTTTCATAAAGTGTTAATTTGATTTACAAAAATAAATTGCAATGGAATGGTTGTCACATTCTAAAGTTTTTAAAAAATTAATGTGCCCTAGCATGGTTTCCTAGGCTTTTATCATTTTTTGGACTTATATATAAAATTATTTGCATGTTAGCATCACACAAAGAATTTATATTTTCAACTGTAGTCCATATAGGTTGGCTAATGTTTTATGTTTACATCATATTATTTCATGATTATCCATTTTTTTCTAGGATATCTCTCATCCATATTTTGATTATAGTCATCCAACATGGGAACACTATTTACCTAAGTAGGGAGACTAGTTATAGTATACTTGTTGAGTGTAAATGACCGCATCCTTGTATCCATTATTAGGTTATGCAACAAAACTATCTCAAATATATGATGATATATAGTGTACAACAATAAGATCATCTTTTACCTCTGTAGAATCTCTAGATGAAGGACATATATTCAATTGGTTTGAGCTCCGAGATTATAAGGATCCTAGGTTCCATATAATCTTATCTTCTTTGGGGGTTTCCATTATACAATATATTATTTATTCATGTTTTTTTCACCATAATTAAAAACTCTTTTAATTAGTTTCCTCTTATATGATAATAATAGTACTAAAATTATTCTCTTTAAATAATTAAATGTGATTATTATTACCTTTATACATTAGGACTATAATTTGTAGCCTATTATTTTATTGATGCCTACCTTAATATGAATTTAATATAAATGGTATTTTAATGTGTATGAAAGTATTATTTCAAAACATTTTATGTGGATATTTTAATAAAAAGGTCCATTGGTCAAAAAAATTATTAATAGTGTGTTTTTATTTATGAAATTAAATGGAATGTATTTATTGAGATAGATTATGTGTGAATTCCATTAATATTAAAATAAATAATTATTATTATATTTAAAACATGGATGATAATGAATTTTTAATTAGAAGGTAAATCATTTAGAAAGGCGGGTGATAGAAAACATGGAATTTTTATGCTGATACCTATATATGTTTATATATTCCTGGTTCTTGGAATTATTTAATTCCCTCCATGGAGGTCATTTTTTCCTCACAGTTTAATATTTATTTTATTATTTTAATCAATTTTTTTTTATTATATGATTTCATAGGCCCTATTTTTATTTTTCCAAGAATTCCAAACATGTTTTCTACTAAATGATTAAAAAATTTCAATTATTATTTTATTTATATATATTATTGAAGTTTTATTCATTTTTTGGTGGATTGGGAAAGGATTTTGGATATAATTCTTCCCTTATATGAGAGGTATACCATGGTGGTAAGAGTTGTTTTTGGAGCTCACTGCTATTTACATCATTCATTGATTATTATTAAGAATTTTCACAAAATATTCCACTAGTGTGGATGTCCAATGTGTGGATGGTTAATGTTAAAATTTGGTTAAAATTATACTATATATTTAAAAAATTATTTTGGGTGAAAAAATCAATAATAGTTCTTCCAATATTCATTCTCACACCAGCCCATGGAGATTTGGAATGCACATCAGGCCTTATCTGGGGATGGATCTGGTGTTTGAAAGTGGTATGGATGTGTTTGATTTCTTAAATAATTTCTTAGAGCAGTCATGTTCTTTATATATGGGAACCATGTATCTCTTGTGAGAGGCCACTGTGTTATTTGGTATGTTTGGTATATGGAATATTGTATTTTTTATGCTTGTGATTAAGTTATGGTTTAGTTTTTGGTTACCATTACTCATGAAGAAACATGAGTAAAATGAGGTCTTTGAGATTTGAATATTTAATTTGATATTTCATTGAAATATTTGTGGAATTTATTGTGAAATGGGAGTAGAAAGGAAGATTTTAGTATCTGTCATGTCATGAAAACCAATTCAGATTCCACGAAGAATATACCAAGGGACTCTTTATATAAGTTTAATGATTATATATGGTTTATCCAACCATATTTTCCAACCATCTATGCCAAATATATCTTTTTTAATTTTACATATAGTTCCTTTAACTTGGAAATTATTTTTGGTGATATGTTAATATGATTTTGTTTTATTTTTAATGATTTTTTAAAATGAAATATCATTTTAACTGTCAAATGTTTTTTTAAACCAATTAATAATTATTTTAAATAAAATGATGTAAAATTATTCTTTATTCTATTTTATGACTTATAAATTATTTTCAAATATAACTTTTGATGTTTTAAATGACATAAAATTGGAATACTATGTTTTTAAAAAAGGATTTTTAATGTTCTTGATAATTTTTTAATTGGAAAAAATGTTTCAAAACTAGATTTTATGTATCAAAATAGATTTTCAATATGGTTTAAAGGTTTTAAATTCTAAATTTATGGAGTTTAAAAAAATCAATCTATAATATAGTGTCTTTGTCTAGGTTTTGATTTATTTTACTTATGTTTTTAATGGTTTTTTCAAATTATTAATTTTAAATGATAATTTATTTTTGTTGAAGTGCATTAAATTGTGTTTAATGATGAAAATGGTTAGGATAAGTTAATTTTTAAGTAAATTAAAAACAATCTCTACTAATATCATTATTTTAAATGTTATTATTTTTTATTTTTAAATAGAAATTTTCCATTTTCATAATGTAATCATTTTTGAATTCTTTTTTAATTCGCATTTTATGTTATTTAGATAATCTGCCCATAAAATAATAAATATTTCTCAGACCATTGAAATTTCCCTTTTTG
The DNA here is from genome assembly GCA_963277665.1 of Viscum album. Classification (NCBI taxonomy): domain Eukaryota; kingdom Viridiplantae; phylum Streptophyta; class Magnoliopsida; order Santalales; family Viscaceae; genus Viscum; species Viscum album. The sequence goes on from OY728127.1 coordinate 1,009,529,511, forward strand.
TAATCTTGATTCCATTATTTTATATAGATTTCTTAGCTTGGGTTTTTTATTCGGTCCTTCTCTGGTTTCTCACGTCATTTGAGATGTAAGGGGGCCATAAATCTAAATCATATATGGGGAGTTATATTCCTATGAATAATAGTTTATGTGGCTTGTAATGAGGTATTATTCTATTAGAATATACATGAGAAATTGACAATGTGTGTTTCATGTGACAAGGATGGACTCCACGCCAATTAATACTCTAATTGGGAAGGTTTTATTTTTTCAATTATTGAGATCTCCTTGGTTACTAATTAGGATATAAGGTTCTAAGATATCTTAAATTTTCCACCAGAGGGGACCTATGTTGTTGTTGAATTAGAATTTTTATGATTTATACCTTTTCCCTACCTAAATTTAAGTGTGCTAATGAGTGTGTTAGTGGTCTTTATTTTGTAAAATCATCATGGTTCTAATTTTATATTCATAATATTTGATAATTGGTGGATAAATATATTGAGCTATAATTTTTCATTTTCATTTAATTTTCTTATTTTGTATAGTTTTGATAATGGGTTTGATCCTTTGGAGAATTAGTGTTCACTAGGGGGGGGGGTGGATGATATTCAGGATGTGTGTTCTTCTTGAGGATTATTTTTTGGATACAATGTTTGTGTTTTTAGTGGGTTTCATTAGGTTATATTCCTTATTTATCCAATTGATATTTTGGAACCATTAAATGGTACAGAGATCCATTTTGGGTGTTTCCTCATTGTATTCATCTAATTAGCATGCTATGTTGTGATGTACGTATTTATAATTTTTTTTATAAAATCAGGTTTCTTATATTGAGGTCAAGTGGGTATGAGTTATATTGGTTGTTATTTTTTTTGATTTAAGTATCATTGTACTATAATTTTCTAGGATTATGGTGGCTTTCTATTAAAAAAATGGTCATGTTTGTGAGACTTGTCACATACCAACCATTCTTAATGATTGTTGTATTTTTTTTATATCTCTATATTTTTCTTTTGAGGATCAGGTATTTTTTTGTAATAATTAAAAAAATATAATTTTTATAGGTGTTTCATGGTTTGGCTGCCCTATTGGAAAAAATGAGCTGAAACATTGCAACCAAACCCTATGACTCTCCATTGGTGTTAAATTATTCATTTCACAAAAATCCCTTTATAGTATTATTCCCTTTTTCCCCCCCAACCCTTCCCACTCCAACAGTGTATCAACCCATATTCCATGAATAATTCACTCACACACAACCCCTTTATTGGTATAGCCTCTATCCTTAATTATTTTCCTCCCAATTATATGTGTTATCATCATATTTGAGTTTTTCCTATTATCTTAATTCCTATTCTACCATTTTCTCACCACCTATTTCTTTACATATTGGTTATTTCCATATGGCCTTAACCTTAGGCATAGGGTTAACAAAATTTTTGTTGATTTTATTTAAGATAGAAAGTGTTATCTCTCTTTAGTGTCACTATTCCTTGATTACCATGGATTTGATCATTGTTTATCAAAAGTGACTATATCTACATTACTATTACCTTGCATGAAATTTTTTGTATAAGAACCATATATTACATTTATTTTAAAATGGTGTAATTTTTGTCTAATAATTTTATTTTTGGTAACTATGAAATCATTAATGATGCAATTATGTATGAACTTGGTTTTACATCAGTTTTACCATTGGATTCTTTTGCTTTTAGAAAATAAGGTCTTCCATATCAGAATTTTTTTTTTATTTGCAAATAATAATTTTGTGGTTTGATATCCATTGTGTTATTTATATTTTTTTAAAATTAATTTCTAATGGAATTTAATTTATCTCATGATCATTTCCTCATAATAGTTCAGTCATAACTATTTCTAAAAATATTTTTTTTTAAGTCTGAAATGATATTATATATATTTATGTTGAAATATATATAAATATACATCCAAGTTATTTTGGAGTGTTTATAGAGAGTTTTCATGTAGGTTAATTGTATGATTCTGTATATTTTTTATTGGTATATGACAATATTTCACATATAGATGAGTGTAAATATATATGTGAAATTTTAAAAATTCAGAAGGAAACATGTTAATGTATGTTGAAATAGGTATATATATATATATATATTTGTCTGTGATTTTATATGGGACAAATTCGAAGACAAACTTATGAAATTGAAATCTGATTTAATATTTTCTTTAAGTGATTTACAAAACAAATGGTATAGTCCTGATTGGAACGTTTTAAATCCAATTAAATGTGAATTACACTCCATTGGAAGAACATGATTTAATTTTATTATTTGACTTATACATGAGGTTATTATATTGTTGGTAAATGGTATACACATTCCTAGTGTTGGGATTTGGGGTGATGTATTATGTTTTCATTATATGGTTGTGTGATTTGTGCTTGTTTTTTCTATGAAGCCTCCCTTATGAATTCAGTTTTTGGAAATGGAAATTTGGAATTATGGGTACCTAGGTGGCCAGAATAAATATAGTTTACTAGGAGAGATATTAGGTATTTGTCATGATATCTCATTTGGGTTACACTAAAAATGTTATTAAACTATATGATGATATAGAGTGTATCATTGGAACATTGTCATTTTCCATTCTAGAAATCTATTCATGATGGTATAAATTTATAATAATATATAATTGAGAGTAAGTTGATCCTAGGTTATCCATCAACCAAGCTATATTTCGGTTTACCAATATTCTTTCTCATATTTATCTCAACTTTATGGTAGTAAATCGAATATCTCTTCTTTTTTTTGTATCCTTTTCCATGTTTACAATAGTAATATTTGTGTTCACCTTATCTTTATATATGTGATCTTTTTTTCATTTTATTACTCTACTTATCATGTATAGCCTGTTATACTTTTTTGGGAATAACTATCTCTACTTTAAAAAAATGTTTTGTTATAGTGTGCATAAAATACTTATTTCAAAAAAAAATTAATTGGTGTTTTAATAGAAAAGTGTTTTGGCATTAAAATACATTATAAGGGATTATTTTCATTTTATATAATTAATGTAATGGTTTTTAAAAGATAGAATATGTGTTAAATTAAATGAAATAAGTTTTTCTAAATTTTATTCATTAATCTAGAATTTTATTGGTCTTTAATTAAAGGTGTAATGTTGTGAAATAGTGGGAGAGGGATAATTGATAATTATTATTACTAGACTTAAATATTTTTGTTGTAGTTGGTTCTTGGTTATATTATTTTGCCTCTCTAGAGATAATTTATTCCTCTATGGATAGGTTCTATTTTATTGTATTAAGATTCTGGTAACTATTTTTTGATTTTATTATAATCAATTTTAATCCATCCATAAAGTCCTGAAGATTTTCCCTTTAAATGAATTGGTTATTCAAATTCATATTTTATTTCATTTTAGGGATTTTGGGTGTTAATATTTTTTTGGATGAGTGTAGGCATTTTGTGTGTGTCTTTTACTTACACGAGTGTGAGATCTTGGTGATAATGATGGATTTTAGGGAATGTTTTATTTACTATATTCATAGTTTATTAATAAGATGTTTCTATTTATTTTTCAGTATCATACATATCTGACATATGTAAAAGTCATGAAATTATTTTATTAAATTTCCACTTCGTATTCAAATAATTATTATTCGTAGAATCAGTCCAATGTGGTGTTTCATTAATGTCCATGAGCTTGTTCCAGCTCATGGGGATTGGGATTACAATATGTTCCATATTAAGGAATGGAATGGGATCCTAATAAATGGATAGGTTAGATTGGTTCATGAAATTAATCATGGAATCCAAAAGGAAATTCTTACATGAAGTGGGTTAAGAGCCCCAGGTCAATTATTTTCTAATGAAAAAATGATTCAATTTCTCATGGGTGGAAGGTACTTTCGGAATGATCTGATAGGAATTATTGACTATTATAGAGACATTTCCAACAGTCATATGAAATGGTTTAAATATAAAATTAACTTCAATAACAACCTTAAAAATTATATGAATATAGAAATCAAATTAATATTATAGAATTGTGAGAGAATTATAAATTTTATCTACCTATAAAGTACCATTTTTATGTAAAATGAGAGCTGAACAGTTTATAATTATCATTGATGGGATTAATTGATATATCAGATCTTTTAAATGGACACCACTATCTCTTGAACGGAAAATCTCTTCTATTAAATGGGTTTTATTTTATGGTTACTCTAATACTTTATAGTATATTAATTTCCACTATTTATTATCATGAATAGAAATCACCACATCCAAAATTTGATGTACACTGGATTTATATCTGAGTGGAAAATAATCATTATTAAATAGGATGCATATTTTTAATCTTTACAAGAGGTGGAATGGGTTTCAAAAATTGGAAAATATTTAATGATTCACTTAAATATTAAATTAAATGGATAATGTAGAGAAAATAATCATGAAACATTCGATTCATGAGAAAAATATATCATTTATAGGATAATCATTGGGAAACATTATTAAAAAATTTAATTAATAAATATTTGTATTAAAATAAGAAATATAGAGGTGATAAAATGTATCCACAAGTATAAATCCAATAAAACATGCCATAAATTTTTGGAAGTACAATCGGCTTGGAGACCCCCTATAATATATCCCCAACCATTGAATTTAGACCTAGAAGTGACCAATAATGTGATGGTATTCCATCCTGTGATCTAGATATGTAATCACCACGAGAATCTCATATTCATGTTGTCCTAGTTCTTATATATTTGAGAAATAGTATGAATTAATCATAGTAATAATTAAATAAAAAAACAATATTATTCAATCTTAACTTACCCACATTTAGAGGTTTTTATTATTGAATTTTACCAAGGAAAAATATAGCATGATGTTTTGGATTAATTTTTTTTTATGTTTAGTGTTTTCATGGATAGAGATTATGACATTGATCAAATTTCATTTTAATTTTTGTTTTCTATATCTATTTGTATAATTATTTTTCATATTTTTGAAGTTGATCCTTTCATTATGGGAAATGTTATTAATATTCATCATCATTGTAGGACATGATAAGGTTCTTATCTATTTTATAGATTGGTTTAGGTTATAGTAATGAATGTGTCTCATATTATATAGTGGAGTTAGAAGACAATAATAATGAGTGGAAACAAATATAATTGGATAATTCTTTAAAAAATAATATCTACTATGAGTATGTTAGCCTATATTAAAGTCTTATTAACCAATAATTCCAATAAGGATGTTTCGTTATTCAATTTTCATGGTATATGAGGTAATATAATAATTTATGAAGCCAATAACTCTATGTTAGGGAAGCCTCCAATTCAAGGATGGATCATTTTTATTATGGATAGAAAATCCAATGGTAATTTGGGTACCTTATATTGTGGTTGTATATTTATATATTCAAATGGTGGTTTAATAACATGTTTCTATAAAGAATATGAGAATTTTACTTCTAATAAAGCAGAGATAGAAGGGGATATTGTTGTAATTAATATTTCTAGGATTAAAAATGTTAAAAAGAATTGGTTAGGTAATGAATCCTAATTTATTAATAATGGGAAAATGTGTAAATCCTCTTACACTTCCATGATACTTACTATGCATTTGATGGATTTAGTAAAGTATTGTAGGAAAATCATCATTCTGGTGTCAGAAATTTTAGGATAGAGAATATCATTTTTATTTTCATGCTAGATTGGATATTATATCTAGATAATATAATTGATATCTAGATATGTTAGATTTTATTGAAAGTATGATTTTCAATTATTCTTGTAATAATCCTTATTTATTTTCATTGCAAAATTTGGGCACTAGTGCTTCAATCCGGGGAAGACTATTTCTCTCTAAAAATAACTTATTTTAGAAAAATATTAAAAATTCACCTTAAGAATTTATTGAAATTGATTTTGTAAAATAATTTTCATTTTATCAAAAGAAAATACTAGTATAGAAAAATTTATCTTTTACATAATATATATAATGAATATCTGTTTTTATTTAAAAACCCATATTCGTTTTTTTGAAAGTAAAAAAAATTAAAAATACCTAAAATACTTGTGAAAAATAAAATATTATATTAATAATTATATGATTATATAATTATAATTTCAAGTTTCATAAAGCATTAATATCTATGTAAAATTTATATTCATTTGGTATGGTCATGTAGAAGCTAAGGGTGTTTATTCCTCTAGTATTAATCACACAAAAAAAACAAACATGAATTCATCTTGAATACTATTTGGATCATATCAGTGTGATTTTATCTGGGATATTTATTTTCGAAATAAAAACCATTTTTAATCGAAATCCTTTCAATGATCATATAATTGAGCCTCACAATAGTGATTTGTTAAACCCAATTCTATTTATTTCTCTTATATTCATAGATTCCCTTATATGGATTCTTCATTTTATAATTTTTAAATTAATCGTTATATTATAGCAGTCCAATTTCATTTTAACATATCATGGTATTTTTTTTTTGTTATTCATTTGAAAATAACTATTGTACAAAAATGGTTTTAAATAAAAATATATAATTTATAATCTTAGGGTGTTATATGTTTTGATTATCCTTGTAGAATGACTTCATTTTCAGAATTCATAAATGGTAGGTAGATAATTATGGATGATCATTCATTGTATAATATTAATATTAGTTTAATTTGGGGAAACATAGTGTTTCCAATTTTTTATGTATTTTGGATGACTATTGTATACTTATCCATCATTTTAATAATTGATTTAATAGCTATTATTTTTAGTCTGTGATGTTCTTCAGTAAATATACATGTATTTAGTGGCATAATTTATAACAGGTTTTAATTAGAGTTTTTTTTCATTAAAATGGAATTGTTGTTACATTTGTTTCTGGGAATTGACTCATAGATACGAATGTTGAGTCCAACCCATCCTATGATCTATAAAATATTCTATGGAATTTTTAAGTCAAAATTTATCATGTCGGGGAGTATTTAACACACCAAAACATATTTTGTAATTTTACTTTATTATTTTATTTTATTACTAACATGGAGTTTAAATAGTATGGAATCTGCATCGTGGAAATAGAAGTGAGACAAAAAACCCTTTCCTTATGTCCATCTTTCCTCATTAGAAAACGTAACACCTTCATAATAAATAAAAATTAATTATAATTTTATTTCAGGGAACTATTAGTGTTTATGATACAATATATTGCATACTTACAACATTTTATCTGGAATTCATTAAAAAACATTTCATTATAATCATAATTTTTATTATCAACAGCAACGTTTTTCATATATGTTTCAGTTCAAATGTTTTGGTACATTAAAATTGATCATGGTTTCATCTATAAATATTCAAAATAATTTTATATTTCTTATATTTAACCATTAAATCCACTATTTTAACAATTTATATAGATTTATGTGGAAAATTTAATTACATGCCATTATAGAGACGACAGTATGTATATAAAAATGAGTAATGATTTACTATTATAAGGTTGGAATGAAAGAAATTTAAATAAAAAATAACCTTTAAAAATTCATTATAAAATCATATATATCATATATATAATCATTAAATATATCATTAATATGTGTCATATAATGATGAAATGAAAAATAAATCTCATTGATTCCTATAGGTGGTTGTTCGAACATACAAACAAGCGATGTTATTTCTTTCCAATAGATGGTATGGTAAGAAGGTCGATATGATATTTTAATTATATAAACATAATTTGACAATAAATGTAACTTATATAAACTAAATATATCATTATATTCAACCATAAAATTTTGTGATTGAAAATGAATCATATCGCTACATGGAGGAGGTATTCAACATATATGTTTGAGTGATAATTTCCTTTCCATTAGATTGAAATAAGGTGGAAAATGGTTATAACAAACTAATAATAACATCTAGGTAAATTTATGTTACTATATTCATTATGTTGGTATGTAATAAATCTAATTATAGTATGTGTATAATGAAATATACATTAATAAGATAGACTTAGTTTAGGTATTTAATCTCAAGAATTAAAGGAATAAAAATATTAATGATTTTGGGTTGGATTACCTAATCTTGAAGGAATAAAGTGTATTTACAATGCATAATAAGAGGTTCACATTTAAAAGTTAATTGAGGATGGAATATATAATTATGTAAAAATATTTATATAATATAAGGCCTCATTCATGTAAAAGTGGATAAAAATGTAAAATAATTTTATTTTAACATAATATAACGTCGAAATTTCCTAATAAAATTAGATTTTTACAAGTTTACATATAATTTTAACCATAGTCTCTAAGACTGAACATTTGTATTAACATTTTATTACAAACTGGGGTAATGAATTTATTTATTTAAATTTTCATTAATTTATATATGGAAAGTGTAATTATTATTAAATTCATAAAATATAAAACATAATAAGGTATTTTTTTTCAAATTAATTTCCTTTTAATTATATAAATTCATTTTAATATAAATGTGATAAAAAAGAATGAAAAATGGTTTTACAAAGACAGTATTTTTAAAAATAAAATGGGATTTATTTTCATTACCCACCTCACAAAATCATTTAGATGAATGTTAAAGTGTTTTATAAATAAAATACTTCATAAATTTAATAGAAATAATTAATAAAAAGAGATTCAGTTAATATATTAATATAAAAAATCATTGAACACACCAAAATAATTTAATAGAAATTCTATTTTTACCTACAAATGATTTTATCTTCATTTCATACTATTATGTTAGTAATCGATAAATGATTATTAGTAAAATAAATATAAATTAAATTAAAATAATATTTTAATAGTCACTACTGGAAATCCCATTTTTACCAACGCTTATATCCCAACGGTTTATCAAACCGTTGGGAATGGTCATGTATACCAACGGTTTTAATAAAACCGTTGGTATAAAGGATTTTATGGAGAATTTTACCAACAGTTTGTAAAACCGTTGGTATGGACCTCAATTAAGACACTTTTACCAACGGTTATACACTAACCGTTGGTATATGTTGCTACATTCCCAACAGTTTTTAAAAACCATTGGGAATTGTTTCCCCTAAATCCAGTTCGGGTGTCCATTAGCCCCTCTTCTTGATTGTAGTCCCCCTCTGCTCGACTGCAGCCCTAAATTGAACCTCTCCCGACGCTATCTCGTTACCCAGTCTCCGAAACTCCATCCATCCTCTTCAATCAAACAATTTTGCTGTTCTACACTTGAAATTTGTATGTTCTACCTTAGTTATAATGTTCTTCATCTATTTTTTTATTTTCAATTTTGATTTGACCTAAACATTTGGGATCTCTCCATAAAAAGACTCAGAAACTCATTCCACTCATAGATCCATCTTAAATCAAACAATTTTGTATTTCTACACTCTAAATCTATAAGTAATACCTTAGGTTTAATGTTTTGCATCTATTATTTTTGTTTTCTATTTTAATTTGGTATAAACTAGGTTGTGTTGTTTATGGAATGCGAAGGTTTGTGATATTTAGGATGAATAGGATGTTGGTTGGGTGATGGATTGGAATTGTGATGTTTTTTGGATTAAGTTTAGTTAATTTTAAATGAATTATTTGGAGATTTCTTCCATTTAATAGAGCCCCCACTCCTCATAGACCTTGGACACCCCCCCTCTTGGACCCTGGACAGTCCCCCCCTCCTAGAACATGGACAGCCTGGCCCCCTTTTTCCTGAAACTTGGACATCCCCCATCCTGGACCTTGGACAACACCCCTCCACCCTCCTCCCAGGACCTTGTATAGTCCCCCTCCTTCCTGGACCCTAGGAAGCCCCCCACTCTCCACCCTGGACCCTGGATAGCCCCCCTCCTCGATGGACCCTGGACAGCCCCCATCCTTCCTGGACTATGGAATGCCCCTTTTCCCCTTCTCCTTGACCCTGGACAGCCCCCACCCCCCTTCCTGGTCCCTGGATAGCTTCCCATACCTCCTCCTAGACCATAGACATCCCCATCATCCCCCTCCTCAACCACCAAATACCTCCCACTTCAAAACATTTACCACCAAACTTGGACATGATGGATTTTCTCTAAAAAGATAGATTTGATCCTCAATCCACCTCAATAATATCCTAAAAAATGCTTATAATGTGGTTTTCACCACATAGCATTCAATTGTATTCCAAGTCACTAGTCTATCCTCCCTTGGATAGATTTTACAAAAAGCGTTCAACCTTAAGGATCCAAATAAAAATAAATTGATATAAGACATTAGATAGTGGATTAAAATTTCAAATTGGGATCCAATGAGGAATATTCGAGATATTATGCATCATGCCCATGAGTAAATCCATTTTTATATATCCGATAACTTATTTTTCACAATTTTCATACATTAATTTTTTGTAAAAATGGGACAAACATTTATAAAGGTTCTAATATATAAAAATGAATCTATTTGTGGATGCAGCTTAACTTAAAATGTCTAGCTTTTCTGCCTCTTCCATGATCATTGATGTGCACGTCCCATCTCCATATGCCCTCGCACGATGAGTGACTCAGCGTCTGTCTGATGAAGAGTTCCAGATTCTATTACTTCCACACCAGATTCATGCCCGCTACACTCCTGAAGTGATCAATCCCACTAAGCATCCCTCTGAGCTTGATGACACGACCACCCGTTCTTGTAAGAGTCAGAGGAGTTCTAAGCTGATGGACCAAGATGATTGACTAGTTTCCATCCATCTGGCTGAAGAAATAATACCTATCTATTCATGGGAGGCAACCCATGTTCTAGAGTATCATCATTTATAGTTTTTTTACTTTGTTTTAGCAAATAAACATGGCATGTATGCAACAATTTTTTAGCTGCTTCTGATCTGTATGTGCGCTTCTCATTACTCTGCCTAACTGATTCTATTTTGTCTGAGCCTTGGTGTTATTTTTTATGACATGATGTGGCTATGTTCTATCTATGTTTAGATTTTAAAGGTACATAAGTATGTTCACTTTTCATTATTCCATTCTTTCAGTGCTTAGGCCGATGGTACGAGGGAGGTTCGTACCAGAGGTAGACGAGCATCTCCGCGTACCCGACTAGACCCTTCCCCTATGACCAAACACATTAAGATTCTATTGAAACTTAAGTGAAACGATCCATGGGTAAAATGTGATGTGTATAAGTCATCCCCGCCTCAATAAAAGGCACGGTGTGGCCAGGATCACTCAAACTGCCTCTCTTTTGGTCAAAATTGACTTATTTTTATGTGAAATCAACAACTGACATATGGGAAACGAACCAAACGCCCTAGGATTGTGTTGAAACATTAGGAAAACGATCCATGGGTCATATGTGACATGTAAAAGTCATCTCCGCCTCAATCCTATATGTGGTGTGGCCGGTATCACTCCAAGTGTATGTATTTTTTAAAAAATGGACAATATTTTACGTACATACGCCAATCCAATAAAATAGTTTTTTATTGTGTTGATACTTTTTCAAAATGATCCATGACTCATATGTGTCGTTTACAAGTCCACCCCACCTCAATTCGAGGCCCGGTGTGGCCAACACCACTCAAAGTGCCTCTGTTTTGTTAACAATGGACTTAATTTTAAGTGAAATCAACAACTGACATAAGGAAAACCGACCAAACGCATTAGGATTCTGTTGAAACTTAAGGAAAATGATCCATGAGTCAAATGTGACATTCATAAGTCAACTCCACCTCAATATGAATCTCGGTGTGGCTGACACCACTCAAAATGCCTCTGTTTTGTTAAAAATGGACTTAATTTTAAGTGAAGTCAATAAATGACATACGGTAAACTGACCAAACACATTTGGATTCTATTGATACTATAGGAAAACGGTACATGGGTGATATGTGACTTGTATGAGTAAACTCCGCCTCAATCCAAGGCACGGTGTGGATGGTACCATTCAAAATTTCTCTTTTATGTTCAAAATAACTTTAATTTTAAGTGAAAACAACAACTGGCATACAGAAAACCAATCAAATGCATTCCAAATCTGTTGAAATATTAGGAAAATGATCCATGGGTCATATGTGACGTGTAAGAGTCATCCCCGCTTCAATCCAAGGCACAGTGTGGCTAGAACTACCCAAATTGTCCCTCTTTTGTTTAAAATGGACAATATTTTACGTACATACGCCAAATCGATCAAACGGATTATGATTGTGTTTATACTTTCGAACAACGGTCCATGACTCATATGTGATGTGTAAGAGTCAACCCCACCACAATTCGAGGCCCAGTGTGGCCGAAACCACTCAAAGTGCCTCTGTTTTGTTAAAAATGGACTTAATTTTAAGTAAAATCAACAACTGACATACAGCAAACTGAACAAATGCATTCGTATTATATTTAAACATAAGGAAAACAATAAATGAGTCAAATTTAATGTGTATGAGTAAAACCCGCCTCAATACGAGGCTCGGTGTGGTCGGAACAACAAAAAATGCCTCTGTTTTGTTAAAAATGGACTTAATTTTAAGTGAAATCAACAACTGAGATATGGAAATCTGACCAAACGAATTCGGATTATGTTGATACTACAGGAAAACGATCCATGGGTCATATTTGACGTGTAAGAGTCAACCCCTCCATAATCTGAGGTGTGGTGTGGACGGTACCATTCAAAATGTCTCTCTTTTGTTGAAAATGACTTTAATTTTAAGTGAAAACAACAACTGGCATACGAAAAACTGATCAAATGCATTGATAATCTATTGAAACTTTAGGAAAACGATACATGGGTCATATGTGATTTGTACGAGTCAACCCCGCCTCGATCCGAGGCTCGGTGTGGCCAGAACCACCCAAACTGTCCCTCTTTTGTTTAAAATGGACAATATTTTACGTTCATACGTAAAACTGATCAAACGGCTTCTAATTGGGTTGATACTTTTTCACAACGATCCATGACTCATATTTGATGTGTAAGAGCCAACCCCGGCTCAATCCGAGGCCCAGTGTGGCCGACACCACTCAAAGTGCCTCTGTTTTGTTAAAAATGGACGTAATTTTAAGTGAAATCAACAACTGAGGTACAAAAAACTGACCAATCGCATTCGGATTCTACTGAAACTTAAGGAGAACGATTGATAGTTTAAATTTGACATGTAAGAGTCAACTTCGCCTCAATCTGAGGTGCGGTGTGTCCGGGACCACTCAAACTCTCTCTCTTTTCTTCAAAATGGACTTAATTTTAAGTGAAATCAACAACTGACATACGGGAAACCGACCAAACGCCTTTAGATTGTATTGAAACTTTAGGAAAACGATCCATGGGTTATATGTGATGTGTATGTGTCATCCCCGACTCAATCTGAAGCACGGTGGGGCCGGTATCACTCCATGTGTATGTATTTTGTTTATAATGGACAATATTTTACTTACATACGTCAAACCAATCAAATTGATTCTGATTGTGCTGATAAATTTTAACAACGATCCATGACACATATGTGATGTGTACAAGTCAACCCCGCCGCAGTCCATGTCCCGGTGTGGCCGAAAACACTCAAAGTGCCTCTGTTTTGTAAAAAATGGACTTAATTTTAAGTGAAATCATCAACTGACATACGACAAAAAAACCAAACTCATTCAGATTCTATTGAAACTTAAGGAAAATGATCCATGGGTCAAATTTGAAATGTACGAGTCAACTTCTCCTCTATCTGAGGCGTGGTGTGGCCAGGACCACTCAAACTTCCTCTCTTTTGTTCAAAATGGACTTATTTTTAAGTGAAATCAATAACTAACAGACGGTAAACTGACCAAACACCTTCGGATTATGTTGATACTTTAGGAAAATGATCCATGGGTCATTTTTTATGTGTATGAGTCAAACGCACCTCAATTTGAGCCTCGTTGTGGCCGCCACATCTCAAAGTGACTCACTTTTCTATGAAATGGAATACATTTTAAGTGAAAACAACAACTGACATACTGAAACCCACCAAAACGCATTCGGTTTCCATTGAAACATTAGTAAAATGATCCATGGGTCATTTGTGATGTGTACGAGTCAACCCCACCTCAATCCGAGTCATGGTGTGGCCGGGATCACTCTAAGTGTCTCTCTTTTGTTAAAAATGGAAAACATTTTAAGTACATACAGAAAACCAACCAAACAGATTCTGATTGTGTTGATACTTTATCACAAAGATCCATGAGTGATATGTGATGTGTACAATCCAACCCCTCCTCAATCCGAGGTGCGGTGTGGCTGACACCACTCATAGTGTATCTCTTTTGTTTAAAATATACATCATTTTAACTGAATAGAACAACTAGCATACATGAAAATGACCAAACGCATTCGTAATCGGTTGAAACATTAGGAAAACGATCCATGGTTCATATTTGACGTGTACGAGTCAACCCCACCTCAATCCAAGGCGCGATGAGGCTAGAACCACTGGAAGTGTCTCTCTTTAGATTCAAAAGGACATCATTTTTAGTGAAAACAACAACTGACATATGAAAAACTGAACAAATGCATTCGTATTCCATTGAAACGTTAGGAAAACAATCCATTTGTCATTTGTGACATGTACGAGTCAACCCCACCTCAATCTGAGGAGCGGTGTGGCCAGAACCACTCTAAGTGTATCTCTATAGTTTAAAATGGATTTCATTTTAAGTGAAAAGAACAACTGACATACGGAAAACTGACCAAACACATTTGGATTCTGTTGATACGTAAGGAAAAGGATCCATGGGTCATTTGTGATGTGTACGAGTCAACCGCGCCTCAATCCAATCCTCGGTGTGGCCGCCATGACTGACAGTGAATCACTTTTCTTTGAAATGGAAAACATTTTAAGTGAAAAAAACAACTGACATACTGAAACCCCACAAAACGCATTTGGATTCTGTTGAAACATTAGGAAAACAATCCATGGTTCATTTTTGATGTTTACGAGTCAACCGCGCCTCAATCCGAGCCTTGGTGTGGCCGAAACAACTCAAAGTGACTCACTTTTCATTGAATTGGAAAACATTTTAAGTGAAAACATCAACTGACATACTAAAAACCGACCAAATGCATTGTGATTCCATTAAAACATTAGGACAACGATCCATGGGTAATTTGTGATGTGTAAGAGTCAACCCCACCTCAATCCGAGTAATGGTGTGGCCGAGATCACTCTAAGTGTCTCTCTATAGTTTAAAATGGACTTTATTTTAAGTGAAAAGAACAACTGACATAAGGAAAACTGACCAAACACATTAGGATTGTGTTGATACATTAGTACAAGGATCCATTGGTCATTTTTTATGTGTACGAGTCAACTGTGCCTCAATCTGAGCCTCAGTGTGGCCGCCACAACTCAAAGTGGATCACTTTTATTTGAAATGGAAATCATTTTAAGTGAAAACAACAACTGACATACGAAAAACTGACCAAACGCATTCAGAATCTATTGAAACATTAGGAAATAAATCCATGGGTTATTTGTGACGTTTACAAGTCAACCCCACCTCAATCTGAGTCGCGGTGTGGCGGGGATCACTCAAAAATTTGATTTTTTTAAATGAACCACATTTTAAGTGATAATAACTGGCATACGGAAAACCAACGAAACCCTTTCAGAATATGTTGATACTTTAGGAAAATGATCAATGGGTCATGTGTGATGTTCACTAGTCAATCATACCTCAATAAGTGGCATGGTGTGACCCATACTACTACAAATGCATGTATTTTATTTAAAATGGATATCATATATAATAAAAACACCTATATACGAAAAACCGATCAAATTATGAATTGAATTCCAAATTTCACATATAATTTTCATCTAAATATAAAATTTAGTTCTAAATGAATTCTAAAATGAATTCTAAATGAAATTTAAAATGAATTCTAAATTATGTATCTTTATAATTAGATTATGAATTCTGATTTAATTCTGAATGTGTATAGTTTCAGGATGTATTATATGTTAAATGTATATGAATTTGTTCTGTATATATATATATGTTAGTTGGTTATTGTAGGTAAAGGAGAGGGATTGAAGAATCACAGGGGAATGGAGACCCTGCTCCTCCCCTGTGCAAATTGCAGGCTGCTGTGCAAATTGCAGGCTGCTGTGCAAATTGCAGGCTGCTGTGCAATTTGCACAGCATAGGCTATGCCAACATTTTCAAACTGTTGGCATAGTCTTATAAGGAGTTTTATACCAACGGTTCAGATGGAACCGTTGGTATATACTCTTTCCCAACAGTTTCAAACTATTGGGAAAATATGTAAAATTGGATTTTTCCCAACTGTATTGAGTGAACCGTTGGGAAAAGCTAGATATTTTGTTAGGTTTTACAAACAGTTTACTTAAAACCGTTGGGAAAACATATGCCAATGGTTAATGTTAACCGTTGGGATAGGTTGATTTTTATAACCTATCCCAATGTTTCTTTGTAAACCATTGGGAAAACATTTCCCAACGGCTTATTTCCCCACGGTTTACAGAACCATTGGGATAGATATTCCCAACGGTTCTGCGGCCTTTCCCAACAGTTGTGAACCGTTGGAAATTCCTCTTTTTCCAGTAGTGAGTGTTTAATATATTTGTTTATACACAGATTCATTACACCAAAAAAATTACATTTATATAGGAAAAACGATATTTATTTCACGAAATTATTTTGTTAAAATTTTATTATTATATCAAATTAATTAATGAATACATTTGATTTATGTAATCGATTTATATTATATATATTTTATTTTATTTAATTTTATTATATCTTATTAATATTATAGTTAGGATATAGTATACAATGGTTCATTAAGACTTGTGGTTCTATGTAATGAAATATATTGAATACATCTAATTTATTAAAAAGGAATGATTATAATATCTCAAAGTGTTACACACCACCCAACATATAAAATTTTTGACTCGAAATTATATATCTCTAAAACAAAAAACTAAAGGGAATTCTTCCCCATAACATGATCATCTTTCCATGAACCTTCCTTTAATTTATTATTCTTAAATATAACATTAACATATTGAGTAGTCTTTTTCCATATAAAAATATCCCTCTAAAACAAGATTAATACCAGTTATTATTCATATAAAACACAATTCTATAGTGGTAAAAACAATACTCCATTATATTAGGTGGATAGGGATTATATTGCAACAAAGTAGTAGACTGGACACAACATTTACTTGATATTGGTTCAATAGAAGAGAAAAGTGATATGATAGTGTCCCTACATGACCAAGAATCACTAAGTAGAAAACATAAACATGGATCAATAATCCCTTATTTCATATTAACATGTCTTTAATACATATAATAATTCATTGGAAAATGTTCTCACCAACTTCTAATTCTTGATCATACTAATCATTTTCAGTGTAACTCTTTATTCAAAACTGAGATGTCATGATATACTATTGAATGACTCTATCATTATCATCCATTTTCCTATCATTATTGGGTCCCATTTTCTTTCATTCTACAACTTCATCCTAGTATATTGGATTTTAAAAATTCCTTCTATAAAAGTATTCATAAGGAGACATCTAAATAATCGAGTGAAATTTACTATTATCATATAATTAAACAAGGGGATTCTTCTCATCCTAACCACCGTTGAAATCTATAGAACTATATCATGAAATATCTGGTTTGGTTTGAATGGATATATTATATTGAAATTCTATATTAGGTTGTTTGGTTGAATTAAAACACTACACTTTATCAATTTCTTTCGGAAGAATTCTGTAGAACCCATAAATAAGTTCTATATCATATTCATATATAAAATAATGTGGTACTCTATGAATAAATTCAATTTCATTAATTTAAATCTAGTAAATATTTTTAATAAAGTTATCTTATGCTTTTTAAATTAAAGGTGATAACATTTTAAGGTCATTGACTACAACCCAATTTGAATTAATCCCATTATATGTCTTGAGGAGTGTTATAGTAAAATAAATTGAATCATTTTATCATTTCCATTATTGTATAGGTAATGGTTGTGACATCAAAATAGTCATCTCTCTCTTAGAATTTACTTTCTAAAATACCAAGTAGAAAAATACATGCTCAGTTTTAACTATGTTAATGTTATTCCACCATAAAGACTCTATCTAGTCACCAATCTCAAACTTCAAGGATGAATGGATAATGATGAACTATAAGGTTCTACAAAAATATACTACTTCGTATTTTTTATTTTTAGGATAGTTTTTTGGTTCCTAAACCAACTCATTCCATTAGAATCAAGGATGAACTCATAAACAGTTGTCACATTCTTTTCATCTCTACATCTTCCTCGCATACCTATTTAAAATAAATTTAAAGAGATTGTTAAAAAATAATTTGAAAGCGGTATGATTTATTCCCTTCCAAAAAATTTAAGTTCCATCATTTTCAAATACATTATTATTATATCTTTTATGATCCTTGTCACAGGGATGATTTTGTAAAACATTTGACTTAAGGAACATTACAACTTTTTCACTTTTTATAAGTCATAACCTTAAATCAAATATAACCATATTCTATGTGACATATTCAAAAATTTCTAGGTGAATATATAATTCAATATTTTGTTATTACTATATATATCCCAACATTCACAATATAGATAATGACATCATATATTTAATTCTAAAAATCACCACAGAAATCTCTATGTCACGAGTCAAGTAATTTCTCTCACGAACCATCAATTAGTGTATAGAATGATCTATCGTCGTAAAATTATGTACATGAACACACAAATTCCATATCTTTAATGAATTATTTATAATCAAATTCTCTTCTCCAATATAGGTAAATGAGATTACATGTTTACTAACTAAATTTTATTCAATTCTGTGAAATTTTATTCACATTTATTTATACAAAGGAATTGAAATATCTTCCACATTAACATGATGAATGGATTATATATATTAGAAATTCCATTCAAACCATTAATAATATCAAGTAAATCCTAGAAAAATATAGATCATAGTTATAATGTTTCGTCTGCGCCAATTCTTATGGCTTCCATGTTAGATAGGATTTATTATCTATTACATGATATCATCTATCCCTAGAATGAATAAATTTATTAGAAAATTTAAAACTTGTTTAATATGAAATATAGTTCATCTTCCCCCCTATTTTTAAAAATAATTTTCAGGAGATTCTCATGCCCATAAATTCTCTTTGATTTCATAGGAATATCATCAATAAATATTACATCAAAATAATTAATGTAATATATAATGAATTTATCCACTAAATACAGAATAGAAGTGGTAACATTATAATGTCCTAATAGAGTCACTACAAATTTTTATCATCCATACATTTTAGGGGAGGATATCTTCTGTATGTCATCGATTTTAACCCTCAATTTATAATTTCCAAAAGTAATACCAATATATACAATGTAATGAAATCCCCACAATTGATTAAATAAATCATAACATAAGAAATAGTATACTTAATGATGATCATGATAAGTTTATGTTCTCAATAATCAATGTATTTTCATATTGATCATTCTATGTTATTAAGAAAAAGAACATGTGAACTACATAGTGATGAACATGTGCAAATGTATCCCTAGTCATGATTCATGAAGATACATTTCATCAATTCGTACAACTCAATAGTGTAAATTATACATTATGTTTTTTAAATAGTCATAGAACTAGGTAGGAGTTATATTCATAAATAAACATGATGATTTTATGGAAGAATTACACGCTCTTCAGAAATGACATCAACGAACTCTAATATAATTGGATTATCATTGATGTGTATATTTTTCTCCAACTATCATTGAACAACATCATCTAATAAAATTAATCTGGAATAACAAAAAGGAATAATTTTTTTAGTTATTCATCATAACTATATTGATAAATGATAATTTGTTGATATAAAATATCAAATTTTATATCCTTATTCTATAATTTTAGTTTAAATATTTATAGAGTGATATTGTCAATGTTCATAATCACATCAAATTCCCCCAATGGATGAGAATAATAATTTAATAGGGAATATTGTTATGAACATAAAAATTATATCTCTAATATTACAGTGAGTAATAAGTTTACCTCAACTATATTGATCCCCATCAATGATTACCATAACATATTCCCGTATTTGGTCTATAAGTTAGCCTATGGATGTTGACATATACATGTATATTTCCCAAGTTCCCCATATATATGACATTTAAATATAAATGAATCCTTTGGAAAACTTTCATGTGCCTCCATTGAAGTATTTATTTATCCTTATATATTATTCACATTATACATGTATATTTAAAAAACAAATCATCTTCCGATTTTATTAAGACATTTACCTAGGTTCTTCTTCCCATATTATTGTCTTGTTGGACCCTGAATATTCTTTCCCACATGGTATTCCTCAACAGAACTAAGGTGAAGATCATTTTTTATTAGGTGTATTAGGAAAAACAACACAATTGATGTTGAGAATCATATATCAAGATATTTGATTGTAATTAATCATTACATTTATTTTTTTGAATATAATTAATTTTAGAATATCATGGATATAATAACTTAATTGTCCATCATAATCAGTATAATCATGATTCCTCCATGTTTGATACTTTGAATAAAACAAAAAAATATAGTGTGAGAGCCATAAATCACTGTGACAAATCATATAATCCTAAAAATTAATTTTTTTTGTCTAAATCATGAAATTATCCTTCTAATATATGAAATTTTAAGGATAAAATAGGTCATCTATGGTCAGCATCTATTATAATTCATCACAATTAATCATAAATAAAATGTTGAATATCACAAGAATATACCCTAAGAATTCCTAGCATAATATATAGTCTGAGGTCCATGTATTAAGAACCAGTGATGATTGAGTTAATACCCACTGAACCACATTAATATTTTTTACCCCCACTAAATATGTTTTATTGTCACATAATCATTACATAATGAAAACAAGGACACATTTTCTTATAAATTCCTTTAATCCTTACTTTAAAAATCCTTTAGAATCTTATCTTATACATTGAATTATTCCCTGGGATCTAAAAAAATTATTACGAATATTAGAATAAAACTTAACCCTCCATTGATATTAACTATGGTGACCTAAATTTTATAAATATAAAGATGACATCATTTTAGATAAATATTAAATTAATATTTCAATAATACATGTTTTAGGATGATGATGTTTTGGATTAGTTGGAGATAATATACATAATAGTATTATTTTGTGAATGATTTATAATATTTCCCATATAGTATTCTAAAAATGTACACTTATTAGTCATAAAATACATAATACTATTCATTTTAAATGGGAGAAACTAAACTTAATAACATGAGATCACAGATTATTTCTATGGGTAAAAAATTTCGTATTAGAAAATGATAATAAGAGATAATAATATAATCCTAAGCATATGAGGTCATTGACCTTATAATTAAAAAACATATCCCTAAGTTAATTGATTATAAACCTGAATCATGGCATAAATCTTGGAAGTTCATAATACAGTATCATTAGGGAATAAATGTTTTAGAAATATGAGAATATATATTGTCATAAAAACATGACATAATATAGTGGAATAAAATAAATATTAATTATAATCATATATATTATTTTTCATTTTACCATGAAATTAATCAGTTGTTGGGAATTGTAGAATGTAGTATTTATATCACCATCAGTGAGGCATTTAGTTTTGAAAATTTCTTTTCATGTTTTATCCTTGATGTGAGCGAGGAATCAAGATTCTTAGTAATATTTATTTTGTGTTGATACATAAGATGGTATTGTTAATCATGTAATATCATAGAAAATATTTTCAAAAGAGATTGAATTAATAAAGACATTTTACCTGATTCCATTCTGATGGTGGTGAATGAAGAGGACAACTCATTTCTCAATAGTATTCCCCTTTTCAATGAGATTAGAGACATTATATTTATCATAAATCCAATTGGGTCTTTGTGACCTGATGGTGTCAATAAAGGATTCTATCAGCAATTTTGGGATGTTATACATGGTGATATTAGTAGATATATATGACATATTTTCTAAGGGTATGCACCCTCATGGGCCAAACTCACAATTCATCTCTGTAATCCCTATTATAGAGAATTCTTCAAAGATTCATATCTTCATACATATTTCCCTTATTAATATCCTTTATAAATTCATCACAAAGACCCATTCCAATATACGTTCTTCTACATCAACAGTATTCTCTCTTGGAACCAAATTGGTTTTGTTAAATAAAGATACATCCATGATTTTATTTTCCTTTCCTAATAATGAATTAATTTGATAAATAATTTAAGTAGGGGTAAATATATATCCATAAAAAATTAAAATAAAAAATAATTTGATATCATGTATTGGAGTTTTATTTTCAATTTTCTACATAATTTTGGGTTTAATGACTCTTTCAATAATAAAATTACATCAATTTTCAATTTGATATCCATTTCAACCCTAGTGAATGGCTCTCCTAGGGGTTACATAAAATGTAAATACGGTGTCTGGTAGGGTGACCCCCTCTCTGCCATTCATTTCTCGATTGGTGAAGATTTCTTTTGCAGATTACTCACTCGTATTGTGGATCAGAATAAGCTAAAACTAGTTCATGCTTCCCAGAATTTGAAAGCTCCTATACATATCTTATTTTATAATGACCATATCTTATTTATAGAAGGTGAAAAATAAAATATTAATAACCTATAATGTTTGATTTCTCTCTATTAACGTGTTTCTAAAAAACCATTAGTTAGAGAAAATCCAACATATTTTTGGGAAAGGATTCCTTCTAAATGAAAATCCAATATTATCAATGTTTTAGGCATTAATGAAAGTTCTCTTCCCTTCACTTATCGCGGTGTGCCCATATTTTTAGGTATACCCAAGTATAGTTACTTTTATTTTAGATATCACCAAATCATTATCCAACTTGCATTGTCGAAAGTTAAATCCCTCTCTACGGCTAGCAGGAACTATATTTTTATAATCCACAATCGTCTCTAAAACAGTCTACCCCATGATGGTTTATAATTGGAATGTCGGTCTTCTATAAAATGATTGTTTTCATGAAAAAAATTCTGTGGAGCAGAATCACAATTGATAGAATAATAGGGAATATTCCATAGTATACCTGTTGCAGGAATTTGGATAAAGGTGTTCTCAGCATCAAACATCTCAAATTCTTTAATGATTCCTTACAGGGCAGACTCCCTTGTAACCTTCTGAGTAATAACTATAAGTCCCTTTCTATCCTCAAAACCAATTTATTGATAAAAAAAATGTAAACTTAAATTATATGATATCTTCCTTATGGTCTCCTTAAAAAAATTCATTTCTTAACATCATGTCTAACTAAAGATGGACGAGGAACAAAGAATATTCCTGGAACATCTAACTTGAAAACTGGAATGGTTCTCCAATCATTTCATTGATTTCCCCCATTTAACTACCAAATAACATCAATAATACTAATAAATATATTTTAAGCTCTGAAATATTGAGCATACATATAAACATTTAGCAGGTAATTCTTAACTATAACTTTTCCAATGTTGACGATTTCTGAATTTGGGAACTTGCTCATAATAGCATTCTGGACTCTATTTTTTTATAAAATTATTCTTAGTAATTCTGAAAATAACATGAGTTAGATAAAAAACATGATAAATTGTGATTATAGACCACGAGATTCACACTTGTTCTGCGTATTGTGCACAAAAGGGTTTGTGCTGACACTTGCCTTCCATATTTTGGTATTCATCTTTCCTCTAAATTCCATCTTTGTGATCAACATCGTGAATACAATAACCACTTGTTTCTTTCCATTTCTACAATAATTGCTAATTTTAATTTTGTCTTTGATATTTTTGAGTGTAGATGCTTACTTGAGGACTCAATCAAATCTCAACTCCAACATAGTGGGGATATAATATCCTCTCAATAAATCAATAATCTCTTCCTAACTAAAATATATGAGATTCTCCAAGTGATATGGTATGATAGAGATTATCATATTCATAAAAACAACTCATTTAGTCATAATATAGGAAAAATGAGAAACATTATTTCCATTCGAGAAGACTGCTCGATTTAGAAGGGTATTATAAACAACAAATTTAGTGATAATTGGATTTTATGTCGACTTTGGGTGAAGGGTATCTATCCTTATACTAGACACACTCTTGAATTTTTTTAGCAATATCCACCCTAAAATGGATTAAATTCCATGTTGATGGTGATTCTAAATACTACCTGGGTCCCTTGGGTTATGGTACAATCTATAGAAAGCACTTTGGGAAGATTCTAGGGAGCATCTATAGCAGTTGTAGGGTCTCACCATCCTTGGAATCTGAAATTGTGGGAGTTATTCTCACTATATCATTTTTGACAAAAACATGGATGGAAAAACATCTGGATCAAAAGTGATTAGATGAAAATTATTCATGATCTTTGGAATGGAATATTCTACCTTTTGTGGAATCTTAATTCACTTTAGATAGACTATGTACATTCGCTTATGGATATTAGCTATATTGTCACTCATAAATTTTTTAAAGTGGACAAGGCTTCAGATATCCTTTCTACTATGTTAGTCAACAATGACATAACATGGTTGAATAGACACTCTATTGATTTACTTTCTCTTTATGATAGGGAATTCAAAAAAAATCCATCTTTTAGACTTGCATAATAATATTATTTAATAAATTTTTTGTTTTGGACTTTGACCAAAACACAATTTTAGAAATAAAAAAATCACATGTTTGTCATTGGATAAACACACATGTCCAACCTTTGGGAATGGTATAAACTCCCATGTCTCTCATTTTGGGAATGGTATATCAACTAATGTACAGTATTTTAGATTTTTATATCATCTTTTATAAAATATTATTTCTTATACACTAAAAATTATCCAATGCATTAGAGGTCTATAACAGACTCATCCATGATATAATCACACTCTATTCATATGTACTCCTAATTTCTGGTAATCATTTTCACATCATCATATCTCATCCCATAGAAAATAAAACAGGTCTCACCAAGATTTAATAATCATAACAAATCATTATCTAAAGAATTAATAAGGATAGTATAATTGATTATTATCCCAAGAAATGACATGTAATATCAATTTATATTATTATAGAATGAAATACGTTTAAAAGATCACTAGAACAATTATTATGGAAGATGAAATTTTTCTTTTTGAAAATATATAATTAAAATCATTAAATAACAAAAATAATAAGAAAATAATTTTATTTCAAATTATGGATGAAAAAATGTAATGTGTGATTGAAATCAAATAATTTTTTTCATGACAGTAAAGTATTTTATTATATTATACATTTAAAAAACATTCAACTCACATAACTTGTAATAAGAACATCGTTTAAAAAATGACAAAAAAATTACATGTAAAACATTTTATTAACAATAAAAGTTGCAAACAATGAATATATTGGATCATTTGAAAAAATTATAAACATTATTTTTAATATTTTAATGAAAATATGGATATAGAAGAAATATATTCCCAACCAAATAGAGAAGGGAAATCTATTTTCCTTAAGAACATTCATTCAAAGAATTAAGTGTTTTGAGAGACTAAAATGAAGATAAAAAATTTAATATATTGAAAACTACAATTGATGAGAAATGAAGTGATATTTATTGTATATATATATCAAATAATTTCATTATTAGAAATATAAGTATAGAAAATCTTGATAAATTGTGAGATTATAACGTAAAACCCATTTCCCTTTGGTATATTTTGAATCATAACAACCATAAATGAAATAACATCAAATACAACATTAATATAAAAATATTAATGATATAAATCATGAAAGTGGAATTATATTCACCACGTTATATAAATAGGTTCTGGATATTACATATATATAACGGGATACAAATTTCATGAGAGACCCTTACATCAAGTCTGTTGTGGTTTAAAACATCACTAGTATTATGAATTATAAATTTAAATTTATTAAAAATATAAATCAGAAGCATATTAATTCCTATAATTCCACACATAACAATCTTAAAATAGTTTGTCACTCATTTGTTAATAATTATTCATTATGATAACCATTTCTATAGTTCACACTTTCAATTTTCACATAAGTTTTGGTTCCACGTTTATGGTACATGTAATTTAATCATGGTTCAATAATATAAACACTATTATTCATGTAATATGTTTAATATTTATTCATTATATCAAAATTTATAACCATTTATATAATGTGGAGATGAAAAGGGAATTACATCACTTTATAAATATGGTATTTTGTATGTACGCACAAGTTATGTTTTCACTTTCTAAAATATGAGATGAAAGAAAGCTAAATGGTCATTATACATTATAAAATAATTATTTTATCATGAAGCACATATATTTTCAATAAATTTATACTTATTAATTTTCATGTTAATTGTAAATAAAAAAACAATTTCTTCACTTCAAAGAGGTTGTAGTCCACATGTAATTACGAGTGATGTTACTGTCATCAAATATATGGGAAGATAGAATTTTAGAGAAGATATTATGATAAAAAATATATTTATGTGATAATATCATATT
This sequence comes from Viscum album, assembly GCA_963277665.1. Classification (NCBI taxonomy): domain Eukaryota; kingdom Viridiplantae; phylum Streptophyta; class Magnoliopsida; order Santalales; family Viscaceae; genus Viscum; species Viscum album. The sequence continues at coordinate 1,009,556,206 of OY728127.1, forward strand.
TTATCATTACATATGTCATGATAACCTTTACATACATATAGTTATTGAAAATGGATCATATCACTATGTGGTGGCGGTTGTCCACATGTATGCATAAGAAATAATTTCATTTCAATAAGATTAAAATGTGGTTAAAATTTATTGTAACATAATCATATTAAAAACTAAATATAAGTATCGTACCATATTATTTGTGATATGTTTTTGAAAATATATTTAATATATGTATAATATGTAATAAACATTGAATGATTCGGGAAATACAATTACCTCTTCTTTGAGATACCTTATTTTTATTACAACATAGGACATCATTGGATGTTCTTAGGGGAATCCATGAAGGTAAATGGAAAAGTTTAATATCTAAGAAAATATTATTGTATGTTATTTTATGAGAAATATTTTACAATATTTGTTAATAATGTTGGAGAAGTGGTGCCATTTTATAAGTAAGGGGTGGGACGCATGATATTGCATTAATGTTTTAAATAATATAATCGAACATTTATTTGAAAGTGAAAAAATGGAAAATTATTAGAGTATAGCATAAAATAATGATAGAATATCTTCAACCAATAATATAGGGGGAGTTTTTTATGAAATTTGTACCCTTATCGCTTATTTTATTCCATGGTAAACCTATTTTATCCCTAACCATTATAAGAAAAAAAAATACATTTTTTATTTTTTATTAGGGAAAAAATGAAATTGGATTCATATAATGAAATATAATATCATTTTATAGATATGTAAATAATTTTAAAAAAATTAATTCCAATAATTGAGAGAAATTATTTAATAATATAGTCACAAAACACAACAAAATCCTATTTTTTAATTCATTTTTTTTCGTGGAACATAATTTATTCTCACATCATCTCAAGTAAAAACTATTTGATGAATGTTAAAATGCTTTTTAAGATAGATATTATATATATTTCCCTTATTTCATTAAGAAAAACGATTTAATTAATTTATTTAGATAAAAACTTACAACAAAAAAATAGTTTATAAAAAATAACTCTTTTTTAATATGAAATTATTTTATATGCATTCATAACTATTAGACATATAATCTGTAAATTATTATACACTAACTAATAATATATATTAGTAAATCCACTTTTTCATGATGATCAGTATTAATTTTAAATAAAAATTCATAACTATAATAATACATTTCTTCATAAAGACTATTCTTCTAATCATGAAATGAATTTATGGAAATTTTATTATAATTTCAAATGAATTAATCAATGAATATTAAAATAGAAAATAATATATATATATATATAATAACTTTTTTACACTGTCCATACCCACCAATATGATAGTTGTGTAAAGAATGCCCAAATATATCATGGTTTATTCTAACTTGATATTGTCTATAATGCAATCAATCAAATATCTACTTTTTATTAAAAATGTATATATATATATATATTTATATATTATGTCATGGTGTTATATTTATTAAAAAAAATATAAATAATTTTATATGTATCACATTCATTCATAATATATTTTTTTATAATCATTATTTATATAGGTAATGAAAAATGAATTATATCACTTCATGGAGATGGTAATCCATATGTAAACAGGAGTAATGTTTACATTTTCCTTTTAATAGAAGTAATGAAAGGTAAATAATATTGTATCATTATTGATTTAGAATAATAAACTAAAAATAATATATTTTCATTAAATATATCCATATGACTGTAAAATTTACAAAGTCGTTAAAAAAATCACATCACTTCATGTAGGTGACAGTTCAAACATACAGACAAATGGAATTATCATTTCTAATAGTATGGAAAGAAGATAGAAAATGGTAATTAAATTAAAAAATATATTTATGTTTATTAATGATATTGATGTCATTATATTTTTATTTTTATATCATATTTATATGTGTAAGAAGAATAAATAATCATAAAATTATTTGGTGTAGATGATTACCTCTTCTGTGGAAAATATCCAATGGATATCATTTTAATCACCCTTGGGTAGTTTATTTAAGATCCATAGAATAAAAATCGGGCACTTTGTTGTTGGTTAATTCATTATTTGTTACATGTTATTACACTTAAAACAACCACAAAATATGAATAAGTATAGTTTCTTTTAGAATCGGGAATAAGGAATGACAACTTATAAAATGGGATACAACAAAATTATTGAAAACATCCTTGAAATTATCATTATAATCCATAAAACATAAAAATATATGGGATATCCTAAGGAAATTAATAACAAAGGGGTGAGCTATAAATCCCAGTAAGGGAATCAAAAGGCATAACATGGATAAGGAAATACAATTTAGTTAATAAAAATATCAATAGATTATAAAATGAACATGAATAATAAGGCTTGGGATATATCATGATAATCATAACATTGTAAAAAATTGAAAAAAACATAAATCACATAGTCATCAATTGATCAATGAAAAATCCAACATGACCTCATGGTGGTCAATTTCCCAAAATGAAATCAGATAAACCCCCTTCCTAATGTTACGTATCATAATTAAAAACATTTCCCAATGAATAGAGCATTATCATGGCTCATTCTTCATAATCATTTAATTTGTATACCTAAGTGTGGCACATATATAATATAACATGGGTTCATTAGACATAATATATTATTCCATGATCTAGTAATGTTCAATACATAAATTTGTGTCTCCAATCAATTTGTATATGTACATAAATTTGAATACACTTGATATATAAATGGTTATCATATTCACTATACATTTTTTTGGTATGGAAAATTGTGTTGCAATTTTTAGTAGAATAATGACATCACAATGAAATTCATAAAAATGAGTTGATGAGAATTAAATGGGGATATCATAATTTATAAATTAAATGGGAAGTAATTTTTATATTTAGTAACATATCCCAACATAAGAAAAAAAGGAAATTATAAGACATAACAAAAAAGGGATTCATTATAAAATTGGAGGATGGAAGAGTCCTTATCAAATTTTAGCATAGTAATTGTTTAATTAAGTGTAAAAATGAGTGATTATAAATGGTATCTCATTAAGAAAACATTAAATAGATATTAAGGTAATGATAATAAATTAATTACAACCTAACCCAGTGAACTTACATAGGCTAGTTTCAAAAGATGGATCTTGAATTTAAGAAAATAGTGGAAGGTAAGGATACCTTACTTGATTTTGTGACTCCAATGGATTAGGTTAGGTTTATTAGTAGATTTAGGTGTCTTGGTATGTCACCATAGTGTATAGGGATGTATTTTTATTTCAATCAAGGAGTTTGAGTGAATAGAAATGGAAGCATGGGTGGGTTTATATAGGGAAGGATGTGGATTTCACTATTATTTTGGTTTTGGAAAATACATAATAAAATATTAATAAAAAAACCAACCCATGATTTCTTCCCATGGATTCCAGAAAAGGGGACTATATTACATTATTTTATTAGGCTATAGGAAGATGATAATAAAATATTTCCCTTTCTTATGTGGAGGTGAGTCACACATTCAAATAATTGATTTCAAATATTTAAATATATTATATTCCATAGAGGAAACACTAAGGATTTTAAAATAAGTTAAATAAGCCAGAAATATAATTAATATAAAGGTAAAACTTATATATATCATGTTATACATTTTATATTATTTATTACATAATTATTGGTCCATTATGATGTCATAAAAACAAATGGTATATATGTGCGGTATTTAATTTTTATCCAAACATTCTATTTTCTCAGAAATATATAAACAATTCACCGTTGGATAATTTATATTTCTTTATTATAAAAATAATATTCATTTTTACTAAATAATAATCTAAATAAGTTAATTTTCACTTTTAAAATAAAATAATACATTTACTAAAAATTGACAGGTTTTTTTGGCAATAAGTGTTTTAAAACACTAATAAATGAACATTTGAATTCATAAAAATTATATTATTATTTATACACATAAAAATTAATTTAATAAAAATATTTTATTAAAGTATTACATAATTCAAAAATCCCTAAAATCATGAAAATGTATTTCATAATTGGATGTGAATATTTACAAAAAAATAATTTTTAAAATTATTTATAATGTAAAAATAATAGGATGAAAATATATTAATTATTGATTTAAAATAATATTAATATACCTATTGATATGGTCTTCATACATATAACTTTATTACACCAACATATTCCCTAAGAGTAAGGTGTGTGATGGTGGGTCTTTTATACTATCATCCCGTGAACATAGTACGTGCCCTGATCTCGATGAGAATGAACTTCTCCTGTAAATAGTTTCACACATATGTAATTTATTGGATCTTGTCTTAGGGTTAGTCTAGGTATAAGCATAACAAAATTTTCTCAATCAGAATCTCGGATTAATGGGCTTTAAAGGCTATTATCCTACTGGTTAGGGCTATCAAATCCATTATTTGTGACAAATAGATCTATTAAAACAATATATGTATACTAATCATGTGGTAATTATTAAACAAAAATATAATCAATAATAAATATACCTAAAAATGATTTTAATACAATTAGATATAATTTAAAAAAATGGGTGCTTGTTTTTTCTATATCCATAAGACATTTGATTAAATAAAATGGCGATTTTATTCATAAAATATCGGGCCTTTACAATCATCCCCACTTTTGTAATTTCAACCTCAAAATTTATTTTTTCCACAATTAAATCATATAAATGTAACTATGATACATATCCTCTTCATGTTACCACATTTATTCTTCAATATTTCGATTTTTCCACAACACTTTGACTTGTGGTGTTGTCTAATTTCATAGAACATTTTCACTATTATCTAATTTCTTCACCCAATATTCACCATATGAATGTCTATTATCAAATGGTACCACATCTGGAATGAGTACATGTGATGGGTCTGGTATGTACTTTCATAATATGTATACATGTAATAAATCATGTACATTAGATAGGTTTGGTGGGAGTGAAAGTCGATAGGAAACTTCTATGATGTGATCAAGGATCTTAAAAGGGACCATGTACCATGGAATAAGCTTTCCCTTCTTCCCAAATCTAATAACATTCTTACATGGAGATATGTAGAGGAATATTATGTCTCCCACATCATACTCTATGTCAAATCGATGATTGTCAGTATAGATCTTCTGTCAACTCAAAGATGCTTTGACATGTTGTTGAATGGCCATGACCTTCTACACCATATCTTCGACTATTTCAAGACCAACAATCATTCATTTCCAATATAATCCCAATATTTTGTGGTTATGAACCTCTTCCCATTAAGGGCTTCATAGGGTTCCATTTGGATTCTCAAATGGAAACTATTGTGGTAAGGGAACTCCACGAAAGGAATTGGTTAGTCCCATCGGCCATTAAAGTCCATTGAGAAATCTCTCCAAATGTCCTCAACTTGTTGAATATTCTTTTGTTATTGACCATTATTTTGAGGGTGATATTCCGTATTGAAGTTCATCATGGATTTTAGATCATGATGGAGACTTTTCAAGTAGATAGTGGTGAATCATAGATATTTATCAGGCACAATTGATATTGGTAATCCATGTAGCCATACCACATATCTGATGTATATGTGTCCCATTTGGTCCACAATGAAATCCTCTTGAATCACAATGAACTTTGTATTCATTGTGAGATGACCTATAATAACCCAAACAACATTTTTTTTCCTTGGTTGTATTCGTATGTCCAGTGAAAAAGACCATGGTGTTGTTATCCCATTTCAATATTAGTATGGGTAATGGTTTCAACATCCCCTTATACTTCTTCCGTTCATCCTTTGACTTCTAATATACTAGGAACATTGATTTATATTCTATGATATCCTTATTCATTTTTTACCATCAATAGTTCTCTTGGAGATTTAGATACATTATTGTGTTTTTGGGGTGAATATAGGAAGTTGAACTGTGTGAATCATCCAATAGATCCATTTATAACTCATATTTTTATGGATGGCATAGTCTTGACCCAAATTAACATTAAACATTGAGTATTCCTCATTCCTTATTGTTTAGACTCAAATTTTAATTACAAAATCATCTTTCTGAAAATATTTTAACCTTTATAAAATATATAGTTGAGAAATAATTTGTGGAATGATTTATAATGTTCCACTATTTATAAATACCATGTCCATCATCTTTAAATCAAAGAATATTGGATCCTCTTCAATTCTCATCAATGATAGAATTTGTTGGCCCTTTATACATAGAGCATCTTCAACGTTGTTTTCTTTCACAAGATGGTAGTGGATTGATTTGTCATAATACATAATGATATCTGGCCATCTTCTCGGGTGTATATTAATCTCTTTTTGTGTGAATACATATTTTATACTTTTATGATCATTATATATCTCACACTTTTTCCCATACAGATAATTCCAGAATATTTTCAACACCAAGATCATTGCTTCCAAATCTAAATCAAATATGGGATAGTTTTGCACATAAATTTTCCACTGCCCTAAGGTATAGGCAATGTCTCAGTTAATTTTCATCAATAAACGTCAGAATCCCTTCTTTTAAGCCTCATTAAAAATAATGGAGATATCTACACTTGTGGGTAGTGTGAGCACAAATTCATTAATAATACATATTTTTAACAACATGATGCTTTCTTCAAATTCATCATTCCATTAAAATTTGACTCCCATATTAGTTATCTTGGTATTATGGTTTGGAAATAATTATAAATTTCTCAAAATTGAGATAATATCCAATAATCCCCAAGAAAAAACAAATATCCATCATAGTTTTTTTCCTCATCCATCCTTCAATTGATTTTTTCATTTATGGGTCCATAGATATCCCATTTATTATGATGATATGACCCACTAATGACACAAACTTCTACTAGAATTCACACTTATTATATTTTTCAGATATATTCACCATTATCAATTCTATTAGAAATGTGCTCAAATTCTCCCCCGATCCTCCTTCATTTTTGAATATATTAGAAAAACATCTATAAATTCTATAATGAATTTTTAGTGATAATATATAAATACTCTACTCATAATTTCCATGGTTATTTTTGGGGAATTAATTAGTCCTAATGGAATCAATATGATCTCCTAGTACCTTCTCCTTTTACGAAAATCAATGTTGGGGATATCGACATTATTTACCCTTACCTGGTAACAACTTGACAATAGATCCACCTTAGAGAAGTATTTTTCTCTAAATTTATAATTGAAAAATTCATCACATCATGGAAATGGATACTTGTTTTTTATGGTGATTTTTTGAGCACACGATAATCAATGAAAATACACATTGACCCATCCTTATAGATGACAGAGATGAGTGATGTGCCCTATGATGAAGCACTTGGGAATATAAACACATTATCAATATTATCATGTAGTCGTTTCTTTAGCTCCAAATGTCATATAGTAGCCAAACAATATGGAGTATTGGATTTTTGAAAAACCCCATGTATAATATTGATTGAAAATTCAACCTCTCTTCTAGGTGGAAGACCAAAAATTACTCAAGAAACACATCCGATAATTCCCTTACAATAGGCATGTTTTCACGGATTGTTCTTTCCTAAGACTCAATTGCCTAATCAATATACTATTACTCATATGAATGTAATAATCATGATTTATAGTATTGTTTCAAATAAAATTCATCCTCCTCCTAACTCTTTTATAGAATTGGGGGTTGATTCACTATATGAAGAGTTATTTCCCTCTTGTATAAATTTATCTTTTATCTATATAGAGAATTTCAATCCAATCCTAGAATTGCATAAAATTATAGAAAATGGACTATGACATGGTTCTATGGTCAGATCATTCCACAAATGTTGATAGCGGTAGAGTTAAATAAATGGAATTTAATAATTTCTCTATTTTCCATTTCCACTTAAACCTATACTTACATGATTTGTGGTGGTTCTTAGATTGTTCTGTAAAAATATCATGACATAAACGAATACACAGAAATAGAATGAAAAATATGTTCTATATTCTTGAATTAATAGCTATCATGCATATCAAACATCATTTTCAAGATTCACCTAAGTTGTAGTGATGGAAAAATATGTCCCTTACTACCTTGATTTTTATTGGTTTCCACCAAACACCCTTGTTATAGTGCACTGGATGACAAAAGGCCATGTTTCGTTGTAGATGAATCATTGAACAATGTGTTCAGGGTTGACAAGATAATTTCATTCCTCTATCACACTGGTGGGTTTCTCTTATCAGCAATCATTCCTCAGGTTCAATTCTATTCCCCACCAAAATAATTTCCTTATTCCCCTTAAGTAATTTACAAGGTTCTTCATTCCACACCTTTAACAGGTGGGATGATTAATTTTCATAGAACTGTTGGATTTATCCCATTGACTACAACAATTAAATTATAATTTCTTCTTCATAACCTCGTGATACCCATGAGATTCACCAAACTCCATTTCATCATTGTGGGAATGCCAAACAATTTCTTCATATCTTTCAAATTCCTAAATTTCCAAGGCATAGTGTGTATTGGGATATAGACCAAAATTAATTGGTTATCCATTCATTCAGGGGTAACGCCGATACCAGAGGCATATTGTGCATGTTTTTTGATTTTTTCATCATATTCCCCAAAAATCATCTTCCTTTTACATTACTGCAAGGAAATAACTTTCCATATTTAGATCAAGTGTATTTGGAAAATATTTATCAAAGAATTTTTTTTGTAATTACATCTACTTAATTGTTTCAATATCTTCCTCAAGATTCATATTATTGATCAATATCCACAGAAAATCAAATTCTCCCTCCATATGATAAAAATTCAAAAGAACCCTCTCTTATTCAGAACATATAATGATGTAGAATATATATTCAATGGAATTTATCAATTTATCCATAATTAAAATATCATATGACCCATTAAATGTAGGAGTCCTTTTTTGAATAAATCTCTTGGAAATGGGTTTCTCAATCCTGGGTGGTGACCTTCCTTTTCCATGTTTCTATTCAAAACATGTGTTTGATGAGATAGTATCATGAAAAGGTTTGTGATTACCCCTCCTATCATGTTAGGAATCTCATTGGGGAAATCATCACACTACCCCTCATATTCTTTATTAACCTGATTCCTAAGATTTCTATTTATTGGGTATAATAAAATGGAAATCGTGGATGAGTATCTTAAATAATTAAACACATAACGGGAACCCAATGAAATTAAATGGATACCTTAGTAATTACATATATGTCCATAAAATCTGATTTTCTAGGTTTCAGTCTATGTTATACATGGTCTAATTCTTAATGTATATTATTATGCGGATTTTTCCCTTAATAATGGTTGGTAATGAGCATATGAATTTAACAAATCATATCCCTAGAGAGTGTCAAACATTGTTTTTCATATGGCGTGTTTCCATGAACTAGATTACCACAATTCAGGCCCATAGAATCACATTGGAGTTTTTAATCCTAGGAATATATATTCCAAAACCATGTTCACATATAATATCTAAATAGTGATATATTTTGATGATAAACCACTAAATATGTATTTTAAATAAATTAGTAATGGTTTCATACACATTTTCTAACCATTAGAGAATTCACTTGTGTTTTCTATTCCATATATGAAAAATTACTATAACTGGATATGAACAAACTATGACAACCCTACTTTTTGTTAATCATTAAAACATGATTTATAACATGAGATTACACATGGAAAAACCCCCAAATATTGATAAGAGTAGTTTCTTTGGGAATAGGTATATTTCATAGAAACTTATTACATAGTATATATCTACATTATTGAAAACTTTCTTAACATGATCATAATAACCCATTGAACATAAAATTATATAGGATATCCTGGGGTCATTCATAAAAAAATATGAACTATAAATACCATTAATGGAATAAAGAAGGCATAAAATGGAGAATTAAATACATGTTCGGTAATAGGCATATCAACCGATCACAAAAATGACATGGATAATAAGTTAGGATATAACATGATAATCAGAACAAAGGAAATGTGGGATCAACATAAAACATTAAATAATAGATGAATGCTAAATATTCACATATACCATGGATATCAGTTTCCCATGAATTAATAAGGAAAATCCCTTTCCTCATGTGACATATCATGATACTAAACACTACCCAATGTAATGGAGTATTATCATGGTTCACCATTCATAATTATTTCATTCTAATGCCTAGGTGTACCAAATAGATCATATAACATGGATTCCTTCAACATGATAAATTATTGAATTATCTAGGAATGTGGAATAAATACATGTAATATACCAATTTATAATTATTTGTGCATAAAGGTGAATAATCATGATAGTGATATGGGTATGGTATTTTCTACATAATTATTTTGGTATGAAAAATCATGGTGTAATTTTGGAAGCATAACACCGTCCCTTAGAAATTCATAAAAATGTTTTAATGATTCCCAACGTTCATTCAATGATTCTCTAATTGACATCAGGGAGACATTAAATCCTTCATAATTTTCGATTTCATTGCATATCGCAATTTCTTGCTGGTAGAAAACTCTGTAGGTACGTAGATGCACAACAACCACTTCAACAAGAATGAACATTGGGAGTATGTAAATTGAGGTCGCATTAAGTTTCTTGATTGATTGTTGAATTTTGGTTATGTTTGTCATCATTATGTTACAAGTACCTGGTTTAGATGAGGAAAAGAGCAGGAATCTTTATCCCAACCATGCCATTTTAATTTGGAAGTTCGAGAGGGTATGGCTCTGCCATCGGTACCATGCTCGTGTAAGGATGCACGGGTCAGCTAGCTGAGTGGTCCTACAATAATAAAATCATGTCATCATGATGAAGTCTCTAGGGAGGATCATATCATTTATTCTTAATCTTGGTTATAATATTTCATGGTTTTAATTGGTTTAATGTTTGGATTTTGGGGTTTCTCACTTTTCCTCAAAAGTGTTTTGATAATAAGAAATATAATTTTCAGTCCAAAATATTTAAACCCACAAACAATACCATGGAATTTACCCATGGGTTGTATAAATGGTTAATGTATTAAATTATTTTATTTGGAAAATTGATGAAGATAATAAAATACTTCCCTTTAATATGTGAAGGTGATTCACACTTTCAATGAAATGATATAAAATCATAAAATATATTATAAATCACGGAGGATTCACTAAAGACTTTGGGAATAAATGAAATAAACCTATATTAATAAATCTTAAAGAGGAAACATATATTTTCTTAAGGATACTTTTTAGAGTAATTATTTCATTTCTACTTGGCCATTATGATGTCATAAAACATATTGTATATTTATACGATATTTAATTTCTACTAAAAATTTTTAATGATAGAGAAAATAAATAAATATTCATTGTTGGATAATTTTGACATATATATTAAAAAATACCATTTCATGATATTAATATTCAATATATGTGAATTTTCACTATTAAAATAAAAACTTACATTTACTGAAAATTGACGGATTTTTTGGAAATAGGCGTTTTCGAACCATAATAAAATGAAATTTTAATCGATAAAAAATATATGATAATTTATATTAAATAAAACAAATTCAAAAATAATATTTTATCACAATATTATTTATATAAAATATCCTTTAATTCAAAAAAATCTATTTCGTAACTAAATTTGATTTTTCACCAAAAATATTATTTATGATACAAAAAAACATTTACAGTGTAACAATAATATGATGAAAATATATTCATTATTCTGTAAAGTAATGTTTATATCCAAAATTTTATGGTCTTGATACATATCCCTTTATTACATGAGTATATTCCATAATATTAAGGTGCATAATGGTAGGGATTTCATGGGATAATTTAGTAAAAATGGTTTGCAATATGATCTTGATGTGCTTGAACTACTCCGGTTAAGGATTTCGAGCATTCTTATGTTTTTGAATATCAGGGTGGGGTTGGTCTAGGGAATAGCTAAAAAATTATATAAAATTTATAAAGTTTAAATTAATTGTATTAATAGGTTTCAACCCTACTTTTTGAGGTCATCGCATCCATTGTATGCGACAAATCTATTTATTTAAACCATATATTTATACTAGTCATGTGATCATTATTCAGTTCCTATATTATCAATGGTAAAAATGTGGTCATTAAAATACAATTGGAAATAATAAAACAAAAGGATTCCATATTTTTTCTACAACCATAATATATTTAATTGAATAAAATTATAATTTCATTCATAAATGATCAGGTCGTTACACTCTGAACTAGTAAAAAATAGATAGGGAAGATAACAAGATATTTATTAATATTTTTTTCAATAGTTTACCCATTATGTTTTCGATAATGAAGGAGGGGATCTTCCCTTTTATATCACATGAGTGTGGAAAAATATAAAATATTAAGAACTCTAAAATATAAAGTCATATTGAAGTGAATGTGATAAAAAGTTTCCAAAGGATTGAATATATGATAATTCAATGTATAAATATCATCATTAAATAATGTTTCAACACTTTTATGTTATCTTTGAAACCATGTATTTAAGAGTTACCCCTCATTAACCCTTTTTGACAACAAGCAGGGTGTCTTTTACAAAAGTTACTATTAATACAATAATAAAACTAACCATATAAATTACATGTTTTTTTATTTAAAAAAAATTTTACCAAAAAAACAAAGATTACAATTATAGATAATTAGGTCATCACCATTATAAAAATAAATATAACATTACAAACTGGAATCATCCTATAAAACCCTATGTTTTTATGAATTATTTTTTTGTATTAAATTAATTTTTTTATATCATACATTATATAACAACCATGTTGTTCATTTAACATTAATAAATGATTTATTGCATAAAATTACATATTATTCAACCCAAATGGTCTATAAGTATACATTATTTAGGAATTAGGAAAATTACATAATATCTTATAACATGTGACAAAACAATTTATTGAAAACATTCCTAGCATGATCATAAATATTCAAAATAACTCCAAACTACAAGGGATTACCTAGGGATGAACATAAGAAAGGGGTGATAAATAATTCCTAGTAGAGGAAAAATTATGGAATATAGTGATACATGTTATACACGAGATATAAAAATGTGTAATGGAAAGATTATGAATCATAAACATGAACAATGAGGTGTGATATAACGTGATAATCATAACATGGGAAATGTGGAAACAACTTAAAAACTTATATCCTAAATATAGGTTAAGCCTAAAACTCCAAGACATCATGGTGTAAAAATACCCATAAGGGAATTCGGGTCACTCCTTATTCCAAAATTATGTATCATGATACTTATAATTACACAATTCCTTGGAGAACTATATATTTCTGGACAGATCATTCGTATTTATTTCATTTTCCTGACTATGTGTGCCACATAGATCATATAACATGCATTCATTCAACATAAAAAATTATTCCATGATCCAAGAAAGTGGAATTCATATAGTTATCCTCCCAATCAATATTTATATGTTTATAAAGGTTAATACACTTTATAGATAAATCGGTATGCTATTAGCTACATAATTATTTTGGGATGGAAAATTGTGGAGTAATTTCAGAAGCCTAATGACGTCTCACAGAATTCAAAAAAAATAAGAGGTTGAGAGTGAATTGGGATCTCATAATTTATAAATTAAATGTAAAATATGAGGGATATTTAATAATGTATCCCAACATTGTAAAAAATGTAATTAAAGGGTATAATAAAAATGCGATGCTCTGTAAAACAGTAATGTGGAAGATTCTTTATAAACTTTTGGAATAGTAATAGCTTAGCTAAGGTTCAGAATGAGATAATATATAAATGGTATATCTTTCACATAAAAATAATTATATATTAGGGAAAAAATAAAAATTGAATGAAAACAAAACAAATTGAAATTATATCTGCTAATTTCATAAGAAGGTTCATGAATTAAAGAAAAAAAAGGAAGGTGAGTATGCCTTACTTGAATGTGTCACTCCAAAGGCATGGGAGAGGATTTTAGGATCTTAGGGGAACCTTGGGAGGGAAATATAGAGTAGATTGTAGTTTTTGGATGTGATTAATGGTGTTTTAGTGAAGACAATTTGGATATTGGGTGGGTTTATAAAGAAAAGGAGATGGATTTCTTTATTATTTTGTTTTTGGACACTACATAAAAAAAATATTAAAGAACACAGACCATAGAAAATTATTTTCCAATGGTTTCTAGATGTAAGGATAGTATTACATTATTTAATAAGGAAATTGGCCAATGATAATAAAATATTTCCATTTCTTATGTGGTGGTGAGTCACACATTCAAAGAAATGATTTAAAATCATAAAATATATTATAAGTATTGGAGGATTCACTAAGGCTTTATAAAAAATAAAATAAACCAAAAATAAGATTATTTAAAATTTAAAACATATATTTTCAATAAGATACATTTTATAGTATTTATTGCATCACTTTTGGTCCATTATGATTTCATAAATAACATTTTATATTTATACATTATTTAATTTTTACACAAAAAAATAGTATCTCTCAAAATATTATAAATTTTAACCATTGGATAATTTCGAAATCTGGATTCAAAAAATTAATATTCATTTTAACTAAATGAATTTCTGATGATGTGAATTTTCACTTTTAATATAAAAAATGACATTTATTGAAATTGACATGTTTTTTTGACAATAAGAGTTTTCGAAACCCAATAAAATTAAAATTTACTCCATAAAAATTATATGATCATTTATATTCAATATATGTAATATAATAATAATATTTTCATAATAATTTATTTATTTCGACTACCCATTAATAAAAAAATATTTCTTAATTGAATTTGAATATTAACCATAAAAACTTTTTATGATTTAAAAATTGTTTACCATGTAACAATAAAAGGATGAAGATATATTCATTATTTAATAAAAAATAATATACATATCTATATTATTGGGGTGTTGATACATATCCCATTATTGAATTATAGTATTGCCTAAGAGTATGGTGAATGATGGTGGGTCTTTCATGGGGATGCTCGAAGAACATGTTTTGGGATGCGATCTCAATGAGCAAGAACTTTTCCCGTAATCGATTTTTCTCATGCTTAAGGTGTGAGATCATATCTTTTTCATGGTATATGTAAAATCCCAAATAAGATACATCCCTCATAAATCTTTGATAAATGTGCTTCATAGGATATGACCCTACTAATTGAGGTCATCACATCATTTGTCTATGGCGAATCTATTTGTTAAAACCATATATTTATACTGGCCATGTGATCATTTTTAAATGGATATATTATCAATGGTAAAGATACAGTCAATTAAATCTAATTATATATAATAAAAAAACATATTTCTTGTTTTTTTAATAAACATAATGCATTTAATTGAATAAATGGGGAATTTATGTAAAACCAATAAAATTCAAGAGAATTGTTTTCTTAATTTTCTTTGGGATTTTACAAGAACGCAGTTTCTGACGGCACTTGATTCCAAGGCCCGGTGTACCCCGAATCAATTTCTGAAGTTTAGCTCGGGTACGCTCAGTGAATGAATGAGCGGGTTTTCCTAACATTTGAGCCGGTTCTCGGAATCGAAATCCGAGGGCGCTGATGAAACAGCAGCACCAATAATTTCTTAAGAGGATCATTAGAGAAGATTCATTTACTCAGGAGGAGTTGTTAAAAATTTGTGGATTAATAATGAATTGAATAAAAAATTGTGGACCAATGTTTTATTAATTCTTTATCCTGGTGGTTATATCCAACATGGAGTAGTTAGAGTGGGACCCACAAAGCCCCTAACTAATCATGAAAGGATTAAAGGTGAGGTGGGGCCATCACTAGCCCCCACATATTCACTTTCCCCAAAACGTTTTAAAACCCCCCTCTTTAATTTCGTAACTCATTTTAAATTGGGTAACCTTCCTTTTCCTCTCTCTCTCCTCTCATTAATGTGCCAACTCCTTAAATTAAAGATTTAATCTTCTTAATTAATTGATTCATTTGAATTAATTTGAAAGGCATGACCTTTTTTATAATATTGGGGAGCCTAATGTTTTATTTTCCTTGGAAAATATTGGCTGGGATACTTTGGGAGAATTAGTAAGAATGTCATTCTCTCGTCGAAGAACGCCGACTCCACCGAAGATCGACGGCGTGTTTACCTTCTTCCTTCATCCGAGGCAAGAGCGTGAGGTGACGCCCATGAGGAACACCGATTTTCTTCCTCTCCCTTCATGTTAAGGGAGAAGACGTCGCCCGCATAAGACATCGTCAACGTCTTTCCTTCCAACTTTGATGAAGAGACGCTACGAACGACAAATGACACAAGGTAAGAGAATTTTTTGGTATTGTCTTTATCTTTTGAGAAAATAATGACGAGCGTCGACCAACCATTTCCAGGTTGATCCGCGGATTGTTCGATCAAGAGGGATGATGTTGATGTTTTTTGTTTTTGCCTGTGAATTATATCTTTTTCATACGACGACTTCTATTTGTTGGCCGCTTGCTATCGTTATAACTAGAGGAGGTCAGACCGCACAAACATGGCCGACCCTCCTCCCCCTTATTGTTGATTATGTGGCGGCGTGGTGAGCGGCACTACAAGTAAACATTAAGAATTCCGGTAAGGATGCGTGGCACTGTCGCGCTGCGCCGTTGAGGTCGAACGAAACTGCAACCATAGTTGGGGCCGCGGAGGCGATTCGAAGACTCCGCTGGTTGAACGGTGAGCACGGATTGGTGGGTGATGACGAACGGGGCCGAAAAGTATTTTTTGAAGCCTCTGTAGTGAAGGTCGGGTCCCAGGAGGACCGTTGGTGAAGGCGGCGAGCAAAACAGACCACCGGAGCAGGTTCGGTGGTCCGTGGAAGGCGGCGGCAGTGCCAACGACCGGTGGTGGCGGCGCGCCGCTAGAACAGGAACCACCGTGGCTCAGCCGCGGCGGCGGGCCAAACTGAAACAGATTAGCCATTCCAGAGGCCGAGCGGCGTAGCTTAAAGCCGCACCGGTTCGTCATCCGCGGGGGGTTGTACCCACCCCCCCCCCCCCCACCGTACCCGCTGGCCACGCGGGTGTCGCGCCAGCGCCAGCGCCAGGCTGGGCCACCCCAGCCGGGTTGGGCCGCCTAGGCCGGGCCGGGCCATGCACAGGCCGCGCCGCGCTGCGCCCAGGCCAGACCGGGCCGCGTTGGCCGGACCGGGCCGTGCAGGGCGCGCCGCGCTGCGCCCAGGTGGGGCCGGGCCGCGCCTAGGCCATACCGGGCTGAGCCACGCCAGCCGGGCTGGGCCGCACCCAATCGGGCCTGACCCAGACCCAGTTCGGGTCGACCCGGTTTGGGCCGACCCAGGGGGGGTCACGGGCCGGGCCGGACCGGGCCCGAACCCACTATTTTCAGGCAGTTTCCATTCAAGTGACCCTAACATTGGCTACGGACGTCTAATCTATGCACCATTAGTTGATTTGCGATCCCTGGATCGAGACGGTCGTTTCGGAATATTACAATTGTGGTTTCGGAGATCTTTGGATATGGTCAGGTTGGTTCGAATACGAGACCAACAGGGCCCTCGGAGGAGAAATGGATATATCTTAAGCACCGGATGTCCGTTTGATGTACTGTCAACTTTGTTGGATTCCTATTGATGAGACAGAACTTTTCGCATACTTTTACCAAGGTTTGGACGCAGTTGGTGTATGGCCGGGTTGGATTGTACTCGAAATCCAACCATGCCCCTGGAACGGAACAGATGATATCATTCACACCGAATGTCCGTTTGATGAACCTTTAGTGGCGTTGGTGATCACATTGAGAAACGGTCTCTATGAGTATACCCTATGAGATTTCAGGGTAAAATTGAGATACGACCGGGTTGGTTCGCACACGAAACCAACCAGGCACCTGAGACGAAAAGGCTAATAACTCACAGACCGGGTGTCCGATTGACGCGTCATCTGTTGTGTTGAGACCCCTATGACGAGGAGGTACATTGAGATACTTATTCATGGGACTTTGTTATACATGTATTATCAACCATTAGCTCATGGATCGGACCCTCCTGGAGATGAGTGTGCGGTTTACGAAGACCGTGAGCCAACTGAGACTTGATGACGACTGATCGATCGACTCGGTGTGTTTCGGATAGCTCAGTGGGGAGCGCTTGGTTGTAGCGGCAGACCCATGTTGGAGGAGTTCTTGGTTGTAACGGTAGACCCGTGGTACTCAACAGAAGGAGTACCTCTGGTGTTTATGAGGGGGAGCGCTTGGTTGTAGTGGTAGATCCATGGTGGGAAGTGCTTGGTTGTAGCAGTAGACCCATGGCAGAGGAGCGCTTGGTTGTAGCGGCAGACCCGTGGTACTCAACAGAAGGAGTACCTCTGGAGGCTATGATGGGGAGTTCTTGGTTATAGTAGCAGGCCCAAAGTACTCGATAGGTGGATTACTACAGCAGTCCAAGGTTAGTGGGGCGCGCTTGGTTGTAGCGGCAGGCCCACTGTACTCGACAGAGGAGGAGTTCTCCAGCATCCCCGGTTTCAACATCATGAATAAAATCCTGGTTGAGGTGAGTCTATGACCTTTGTTTTTACCACATGATTGAGATGGGTCACTTGATTACTTTGGTATATGTATGGGCATATACCAAGGTAGTGGTTATCTGTTGATTTCATAATCTTTGTGTTTTCTCATGATTGAGATGGGTTACTTGATAACTTGGGTATATGTATGGGCATATACCTAAGTAGAGTTATCTGTTGAGATCTTCCTTGTGGTTATCCTTGTTGGATTTAGTGAGACCTTGAGTGTATCTGGGTCCCTTCTGAGTATCATTATACTCACCCCTAAACGGGCTATGACCGTACCTCGTTGTGTTGGTTTCAGATGACGGGAAGCGCAGATAGAGGTCGAGTGTTCGAGGACTGGACCGTACCCATAGGTGGACCTCATGACGAGACAGTATCCGGTGGTGGACTTCACGACGAGGCGACACTCGGAGGAGGTTGACGGGCGAGAGCGTTGTGGAGGCTATCTGTACCTACCCTTCAGGTAGGATCCGTAGTGGACGATCCAAGAGCTGCGCTATCTGTACCTACCCTTCAGGTAGGATCCTTGGTGGACGATACAGGAGCTGCTTTTCACCTTCCAACTGTTTTATTTTTTTCCTTGTACTTTATAGTTGGGCATGTATTTCTGGCCCCCTTTACTTTCAGCAAATCTTGTATCAGTTTTACTTAGTGATTTACTTCCACTTGTACTCTGTGGTGTTTTGTTTACTTTCATAAAGGCAATTCCTTCCCAGTTATCGGGATTTACGCCTTTGGTTCTAGTCACCACCCCCTGGCCTTTGGAAGTTGGTCTTATGGTAGTCACGGTACAGGCCCTGAGGATGGGTCGTGACAATTTAATTCATAAATGATTTGGTCGTTATAGTCATAACCATTAATCTATGGACATGGATGATTATAAGATATATAGTAATAGTTTTTTGAGTTAATTTCCTTAAGATGTTGTCATTAGTGGAGGAGAGGGTCTTCTCTTTTATATGTGATGATGGTGGAAAAATTCTAATTATTAAGAACATTTAAACATAAAGTTATATAGAAGTCAATGTGTTACAATGTTTTGTAAGGATTGAATGTAAGATAATTCAATGTATAAATATATTCATTAACCAAAATTTAGACATTTTTATCTATTATTTTAAACCTTATATTTTAGTTTTACCACTCATTATCCATTTTTTACAAGAATGAAAGTGATTTTTTAGAAAAAATACAATTAATTATGACAAAAAATTGTGTATTTAACTCACTATATAAATTACATATTTTAGTTTCTTTAAACAAGAATTCATGTTTTATTATGCATAAAAATTTAGTATTATAATTTTATAGAATTAGGTCATCACCCTTATACAAATAAATATAAAATTATAATATGAAAAAATCATATAATACCCTCTGTTTTGAAGTATTATTTTTTACTAATAAAATAAATTTATTTTATTTCATCATTATATAATAACCATGTTCTTAACATCACATTAATACACGATTTATTACATAAAAATAAAAATTCTACAACCCAAATGGTCAATAAAACTACTATATTTAAGAATTAGGTGCATTGCATAACAACTTATAACATGGGATACAAAACATTATTCAAACCATACTTGACATGATGATAAATATTCAAATGAATTCAAAACATCACAGGATATCCAAAGGATGAACATAAGAGAGGGGTTAGAAATAATTCCTCAAAAGGGAATAAACATGGAATATGGTGATACATGTTGGAAAATAGGTAAAACAATTGGTAATGTAATGATCATGAATCATAAACATGAACAATGAGATTTGATATAACATAATAATCATAAATTGGGAAATGTGGAAACAACTTTGATCACTACATCATAAACATATGTCAAGCCTGAAACTATATGAATTAATGGTGTACAAAAAGCTATAATGCTTTCAGGATCAATTCATATCCCCACATGTGGTATCATGATACTAAACATTACCCAATGCCTTGGAGAACTATATAATTAAAGGAACATCTATCACATTCATTTAATCTCCATGATTAAGTGTGCCACATAGATCATAAAACATGGATTCAGTCATCATAATAGTTTTTATAAAATCATGAAGATTGGATAAAAAATGTAACTCCATAAAAAATAATATGCATCAAATCATAAATGAACTTAATAGGAAATGGGTACAGTGTTCACTACACACTTGGTTTGGCAAGGAACATTACTGTGATTTTTCAGTACCATAACAGTGTCAAATAATGATTAATAAAAATGGGATGATGAAAGTTAAATATGTCTGTCAACATATATAAAAAAGTGTATTAATTTTGACTTGTCAAAATATATCCCAATATTATAAATTGGAATTATAATTCATAATATAACTAAGAATCTTGAATAAAGAAAAAAATCATAACTACAGTTTGGCATGGTAATGAGTGTATATAAAGTATCACATGAGGATTAATTAGAGAGATAGAGAGATATCATCATGTAAACAAGATTTTTAAATTATTTATATTATCTAAAAACATATTCCATCATATGAAACTAGAATTTAATATACATAAAATAAATTTAGTGCATGAATAGAAAAGATAAAAGAGAAATCCATTACAAAATTTTGGCATGGTAACAAGTGTACATAACGGATGATGGAAAGATTAACTAGTGTGAAATGAAGAAATAATTTTTTTTAATCAAATTTATAATTTGGGGGATTTTTAATAACATATCACAACTTATGAAAAAGGTAATTTAGTTGCATTAAAAAAATAAGTTCTTTGATAAAAAGAGGAGGTCAGATAACCCCTTACTTGAATGTGGGACTCCAAAGGCTTGGGAAAGACTTTTAGAGACTTGGGGTCACCTTTTAACGACTATAGTGTGTAGAGGGAGGACTAAGTATGTGCTTCAAGGAGTTTTAGTCACGAAAAATGAGAACATGGGTGGGTTGATATAAAAATTTTGTGGATTTATTTATGATTAAAGTTTTTGAATCTATAATAAAATAAAGAAAACCACATTTCATCTGATGGTTTTTTACATGGGTTCTTCCAAATGAAACTTTTTGTTATTATTTTATATGTCCATGTTCCAAACATAATAAAATAATTTACTTTCTTAAGTAAAGGGGAGTCATTCTTTTAAAGAAATGAATTTAAAAAAATAAAATATATTAATGTTTTTGGAGGACTCAAAGTGGATTTATCAATTATAAAAATAACCATAAAATCACATTATTTTAGCGTTAAAAAATATATTTTATCGTGGATACCCTATATTGTATTTATTACATCACTTTATGGGTCATTATGATGTCATAATAAAAAATTTATATTTATATGATATTTAATTTTTATCTTGATATTCAACTGCCTCAAGAAATTATGAAAACAATCACTGTTTTATAATTTCAACATTATGATTACAATAATAATATTAATTTTATCCAAATAATATTCTAAATATTTCAATTTTCACTTTTAATATAAAATCGTAATTTAATAATAAATGTTTGATTGTTTGACAATAACGTATTTCAAACCACTATAAGAAATTACAATTGACTTCATAAAATTATATAATCATTTATATTGGTTAAAAACTATCTAATAATAATATTCTATTAAAATTTAATTTATTTTAAATATCCAACAATTTTAAAATTCATTAATTGGATTTTAATATAAACTACAAATAAAATTTGCGCTTTTTTATATCAAAATAAAAAATCATTTACAATGTAACAATAATATGATGATAATATATAAATTATTCTATGAATAATAATTTAAATATTCACAGTTCTGCTGTTGGGATATTTATTTATTTAATACACATTAAAACTCTCTATGATTAAGGCCTACGATGGTGGAACCATCGTGGGGTGGTACGATGATCATGGTTTGGGATGTGATATCACTGATCTTGAACTTCTCCAATAAACTATTTTTCTCATACATATGTTATTGGATCTATGCTAGGGATTATTCAAGGTAAACTCAGAATGATGCTATCTCCCTTTGATACTCTGATAAATGGGATCCATAGGGTATTATCTAACTACTTGAGGTCATCACATCCTTTTTTCTATGTCAACAAGATTTCTTAAAATATTAAATTTATACTAATCATGTTATCATTGTTAAAAGGATATATTATTAATGGTAATGAAACTTAACAGTCTTTTATATGTGATAATATAAAACAAAAGAAGTTTATGTGTTTTCTATAACACATCTTATATAATAATACATTTAATTAAAACAAAATAGGAATTAAATTTATAATAGTTTGGGTTGTTACAATCACCCCCTTAATAAATTTCACCATCAAAATTTTCATTTCCCACAGTAAAACGGATGAGTAGAACTCTGTTTTATTATATAATATAGATCCTAGGTCACTTCTCCAAACATATACTTTAACCAAAATACATTTTTTAGGCGCATTTTCTCATTTCATAGATATTTTTATATATGATCTGAGATCTTTATGAGCTGCTCCTCATAGGAAATGTCATTATAATATGGTAAAACCTGTAGATTGAGTACGAGTGAGGGTCTAGTATATATATTATCAAAAGGTATAAATAGAATACATCATTGAATTTGGGAGAGGTTTTTTGGGAGTGCTAATCAATAGAACACTTCACTAATGCAATCAATGATTTAAATTGTAACGCCCTGACCCTAGTTACCAAGAGTCGGTGCATTATTGTGTAACATTGGCATGATCCCAAAAGATAAAGTCTCGAAAGACCGATTAGTTTAGTAGTATTAGAAACACTAGATTCATTCATAAGTCTTACATAACATCATAAAGTAAAAAAAACTAAAAAAACACCATGTCTTCATATCCCCTCATACTATCCCTGCTGGTTATTCATAATATACTTCATCACATCCTGGAAAAATTAAAACATTGAAAGGGGTGAGCTCAGATGCTCAGTAAGGATAAGAATATAGCAGAAGCTTTCATAAATAAACAAAAACATTTAAGGAAATTTTATCTAAAACAAAGGCCTTTTAAACATGAACTTCATCAT
This sequence comes from Viscum album, assembly GCA_963277665.1. NCBI lineage: Eukaryota > Viridiplantae > Streptophyta > Magnoliopsida > Santalales > Viscaceae > Viscum > Viscum album. The sequence continues at coordinate 1,009,579,877 of OY728127.1, forward strand.
AATATGGAAAAATTAAAATGATATAATGCCATTTACTTATTCACATGGATATTCTACTGGTCGAATAATCACATGCAATATCAATAACCACTTTAATAATGATAGAATGCATAATGTCATACTATCATAACCACGTAGCCAAGGCCTCGTGCTAAGACTAAAAATAAGATATTGTCAAGACCTCATGCCAAGACACTAGTTTGTCTAATGAGTCCTTCTGATGCATCGAGGAGCTATAGAGGGCTCCAACCGTCACTTGTTAAATCCAATGCATTCCTCATATGAACAGGTTTAAACATATCATAAACCATAACATAATCATATCACATAAAATATGCATAAAGGAAACATAACATTTCCGCATTTAAATCACAATATATCAATACAAAACATTGATATAAGAAAAACACTTTCGAAACCATTTTCAATACCAAAATAAATGAAAATTAAAACTTGATATTTATTTTTCATTTTTTAAAAAATTATGTCTTGTAGAGGAAGCAGAAACGCAAATAAATGTCAATGCAGTGGGGAAGTCGTTGTTGCCACATATGTATGGGAAAAAAAATCTTCTGTCGTTTAGTAAAAACGCTTCGTATAAAAAGATTACTTATGAGTAAAAGTAAAAGTCAAAGGGGTTTATACACCATATAAAATAAATTTGTGTATAAAACAAAATATGCATCAATGAAAGGAGATTGAGACGAAGTCCCTTTCAAAGATAATTTTTTTAAATAAAGTTGATCTATTATGTGTATTCACTATATGTACACATAAATAATGTACAAATACAAGATAGTATATAGTAATATCATGACATAATTTAAAAGTAGGAGATTAACCCAAAGAATGTAAATTGGGTTAAGAAGTTCCCTTACCTTGTGTCCGACTTCACTCAAACGTTCTTTAATATCCTGAACAATAAACTAGAGTTAATTTATATTTTCTTAAGAGACTTTTTCATCTTCATTATTCCTTTTATATCACTTATTACCATGTTATGAACATTATGTAATTATTTAAGTAAATAACGGTCATTTTATCGATCTTTGGAACTTGAGTCAAAAATAAACTTCTTATAATTACAAGTTGTTCATGTGGTGAAATATCCATTATATTCAGAATTATATTCATGATTTAGATATCATATATATCATATATATCCAGTATATACATTCATTCATAACATTACGTAACATTTAGATGTATGAAATGAAATGCACCGTTCATGGAGATGGTAAGCCGTACGTACGCATAAACGCTACTTTCATTTATATTTCATGTTTAATGGAATGAAATAATAATTATATAAAGGTATATTATAATTATAATATAGTATAATATATAATATCATTTACTCCATCCTTTATACATCCCACATATGGCATTAACGATTCAAATCACTTTGAGAGGGCGGTAGTCCGCACTTCCGAAAATGAAGATATCGCGTTTACCCATAATGGAAATCATAAAGGTATTCCATAAATGAAAAATACAGAATATTAAGTAAAAATTAAACATATTATATATCGTATATAAATATATTGACATCTTAATGGCCACCTTTGAAGGTGTTATATGAGTGTTGAACAATCATTGTTTCCTGAGGCAGAAATTCGCCATCCAGAGAAACAGTATGTTCTTTAACAATTAGATGTAGGTGTGTGTAAGTGTAGATAGAATAATTCTTATAAAAAAATCCTAGTATATTTAGGATACTGGTGTTGTTACAAAACAAATTAATAAAAAGAGTTTAAGGGGTCGAAGAAGTAAAATAAAACAAAACAACATAAGAGATGACATTACCTTAAAATCGCGTAACTCTTTTTGATTTGATCCAAAGAATTCCTTGGGAAGCGTTCTGCCCAATGTGAGGCTTCTGGGAGTAGGATAGGGATGTTGGGAGAGTATATAGGCAGAGTTTGGCCGAGCCAAATGGCTTCATTATGTCAATAAGGTGGTAGAGGTCGGGGCCTTTTATAATATGAGAGAAGGGGCACTCTTGGAAAGTCATGAAATGTTACTTTATTATATAATGAGTTTCAGATTTTGAAGGCCCCTGATTTATATATTTCTAGGATAAGGTGATAAGGTATCGATTTATAATCATCCAATAGGTTTTTGACAAGTTTATGTCTTAGATATTACATTATCTTTTCAGTTTATTTAAATCGTTAATTAATGAGTTAATCGCTGCATCATCATGGTGTCATAAAATATTAAATTTATATATTGTCTAAAAATTATAAAAAAATATCATGATGTAGGAATATGTTTTTTCTTTCCAATGAATATTTATAGTCTAAAATTTACTTTATATAACCCCATGTAATAATTGTTTTAGTAAAACAACTCATGTTTTTGACAATTTTATTTTTATTTTAAATAAAAAGTTATTATTGTCATTTTCTTACCCAAGTGGCTCCATGGGGTCCCCAAGTTTACCCATGGATTGTCTTGGTCGGCCATGACTCATCCAATAGGGGTAGGAAAAGAGTAATTGTATTTTCATATTTTTATAATATCATTTTACCTTAAATTTCACTAATTTCCTTTAATCACGATTAATTAAACATAAAAGTTACTCTTCACCAAAAATTATTTTAATCCCATTGAACCAACCATTACTTCATAATGACAACCATGTATGTAAAATTTTTTAAAATCAAATCACAGAAGTGGTAATGTTTCATTTAAATGAAAAATCAGTTTTTTAACTACCACTTAGTGGTTTCATTATTCATCAAAAATTGAAGTTTTTCAGAACAATGCAAAAATTTCACCCTTAGCTATAATTGATATTCTGAATTTAAAAATGATGTCTATTTTAAAAAATTCCAAACATATAAGTTTCATTAATTAATTTTATAATTAATTCCCGATGTCGCAACAAATAGCGTGTTTTTAAAAAACAATATATATCAAAAGATTTACAATTGTTTATGTCCAATTTCAAAGTGAAATTAATTCTAATGACCACCATTGGATAAAATGGTAAAAATATATCCTAATTACACATTAAAACCACTAAATAGTATAATTTATTTCTATAAATTATTTTGAATAAAAAAGTTATTTTTAAGTATTTTTCACTATTCATAAAAAATTGGAAGTTCTCTGAAAATTACAAAAAATTCAACTTAGGATAATTTTGATCTTCCGAATACAAAAATGAAGTCCATTTTGAAATATAAAATTTATATACACTAAAAAAATTGGTATTACTATTCACAACTACTACTTTGATTGGTTGCGGTGTGTTAGAATCTCAAACTTGCGTACAATGCATGCTATTGTATTATTGAAAGAGAAGCGTATTGTGAAAGCTTGGGGTGTTACATTCTCCCCTCCTTAAATAAATTTCATCCTCAAAATTTGAAAACGTTATTCTAAAATAAAAGGTTGAAAATAGAAAATACCTTTGTGGAAAACCCACATCGGATTTAGGGTTAATAAGAATATAACATTAAAAGAAAGAAAGATAAGTACAAAGGTCACTTGAGATAGCCCATACTATGATTCTATGAAAATATGGATATGGATGAAAAATAACCATCAAGGTCTGATGGAGAGTTGTAGAAAATAGGATTAGGAGAAAGTTAACCACAAGAAAATCACAAACTTGTGATTGGTTAAATGGTCATTGAATACCCAGTTGGAAAATTTAACCGGCACCGTTTTTGTTTTAAGTTATATTTTATAATGTTGAGGAATTTATTGAGGAGATTTAATAATAATGTAAGGAAATATACATACTAGTCATGTAGACTTTCATTCTATAATAAATTTTTACCACAAACCCATCATACACTCAAAAAGATAATAGAACTCAAAAATATTATATTTATCAGAATAGTACAAGGTTCCAAATATTAACACATTCTATTTAGATTAGGAAAACTATTTTTTAATAACCAGGGACTTCCTGTAGGCTAGTGGTAGGTAAAAAAGGCATATCGCAGTAAGGTTGTGGGTTCGATTCCTACGTCTTTGTCTGACGCGACGGGTTATCCCCCGACCTGCAGGTTGTCCTTTTCGTAAAAATATATTATTATAATATTCCAAAAATAATCGTTAGAAATGTTTTAACCATAAATAATACTATCCGAAGTTCAACTTAATCCATTCCACCCTTTGTAGTTATCCAAAATACCTCTATCCAGACCTTCTGTAAAAGGTCTATAAATTCCGAAATCAATTGTAACATAAGATTCCCCAAACAATGTAATGTTTCTCTTATTGTCACATACTAGAAATATTATTACCACCATCATATTAAAACCTTAATGAAAAAAACAAGTACTGCAGTACAATCCTTATATATATCACATTATTATTATAACCAGAATATAATCCTTGAGTCCAAAAGCACCAATAAATTAATTATTCCACTTCAACTGTAGTAACAACGTAACATTTTCCTTGAACCCTTGGCCTTTTCTGAGGTATGTTTCCATGACTCTTAGGATATTCATTTGCATAATTCCCCATTTACCTACAATTGAAGCATTCAACATTGATAGCCTCTTTCTTTCCCTTGCAATCACGTGCCTGGTGACCTTTTTCTCCACATTTATAACAAACTCCCATTCCTTTTATGAAAGTATCATGGTGATTCTTCCCACAATTATCGCATTAGGGAAAATTCTTCTTTCCCTTTTTCCCTTTATCTATCTCTTGTTCCACCGTTCTCTTCTTCTCCTTCTTTACTTTGATGTCATAAGACATAGAGAATTCCTTTTCTGTCTTGATAGCACATGAGACAATATATTTGTACAATGAGAAGGATTTTGATACTAATGATCAAAAGAGAAATGGTTTTAACCCATCAAATAAATAATCGATCTTACTTCTTGGGTTATGTATATAATCTTCTGCATGCCTCGCTATCCTTGTAAAGTTATCCACATACTTTGCAAATTTCTCATCATCTTTCTGTCTCAGACTCTGAAATTTCCTTTCTATATCTGCTCAATGGTCATGATGGAAGTATTTTTATAATAAAATCTCTTTTAACACCCTCCATTCCATAATTGATACATCATCATCTTCCATTGTATTTTGAAACAACGACCACCATTGATAAGCATCTCTAGTGAGGCAATAAACTACCATTACAACCTTCTCCCTTTCGCAACTCCCCAAGGTGTGGAATATTTTCTCTAAGGAGTTTACCCATTTCTCAGCTAAAAATGGATTTGTACACATTAAATGTTGGCGGTTGCTACCTCATGAAAAATTCTAACATTGATCCTCCACATTGCGGATAAGGGTGCTCCATACGAGTAAGGTTATTATTCATAATCTGAGTGAGTTTTCCCAATATGGTAAGAATTTTATCAGCACCAGTTGTATCACAAACATCACAATAATTATCTTGAGTAGGAGGGTAATCCATACATGGAGTGCATGCATTGATACGGTTTCCATTCCTCCAAGTAGGCGCCAATTCTAAACAATGGGATAAACTAAATTAATTTTATGAATCAAAATACATAATTCCATACTTGTAAAACACTGAACATAAATTGAATAGTTTATGGATATAATCCCTAATCATAAAAATGTTTTATTTGAGGATGTATATACTCATAAACCCTTCATAATAGTTTGTAATGAAAATGAGAATTATCCTAAGCATATCCCCTGGGAGTGTTGTAACCAAGAGTGTAGCAAGGCCCGTTTTCGTGCACCAGTTCCTGTACAAGTCAAGATAAAAGCGGTGTCTTCGGGTTTTATCCCTAGGTAAATCTATGCTAGAGCTACCTCTACCTGCTCGTATCCAGATAGGGATGTATTTCTCAGAAAACTCACAAAATCTCTACAATACCAAAATTCTCTGAAGTTCTTTTATACTAATCCTCAATGTCTATCTTAGTGCTATGTGCTCTGATCAGATTTTATCTTAATCTAGCATCCAAATTTAGTACTAAACTGCCTCTGATAACAACTATAACGCCCCGAACCTTGTTACCCATAGGCAGTGCATTATTGCGTAACATTGGCATGATCACAAAAGATCAAGTCTCTAATGACCGATTAGTTTAGTAGTTTTGGAAACACTAGATACATTAATAAGTCTTACATTACATCATAAAGTAAAACAAAATTAAAAAAAACATCATGTCTTCATATCCCCTCATACTATCCCTACAGTTCATTCATTATATACTTCATCACATTCTAGAAAAATTAAAACATTGAAAGGGGTGAGCTCAGATTCTCAGTAAGGATAAAAATATAGTGGAAGATTTCATAAATAAACAAAAACAATTAAGGTAATTTATAACTAAAAAAATCCTTCTAAACTTGAACTTCAAAATAATATGGAAAAATTAAAATGTGATAATGCCATTTACTTATTCACATGGATATTCTACTGGTCGGATAATCAAACGCAATGTCAATGACCACTTTCATAATGATGGAATGCATAATGACAGACTATCATAACAACGTAGCCAAGGCCTCATGCCAAGACTAAAAATAAGATTGTGTGAAGGACTCGTGCCAAGACACTAGTTTGTTAATGAGACCTGCCGATGAGTTGAGGAGCTATAGCGGGCCCCACCCGTCACTTATTAAGTCAAATGCATTCCTCATATGAACAGGTTTAAACATATCATAAACCATAACATAATCATATCACATAAAATATACATAAAGGAAACATAAAATTTCTACATTTCAATCACAAGATATCAACACAACACATTGATATAACAAAAACACTTTCAAAACCATTTTCAATACCAAAATAAAAGAAAATTAAAACATGATATTTATTTTTCATTTAAAAAAAATTATGGCTTGTAGAGGAAGCCGGAACTCAAATAATGGTCATGATGACGGGGAAGTCATTGTCGCCGCATACGTAAGACAAAAACATTCCTTTTTTCATTTAGTAAAAACGTTTTGTATAAAAAGATTCCTTTTGAGTAAAAGTAAAAGTCAAATGGGTTTATACACCGTATAAAAGAAATTTGTGTATAAAACAAAAGATGCCTCAATGAAAGGTGATTGAGATAAAGTCCCTTTCAAATATAATTTTTTTAAATAAAGTAGATCTATTAAGTTTATTCACATTATGTACACATAAATAAAGTACAAATACATGATTGAACATAATAATATCATTACATAATTTGAAAGTAGGAAATTAACCCAAAGAATGGAAATTGGGTTAAGATGTTCCCTTACCTCGTGTCCGACTTCACTCGACCGTTCTTTAATCTCCTGAATAATAAACTAGAGTTAATTTCTATTTTCTTAACAACCATTTCATGTTCATTATTCCTTTTATATCACCTATTACCATGTTCTGAACATTATGTAATTATTTAAGTTAATAACAGTCATTTTGTCGATCTTTGCTACTTGAGTCAAAAATAAACTTCTTATAATTACAAGTTATTCATGTGGTGAAATATACATTTTATCCAGAATTATATTCATGATTTATATATCATATATATCATATATATCCAGTATATACATTCATTCATAATATTACGTAAGATTTAGAGGTGAGAAATGAAATGCATCGTTCATGGAGGCGGTAAGTCGTCCGTACGCATGAACACTACTTTCATTTCAATATCATATTTAATGGAATGAAATCATAATTATATAAAGTTATATTATAATTCTAGTATAATATCATATATAATATCATTTAATCTATCCTTTATACATCCCACATATGGAATTAACGATTCAAATCACTTTGAGGGGATGGTAGTCCGTACTTCCTAAAATGAAGATATCGCGTTTACCCAAAATGGATACCATAAATTTATGCCATAAATGAAAAATAAATAATCTTAAGTAAAAAATAAACATATTATATATCATATATAATTATAGTTACATCTTAATTTCCACCTTTGAAGGTGTTATATGAGTGTTGAACAATCATCGTTTCGTGAGACCTAAATTCAACATCCACAGAAACAGTATGTTCTTTAACCATTAGATGTAGGTGTGTGTATTTTCAGCTCTAATAATTCTTATAAAAACATCCTATTATATTGAGTATACTGTTTATTTTACAAATGAAATGAATAAAAAGAGTTTAAGGGGTTGGAGAAGAAAAATAAAAAAAATAACATAAGAGAAGACGTTGCCTTAAAATCACGTAACTCTTTTTGATTTGAGCCAAAGGCTTCCTTGGGAAGAGTTCTGCCCAATGTGAGGCTTCTAGGAGTAAGAGAGGGAAGTTATAAGAGTATTTGGGCAGAGGTTGGCCGAGTCAAATGGTTTGAAGGTGTGAATGATGTGGTAGAGGTGGGGTCTTTTTATAAGAGGAGAGAAGGGGCACTCTTGGAATGTCATGAAATGTTACTTTATTATATAATGAGTTTCGGATTTTAAAGGTCCCACACTTATATATTTCTTGGATAAGGTGATAAGGGTTCGAAATATACTAATACAATAGGTTTTTGACAATTTTATGTCTTATATTTTACATTATCTTTTCATTTTATTTAAATCATTAATTAATGAGGTAATCGCTGCATTATCATGGTGTCATAAAATATTTAATTTATATAGTGTCTAAAAATTATAAAACAAATATCATGATTTAGGAAATCGTTTTGGATTTAAAATTAATATTTATAGTTGAAAAGCTACTTTATATAACCCCATGTAATAATTGTTTTAGTAAAACAACTCATGTTTGTGACAATTTTATTTTTACTTTAAATAAAAAGTTATTTTTGACATTTTCTTACCCAAGTTGCTCCATGGGGTCCCCAAGTCGACCCATAGATTTTCTTGGTCGGCCCTGACTCATCCAACAGGGGTAGGACAAGAGTAAAGGTATTTTCATATTTTTTATAATATCATGTTTTCCTTAAATTTCACTAATTACCTTTAATCGCGATTAATTAAACTTAAAAGTTACTATTCACAAAAAAATTATTTTAATCCCATTGAACCAAATTTTACTTCCTAATGACAATCATGTATGTTGGATTTTTGAAAATAAAATCACATAAGTGGTAATGTTTCATTTAAATGAAAAATCAGTTTTTTAACTACCACTTAGTGGTTTCACAATTCATCAAAAATTGAAGTTTTTCAGAACAATGCCAAAATTTCACCCTAATCTATAATTGATATTATGAATTCAAAAATGATGTCTATTTTAAAAAATTCCAATCATATAAGTTTCAATAATTAATATTATAATTAATTCCCTATGTCGCAACAAATAGCGTGTTTTTAAGAAATAATATATATTAAAAGATTGACAATTGTTTATGTCCAATTTCAAAGTGAAATTAATTCTAATGACCACCATTGGATAAAATGGTAAAAATATATTCTAATTACACTTTAAAACCACTCAACAGTATAATTTATCACAATAAATTATTTTGAATAAAAAAGTTGTTTTTAAGTATTTTTCAATATTCATAAAAAATTAGAAGTTCTCAGAAAATTACAAAAAATTCAACTTAGGATAATTTCGATATTCCAAACACAAAAATGAAGTCCATTATGAAATATAAAATATCTATACATTCAAAAATTTGGTATTACTATTCATAACTACAGCTTTGATTGGTCATAGTGTGTTAGAATCTCAAACTTGCGTACAATGCAAGCTATTTCATTATTGAAAGAGAAGCGTATCGTGAAAGCTTGGGGTGTTACATTCTACCCTCCTTCAAAAAATTGCATCCTAGAAATTTGAAAATGTTCTCTGAAAATAAATGGTTGAATATAGAAAATACCTTTGTGGAAAACCCACATCGAAAATAGGGTTAATAAGAATATAAAATTAAAAGAAAGAAAGAGAAGTACAAAGGTCACCCGAGATAGCCCATACTATGATTCTATGAAAATATGGATATGGAAGAAAAAAAAACCATCAAGGTCTGATGGAGAGTTGTAGAAAACTGGATTAAGAGAAAGTTAACCACAAGAAAATCACAAACTTGTGATTGGTTAAACGTTCATTGAATCCCCAGTTGGAAAAGTTAACCAAAAACGTTTTTGTTTTAAGTTACCTTTTATAAAGTTGAGGAATTTATTTAGGAGATTTACTAAGAACGTAAGGAAATATACATACTTGTCATGTAGACTTTCATTCTTTAAATGTTTTTTACCACAAACCCATCTTACACTAAAAAATATAATAGAACTCAAAAATATTTTATTTATCCTAATTGTACAAGGTTACAAATATTAACACATTCCATATAGATTAGGAAAACTATTTTGTAATAACTAGGGACTTCCTATAGGATAGTGGTAGGTAATAAAGGCCTATCACACTAAGGTTGTGGGTTCGATTCCTACGGCATTGTCTGACGCGATGGGTTATCCCCCGACCTGCTGGTTGTCATTTTCATAAATATATATTATTATAATATTCCAAAAATAATCTTCAGAAATGTTTTAACCATAAACAGTACTATCCAAAGTTCAACTTAATCCATTCCAATTTTTGTAGTTATCCAAAATACCTCTACCCAAACCTTCTCTAAAAGGTCTATAAATTCCAAAATCAATTGTAACATCAGATTCCCCAAACAAAGTAATGTTTCTCTTATTGTAACATACTAAAAATATGATTATCTTAATCATATTAAAACCTTAATGAAAAAAAACACGTACTGCAGTACAATCCTTATATATATCACATTATTATTATAACCAGAATATAATCATTGAGTCCAAAAGCACCTATAAATTAATTATTACACTTCAACTGTAGTAACATCATAAGATTTTCATTGATCACTTGGCCTTTTCTATGGTAAGTTTCCCTGACTCTTAGGAAATTCATTTGCATAATTCCCCATTTCCCTACAATTGTAGCATTCAACATTGATATCCATTTTCTTTCTCTTGCAATCACGCACCTTGTGACATTTTTCTCCACATTTATAACAAACTCCCATTACTTTTAGGCAAGTACCAGGGTGATTCATCCCACAATTCTCGCATAATGGGAAATCCTTCTTTAACTTTTTCCCTTTATCTGTCTCTTATTCCACCGTTCTCTTCTTCTCTTGCTTTACATTGTTGTCCTAAGACTTAGAGAATTACTTTTCTATCTTGATAGCACACGAGACAATATCTTTGTACGATGAGAAGGATTGTGATACTAAAGCTCGACAGAGAAATGGTTTTAACCCATCAAATAAATGATCAATCTTACTTCTTGGGTTATGTACATAATTTGCAGCATGCCTCCCTAACCTTGTAAAGTTATCCTCATACATTGCAATATTCTCATCCTCCTTCTATCTCAGACTCAGAAATTTCCTTTCTATATCTGCTCGATGGTCATGAGGGATGTATTTTTCTAAGAAAATCTCTTTGAACTCCCTCCATTCCAAATTTGATACTTCATCATCTTCCTTTGTATTTTGAATAAACGACCACCATTGATCAGAATCTCCAGTGAGGCGGTAAACTGCCATGACAACCTTCTCCCTTTCGCTACTCCCCAAGGTGAGGAATATTTTCTCTAAGGAGTTTACTCGTTTCTCAGTAAATAATGGATTTGTACCCATTAAATGTTGGCAGTTGTTGCCTCATGAAGCGGTCTAACATTGATCCTCCACGTTGTGGATCAAGGTGCTCTATACGAGTAAGGTTATTATTCGTAATCAGACTGAGTAGTCCCAGTATGGTAATAAGTTGATCATCTCCAGTTGTATCACCAACTCCATAATAATTATCTTGAGTAGGAGGGCAATCCCTACATGGAGTGCATACATTGATATAGTTTCCATTCCTCCCACTAGGTTCCATTTCTATACAATGGAATAATCTAAATTAGTTTTATGAATAAAAATACATAATTCTATAATTGTAAAACACATAACATAAATGGAATAGTTTATGGATATAATCCCTAATCATAAAAATGTTTTCTTTCAGGAAGTATATACTCATAAACCATTCATAATGGTTTTTATAGAAAATGAGAATTATCCTAAGCATATCCCCCGGGAGTGTCATAACCAAGCGTACAACAAGGCCAGTTTTCGTGCACTAGTTCTCGTTCAAGTCAAGATCAAAGCGGTGTTTTTGGGTTTTACCCCTAGGTACATCTGTGCCAGAGCCACCTCTACCTGCTCGTATCCAGACAGGGATGTATTGCTTGTAAAACTCACAAAATCTCTATAACACCAAAATTCTATGATGTTCTTTTATACTAATCCTCAATGTCTATCTTAGGTCTATGTGCTCTGATCAGAGTTTATCTTAATCTATCATCTATGGTTAGTACTAAAATGCCTCTGATACCTACTATAACGCCCCGACCCTTGTTACAGAGAGTCGGTGCATTATTGCGTAACATTGGTATGATCACAAAAGATCAAGTCTCGAAAGACCGATTAGTTTAGTCGTTTTGGAAAAAGTAGATACATTCATAAGTCTTACATTACATCCTAAAGTAATCCAAAACTAAAAAAACATCCTATCTTTATATCCCCTCATACTATCCCTGCAGGTCATTCATAAAATACTTCCTCACATCCTATAAAAATTAAAACATTGAAAGGGGTGAGCTCAGATTCTCAGTAAGTATAAAAATATAGCAGAAGCTTTCATAAATAAACAAAAACATTTAAGGCAATATATAACTAAAACAAAAGCCTTTTAAACTTGAACTTCAACATAATATGGAAAAATTAAAATGTGATAATTCCATTTAATTATTCACATGGATATTATACTAGTCGGATAATCACACAGCAATGTCAATAACCAATTTCATAATGATGGAATGCATAATGCCAGACTATCATAACCATGTAGCCAAGGCCTCGTGCCAAGAATACAAATATAAGTTTGTCAAGGCCTCGTGCCAATACACTAGTTTGTCTCATGAGACCTGCTGATGCATCGAGGAGCTATAGCGGGCTCCACCCGTCACTTATTAAGTCCAATGCATTCCTCAAATGAAGAGGTTTAAACATATCATAAACCATAACATAATCATATCACATAAAATATGAATAAAGGAAACATAAAATTTCCACATATCAATCACAAGATATCAATACAACACATTGATATAATAAAAACACTTCCAAAACCATTTTCAATACCAAATTAAATGAAAATTAAAAAATGATATTTATTTTTCATTTTAAAAACAATTTATGGCTTGTAGAGGAAGCCGAAACTCAAATAATGGTCACGACGGCGGGGAAGTTGTTGTCGCCACATACGTAATAAAAACACATTCATTTTTTCATTTAGTAAAAACTCTTTTTAAAAAAGATTCCTTTTGAGTAAAAGTAAAAGTCAAAGGGGTTTATACACCGTATAAAAGAAATTTGTGTATAAAACAAAATATGCGTCAATGAAAGGAGATTGAGACAAAGTCCCTTTCAAATATCATTTTTTAAAATAACGTAGATCTATTAGGTTTATTCACTATAAGTACACGTAAATAAAGTACAAATACAAGATAGGACATAATAATATCATGACATAATTTGAATGTATAAGATTAACCCAAAGAACGGAAATTGGGTTAAGAAGTTCCCTTACCCCGTGTCCGACTTCACTCGACTGTTCATTAATCTCCTGAATAATAAAATAGAGTTAATTTATATTTTCATAAGAACCTTTTTCATGTTCATTATTACTTTTATATCACTTATTACCATGATATGAACATTATTTAATTATTTAAGTTAATAACGGTCATTTTGTCGATCTTTGGTACTTGAGTCAAAAATAAACTTCTTATAATTACAAGTTGTCTATGTGGTGAAATATCCATTATATCCAGAATTATATTCATGATTTATATATCATATATATCATATATATCCAGTATATACATTCATTAATAATATTACGTAACATTTAGAGGTATGAAATGAAATGCACCGTTCACGGAGATGGTAAGTCGTACGTACGCATGAACATTACTATCATTTCTATTTCATATTTAATGGAATGAAATCATAATTATATAAAGATATATTATAATTCCAGTATAATATAATATATAATATCATTTACTATATCCTTTATACATCCCATATATGGCATTAACGATAAAAAATCACTTTGAGAGGGTGGTAGTCCGCACTTCCTAAAATGAAGATATCGCATTTACCTATATTGGAAACCATAAAGCTATGCCATAAATAAAAAATACAGAAGCTTAAGTAAAAAATAAACATATTATATATCATATTTAATTATATTGACATCTTAATGGCCACCTTTGAAGGTGTTATATGAGTGTTGAACAATCATCGTTTCGTGAGGCAGAAATTCGCCATCCACAGAAACTGTATGTTATTTATCCATTAGATGTAGGTGTGTGTATGTTTAGATCTAATACTTATTATAAAAACATCCTAGTATATTTAGGATACTTTTGTTGTTACAAATTAAATGAATAAAAAGAGTTTAAGGGGTTGGAGAATCAAAATAAAACAAAATAACAAAAGAGAAGACATTGCCTTAAAATTGCGTAACTTTTTTTGATTTGAGCCAAAGGATTCCTTAGGAAGATTTATGCCCAAAGTGAGGCTTCTAAGAGTAAGAGAGGGTAGTTGGCAGAGTATTTTGGCATAGTTTGGCTGATTAAAATGGTTTGACGGTGTGAATAAGGTGGTAGAGTTGGGGGCCTTTTATAAGAGGAGAGAAGGGGCACTCTTGGAAAGTCATGAAATGTTACATTATTATATAATTAGTTTCGGATTTTAAAGGTCCAAAAATTATATATTTCTAGGATAAGGTGATAAGGGTTAGAAATATACTCATACAATAGGTTTTTGACAAGTTTATGTCTTAGATGTTACATTATCATTTCATTTTATTTAAATCATTAATTAATGAGGTAATTTCTGCATCATCAGGGTGTCATAAAATATTTTATTTATATAATGTCTAAAAATTATAAAACAAATATCATGATGTAGTAAATCGTTTTGGATTTCCAATGAATATTTATAGTCTAAAATTTACTTTATATATCCTCATGTAATAATTGTTTTAGTAAAACAACTCATGTTTGTGACAATTTTATTTTTACTTTAAATAAAAAGTTATTATTGTCATTTTCATACCCAAGTGGATCCATGGGGTCCCCAAGTTGACCCATGGATTATCTTGGTTGTAAATGACACATAAAATAGGGGTAGGACAAGTGTAAAGGTATTTTAATATTTTTATTATATCATTTTTACCTTAAATTTCACTAATTAACTTTAATCGCGATTAATTACACTTTAAAGTTGCTATTCAAGAAATATTATTTTAATCCCATTGAACAACATTTTAATTCCTAATGAAAACCATGTATGTCGGATTTTTGAAAATCAAATCATAGAAGTGGTAGTGTTTCATTTAAATGAAAAATCAGTTTTTTAACTACCACATAGTGGTTTCACTATTCATCAAAAATTGAAGTTTTTCAGAACAATGCCAAAATTCCACCCTAAGATATAATTGATATTCTGAATTCAAAAAAGATTTCTATTTTAAAAAATTCCAAACATATAAGTTTCATTAATTAATTTTATAATTAATTCCCACTGTCGCAACAAATAGCATGTTTTATGAAACAATATATATCAAAAGATTGACAATTATTTATGTCCAAATTCAAAGTGAAATTAATTATAATGACCACCATTGAATAAAATGGTAAAAATATATTCAAATTACACTTTAAAACAACTAAATAGTATAATTTATTACTATAAATTATTTTGAATAAAAAAGTTGTTTTTAACTATTTTTCACTATTCATAAAAAATTGGAAGTTCTCAGAAAATTCCAAAAATTCAACTTAGGATAATTTCAATATTCCAAATACAAAAATGAAGTCCATTTTGAAATATAAAATTTATATACTTTCAAAAAAGTGGGTATTACTATTCATAACTACTAATTTTATTGGTCGTGATGTGTTAGAATCTCGAACTTGCATACAATGCAAGCTATTGCATTATTGAAAGAGATGCATATCGTGAAAGCTTAGGGTGTTACATAAAGGGGCTGATATATATTGTCCTGACCATTCCCTTCTTCCCAAAACACAAAACCTTCATCTAAAGTGATATATATAGTAATACCATGTCTCCAACATTAATATCTTGGTCTCAGAAATTATTTTCATCATATCACTTCGTTTACTCTGAGAAACATTAATGTGATATTTAATTGTCTTAACATTCTCTACCATTTCTTCAACCATTTTTGGACCTAGTAGTTTTTTTCATTCCAACATCATCTCAACATGTAGGTGCTTTTTACCTCTTCCCAGAAATGGATTTAGAGGGATCCATTTGGATTCTTGAGTAAAAACTATTATTTTTTGAGAACTCAAACAATGGAAGGTTTTGATCCCATCATGCATAGAATTTCATAGAATATGATCATAATATTTTTTCTAGTATTAAAATAGTCTACTCAGATTGACCATTAATTTGGGGATGATAGGTTGTTTTGATGTTCAACATAGTGTTTAAAGAATGTTGGATACTTTTCCAGAATATTGAGGGCAAACTAATATCGCAATCAGATACAATCAATAAAGGTAATCCCTGAAATCTTAACACTTATCTAGTGTATATCTGTGAAAGTGGATCCAATGAGAAGTCCTATAAAATTGTGATAACTAGATTTATATTTTTAATATGATCCACAACAACACATATAGCATTTTTTCCCTTATATGTTTGCATATATCAAGTGACTAAGTCTATGGTGGTGTTCTCACATTTCCATGTCGGAAAAGGTAACGGTTGCATCATACCCATAGAATTAAACCTCTTCGTCTCCACTTTTTAGAAATCTCCACATATTTATGTATATTCAATGATACCCTTATTTATATTTTCCCACTATAATTTATCATGGAGATATTGATAAATCATTATTCATCCTAGGTGAATGGAGAAAGTTTAATTGTGTGCATCATCCCACAATTCCTTCAATAACATAGTATTTTATAGAACACATAATCTTGTCTGAAATATCACAATTCCTTATTCATCAATTATAAATTCAAACGACTTACCCATTCACAGGGCCTCCAATTTCTTTTGAATCTACACATCATTTCATTTAGAATTTATTACTTTCTCAATGATGCATGGTAAGACAACCATTTGAGAAAGGACTGATGTTGTTCTGTCATTAATTACTCACATTCCCATCCTTTTGGGGTCTAAAAATATTGGAACCTTCTCAATACTAATCATTGATAATGATTTAGTATATTTTAAACTTAGATAATTTGCCTCCTTATTTTCATTATAATGGTGTTAGCGGATTGGGATATCATAATCCTTGATTTGATATAATATTATTCTCTATTCCATATTAATATATATTAAAGAGAAAATATATTTTTATATCATGAGATCACTATATATCTCAAAATTCTCCCCATAGATATAATTCCTCTATATTTTTAATGCAATTATCATAGCTGACAACTCCAGATCATGCATGATATAGTTTTTATCATGAATTTCTGACTTCCTTGATGTATAGGATATCATGATATCATTTTTCATCAGTAAAAATTATATTCCACTCTATGAAGCATTTATGTAAACCATAAATAATTTCTAAAAAGTAATAAGTGTGAGCACATTTGTTGTTATAATCCTCTATTGATCACCTTAACACTTTCATCAGATTATTACGTCTAAAAAACATCACTCCCATATGAGTTTTCATGGTAATAGGGTTTGAAAGTCATGTGAAATTTCCCACAAATTGGTGATAATACCCAGCTATCATATGGAAAATATTGATATTCGTCACATATGGTGACATGGACCATCTTTCAATTTCATTCATCTTTTAATGGTCCAAATGTATCGCATTATTATGGTGATATTCCCAATGAAATAAACTTCCTTAAAACACAACTCACATTTTTTGTACTTGAGGTAAATATTATCCTTTCATAAGTTCTTTAGCATACTTCATAGATTCTACTCATGTTCCTCCTTTATCTTGGAGTATATTAGAATGTAAAAAATATTCAATTCCAAAACAATCAAGGTAATATCTAAAGACTCTATTCATCATGTCCATGAAGATTGATGTATAAATAGTGAATTCGAATGGAATCACTAGGAACTCATAATATTCATACCTTGAAGGAAATGAATTTATTTTGATATTATCCTTCTTCACCCTTACATGATAACATCCTGAATGGTGATCCACCTTGGTGAAGTATTCTTCCCCATGAAGTTGATCGAACAATTCATCAATCAATGTAAGTGGATACTTATTCTTCACCGTGATCTTTTTGGTCTCAATATAATCAATTAAAAAGTGAATTGATCCATCATTCTTCTTGATGAAGATAATAAGTGCACCCTCATGATGAATTGCTTGGGTTTATGAACTCTTTATTAAGAATATTATATATTTGTTTCCTACCCTACACAATTTACACAAAATCCATTCTATACTAAGTGAGGGATATATTTAATTCCAAAGGTATAATCTTTATTGAAAATTCAACCACATGGATTGGAAGAAGACCATCCAACTCCTCAGGAAACACATCATCATATTCAGTCACAATAGGCATGTCTTCGATGATGCTTTATTCCTTAACCCCAATTATTTTATCTAGATATAGATAATCATAGAGAAATAATATACATGGTTGTGAATATTGTTCTTTTTAAGATTCATCATCCACCATTCACTTGAATAGAATCAGGGGTTGATTCACTATACAGAGAGTGATTTCATTCTCACATCATTTTATGTTGGCTCTATGTTGGGAAATATAATCCATTAATATAACTGCCTAAAATTACATAAAAGGGAGTGTGATTAGGTTTACTAGGAAGTTCATCCTATAATATTTAACAATAGAGGTGTTATATAAATTGGATGTATTGATGGTCCCATTTTCCATTTTCACTGACATCTCGACTTCCATTATTTTTAGTAGTGTTTGGATTATTCTACTAAACATCCATGATATGAAGGAATATTTAGAAAAATAATCAAAAAGTATATTCTCTATTGATGAATGAATATATAGTGTTTTATTAACCATGTCATTGTCAGGACCTACTTCAGTTGTTGTGATGGATTTTCTTTCCCTTGTTTCCTTGGACGTTGTTGGTTGTCTTTAAAAACAATTGTCATAGGGCATTGGATGGAAAGTTGAATTGGTTCCTTGTTGTTGATGTAATAAAAATGCATTGAGGGTTGACCAAAGCCTTCCATTCCTCTAGAACATTATTGGGATTATACTATCATAAATTTCTATATAGGAGTTCTTCCTTTATACACCATAATCATTTCTTTTTCCCCTTAAGCAATTTTTGTCGTGGTTCATCTGGCAGCATTGATATGTGGGTTATTGAAATTTCAGTGAATAGTTTATTTTATCAAAGGAGAGAAAAAATTGAACTCCAATTTATGCTTATCATCCCAAAAATACCATTTAAATTCCCAAATATATGTTCCTACATTACGGGTATGTAACATTTTTTCCTTATAGCTGAAAAAGTCACAGATGACCAGGGCATTTCGTAAAAAGGTTTCATCCCACTAAAAAAGCTTTCAACATTACCTTCAAGGGTGATAAAAAATTTTGTAGCATATCATTAAAGTCTTGTGATGTTTTCCTCGTACACCATAATATATTCTTTGTATTTTATCATGGTGGAAAGGAATAACATTCCCATTATACTTTAAAGAGTGTGATGGAAATTTTTATCAAAAAACATATTAGGGAATTCCTTCCACTTCATTCCTTAGATCTCCTCATTAGGCATAATATTCATGATCAATATCCACCACTATTAAGCTTATCCCTATATATTATAAATACAAATTAGAAAATTCTCTTGTTAGGAACATTGAATAATAGAGAATAACATCTCAGTGGAGTTGATCCACTATTCCATAACTAAGGGAATATATTGTCCATTGATGGTTGGAGGCCATTTTGCACAAAGGTCTTGATCGTATATTGTTCTCTATTAGGGTTATTTAGAAGATCCTCTCAATATAGGTTTCATTTCTGAAATATATTAAAATAATTGATTATCATAAAAAAGATAGTTCTTCCCACTCTAATTAGGTTGGGGATATTTTTAGGGGTAGTCATCACATTTCTCATCCCATTGATAGTTTACCAGATTCATCCTATTTATATCTATTAAATATAATAAGAGTAAAATTATGTATGAGTATATTAAACTATTAAACACATATAGTGGAATACAATAAAATTAAATTCGATAACTTATAAATTTAATTTATTTCATAAAATATTAATTTCTAGGACTAAATCTCTGTTATCATTGATCTATTTCCTAACATATACTCATATTTGAATATTTTGGTGTCACATTAATAATAATTTATAACAACATTATGAATTTACCAAATAATATCCCTAGGGAGTGTCAAACGAGTTGTGTAGTGAGGCCCATTATCAAGTTCCAGGTTACCCTTTGTGATGTTAGATATACCTTATCAGAGTGCTACCTCTAGTTATATCTATTAAATATCATCGTCCTCTAGTAGTATCTAAACATTAGTTTATTTTCTTAAAAACTAGTTATAGTTTACTTAATAAAATTTTCGGATGATTTATTTTTCTTAGTCTTATACCAATATTATAATCTATATTTTTCTAATCCTAATCCCAAAAACAATATTTTCAATTTATAGCATTTATAACAACCATGGCCTTTATTTCACATTAACACATGATTTATAAAATAAAATCACACATTATAAAACCCAAAACATCGATAAGCCTATTTTATTTAAGAAATATTTACATTACATAAAAAATTATAACATTTTATAATTTTTTTTGGAAACATCCTTTACATGAACATAATATTCAAACAAACGTAAAATTGCATGGGATAAATTCCAGAATACAAGGCAAAAGGGGTGAGCTATAAAGCCCAGTAAGGGAATAAACATTGTAAAAGGTAGTACATGTTAGAAAATAGACATTGAAATGGGTAATTTTAGGAGTATGAATCACAAAAATGAACAATGATATGAGATATGGCATGATAATAAGATCATGGGAAATATGGAAATAACTTAAAACACTATATCATAAAGATAGGTCAAGGATAAACTACAAGGGCTTCATGTTGAAAAAAATAACATAAATGAATAAGGTTCGCTCCCTGTACTAAAAGAACATATAATGAAACTAATTATTTCCCAATGTATTGCAGCTCTATAAAATTTCAGGCGCACCTATCACATGCATTTCAATATCATGCTTAAGTGGGCCACATAGATCATAAAACATTAATTCATGAATAAAAATAATTTATTAAATGGTCATAGAGTTTGGAATAAATATGTTTATGTGACCTAAAAATTATATGATTACAATGTTTAACACACTTTATAGGAAATGGGTATGGTTTTCACTACACAATTGGTTTGGCATGTAAAATCACATTGATTTTTCGTAGCATAATGGCATCACATAAAGATTCCTAAAAATGGGTCGGTGAGAGATAATGGTTTCTCCCATCACAATGAAATAAAATTTTATGAAATATAGACATGTAATAAAATATCCCAAGATTATAAAATGTAAATAAAAAGTATAAGCTAATGATGAAACTTGATTAAATAAAGTAATCTAATCTATATTTCAATATGGTAATGGGTGTATATATAAGAACATGTGGGATTATTGATAGTAAAAATTTGATCTAATAGTTTATATCTAAAATATAATGTATGGGGAATATGTAATAATTATTCCCAACATATTAAATTATAATTTAGGATACATAACATAAAACAAGTTCTCGAAAGAAAAAATGAAGATAGAAATCAATTTTTAAATATTCGACTTATAATTGGTGAAAGTAATGTATCAAGGAAGGCTTAATGAGAGTGAATGTAAGATATAAATATTTATAAATTCAATGAAAAATAAGGGGTTATGTTAGAAAATATCACAACATAAGAAAAAAGATTATTTGGAGATGATATAATAAAATAAGATCTTGATAAAAAGAGGATTGTAGAAGATCCCTTACTTGAATGTTTGACTCCAAAGGATTGGGAATGACTTATTCGGAGCAATGGGGTGCCATGTGGGGACTCTAGAGAGTTTATGTATGAGTATGAAATTATCAAAGGAGTTTTATTGATGATAAATGGGATCATGTGTGGGTTTATATAAGAAAAGATGTGGGTTCTTTATAATCTATATTTTGGGATCTACCTAATAAAAATATGAAAACCTCTAACCATCCCATGATTTTCCCACGATTTCTACCAAATCGGTTTTTTTATCGTTATATTATAAGTAAAAATTCCTAAAATAATGATATAATTCCATTTCTTATGAGGAGTTGAATCATACTCTTAATGAAATGATTTTCAAACCATTAAATATATTACCAGTTTTAGAGGATTCATAATAGATTTATAAATCCTCAAAATAAAAATAAATTTACATTATCTTAATGGGAAAGTATTTTTTTTGTTATTTATACAATTTATTATGCATATAGAAAAAAATTAGATCATTATGTTGTCATATTAAAAATATTATATTAATAGTCTATTTAATTTTTACCTAGAAATTGGATTACCTCATTAAATTAGGAAAATTTAACTGTTGGATAATTTCATTATTCGGATTATGAAAATAATATTCATTTTATCAAAATAAATTTATAAGTATATATATTTTTTACTATTATTTTATTATATATATTTACTAATAAATGATGAATTTTTTGACAATAAATGTCTTCGAAGCCCTATAAAAATTTTACATTTGACTTTATAAAATTATATGATAATTAATATTTGTAAATAATAATTTAATAACAATATCTTATCAAATATTATCTTATTTCAAAAAATCATTAATTCATAAATTCATTAATTGAACGTGAATATTAACCATAAATAAATTTTATTCATTATTATATTTATGTAAAAAATATTTTACACTCTAAAAATAATAAGATGAAAATATAATCAATATTATATTCAAAATAATATATATATATATATATATATATATATTCATGGATACTTCATTCATATCTATTTAATACACTAGTAACCACATTATGAGTATGGTGAACAATGGTGGTCCATTCATGGGGTGGTTTGGAAAATATTGTTTGGGACATGATCTTGATGTGCTTGAACTTCTCCCATACATTGTATTTCTCATACTTAAGTTGTTTCATCTTAGGTTGGGATTTTCAAAGGGAAATCCCAATGATGTGGTATACCTCCGAAGCACTGATAAATAGGATTAAAAGTGTACGATCAAAGTGTTCGAGGCCATAAATTCATTTTTTAATGTCAATTGTACTCTTTAAAACCACATATTTATAATAATCATGTGATCACTATTCAGAGACTATAATTATGACCAATTATGGTATTTAATGGCATTTTAAATCTAATTGGATAATTATAAAGTATTTAATATGTTTTATAAAACCATATTAAATAATATTAAATTTAAATAAAAAAGGTTATTTTTATTTATAACAGTTTTAATTGTTACACATTACAATCAACACCAATTTATGTTTTCACTACATGCAAAACCTAGTTATCTTGCATTACACACATCACTGAGTTTTAATAAGACCACAATATATGATTTATACTTTTCCATTATAAACTATAAATTAAAAATAGATATATTCATAGTGATAAATACTTTTAATTATAATTATTTTAAATAAATGAGACATATTTTAAAAAAATAACATATTTTTGGAAAAGGTTATATATTTCTAAAAACAATTACAAAAAATTATTATTTATTAAATAATTAAAAATAATTTCCAAGTCATTATAAAAATTAATTTTATTAAATAAAAAGTATTTTTAGAAATTATAATTCAAAAATTAAGAGAGGGTTATTTGTTTTTATTTATCATAATCATTTCTTTTTTTGGATAAATAGTGTCAAATAATATAATTTAATTGAATGTTTCCATTTTCATTTTATTTATTTAAAAATTTATATTAAATTTTAAATTTTATTTAATGTAATATTATATCAATTATACATTAATAAGTTCTATTTATTTAATTTTAATAAATATCAGATTAAATTTCATTATAAACAACATTGTAAACTTTGGCCACCATCTCATTAAAAACCATCTTTCATTTCACATATGCATGATTAGTTTTAAATTAAAATTTTCACTTATGTTAATGGAATTTTGAAATAAGGGATTTAATATTATAAAAAATAATAATTTATATTATATAATATGTTTAACATAATTTTTTTCCATAAATAATATTAAAAATAGTAAAAACATATTATCATGGTCAAGGTCTAAATGGGTTTATAAAGGGTTAAATTAAAAATATAAGGGGTAAAATGACATAGAAACCTATTAAAAACACATTCTATGGAAATATTTTCTCCTTATAAAATATATTTTAGATATTTTACAACTATGGGGCCTTGTGACCGGAAAAAAACATCAGTGTAAATCTCCCATTTAAAAAAATTACAAGTTTTCCACTAACTGCACTTATAAAAGGTCACCCCATATCCTTTTTTTATAATAAATACATTTGGGTCATCCAATTACTTCTTAAAAGACATCACAATTTCCTCCAACTCATCCAATAATCCTTATTTTAGACATAATGCGATCGTTGGAAGGATTTTGGTGAAAATGATGGAGGATACCCGAAGAAGAGGTCATTCTCATCATCAAGCATTTTTGTTTTATTTATTCATACACCTCCTTAAATTATTACTATAACATGATTTTAATGTAACATAAGTATATTGTATATATTTGTTTTTTTTATGTTAAAATAATTACCAATAACCATATCCACTTTCATCAACTGTGTTACAAAAATAGCACTCATGTTTACAGAAGACTACTACCTCACAAACAAATGTCATTCATTTTTCCATTAGCACCTCTCAAGGTTGGAAATAATTATTAATTTATTTTTTATAGATTATTTTTATGATATTATTATAATTGTTTAATTTTTATTACATATATACATTCATACTCACCATTTTGTGGCAATACGATAACATCACACATGTGTATGGTAGACTACATCATTGGGATCCAATGTGATTCATTAAAACATTACATGGAAGGTAATAAAAATGATATTAATGACAATATCTGATATATATATATATAACAAAAAATATTTTATACTAGTAATATATCATTTTCCATTCTTTATTTCAATCTTACAAGAAAATTGAATTAATTTCAATGCCTACATACGTCCTAAAATCTCCATGAACTCTATATATCACATTATATCAAAAAAAATTATGGATTGGTTTAAAAAAATACATAAATAAAATATACTATATTTTTATCATGGTTAACATTATGTAGATTATTAATCCATAATCTATGTAGTAGGTCCAAAAATAATAAATCAAAACATATATGAAAAACAAAGTGGTTTTTACCCAAAACAAAATATTAACATTCAATATTTGACAAAAGGAATGGAAAAGGTCAAATAAAAATAAAAAGTAATATAATATATATTTATATATATTAATTTCTATGAGAAATATAAAAATTAACCACTTTTTTCATTTTGTTGATTATATTACAAACCCTTGAAATGTTATATCAGTAATCTCTTTATTTTCACGATTTTTAAATATTGATTTTATTTTATTCATTATTGGGGATTATAATTCCCAATATAAGTAAAGTAGTTATGGAGTTGACTCATATGTTTCCTTCATTAAGACATAATTTATGAATGAATCTTACATCATGCGTTTTTTAAAGAACCCATTTAATGAGTAATATTATGAATTAATTTTTCCACAATATATTTTATTTGGTATTTTTTATTATTCCATCATGGGGATTATGATTAAAATTTACCTATTTGGTAATTATTTTTTGTTAGAATCTCATCGTTTATGAGGTATTTTATGATCTTGATTTAGATGATAAATTATTGTGATCCATCTCTTAATAAACTGGTGAACTTTTTTTACTTTGTTTATTAATGATATTGGAATTTTATAGTACCCTTTTACACTATATGGTACTTAATATAACTGAGAATACATTTTTTTAAATTATATTGTATTTCTATCATTGGTCAGAAATCCATTTTCATCAAAAAATAGGTTTTATAATATTGTTGTTAAATTTTTTTCCTCCAAATAATATTTAATGAAATTATTACTCTTGGTTGTAGTTTTTATAGATTATATTAATTTTAATAATTATTTAATTTTCCAAATGATTTCCATTTTTTTCCAAAATTATTAATGGAATTTTTTTAATGTGGATTACATGAAAAAACAACATGCAACCAAGACCATTATTTTCATTGTAGGTACATTTATATGTTTTAAGGATATTTTCCATGAAAAATATTTTTTTTGGTTTTATGTTTTTTTTTCAAATAATAAATCATATTTTCCTTATGAAGGGTTTTAAATGATCATTAAAAATAATTTTATGTCTATTATATCCTCCATTAAATCAAAAAATTCCTTATTTGGTATGTAATCCAAGGATACCATTGTTATTAATTAATGTACTGGTTTATGTTTATGATGTCATTATGTTAATTAATCCCATTTATCTTCCACAAGTTATACCATGATAAAATTCTTCTGAATCCCACTTCATTATCCATTTGTATACATTGATATAATGATGAAATCATCATGAACCTATCTCTTTTACACATGTTGTGATATGATAAATCATCAATTAAAATTATTTCATTTCATGGGTTATGATATGATGAATGTGTTATGATTTTGAGGAACAAATACATATGATTTTAATTATGTTAATGTAGGTAATAATATATCTCTTTAATGTATTATGTAATTATTTATATATGATGATATAGAAATGTGTAAAAAAGGAAGTGAACCCCATTCAAAAATTATATTTTTTTAATTATGTATTGGGGAGTGAGCCTTGAATACTATGGTGGTTTGGGTAGTGAACCCAATCCACTATGATAGACTTTTAAATGAGACTTGACTACAATGGAAATTATTTTCTATTCTAATGTGTATGCCAGAAATCTATGCATTATGCTATTGTTATGATCTAATCACTCATGTTATTGTATTCACATATGATTAATCCTTTATGTGCTTCCAATATTTATTCCATGTCTTAATAT
This sequence comes from Viscum album, assembly GCA_963277665.1. NCBI lineage: Eukaryota > Viridiplantae > Streptophyta > Magnoliopsida > Santalales > Viscaceae > Viscum > Viscum album. Next base: position 1,009,607,033 of record OY728127.1, read on the forward strand.
TATGTTCATAGATATACAGTGTATGGGTTTCAATTATTATTATCATGTTGAATTTCCCTTGTGTTCGTTATTTACATATATATCACTCATGTTTATCCTTATTGGTCATCTTAGCTCACCCTTTCTTATATTTTCCCCAATTTATAAATAAATTTTTTACATTTTATATGTTTAAGAATGATTCTAATTTTGAATACCATAGTGGGAGATGATGTAGTTTAAACATGGACTAGTTTTTTTGTTTCCATGGACCAGTTTTTTTGTTTCCATGTAGCAAAAAAACAACAATATTACAGTCCTCTGGAATGATTTTGATTAATGTAATGATTATACATAAAATATTATGTAATATGAATATATTATAATCCCTAGTCACTATAGTTTGTATCATATGTTATGTTTAGTTATCCATTGGAAACTAGGATTGTAAAACCATAGTGAGGCCCATAAGGACATATTTACGGTTAATGAATGTTATAATTCAATATATAGAAAAATAACCTCTAATTTTGGTAAAAAAAGAGAGAGTGGATTTAATGAAATTATATCCCTGTATGGATGATAAAAATAGATATGACCCTTGTAAAGAGGTTCCTAGGTGTAATTAATCTATAAAAAGAGCATTGATTTAGACTTGACTATCACCTAGTGCATGACAATAAGGAATGCTCAGACCTAGTTGGAATGTCCCTATGGATATGCTATTGATATTTAAAAAATCTATATGATCAATGATGACGACTTTCGATAGATGATGACTATAAATGACATAGTACAAGCCTAATTTATCATATATTAAAAACTTCTCCATGATATTTATATCATATAAGTAATTTTTTACCATTATATGGTTCCCCATCATGATAATCGTTTCCTATTCTATGCATTCATCTTTAATTTAATGGATGGAACCAAAAATAATCATGTTACTGAGGAGTGAAATCAAAAATATATTATTCTTGTCCTAGGAATCCATGATATATGGGATATCAAATAAAAAATTTCGTTTTTATTATTCCAACGCATTCTCAAGATATATATCATATCGTGATTTGAAATGAACATGGAGGGAACAATATTTTTCTCAGTCCTTCATGATGAATCGTCAACATTATTTCAGTGGAACCTCAGATCCACTAGTTTCAAAATAATTGACCCGTGAACTAAACTGATAGGTTCTGTTATCATGTGTTTGGAAGCATAAAAATTCATTTTGAATATATACTATTTGTAACCTTATGGGAATAAAAGGTGGAATATTATTAATATTACAAGGAAATATGATGGAATTTACTCCATGAATTGGTATGAGTTAAGGAAGATATTTTTCAGTTAGTGATTTCCGAATATTCTTTGAAAAAATTTAGATAATGAGTTCCCTAAGATGTAGAAAATCGACTAAGAATAAATTGATACAAATGAGTAAAATTTTAAAATATTTTTGAATTACACTTCTGGTATTGTCCTCCAACCTGAATATAATATATATATATATTCTTATGGGTCATAAAACCAAATTATTGAAATGATAATTCTTAAAAAACGTCAGTTTATATGATGATATAAATTTCTGTTCTATGAAGGTGGAAATAGATGCTGGAGATATGTATCAATACCATGGTTTTGATAAGATGATAAAATGGAATTGTAAGGAAAATCTATAAACCATGTAGAGAATAATATAATATTTTCATTATGTTCAAAGTGTGGGAGGATGAATGGATGAAATTTTCATAAATAGACTAGTTAATGTTTTATGTTTGAAGGGGATGGTCATATCATAAGTTATTTTTAATGTGATGGGAAGGAGTTAAAAATGATGTTAATATAGGTAATGATTCCTAAAATTAAACACCAACATTATAGTGTTTTAATTACATGGACTATGGGAACTGTGCTATCTAGTTACCAAATTTAAAGGATAATGAAATTGAAAGATATAAACAACCTGTAAATCCTTGGGAATAAAGAAAAATAACATTTCATAACTATTTTTTATGATGGTTTTGATAACTATGAAGTGAAAGGTAAAAATACCATCCATTGAAGAACTGATAATATCATATTTTATTATGGATCAACCCATTATTTAATAACTAAATATTTATATAAGGGTATTAATATTCCACCAAAAATTTTATATGTTGAATTAGTAGTGAAACCCCATAATGGTATGATGATTTCATCAGAAGTATATGATTCCTGTCAATTATATGTTAGATATAATGTGTTTATTTAAAATATTTTCATTCTTCATATCATTTAATTTTATGTCATTTTAGGCGTGCATTAGATTCTATAAATAATACCACAAATATTTTCAAATAAAATTATATTTTATATTAAAAAAATCCCATGATCATCATCAATTTGATGATAAGTATGAAAAAATTATGGAGATAAAATCCATTGTAGGGGTATTAATTCCCATATAGTAGTGGTTCTTTTCTAAAATGGGTAGAGAGAAACTTGAAATCAATTATGTACCTATTGTATGAGAATTTTTAGATTTCATTCCAGAAGAGTTTCTTTTTCATTCACTAAAAAATTATGTTCAATTCCAAATATAACACATAACTGGTTCCATACCAACTCCAAAGACACTCTATATAATAGAAAATATTTAGTTGTAGGAATTAAAGAAGAAACTCAAGGAAACCAATGACAATTGATTCATTCAGCTAAGTGTGTCACCTTTAGTTGAACATGTTATTCTTTTTGAAAAATATGGATCAATGAGAATCTGTATTGATTATCTAGATCATATCAAGATCACAATGAATATTATGAATACACTTCCATGTGTTGATGAATTTTTTGATCAACTACACAGATCTAAATAAATTTCCATGATTGAACATCATTCTAGATATAATCAATTCATGGACAATATGGGGGATGGGTAAGTGAAAATAATTCTAAAAGTTATAGATTCTATGAATATATAGAGATTTCATTCAATCTATAGATTCCCTAAAATCATTGTCTATTTAATTATTAGACACATTAGATATTACATTTTTATAAATTTTTATAGTCTTTATATATGATATTTTTATTTATTTAAAAAGGAAGGAGTGAATGATAAAAACCTACGAATTGTACTAAATACCCAATATAAGTACAAAAAATATGAAAAAATTACAATTTGTGCTTTTTTTCTACCAAAGGATTCATTATTGGGTCATAGAATCTCATTAGACGGTATATCGGTAGATCCATCAAAAATGACGGCTATTGAATATTGGACAAAACCAACCACAATGTTTGATATATGTAGTTTTCATGTTTTATGTGGGCATTTTAAATAGTTTTTTGATAATTTTTCATGACTCGCTAATCCTATATCCATGATTACTTGTATGGGAGATAAGTTCCTATATAAAGTTGAATATTACAAAATTTTCAAGGAACTGAACAGAAGATTACTCAGCGCATGTATGATTCCATTTCCCTATAGTGGATAAGGGTTTTTGAAAAGATTAATGCATCCATAATGGGATTTGGATGTGTTATTTTATGGAATAAAGCTGATATTTCTTATGCCTTGTGAAAATTTACGATTCATTCCCAACTCATGATTTGGATTTAGCTGCAATAATTTACTCATAAAAGATATGGGGGAATTATATTTATAGTAAAAATTATATATATATATATAGATTATAAAATCATGATGTAAATATTCACACTGAATGAGTTGAATATGTGGAATATTATATGGATTTACCAGATTAAAAATTGTAGATGCTCAATATATTACTACACTGAGAAAGAGAACAAGGGGACCGATGATTTGATTCAAAATGATCAATACAGATTATCTAAAAAAAGATTATAGAAGGATAAATTTTAAATTATTTAAATGTCACGACCTGACCCTATCGTTCTCAAGCCGCATCTACCCCAATCCTGCCTCCCTAGGTCAGGGGATGGCGATAAGCGTCGAAGGGGTAACAATCTCAGGGAGGCCTTTTCCAATGTACATGTACACAAACACTACCCACTAAATGTAGATGTGCATTGTAAAAAAAAGGAAACCAAAGTAAAAAAACTATAACGCACCCTCATTCATGTAGCAACTTCTAAAATAGAACAAGTAAAGTGCTGAAAAGTGGACTGAAAAGTAAACCGAAAAGTAAAGGGCAAGACACACGCCCAACTAGAAAGGTGCCACAACCTGGAAAAAGGTAAACAAAATGAAACAGCTAGTGAGTCTCACATCTGAAAATTCTACTATGTCGACTAAATGAAGCACATTCTTCTCTGTCCTCTACGCTCCTCTGTAGTCTCGATCGACCTGTCCGTCATCTACAAGGGCACACCAAGTGTGGGAAAAGCCCAAGAAGGGGTGAGTATAATGATACTCATTAGGATGCCCAAAAGCTCGACGGAGAAACAAAGGAGATATGTGAATAGTGACCAGTAGACAGAACACGAACAGTGTTAGACTACAATAGAGAGAGTGAAGCTCAACCCAATAGAAGGATGGAAGTGGACTCGTCCAACCAAGAGGAACTAGACACAAAAATCACGTGGCATACCCTGCGCGTCTTCGCCCCTCCTAGAAGGAGAGTAATTGATCCCATGGAGTGGGAACAATGTCGACTGTATATATATATATATATATATTATCAATAAGAAACCTGAACGAGTGTGTAAGGGGATCTCTATATCCAAGATCAGCCCAGGAAAAGTTTGCAATAGTTCAAAGGATATCCATCCCTGATGCCCAATAGTCCTGTATGACAGAGTTTTCTCATGGCTGAACCATACGACCAACGGTCCTGCTCCGGTAACCATAGAGAAATGTCATTAACTGGCCTCAAAGAAAGGGTTGCGTCTGAAAGAATTCTTCGGGTAACCCACTTCCCAACCTAGCTGGAGGGTAAACGCAAAGAGGTCATCGAGTAACCCACTTCCTAGCCCCACTGGAGGGTAAACCCTAAGGTGGACGAGTAACCCACTACCCATCCCAACTGGATGGTAAACCATAAAGTGAATGGGTATCCCACTGCCCAGCCCAGCTGGAGGGTAAACCCTATGGTCAATGGGTAACCCACTGCCCAGCCCTGCTAGAGGGTAAACCCTGATATGTTGGTGGGTAACCAATTGCCCAGCCCCGCTGGAGCGTAAACCCGAAACTGGTCTGATAACTCGCAATGCTCGTGCCAGCACTGGGTGTCACTAACACTACTACCATGTGTAGGTTCGTATTGTGTCAAAGGAACTTCCGACCAATGCCTTTTCATGTTTCCACATTTAATTAGATCTCTAAAGATGCTTCACACGCCCAAACAGATTACACCATTGTAATCCTCACATAAAAACATGCGAGAAATACTATTTACTCACTGGAAATTGTCTCCTAATTAAAAAGTTATTCAACACCGCTTTATGCCCAAAAGGCATCTCATGGGACCCACATATCGGTCCCGAAAGTGGTTAGTAGAAATGCGCCATCGCGATGCTCTCAGAAAAACATGCCAAAATGACTACTCATTCTCCCCAAACAGACATCTGATGAAAAATTCATAGTATGCTGAAGACAGCTTAAAAGAAGACTCATGGGGCCCATGCCACAACTCTGGCTTCAATACCTGAAAACACCCTGGTCAACTTTGCCTCGATGCTAGGGTCACAAAGCCGCTTACGACGGCTAAAAATGACTCCAGATACAGATGTTGCAACTCCCTGTATTATTCAAACGAGGACCTCTAGGGCCCACACCTCGACCCCGAAACACATCACGCAGATCATACCACTGTGTTACTTGCATATAACCATGATTCATAGGCTATTCATTTTCATAGAACAGACTTGTGAAGCATAAGTCATAAAAATGGAGGATACGTCCGAAAGCCGCCTCGTGGGGCCCACGCCTCGAGCCCGAATTTAGGTAGGCAGATTGCTCTGTCACCATCCCCCTGAGAGAAAACTCAGAAACGAGTACTCAAACACCCCAGACAGATTTTGGGTGATAATGTGGAGTTTCACTGTAAATCGTGTGAACCAGGCCCTGTGGGGCCCACACTATGTCTCCAACCCAATAACTTCGGAAAGCGTCTCAAAAAGTCTGCATGAGAACTTTGGTCATGCCTCCACTAACGGCGCGTCAATTGGACATCCCAAATAGGAGTAGGGTCTAGTGAAAGAATAATTAGTTAATTAATTAATTAATTAGTTAACTATTCACATTATGCATTTCATGCCACCGAGCAATGAAACCAAACCTCAAGGGTTCTGAACCAACTTTTGAAGAACTAGCTCAACTCCAGGACTACAGTGCCTTTGACGGTTCATCAAACGGACCTCCGGCTCGCGAAGCACGTCTGTCTCAAGGTTTAACAATAATTTATTATTATTAAAATAAATAATCTCAGGTCACCCGCCCTCAGGTGTAGAATTACAAAACCCTGAAGCACACTTCAGTAATTCTATCTCGCTGAAATGGACCTGTTTCCACAGACGGCGCATCAAATAGACGCTCCGTTTAAAAGATACTACCCCTTTAACACAAGGGGCCCAACTGGGCCAGTCCTGACTGGCCAGCCTGGTACAGACCACCAGCCCGCAGCCCAGCCGTGAGTTCGGCCTAGCTAGATGTGGCCTGCACCACCTCTATAGGTCCTTGTGGCCCAGTTTGTCTTGAACAGACTGCCCAGGGTGGCCGGTCTTTCTGCGTGCGCCAAGGTCCCGCAGGAGGTGGGTGCTGTTTCTTCTACCCCATGAGGTTAGCACCTCGAGACCTCCTCCTTCCGGCTGAGCACGAAAGGTCTGCCGCCCAGACCCCTCTCGACCGACGCCCCCCTCCCCCCCAGAGCCTGCCGCTCCGCCTCCTCTCAGACTCGCCGACGCCTCCTATTGGCACTGCCCAACCCAATGCCACCGAGACAGCTCCACCCGAAGTCGTAGCAGCCTGGGCTCCCTACTCCATGGCATGGTCTTGCTGCTCTGCCGCCGGGGCAACCAGATCCTCCGGTCCCCACTACGCCATGCCACCGCCGCCCTGCTCGACTCCTCTCCCGGATCCCCAAACATCCCCAGCCTCCGCTCGTCTACCGGTCGTCGCACGTCGGCCCTCCTCCACCAGGTCTCAAGCCGCTGTCGTGCTCCAAAACGCAGTCATCGCGCCTCCGGTTCGACCTCCAGCCGCCTTCCCTCACGGAAGCTGGAACTTCAGTCAGTCCCCCTGACCACTCTGGTGGTCGTAAAAATTATCAGAAACCGGTTTTCGGAAACCTCAAATGATGGTCATGTTCGTTTGGCCATCTTCCTAATTCTAAAATTTGATAATATAAAATGAAAATTTCATAAAAAGTCTAGAAATCGACGTAGGTGCGAAAAAATAACCAAAAACCCTACCTCGAATCGGCCGTGCGTCGTTGGTGGTGCGTCCACGACACTCCTGCTTTGATTTTCCATGGTTACAGTGGTGGTATCTCCATGATTTGGTGAATAATGATGAATAATTCTTAAGAACAAGTGACAGAGAGAGAGAAGATAATATAATGGGAAATCCCCAACTCCAAACTTATATTTTTCTATTTATAGAAACATATGCTTAACATAGAATCCAAAAACTATCATTCCCTCTCATTTTATATCACACCTAGGAAAAACGCCCCATTTAAAATTCAACAGAAGTCTTATATTTCAATTCTGAAACTTCGTTCAAAAGTTATTTGAAAAGAACTCCAGCGATAAAAAAAATCACTAAGTCATTATTTCAAAATAATGATTTCTCTCCTGGGTGACATCTCCCATTGCAACCCCTCGCCCACAACTTTTACACCCCTCCTAGGGTAAACAACACTCTCTGGATGCAATCGTGCCGTTAGATTTCTGATCTGAGCTACCATTTAAGTGAAAACACAACCCCACCATGTTCATAGTATAAAAACACTTAATGTTTTTATAAATTTTTTTCGGGGCACACTGGGCCTCAGAATCACACGCTGTCTCAGCTCCTAGCTATGTAAATATATGTAGAAATATTCTAAAGTCTTACAGGGAAAAAATAGGTCTCTACATCATTCCCTCCTTAAATATTTTCATCCCCAAAATGAATAACTAGGAAAAACAAATCGAGATACAGGGCTCACACCTAGCTCTCTCATGCCCAAGAAAACTTGCACAACACCATGAAAGCACAACACATGAACCAATGGGATGGTTCGTACTCATAAGGTCTAATACCTTCGATGATGTACATAGGTACACGCACGCACCTCATCAGTTGTGACATATGGAAGATGTTGTGCGCCCACTCCGACTATTAGGAGGGTAGGGAATGATGGTAGGAAACCTCTCAATCCCTTACACAATTCTCTAACGGCCCAAAAAAACTCAGGTGACTTACTTTGCTGAACCTCTACTTTCCATGTACCGACTGATATCATGGTTTGTTCCTAGACCACAGCCTCGTGATTCCCTCCTTCAGAATACCCATCTGGTGAAACACCCTAGGATACCCAGTCACACAATTTTTCACAGTCGGTGCATCACAATCTGAGACTCCCTTACACACCAAAGAAGTGGACGAGTCAACACCATCGACTAAAGAAACGTTTCACCTTCCTGGCCCAACAGGTTCAACTCCAGGAAAACTAACTACTATGAAACTTCCTGCACCTGACAAGTCTAGGAATCTCTGGTAAGGGAACCTACATCAACACTGCCATTTTTTTAGAACAAAGAATATCTCAGAATCATATTTCTATAGACATTTCAACTTGCACCATCGTCTCAGGTTCAAGACTCTCTAGGTGAGGATGCAGCTGAGACACCAGTGGCCTGAGAAAACCACAAATCACTCTCCCAGAAGATAGCATCTCCACATTCTCAGGGAAAATATTACCACCAGCAGCACCACATAGTGGATTGAATAGTTCTTTTTATGGGGTGTCCATCACCTTGACCTGTACTTGATAAAGGTATCAAGACTGACATTGAGCACGCAAGGTACCAATGAACAGGGCAGGTGAGTAAACTCATCCATCCTCCAGAGGCTAGACACAAAAAGCACGTGGCCTACCACATGTGTATTTTCCCCTCTTGGAAGGAGAGTATTCCCCACAACAAAAACTCTTCCAAACCCACTAGGGGAACCTCAAGAAAAGGAAGGTCAAGAAAAAAAGCCCCACTATCAAATCTAGAACCTTCTTTAACACTCCACCGCACAATCCATCCATGAATGCACATGTGAGAGGGACTCATCCACAACACCTCAATACTATCCCTTTTGGGCGGTAATGACTCTCCATCATGGTTTTGATCACATCACAAAAACTTGTCTCAGTGCGGGAAGAAACCCTCTTTCATGTGCATTCAAAGCTACGTCAGACAACACCAACACAAGTTTACACCGACGCCCTGTGTCACCCTTGGTAACCCCTCTTACAAGGAGTTAGATGAAAAGAGTACCTCATGAAGTGTCTATCATGTTCTACTGAGGAAAGTAGAACAATATAGTGTGTACCTTTTATCATCTCGTGCTTTGCAGGATTGTAGACATCCATAGTACACAGCCGCTTGTGGCCCCGTCCGTCAGCTCCCTGAGCCTGTCAGGGGCCGCCTAGTGGTGGTGGATGGACCTCAAAACGTCGCCCACCAACCACAATTTTTCCTGCTCTTCTTCTAACACCGCCTCCCTAGGGACTACCCTGTCCTCACCTGGGAGTTCACTGATCACGACATTTCCATTGACGTGGCGGTGCATCTACCAACTATTTGAAAAAATCAGCACATTTGGTTGATTAGTCTCACACCACATGACCTCACACATCACAATCGTAAAACTTGTCCTCCATCGGTTGTCTCGATGCTCTATGTTGTCCCCAACCATGTGCCTGGTTCTCATCAAGGGGAGACCTCCGACATCGAGTCCCTACCAATTGAAGTCCCTCTGGCAGAAATTTCATTGTCACTTGTGCCTACTCCAGCACCTTGAGATGGGTGAGGATACACAAGGGAACTATGCTGGTACGAATATCTTCTACAGATACCACGCTCAAACTTTTGTGCTCATAAGTTTCAATCATGGACCACATCCAAAGGGTGTCGAGTAAGGTATGTGAACCTAGTCACGTACTCAGTCACTTCCATCACTCATTGATGATGATCTAGGTGCTATTAAAATCATATAAAGCATAAGTTGGAGGGGTAATAAACCTCACGAAACAGCTTCTAGAAGTCATCCCACGAGAGTACCGACTAATCGTGCATCGGAGTAACCATAGCTCTACTAATTCCAAACTGCTTGGTTGAAAGGCTGGCTGTCAAAGCCACCATCAACCTGTCTGTGTCCTAACAAGTCTGAAGAGGTGAACCACTGACTCTATACAACCCCTTACTATCTAAGGGTATGGCTCACTGTGGAACCTCAGTGGTATTTGACGCTGGAACTCATGTAGTGCGCCTAGCCTGCGCTCGTCATTGGCCTTCACTGCTGGTACTATCCGCTACTCCATAGGTGGTGCTACTTCCTGTCTTCCTGGAAAAAGTGTAATCGTATGATAGATCTTGAACTGGGGCCTCATCACTCAGGAAATCATCATCATGAACCGAAGCTAGTATCCTGGATGGCTGTCATCGCAGAGACATCCTGAATCCGATCTGGGAGTACTAAAGTCAGATGAGTATATATATAACAACAACTATGAGTAGAAGACTCAATAATGACAGTAAATGACTCAATCCTATATGATGCATGAACAAAATTCCCTGAAACAAGTGTCTTTGTGTGCCAAGTCGACAAGCGGGTTATCAGAGTCCTGGTGAATGGATACTTCGGCTGCCACAGCATCACTAGACTCCCTGGCCTGAGAGCCACTCTCAAGACACATTGACAGTATTCCCAGAAACTCAACTAATTCCATTTTAGGGATGTCCAAACAATTCCCCAAGGAATAAACCCCCTCTGATTCCACATTTTCACGACCCGACCCTACCGCTATCGATCCAAAACTACCCCAAGCCCGCCCCCATAGGCCAGGGGAGAGCGACAAGCACCGAAGGCATAACAATCTTGGGTAGGACATTGTATAAGTACATGTACACGCACACATAGCCCACTCAATGAAGACGTGCAGAGTAAAAGGGAATCCAAAGTAAAAAAAACTATAACCCAACCTCAGTCCTGCATCAACTTCAAATATAGAACAAGTGCTGAAAAGTGGACTGATAAGTAAACTGAACAGTAAAGGGAAAAACACATGCCCAACTAGAAAGGTGCCACAACCCAGCAACATGTAAACAAAATTAAATAGATTGTGATTATCACATCTGAAAGTCCAACTACATCTACTAAACGCATCCCAAGCTCCTATGTCCTCTACGCTCTTTTATAGTCTCGATTGTCCTATATGTCATCTGCAAGGGCACACCAAGTCTGGGAAAAGCCCAAGAAGGGGTGAGTATAAATATAATCAGTAGGATTCCAAGAAAGCTCGAGGGAGAAAAAAAGTAGATACTAAAAAAGTGAGTAGTATACAGAACAAGAATAATGTAAGAGTAAAATAGAGAGAGTGCAGCTCAACCCAAGAGAAGGAAGGAATTGGACTCGTCCATCCAAGAGGAACTAGACAGGGAAACCATGTGGCATACCACGTGTGTCTTTTCCCCTCCTAGAAGGAGAGTAACTGAACCTAAGGAGTGGGAACAAAGTAGGGTGTATATATATATATATATATTCTCAACAAAAAACCCAAACGAGTGTGTAAGGGGATCTCTTTATCCAAACTTAAACCAAGAAATGTCTCCAACATTTCAATGGAAATCCATCACCGATGCCCAACAGTCTGATACGACAAAGCTATCTCATCGATGAATTGTACGACCAGGGATCCCGCTCTGGTAACCACGGGGAAAAGTCACTAACTAGCCTCATAGAAAGGGTTGAGTCTGAAATAAGCTGTCGGGTAACCCACTGTCCGGCCTAGCTGGAGGGTGAACCCCAAGAGTTTGTCAGGTAACCCACTTCCCAGCCCCGATGAAGGGTAAACCCTAAGGTGAATGAGTAACCCACTACATAGCACAGCTAGAGGGTAAACCCAAAGGCAAGCGGGTAACCCACTGCATAGCCCAGCTAGAGGGTAAACCCTAAGGTCAATGGTTAACCCACTACCTAGCCCCACTGGAGGGTAACCCTCGATACGCTGGTGGGTAACCCACTGCCCAGCCCTGGTGGATGGTAAACCCCAAACTGGTCTGATAACTCTCAATGCTCGTTCTATCATTGGGTGTCACTAACACCGCTACCGTTCGTAGGATCGGAGTGCGTCCAAGGAAACTCTGACCAATGCCTTTTCATGTTTCCACATTTAATGAGATCTCAAAAGAGGCTCTGCATGCCCAAACAGATTACACCATTTTAATCCTCATGGAAAAACATGCGAGATATACTATTTACTCGCTGGAAACGGGCTCCCGATGAAAACGTTATTCAACACCACTTTATTGCCAAACGTCACCTCGTGGGACCCACACCTCGGTCCTGAAAGAGGCCGGGAAAATTGCACCATCACGATGCTCTAAGAAAAAATGCCAAAATGATTACACATTCACCCCGAACATATGTCTGATGAAAAATTAACAGTAAGCTGCACACAGCTTAATGGATGACCTATGGGGCCCATGCCTCAACTCCAGCTTCAATGCCTGAAACAACCTTGGTCAACTTCGCCTTGATGCTAGGGTCAGAACACCGCTGATAGCCCCTAAAACGGACACCTGATTCAGAATCTGCAACTCCCTGCATTATGCAAATGGGGCCCTATGGGGCCCACACCTCGACCCCAAAACATGTCACATAGATCATACCATTGTGTTCCTTGTAGATAACCTCGTGTCATAGGCTATTAATTTTCCCAGAATGGACTTACGAATCATAAGTCATAAAAACACAAAATACGTCCGAAAACCTCCTTGTGGGGCCCACGCCTCGGGCCCAAATTTAGGTGGGCAGATTGTGTTATCGCAATATCCTAGAAAGAACACTCATAAATGAGTACTCAAACACCCCAAATGGATGTCGGGTGATAAAGTGGCATTTCACCATAAAAAGTTTGAACCAGGCCCTATGAGGCCCACACATTGTATTTAACCTGATCCCTCCGGAAAGCATCTCAAAATTTTTTCACGAGGACTGGGGTCAAGTTGCCACTGACGGAACGTCAATCGGACATCCCAAATATGAGTTAGGTCTGACGCAAAAATAATTAATTAATTAAATAATTAATTAATTATTCATATTAAGCATTTCATGCCACCGAGCAACGAAACCAAACCCCAAGGGTTCCGAAACAACATTGGAAGAACCGTCTCAACTTCAAGGCCACAGCGCCATTGACGGTGCGTCAAACGGACCTCCGGCTCGCAAAGCACGTCCGTCCCAATCTTTAACAATAATTTATTATTATTAAAATAAAGAATATCAGATCTCCCTCCCTCGGGCGCATAACTCAAAAACCCCAAAACACACTTCAAAATGTCCGTCTCACTGACATGGACTTGTAGCCATAGACAACATGTCAAACGGACACGCCGTTTCATAAATACGCCCCCTTGACCACTAGGGGGCCAAACTGGGATGGTCTATACCGGCCACCCCAGTCCAGACCGTCGGCCCACGGCCCAGCCATAGGTCTGGCCCAACTAGCCGCAGCCCACTGGGTGCGGCCTGCACCACCTCCACTAGTCCACATGGCCTAGTTCGATTGAACAGATTAGCTAGGGTGGATAGTCTTTCCATGTGCACCAAGGACCCGCAAGAGGTGGGTCCTGTTTCTTCCATCCCCCGAGGTCAGCACCTCGGGGACTCCTCCTTCCAGTTGAGCGTGAATGGTCTGCCGCCTGGAGCCTTCTCAAACGATGACCCCCAGATCTCGTAGCTCCACCTCCTCCCAGACTCGTTGACGTTGCCTACTGCCGCTGCCCTGGCTGAAGCCACCGTGACACCTCCACCCGAAGCCACTGCCTCCTGGGCTCCCTACTCCAGCACCTAGGCTCGTCGCTCCACCGCGAGGATAGCTGGCTGCTCAGGTCCCCACTATGCCATGTCGTAGCCACCCTGCTTGGCTCCTCTTCCGGATACCCGACCACCCCCGGCCTTTGCTCATCCACTGGCTATTGCACACCAGGCCTCCTCCGCCAGGTCCCAAGCCTCCATCGTGCTCCAAAACGCGGCTGTCGTGCACCATCGTTCCTTCGGATTGACCTCTGGATACCATCCCTCACAGGAGACGGAACATAATCTGGTTCCCCTGACCACTCCGGTGGTCGGAAAAATTATCTAAAACCGGTTTTGTAATCCTCGAGGCTGGATCCTCATAGTGCCACCCCTCACTCGTCGATCCGTCATGGTTTTGGCACATCTGAAATTTTGGATGAGGAACGCTCAAGAATGGGATTTAGAACGGGGCTTAGATGATGGTCGTGTCCATTTGGACATCAACCAAATTCTAAAATTTGAGAATGTAAAAGACAAATTTGATAAAAAATTCCATAAATTGACAAAGGTGTGAAAAATTAAAAAAAAATCCTACCTCGAATTGGTCGTGCATCATTGGTGGTGCATCCACGACGCTCCTGCTTTGATCCAACAAGGTTCTGGTGGTGGTCACTCCTAGATTCAATGAAAATGATGAATAAGACTGAGGAATAAGAGAGAGATAGAGAAGATAAGGGGAAAACCCCAAATCCAAACTTCTATTTTTCTATTTATAGATAAATCTTCTTAGCGCTGAATCTGAAACTGTTGAGCCCTCTCATTTTATATCACACCTATGAAAAAAACACCTTTTCGAATTCAACAAAAGTCTAGGATTTCCATTCGGAGACTTCATTCAAAATTTATTAGAAAGTAACTCTAGTGATAAAAAATCACTAAGTCATTATATTAAAATGACGATTTTCCCCTTGGTGACATCTCTCACAGCAGGCCCGCACCCATAACTTTTACACCCCGCCTAGGGTAAATGGAATGCTTCAGACACAATCATGCCCTCAGATTTCCAATCAAAGCTACCGTTTGGGAGAAAAAACAACCCCTCCATGAGAATATTATAAAAACACTTAATGTTTTTATAAAATTCATTTTGGGCACACCGGGACTCGGAATCGCACGTCATCTAAACTCCTAGCTCTGGAAATATATGTAGAAATATCCCAAAGTCTTATAGGGAAAAATCCGGGTCTCTACATCAAAAATGATAGATCTAGAAATACTAAAAGAAGGGGAAGAATATTTTCATTGTAAATTTAATGTTTAAGTCTATATCATTGTGAATTTTAAAGAGGCACATAAGTAAAATATAGAGCTATAGAAATTTTAGGAAATATCCATGAGGTTATCCTTGATCATGATGAAATGATATGTTTTAGGAACAATATATGTGTTATATCCATAACATATTTGAATAAATATTCTTTAGAGGAATATATTAGTTATTCATTCTCTATTCATATAATAATTATGAATATGTATATATATTTGAATGAGTATTTCAGGTGGGATGGAATGAAGAGTGATGAAACATAGTCTTATCATTGTTATTTGTATTTTTATTAGGTTAAGGGTAAAGGCCAAATTACAAGGTGATGTTACGTCCATTATCCATTCTATTATGGAAATGGAAAATTTTCAAAATGAATTTAGTTATGAAACTCCCCGAAACACTTAAAGGGAATAGTGATATATGGGTTTTAGTCAATATCCACAAAATTCATCAAACATCATCACTATTAAAGATGAATTCAGTCTTGATCATTTTTCTAAAATATACAATAGGGAATTGGTAAGGTTATATGGAGTTCCATAATCTATTGTGTGTGATATGGATATGAAGATTACATCAACGTTTTGGTGAAGTATTTAGAAATCTCATGACACAATGTTGAAAATTAGAAAGGTGTATCGTCAATAGAAAGATGGCATATCTGAGAGAAAAATTCAAACTGAAGATGATATACTGAGATCTCGTTCTTTAGATTTCATAGGTGGTTAGAATCCACACCATCCTCTTGTGGAGTTTTCATACAACAATATATTTCACTTAAACATTCAAATGGTTCCTTATGAAGCCCTATATTAAGAAAAAATATAGAGCTCCAGCATGCTAGAATGATGTTGGAGAAGAATTGATATTGAGAACTCAAATACCTAATGAAATGGAAGAGAAGGTTAAAAACATTTAGAACCTCATGAACACATCAGAGAGTCGATATAAAATATATTATGATAATCGCAAGAATGATCTAGAAATTGATGTTATTGATATGATGTTTCTCATAATTTCTCCCCGAATAAAGATTAATTGGTTCTATAAAAAATGTAAAATATTTCCTTGGTTTATTAGTTCATATAAAATTATTTATTTCATTGGGTTTATTGCTTATCTCCCTAATATTTTATATAATTCCTATGATGTCCATGACGTACATACACAACTCTTCACATGTGCTGAACTCAATGATTATTTAACTAGTGAATGATATTTCATATTAGGAAAAAATATTCAGATTATATATCATATATAGAAATATATGTGAAACAATACCACTAACACTATCAATGTTTTTTTGGAGAAGCCACTAGTTGGAAGAAGAAACATGGTAACGTGAGGATATAGTGAAGTAGAATTTTCCTCATTATTATTTATTATAGTGGATATTTTATTTGTATAATTTCATTTTGAGAGGTGTTATTGATGGTAAAACCATGAATTTTTATGAATTTGTTTACTAATAAAGTAAATTTAGTAGATATCTACAATTATATGCTACACCATTTTATGCTAACGCTATCTAAAATATTGGGTTAACATGTGTTACAAATGATATTGAGATTTAACAAAAGTTGCATATATTATTTAAATGTAACCATTATAACATAGAAATTGAATACATTGATATGAATATTAGTTAATAATTTTTTCAATATTAATTATAATGGTTTTATATAAAAGAATCATATTGAACAAATGGATAATTTTCACAAAACCCATTATATGTTTCGATAAAACTATTTTTACAGAAAGTTGATTTTTATTTCTTTTTGTAAACACTAGTAAAATTAATATTTCATAGTTTTAGAAACATTATTTTATTAAATAAACTATATTTTTTAAATAATAATGTCAAAATTAGATCAGGGTTAATTTCTATGATTTTTCTAAAAAGGATTATTTTTTTAATGAATAGTGAAAAATACTAAAATTTAATTGAAAAATACCTTTTTGTTAAATTTAACTATAATTATCAATTATATTATAAATTGATTTAATGTAAAATATGTTAAATTATATATCCATTAATCCAATTTATGTTCTGGTAATCTATTCCATATAGAATTTTGATATAAAAAAATTGCAATATTTTGAAAATTATTTCTTTAAAATCCTACATTCTCATTGATTCATTGAGATTAATATTAAATTAAAAATTAAATTTTATGTAAATAAAATTTTAAAAAATATATTATATACATTTAATCATAATAATTTACATTATCTAATAGTTTTGATTTAATATTTTATCATAATGAATAGTAAATATAGTAATAATTATTTACCTCTCTTAAGGTAAAAATGGGTTTATTTTGGGGCTAACAATAATCATATTAGGGTTTAATGACATAAAAACAATTAAAACCATAATTTAATGACCTTATATTGAACATATAACTTCTATAATTTTTAATTTTACATTATTGGGCCCTTGGGAGATGAAAATTCATGGGTCAAATTCTCCATTTCCAAACAATTATAATTATTCCACTCACCCCACTTATAATAGGCCACCCACTATCATTTATTCTTCACAAATTAGATCCAATTTGGTTTAAAACATACTAGGAAAAATAACTTCTAAACTTCCATAATCTCATCCATGAATATATATTTGGACAAAAATCGATCCTAATAATCCTTTTAGTGAAAACCTTGAGATGATATCCAAAGAATAGATATCATACATTGGTGAGAATTTTTGTTTTAATTTTTACTAAACCTCCTTGAATTCATATTGTAACAATATAATACAATAAAAATATTATATTCCAAATATTTATAGGTTATTATGTTGAGTGAATTACTTATATCCATCACTATATCATGTAAATGGGTTATGAAATCAGTGTTCTTGTGTATGATAGACTAGCACCTTGTGAACCCATGTCATTCAAATACTACAAAACGGCCTATATTAGTGCTAAAAAAGGGCTTTAACAGTTCTAAAAAAGCACTGTAAAGCTCAGTGCTAAAATAGGGGGGGTCCCTTTTACCAGCGCTTTTGTTAGCGCTGATAAAGGACAAAAAAATTTAAAAACAAATAACAAATATTTAAAATAAAGTGGGGAGTGATTTTATCAGTGCTTCACTCCCCCTTTTATCAGCGATAAGAGGTCTCTCGCGCACATCCTTTCTAGTGCATCCTCATACGCACGCACCCCATTCGCTTCCACCCAAACTCTAACCTGGGACCTCCCCCCTTCCGCAGCTGCACTTTTACCACTAAGTCCTTTCAGTTTGATCTCTATTTAATGATATATATATATATATATATAGTTATATTTATTCATATATTGATATAGATTCATATTAATATAAATATATTTATTCATATATTAGTATATATATATATTAATTCGTATATTAATATATATATATATATATATTTAGTTATAATATTTTATAATAATATTTATTTGTATATTAATATATACTTATAAGATTAGGTTTAAATACATTTATGAAAAAATATGTTTTTATGTGTGTTTATAAATAAATAAATAAATACATACATACATAGATATATACAACACACATACATAGATATATACAACAAACATACACACACAGAGACACACACACACACATTTATAATTACGAATAAATTCAAATATATGTGTATTTGAAAAGCCATAGAATGTACATATAAGATTAGTTTTAAATACATTTAAGAAAAATTATGTTTTTGATGTGTGTTTTTAGGTAAGTAAATAAATAAATAAATACATATATATACATATATACAACACTTAGACCAACACATAGACACCCACACACACATAGACACATGTATATTTACGAATAAATACATATATATGTGTATTTGAAAAGACATAAAATGTTAAAATGGCCATAAAATATAATCTATAATTATGTTTCAATGCGAGAACTAGTAAAATTGATGAAAATGAAAAAATCATCGATATGATATGTGGTACAGGCCTAACCGACATTCGGATCAGAAGTTATACTTGTTTGAATGATAATAAATCGGGGTATCCTGACTAAAAACTCAGTTTTAGAGGCCTTCTGGGACTTTTTTGGGATCTAAAATTGTGACGGAGCCTTTGCCTCATTCACTATTGCGTAGAGATCATCATAGGCTTCGATTTGATATATTGTAGAGCTCAAAAGGACACCCGGATCAAAAGTTATGGTCGTTTGAAGTTTGAGTTTCATTTTCAAAATATTTTAGATCTTTTATTAATTTTTTTAATTTTTTCCCTAAAATTGTTATTAAATGATTTTTAATCGATAATAAATTGAAAATTATTAATTAATAATAAAATTTTAAAATATTTTGAAGCCATTTTCACTAAATTTCTTATATATTAAATGTAATAGTTTATTTATACATATCTATAACATATTTAAAAAATATATATATTGTATTTATATCAATATAAGTATACTGATATAAGAATAATTTATTTTTCCAGATTTTTTTTTGAAATATAAAATTTTTTAGTGCTGATAAAGCCCACCTTTATTAGTGCTGCTAAAAGAAGAGCTGATAAAGGGGTCCCCTTTAGCAGCGCTCAAAAAAAGCGCTGATAGAGGCCCCCCATTATCAGTGCTTTTTTGGAGCACTGATAAAGGCCACCCTATATCAGCTATTTTTGTGTGTGCCGATAAAGGCCCCCTTTATCACCGCTTTTTTTGAGCGCTGATAAAGGGGTAGCGCTTCGCTTGCTAGTTTTTTGTGTAGTGTTTGGTTCCCCATTATCACCTCTATAGACAAAAAATTATGAATGATTTATTATTTATGTATTATATTTAAGATATTCTAATACATATTGATTTATTTTATCAATATATTGTCATACTCTCCATTTCATTGAATACGATAACATTGTACGTGTGTAAGGCGGACATCCACCTTATGAAGTGATGTTCTTTAACTGTATACATGGAATGTAATAATGACGACTTTAATTAAAATTAGGGCTATATATGACATAAAATTTAATCTTCAACGGTAAAATATCGATTATATAACCTTTTTTAATCAGATAAGAAAATGGAAACAATGTTTATCCGTATGAATATAATATCATCTCCCTGAACTATGTATTTTGTTTTCTATCAATAAATATTATGGATTACCCCAAATACATATATACATAATGTATATGATATTTATATTATGTTAAAATTTTATTTATTATAATACATTGATATATTCAAGAGGACTGTAAATAAAAAATCAAAATATATATAAAAAATAGGTTATTACATGAATAATTACATTAACATTTAATTACTAACAAAAACATAAAAACATATTCTAAAAAAATTATATATTCTGGCATATATTAAAAAAATTATTTAATAGATTTATATGAAACATATATAAATTATATAGGAGGTTTTAATACATATAAGGAAATTGAAGGCATAATTTAAGGGATTTATAGTCTCTCTGTTATTTTAGGGAGACTTATGAAATAATACCAATTGATTTTTTTGTAGTGTATATAATAGAAATTTGAGTTGTTATGTCATTAATCTCCTTATTTTCATATTAATTAACATTTTCATGTTATATTATTTGTTATTGGGGTTGATGAATCAAAATACTACTAATGTGATATGTGATTTTTTTCACAATTTTCCTTCTTTGAGACGTACATTATATTATGCACCTATATTCCTTCACTAGGTTTATATATGTACCCTTTGACATGTAATGATTGGATTTTATTTATCCTCATGAAATTTAAATTACAATTTTTTTATTCCTTTTTGGGATTATGAATCAAATTTACCTTTGTGTTAACGACTTTATAGTATAATTATTTTGTTTATGAGGATTGTTTATGATTATGTTTTACATGATAATATATTATAATCATTTTTACAAGATACTCATAAATTATACTATCCTATATTTAGTCATGATATTATAATATCATGTCACCATTCTCCCACAATTTTTTACCTCATAATAGTAGATATTTTTCTACATAATATGACTTTATTTCTCTCTTTGGTCGATAATCGATTTTATTCAAAATAAACATTTCCTAAAAAAATTAATATTCATTTTTCTTATCATCTTAGGAATTCTAAAATAAATTTTCACATGTGTTATATGTTTTTAATTTTTCTAAAGGAATCTACATTCTACTTTTAATCAATTCCTATTTGTCTATTACTGAATATTTACATGGAATCCTAGTTTTAACTTGTATATGTTGATCAAAAATTCTCGTCATCATGACCCTTTTTTCATTAAAGATTCCTGTATAAGTTTTGATTATTATTTTCAAAGACAATTTCTTTCAAAATGTATTATGTTTTATTTTCATCAATGATTAAATGATATTCTCTTGACGAAAGTTTTTGAATAATCAATCAAAATCCATTTCCATATAAGGTGACATTAGTTTATAATTCCTTTTCCTTCCTGGGTATATAATCTAAGGATACAATTTTTATTATCCCATAGATTTTTTTATAGTGGTATGATTTTTATGAAACTCTTATCTCTTCCACAGGTTATAACATGATAAAATTATTATTAAACAAACATTATTTTTCAAAATTTGTGATATGACGAAATTATCAAATTATTATTAAACCTATCTACATAACACATGTTATAATAGGATGAAAAATTTCTAAAACCCATTTTATTTAATGACTTCTGATATGTTTAATTTTTTTTGATCTTCAAGGTTACATAATTATGATTTTCCTTTTGTAATGGGAGGGACATATATATCCTTCAAATGAATTGGGTAATGGATTATATATCATGATATATAAAGGACTTGAATAGGGAGTGAACCTAGTTCAGTAAGGTACTTTTTCAACTTTGATAGTCTTTGGAGTTAACCTTGAATACTCTGATAGTTTTGGGAGTGAACCCATTCAACTATGATATCTTTTGAAATGATCCATTCATAATATGTAAATTATATTATATGTTTATATGTATGTCAAAATTTATATTGTATTCTTATTTAATACTCTAATGGAACATGTTATTTTATTCCCTTATGATTCATGTCTTATAAACTATAAATCATTATTCAATGACTTAATGGTATGATATTTGATAAGTAAGATATACTTTTCAAATGTTATTATCATGTTCTCATACCCTTATGTTCATGTTATTATCACGTATCCAGCTTATATAAACTTATAGAGAATGTTATTTCACCCTTTCTTCTGTTTCATTTTTTCAGGTTATGATGAAATTAATTATGTATGATATGTATAATATGGGTTTCAGTTATGAAGATAATAGTGGTATATTAAATAGTTTACCTAAAGAACAGTTGTATATGATTCCATGATTCCAAATCCACTTAACTATTATGGTCCACGGGCATGTGTATGTATAGAATAGTGAATATTCACAAAAAATGATTTAACATCTACAAACAAGAAGCATGGGTTTCTGTAAATCCACATATCAATCAATTTATCAAATAATAAAAAACATTTGAAAAGAAAAATGTTTTCATTTCCTAACAAATATTCTCAATTTTATTCTTCACCAAATTCTTGTCACTATTCACACATAATACCTTATGAAAAACATTTCGATAAATGGTATGAATATAAAAAGACCAATAAAAGAAATAAAAATAATAAATCCATCAGTCCAACTAAAAAAAGAAAACAACTAATTTTTTCATAAAAAACATACCTTTTACCCTAAAAAAATAATATATCCCTAAAAATAAGTATCCTAACATTTGAAATCAGAAAATTTCCAATAAAACAAAAAATAATTTAAATTAAAGACATGAAGGTTCCTTGGAACATCATTATCAAGGAAACAA
This sequence comes from Viscum album, assembly GCA_963277665.1. Lineage (NCBI taxonomy): Eukaryota > Viridiplantae > Streptophyta > Magnoliopsida > Santalales > Viscaceae > Viscum > Viscum album. Next base: position 1,009,630,122 of record OY728127.1, read on the forward strand.
AACAAGAAATCTTACAAAAGGAATTACTATTCATATGAGTTCAAATAAAAATCTTTGGGGAAGAGAATCATTTCCCAATGCATTAGACCACTATATAGGTGCACCCATTGTATAAGTTATACCAAGCTCACCAGAGAGTTATAATGAGGATCAACCCTTAATATAAGTTGAATTATGATGAACCATTTTCTCTAATGTGGCACAAACATTTTAAAATAATTACAAAGGATCATATCATGAAAACAACTCATGATTAACTCTTTTAAACCCGTATTCAATACACATTTGGATATCAAAATTCTATTTTATTTTAAATACATTCAATACCAAAAAACATAGAAAAAAGTAATGGGTAAATTTCAATAGAAAAAACAAGCATTATTATAATAAAATATAGACATTAAATATTTTTTATGGTAGTATGAAATATTTTTGTTACCATATATGTTAAAATAGAACATAGCCATTGTATTTTGTAAAGAAAGTCAAATATTACCTAAAAACTCATTTTGTGAAAAAATTAAATTAAAGAATCATAAAATTATATTTATTTTTCATTCATTTACATATAAATAATTTTTTATCATAATTTCAAAAAATTTACCTAGAGGTGACTAATTTAGAAAATAAATCATTAAAACATTTTAAAATAAGGTTTTAATATAACAGGTACCGCTCAACAAGTCCAAATTATAACATAATATCATTATCATTATGTCTACATAAATTGTATTAATTATTTAATTCCTTATTAACCATTTCAAGTTATCTATTACTTTTAATTTATTTAATACCATATTTTATACAATTGCTTAATCAGGTAAGATTATGTCATATTTTTTTATGATATTTGATTCATAAGTCCAAAATGAATTAAGAAGGTAAAATATATTAAAATTGATCAATATTACAACATATATATAATAATAATGGTTATAATATATTAAATACTTTACATTAATTTAATTTCAATTCATACCATTAAATATGCATATAAAAAATGAACAATGTCACAATAACAGAGATGGTAGGTCATATGGACACAAGAGTAACATTTCCATTTTTCAATGATCTTTATTGAAATAATATAACTATTATATTATCCATCGATAATGATAAAAATATCAAAATTATCTTATTATTTGTTTAAATGAAATTATATATATGTTCCTTGTGATGTGGTTAGGATAAACGAATCACATCGCTTTATGGAGGTGATAGACCACATGCCCACACAATAAACATCATCATTTCTCAATGAATGAAAATGTTTGAAATTAGAAGATATATTATATTTTAAGAATAATAATTACATAATTAATCTCATATATAAACATTATTCTCAACATTATTAGTATCCATGATAGGTGGTGATAGAAACTGAATTGCATCAGTCCGTGAGATGGTAGTCCACCATTCACATGGATGATATATTCCTTTCGCATTTGATAGTGTTTGGATAAGGATATAGGTTATTCAATTAACATATTAACATATCATTAAATTTTAGAAACAAATTTTATATCTTATAATGGATAATTTAAATTGGAATGTGATGGATGAAAAAATAAAAAAACACTCGGGTAAGAACAATACAACTTCTTTTGAAAACTTTTTATGGTTTAAACTAAAATATTATCTAAGGTGGATTTATGATAAAACAATCCTCCGGGATTTGAGGAGAGATTTATTGAAGGTCTTTGTGTGGGTTATTGATAAGCCCATTGCTTCCTTAGGTGTGGTGATGTGAGATTTTGAGATTACCTTTTATGAAATAGGGGAGGGGTACTTTTGGAATTTTAAAAGTATTAAAAAAATAAATTTATTTTTGATATTCCACTACTTCCAAAATAATTATATAATAAGATAATATGATAATGAGTATATATTATTTGATAAAATTAAATTTGGATAATTTTTTACTTTTTTACGCTTGTATTTTAGTTTTAACCGCCATTAACAAATTTCACATTTAACACTAAAAGAAGTTTTCTTACACTATGAGGGTCATTATATATAATCTAAATGAACTAAATGACCATATATGAAATATGGATGATATTTTAAACCATATAAAAATCACCTATACAAATATATGATTGTTAAGAATTTTATAATATTTTAGGAATTATATTTTTCAAAAAAATATAAATAATATAAATTTTATAACTATTAATTTAAATTGACATTTATAACATCAAGAGATAAAGATAATGTAGAATAAAATATTTTTATACATATTCAAAATTATATTTTTATCAATAAAATTCATGTTCCAAATTATTTCATTCATTTTTTGAATATTTTTATTTTTTTAATATAGTTTATTTTATTATACCATTAATTTAAATATTACTATGTCAGTGCTCTGTAATTATTTAAAGAATTTATTTCATCATCTATAATTAAAAATTTATTACCAAAAATAATTTATGTTATTTATATTTCAAAATAATATTTATAACAAAACATTACCTATTGTTATATGCATGGTAAAAATATTATAGTTATTAAAAACAATAATCTATCATTCTTGAAATTCCTTTCTATTATATATTATAATGGTCATAGTCACATTCAAATGGAACAAAAATTCCACATAACAAAATCATGGAATATTTAGGAAATAATTCCTCCTAGAATAATATTATTTCATGTTTAATGACATTTTAAAGGCCATATTATATCATTTTTAACCCTTAATTACCGGATTTACCATATATTGTAGTAACATAAATTAGTGTGGTTACAATTTATATTGTAAAAAATTAAATTTATTCTATTTACCAAATACATGCCTGAGTAATTCCAAATATGGAATCTATATTTCATTAGTCAATAACGTACATTGGAATAATTTAATTTAAAAATAAACAATAAACAATAAAAATATATTGAAAATTGATTTTTTTAAAAATCCATATTTAATATAAATAATTTTTATAATAAATTCAAGTAAATTATTATTTTAAAATCAACTTAATGATTAATTTCAATCCTCAAAATCATAATAAAATTTATAACTAATTAAAAATTAATTTGACTTCTAAAATAAATTAAAATGAAATAGACTTCAAAATAAAAAGACTTATTTATCCATACTCACAGAAAAATCACACTTTTTATAAAAAAGTTGAATGTTCACAATAGTATTATTTTGATATTCCAATTTCAAAATTTATATTTATTTACTCTAATTAAATTTATAATATGTCCCTAAATTAATGATATCATTCTCTTAATAGGAAATAAAAACCATTTTTGAAAAAACATGTATTTTAATAATGAAATGGAATTACTAAAAATGAGTTATTATTTATTAAAGATTTATCAATATGGTTTTATTAATTAAAACATATATATATATATATATATATAATTATTTAATCCAATTCATTATTTTAAATTTCACAATGATGTTATAATGATCATATTTAGAAAATAATATTTTTGAAGGTTGATTACGGTTAGTGTTACAGATTTTTAACATTTTATAAAACATAAATTTCTTGATGGTATTAATATAATACATTCTAACCCCATTAATAATCCTTTACCTTTAATTTTTTATTTCTTTAATGTAATTGAAGATTATATTTTAAAATACCTTTATTTAAATCTCACATCATAAAAATGGTTAACAAATCATCCTCTTATAAAAAGAGAAATTGATGCAAAATAGTAATTTGGGATAAGAAAACAATATTTCCCAAACAAATAGTGGGCTTTTAAAATATGGTCCTGGATGAAATAAATATTTTCAAATTTATAATTTACAGAAAAAGTGATAATTGATTACATGTAAGTGAATGAGAATGTGAAAAGAAATGACCAAAAAACTGTAAGACAATGGGGTGTAAAAATGACTGTCGATCCGTTGGAAGAGATTGTAATAATATGAAATTTCAATTAGAGGATAAGTTTCCAATATTGGGTGAAATTATTATAATATACTATATTAATATAAGGAAATATACTTACTAAAAAAGTATAATTTTATCATGTAATCTTTTTTAACCAAAATATCATCTTTTTTTACTATAAAATGATTGTTCAATATGATTTTTATGTCTCAAGAACTGAAATAAGGTTTTATCATAATTTATATTTCTAAAACATGTAAAACAATCCATACCTATGATCGTTAGAAATTAACCAATACTATAATGGTCTGAAAAAGATATGTAAATTCCCAAAATAATAAACATTCATATAAAGAAACACGTCATTATTATCAAAATACTCAAGAATGATATCCAAATATCGAATTAGATATATCATAACTATTCACCAAAATATTCCCATCCATGATTTAAATATAATCATTTGGGGTGACATGATCACATATTCTTCTAAAATCAATTTAACATTTATCTCCAATCAATATTAGTCACCCATAATGTCATATTAAAAAAATACAAATTCCCTAATCATTTAATCTCTATTCTATGTAATTTATATCAATAAATAAACTAAATCACCATAATTCCACATTATAATCATATATTATAACAATAGTTAACATCTGAAAATGTTTTTTTCTTAATCATATAAGGTTACAAAATTTGATAATTTCTTTTTAAATAAAATTAATCACCAAATCACTTTTCAATTCCATGGATATCAATATATTGATATATATATATATATCTATACAACATATTCTTAAAAATTATATTTAATTTCATACACCCTATGATATCACATAGTCCAATGGCAGGAGATTCACCCTTATCACCATTCAACTATGGGTTCAACCCCCAATTCCCTTTCGAATGTGGTAGGATGTCACCCAGCCCGTGGGATGTCATTTTTCAAATACAACATAAACATAATTCCTATATAATTCCAAAAAAAATTTATGATCATTCATAAAATTTCATTAATTATCAAATCACTTTTTATCCATAATGTTTTTCTATATATGCCATTTTACACAATATAATATAATAATAATTTACTATTAATTCCATAACATCAAACATGTTTTGATCTTGCTTCATCCTTTTCCCTAAACACCCTTAAATCCCTTGGGAATTTTTTCAAAATAAAATTGGAAGAGAAAAAATAGATCCATAAGGGGTATAAAAAATAAATTCATTAGTCAAATAAAAAACATAAAAAACCCAGTTAAATATTCTTTTCAGAACATAACTATTATACTCGGAAAGTCATAACATATCCTTAAAAAATTATTAGATTCCTTTTTGATATCAATCAATTTCCATGAAAACTCATTTAAAATCATTGAAATTTCATTCCTGATAATGGGGACATAATTATCCTCGAAACCATAAATTATTCATTAAAATCGAAACAACTATATGTCCACCTACTAATATAATTATTTGGATAACATACCATTACCCATTTCAATGGATTTATATGTGGGCACACCCATCATATATGTTATATTGGGATAACTCGTGAGCTATAATTGTGATCACCCTTTTTTATATGTTATATCAGTATTATAATTGTCCTATAATAGAGATAAACCCTTTTTATAGAGAATCAATGGACTATATCAGGTATAAAAACAATGAATAAACTTTTAAAACAATGTGAAAAAAGAATTCAAATATAAAAAAACCTTCTACTTTAAAAGACCATTTTCAATACTAAAATACACATAAAATGGGAGAGTGGTTCGTCCAATTTTGAAAACATGGATTCATTTAAATAAAGAAAAACATTAAATAATATTTATGGAATTGGTAAATTTTATGGTTTTCCAATATGTTAACATAGAACATCCATTCTATCTTTTGTAAAGAAAGACAAACATTTCATAAAATGATAACTTTTTGAAATCCCATAAAATAAATTTTCATAAATTGAATATTATAGTTAATATATTCCTATATGAATACATTCATAAAATATTTTAAAAACCATGTACATATAATAAAAAAATATTTAGAGAATAAATCCTTAAATCATTTGAGAAGAATGTTTTAATGTAAAGTGCCCCCTACCTTATGTATGACTTGTCACATATGATAATTATCTACCCAATTAGTAAAATTTTGTTAATTATTTACCTTCTATAAATCATCGTTGAATTCCATTATTCCGTTTATTTTATTTAATATGATTTCAAATAAATTTACTTAATCAATTATGTTTTTGTGGGTTGTTTTGATGATATTTAGTTCATGAGTCCAAAATGACATCGGTAAGTCGACTATGGTCAATGAATTCATTATGACATCATCTCTAGGATAATGAAAATTTAATTATTATTAAATATTTACGTAGATTATAATTTTAAATATATCCATTAAATATGGTGATGAATAATGAACTATAATACAATCTTAGTGATTATTGGCCTTACATATACATGAGTAGTGTTTCCCATTATCAATGATCATTATTGAAAGAATATAACTCTTATTAAAACAAAAAATAATTAAAAAATATAAAAAATATCATATAAATTAGTTAAATACATATAATTAATTCTTCCTTGTGATGTGTTGATGAAAAATTAATCACATTTCTTTTTAGCGGTGGTATTCCATACGTACGCATGAATAATGATATCATTTTTCTTCTTTATTGAATCATAAGAAATCAAATCATAAATAATTATTCATGAATGATAAATAAGTGACTAATATAATATATATAAAAAATTCCATAATTATATATATGAATACTAGGTGGTGATATAACAAAAATTAAATCTTTTAGTAAGGTGTTAGTCTTCTATACACAGGGATGATGGATTCTTATCCATTTTGATGGAGGTTGAACATGGATACTGGATAAGCCATTATCATTATAAGATATTTTCATTTTTTAGGTAATTATGTTATTATCTCATCATTAGAAATGAATATTCAATCTAGTTTGAATAAAATATAATACAAAACCACTCTGTCAAAAATGGTACCTCTTCTTCAGATATTCACTTAAGGTTTACCCCAAATTTATTGATAGGTTGTTTTTATAACTAAAAAATCCAATAGTATATGGGGTTAGATTTGCATAAGGTATTTGGGTATGTATCTACTGAATTTTTTTTTATGAGGGTTAAAATAAAATGCGTAGAATCTATTTTATAATATAGGGGATGGCTATATTTGGAATTTCTTAAGCTATTAAATAATATAAACTAATTTTTTCCATCCAAATGGATAATATTTATTTATATTCTAATATATTATGAAAATGAGTCTAAATAATTTCATACTATTAAATTTTTAGATGTTATATCTATTTTTACTCTTATTAGTTAGTTTTAATACTCCCCAAACCCTTTTCATAATTACCATGAGATCACAATTATCTTATTATATGATGGTCATGATAGTTACCCTAAATAAAAAAGGCCCCTAAATAGTCCATAGATTATATTTTATACCATATAATAATAAAATTCATAAATAATTTTTTATAAATTTTCTATTATTCAATAAAAAATTATGTTAATAAAATGTAAACAATGATAATTTTAGAACTATTCTATTACATTGACTTTTATATCAAAATAAGCTTTTTAAATTTGAAAAAAATATTTCAATACATCCCAATAATATAATTTTTGTCTACTAAATTCATTAGTGTGATTAATTCTATCAAATTATGCTACATTAATTATTATTAACATCACATATTTTATTTTATCCATTTATTTGAAAATTATTCTACTGGAATTGTGTAAGTATTTAAGGTAATTATTTCATAACTAAAAATTTAATTTTATTAACATGAGTAATATAATTCATTTATATTTCTATATAATATTTTAACCAACAATATATTTTTTACCTCTATGTTAATAATATTTTATTTATTAAAAACAATAGTGTGTTATTTTTTACTTTATTTACATACAATATTAGAAATGATATAATGACCTCAAAATTGGAAAAAAAAAATCCATATAAAGTAATATTGGATGATTATGAAAAAAAGAAATCATCCGATAAAATTAAGGCTAGTGTTAGGGTTATTTTCTAGTGTTAATCCTATTGTTTTTACCCATAATTACCCTATTTACTTTTTACCATGGTAATAAAATTATTATGGATTCTATTCTATTAATAAAAAACAAAATTAATATATTTATTAAATTTTATACCAATGATTATAAATATTGATAAATTCTATCATGATTTAAAATTAATTTATTTTATAAATTAATTTATAATTAAATTGGAAAACGTGATAAAAATGAGTTTTCATAAAAATCTCCATTTAAAATATATAATTCATTAGAAAATAATAATTGAATTATTTTATGTTAAAAGGAAGTAATGAAATATTTAAAATAATACATAATAAAATTTTACTTTCTAAATATATTTCAAATATAATGTTTTCAATAAAAATCAATATTCTTCATTATTCACTGAAAAAAATGTTTTTAGAAAAATATCCAAATTTCATCATGGGATAATTTATATATGTGGATTTCAAAATGATATATTTTTTATAAAAGAAAATTTATAATTGTTATATAGGTTAACTATATCATTTCATCATAAATAACAATAATAAATAGTTTTTGGATAAAACATATCTTTGAAAATTAAAATGGAATTCCTAAAAAATGATTGATTATTCATTATGAAATAATTAGTAAATTAATATTTACTAAAAAATTATAAATATATATTATTATCAAATTCTATACATAACATATAATTTAACATCTAGGGTAGAATAATATTATTTAAATAATATTATGTAACGGTTCAATTATGCTCACTTTTGCATAATTTGTAATCTACCAAACATGGTAATTATATTAAATTAATTTTATATTAAAAATTGAATTATTACTCATTCTTAAATTTCTATATGATTATTTCAATTATGGAATCCATTTTATCAAATTCAATTTCTATTATTGATATAAATTAATTTTAATATAGATATAGAAAATCCAACTAAAATAGTTTAAAAAATGAATTCTTAAGCATAAAATAGAATATATAGTAATTAATTACCTTGAAACCCCCATTATGTGAATGAGAATTTTCTTACTGAATATAGTATCTATATATTTAATTATTAAATTTCATCTTTAGGGATTAATTTATTTTCTTAACATGAAAACAAAATTTACACATAAAAGTAGTTTTTCTCTTAAAAACAACTCCTTTTGACTTCAAAATATATTCTTATTTTTTAAAACCCAATGATAACCAATGAATTATTTTTATAAATTAAAAAATATAAATTTTCAGTAGTATTATTCTTAGAATTTATTTTATAGTTAAAACTTTATGAAACAAACTCATTAACAAAATCATTCAAAAATTTAATTTATGATTAATATAATTTCCCATGAGAATTAAAATTTATTTTTGATAAATATAAAAAAATTTAATACCATATATTTTCCTTAAATAAATTATATATGATAATTATTTTCATATTTTTATCGTTTTATTCATTAAAGGCTATCAAACACATTTTTTATTTTAAATGTAATATATCTTGAAATCCCATTCATTTTATAGGTCAATAAGAGGAAGGAGTTCCATAGTAAATAAGAGAAACTTTGGAGACTGGGAGAAGAGAAAAAATATACTTCTTATGAGTAGGGTGGGGGATATTTTTCATGAATTAATTAAGAATAAAATATACGATTATTCATTAATTGTAAAATCGTGGAAGTGAACACATGATATAGAAGAGTTGATCTTGGATTGGGTATAATAATTATAGAATGTGTTTAGTGGAGTTCCAGATCAAGGAAAGAGGAAATATTAGTAAGTAATAATATATATATCTTCCTCTTGATGTCTTATATTACTATTTAAAGATATTTTTATTGAAAATTATTATTGTTTTGTTGAAGGATTTCTTGATTTTTCATAGTGTATTATATTTGATAAAATAAATATTTTACATATTATCAAATCATTTTCATCATAAATTTATGTTAATTTTTTTATTTAAAGTCCTCTTATTATCTTCTTCATCAGAATTTTCTTCACTCTACTTCTTTAATTGATAGGTGCGGAATATATGTTTGAATTGTTTTTTTAAATAAATTCATACTACATAAATATAAAAGGTAATTTTTTTATTTTTATTCATGGAAAATTACTCCCAGTCAGAGTTTTCTCGCGATTTTAAATTATTAAGAGAGTTATTTATTCATATTTTTCATCTTATGATATTCATCTATTTCGATTCACTTTTCTAATTTCTTATAAAATTTTATAGTCCATTGTGTTAGAACATAAGTTATATTTTCTATCAATTATTGCAATTCAACATTACCTTATTATAACTATTTTTTGGATCTCCTAACTCTTTTTATAATTCTTTTTATTTTCAAAATATATTCAGTATCTTACATCACTTATAATTCCACATATTCACGTAATAATTTTATTTTTATACCTCATAATTTCCCTTCTCTTTTTATTGGTTTTACACCTTAGACTTCTCAATGTTCTACCATATATAAAATAGATCTTATAGTTGGTAGATTTAATAAGTAGTAAATTTTTAATATTAGTGGATGAATAATTAATCTTAAAGAATTTACTAGAAGACCATGAATAATGAAACACCTCATAATATAATATATACATCTAATGTGTAAGTAGAGGACATACCATGAACCATTGTAAATAATATATAAAATTGAATATGATTAAGTAAATCGAGAAAAAACATTCAATATAATTAATACTTAAAATGAATAGGGTGATTGCATTAGTTGAATAATTTCCTTAGAACCTTGCAGATTTTTCTAGCAATATGGCCCTGCTTTTAAAAAATATTTAACGTTTGGATAGTTCAAATAAAAATTAACTGAAATATAGAGAAGACACAAGATTTGTAAAGTTATAAGGGTAAATAAGTTACTACCTTTAATGAAATAATATTTCAAGAGAAGTTATCAAAATGTGAAAACTCAACATCTCATAAGTAATCTTGTGGAAGGTGAAAGAATAATATACATGTCCCAATATATTATATAATCATAATTCCATAATTATAATAGAGGATTGAAAACATCATATCAACCCAAATGGGATATATGATTCACTTGATAATATAGGGAAAGTAATTCTATAACACAAGGATACCATTGGATTTCAATAAAACCTAATGTTGTTTCTCACACAATGACACAAAAAAGGAAACTCAATTTATTCACATATTGATGTGTTTTAATTTATGTTCAGTGATTAAATGGTGATACACTTTAGATATGGGGTTGGTAATTTTTTTGATAAATATAAAATATGATGAATTATCTATCATAGAGTTCTTTAATTAATAACTTGATTCCATCATGAAGCATTTCAAGTTATAAACTTAGAATATGGTTGTATTTCATGATTAAAAAATATATAATGATGAAAAATAACAGTGTGACTCCCACAATTGGGATGTGAGAAAATTATTTGGTTACCATAATGTTAATATATAATGTCAAAATCATCAAATATGGGATTTTTTTTAAAAAAAAAATATAATTTTAATTTAATACAGTCACACGTTCTCATATTTTCATTAACAACATAAATTCAAATTATTAACATGGTTAATTGTAAACATAAAGGGTTAAAGATAAATATCAACATTAATGTAATTTATGTTATTATAGATTTGAGTGAAGGTTATATTTTCTATGAAAAAATATATTGAACATCTCATTAATATAGAAATCTCAGTTTGTATGACATATTTTATTATCAAATGTATAGTTTAGTTATCTAGATTAATCAGTCATGTTTTATACAACAGGATATCTCCAGTATATATTTATTTTGAATATTTATTGAACATTTCTATGTGGAGCGTGATGACACACATCTCTAAGGTGAATTGGGAATTAACTCCAAGAATAAGTGTAGATAATAAAAGGGGGAATATGAAACATAAAAATATGGAAGAATCATGTGATGAGTAAGAGTTTCCATTACCCTTTAAAATTTTCATCAATAATAATTATTGGGAGAATAATATTCACTTTGAATTTGAAAATGGATGTTATTAAAATTTGTATATTTAATTAACCTAGAGAGGGGGATTATATTAATGAATTGAATAGTGTATTTAATATAAAATCCTATTATACGATTATTGGATAATGAAAAGTGTGATGTTGGAATTGATCAAGGTGGAAAAGGATCATGGAAATATTAATGAGGTGAACTCGTGTTATTCATGGATTTTAAAAAAAAATTAGAGGATATTTTGTAATGTTATGATAATATAGAAATCCATTTAATTGTATTTGTTATGTATTATAGTGATTAGAGAGGACCTATGAATATATAATGATGTTATGAGGTAACTTATAAAGGATTGAGAATTTTCTGTTATAATTGAAAAATGTAAACTGTATTGAATAGCCAAAGTTAACTATGATGAATATGTATTGGTTTCCCAGATTAGGCTAAATAAGATTTTACAAGGTCTCAAACACTAATATGATATATACAAGTACTCAAGATAATATTTAAATGTTACATCAAGCGTTTTCTCTATACATAAAGGTATTTATGAAACACTAATAACTATGTAAATGTAGTTTAGTCCAAATATATGGAAAATGAGAAAAAGTAAAAACCCCTATAGTGTTATATAAGTAGATTTTTATCAGTACACAGGGTTTGAGAACTCAAAATTTGAGAAAATCGTTGATCCTTAGTTTGATATTTAAGATTCAACATGAGTATACATAAGAGTACCACTAATTATAAGTATAAATAATTCCCAATTTATTGAGTTTAAATATAATATATGAGGATAAATTTATATTTATAGCGCATATGTGAGGGGATGTTTTGGGATATATAAAGGACATCAAGACAATATGAATGACTAATAGTTTCTAAAATAATATTTTTATAATTGAAAAAACAAATTAACACAGTTCCTCACTATGATATGAGTAGTAAATATAAATAAAAAGGATAAATATATGACATATAAATTCAACCTATGTGATGATTTTAATAATATGATATGATATCTAAATATCGTATAAAACTAAATTCCAAAATATCGAGATTGGGAAATATATGAGATTTCATAAAACTCAATTTTGATGATGTTATATTTGACTTTAAGGATAAAATATTATTCTTCTTTGATGATCCATTATTCCAATTGAGATTATTAATGAAGAGATTTTAATATGAATGATGTGTTTCCAAGAGGTTTTCACACTATAAAGAAGAGTATCATTTATTTAATTAGTTTGACATTGATATACCAATCCATTATGATTCTATAAATTTGTATGTTCTCATTCAATGGGGATATGGGTAACCCATTGTGAGTGACCAAGAATGATTCATGGGAGATAGTCACGTTATGATTGAATCACTTCATGTTATTATGCAGAAATGATAATTTATTATGATTGTGGATTTTTTTGGAATGATAATTTTATGGTAATCCTAGAAATAATGTTGAGAGTTCACTAAATCTAGTAGAGATATTATATTTGTTTAACGAGTTCTCAATTCCAGTGATTGAGGGAGAATTTATGTTCATATGTTGATGTGTTATTATATTCCATGAATTAAAATAATATTTAATAGGTATAATGAGAATATAAAGAGTAGTAAAAGGAGATAATTTTTTTTCGTAATACATAGAATAGAATTGATATTGTATTAAAAAATGAGATCTTATGTACTGATGAGTGTGACAATCCAATTTTATTCAAGATAGATGATCCTTTTTCATTGACAAAATATAACAAGATAACAATATCTATTATTAAGAAGAAGGAATAATAGGAAGAAAAGACCTTCCCTATGATATCTCTATGTCTTAGATGAAATAGGAAACAAGAAAAAACTGGAAGAATCAAGAACAATGTCATGTAATAGGATATAATTGTTTTATCCACATAATTAGTGGTAATAATAATATTTATTTTTAGTTTACATGATAAGACAACTGTGCATGAAATTCTATAAGATTATCCTTTCTATATGAATGTCTCTGATTTTTAATTAAGATATTATCACTGTGATTTACTGATATTTAGATCAGGATAAAAATCAAATTCACTATTTTTTCTGAATGATTATTTATACACTAATATGAGATATTATAAAAACCTATTGAGAGAAAATAAGAAATAATCGTTCTGTAAAATTATCAAGATAATGCTAAATAATTTTGCGAGAAAACAATATTATCATCACTTGAATTATATAGTGTATATTTTTTTAACTAATCATGATAATATAAAGGAGTAGATATCCACATTGGTGTCAAATGAGGTAAAAATAATGCATTCATATATATTTGTTTCTTTACTAACTTTTATGTAGTAATTATGGGTAGAGTAATCCTAAGTATTTATATATATATATAATTACTAAATGGTAACGATGGTTTGAATATTGAGAGGGTAATTTAAATGTGTGAGAACATTTAGTAAATTTGTCACATTGATTTATCCTCTACTAAGTATTGTTTCGTGATCCTTTTTTAGAATTTCATGATCTACAAATAAGTAATACATTAAATTAAAAATGTGTTATTATGTTTTATAAAAATACAATATGAAATATTTATGAAAACATTTATGATATAATAATTCCATCAGTTTGATCAATATTTTTTCTCATATTGAATTTATAGTCTGATGTTGACCTGAAAATTTCTTTTTATAAAGTAGAATATTTTTAACATCTTAATAATAAGAATTTTTATTGAATAATTTGTTATATAAACAAAGAATGATTGTGGTTAAGATATAAAATTAATATTAAATGATATGGAAATCGTAAAAATGATAAAATACCCTTTCAAAATGATTTAAAAAACTATATAAAAGTTTTTTATCATTTTTATAGTTTTTATCTTTTAAAATCCAAAACCTAAAATCATTATAGCAATTAACCAGGGTTTCTAGAGCCCTTAGAATGTAATGAGATCATCAATAATTATATTTAAACTTTAATTATGTATCGTCATTATATTACATGGTGAAAATTTAATTTTGAGATATATAAATTTAGATATCATTGATTTCAACATGATTTATAATATGAGAGAAAAAAAACAATTTATAAATTTTCATATAATCGTTAATGATAAATAATTGAAATAAATGTGATCAATATTTTTCTATATGTCATCAATTTTATTTGTTTTTGCGGCTGAGTTTTTTTATCACCATAATATATTTTTTAAATATATTAATGTAATTTTTATTTTATAATTGTGTATAAAAACATGGGTGATGGTTGATAATGTTTTAATTTGTTTTTTTAGAATATAATTACATTGAAAATGGTATAAGTCTATTATGTAGCGATAAAAAATATGTGTATATATTATACCATTTTCACAGTTTTCAAATTATGCTATCCACTACTAGAAAACTAAACATATAATACACCTAGTTTTTACACTAAATAATTCAATGGTATATTAAATCCCTCAACAAGTTTTAGTTGTTTTCAACAATAATTGTAGAATATATTATCGAATTACAGAGTCTAGAAACCATTTGTGAATAAAAAAAATTATTTTATACTAAATAAAATATTATCTATGGATATATATATATATTTGACTACATTATTAGATAATTCTTCCTCAATTCACCACCACTTCCAATATAATTTCTTATATCTTGTGGATGGAAATAATGTTCTATTCATGTTTCATCCTATACTACTATTTATAATAGTTTTCCAAGGATGCATGTAAATTCAATACTGGGACCCTAATCATATCAATGGTAGAGAACATATATTTTAACCCTCACCATTTTACCCCTGATTGGGATCACCACTTTTAAAAAATTATACTAATTTTTATATTATTTCAAATCATTTATGTAAACTTTGTCTCCTATTTTGTATATTTTTTAATGTAATGATTGGATGAAAGTTAATATGTGTTAACGACGGGAGATAGAGTGAGTATCGACCCAACAAAAAGAATATGAAGATACTCCCCATACAATTTATAGTATAGGAATAGTTCCATCATAAACGAAAAATGATGAAGAATATTTCATTAAACATAAAAAGTAAGAAATTTCCTTTTGTTGGAAAATGATCATGGAAGATACGTATGATACCTAATTAGTCATTATATCATATGATTTATTTTCTAATCCTAAAGATAGAGAGAAGGGCTAAAGATGCTATTATAATATCTATAATATGTTAAAATGGAGTTTATAGATGTTTTCTAATGAATATATTGAAATGACTGTCAATTTAAGAAAAATTTAGAGAAATATTGTTGGAGAATACCACATGGAGTAATATATCTTTAATTAAACTAAAATTAGTTATAAAAGGAAAATAGATGAAGGTTGGAAAAGTCTGAAGCAAATATGATATGGGAATTTTGTTAGTATTATGTAAATACTATAACTTGAGTCCATTTATAATAAAAAACCTGTTTTTGTAAATCCTAAAATATGGGAATAATTATGATAATTACAAGAAATGGTTTAGGTATATTATAAGTGATTGGAATGTATTTTTAGATTATTTTACTTGAAATTTTTAGAATTTATATATATTGGAATTCTTGAATAGATGTTCTATACAACATATTTTTTTGATACTGAGGTCCAAAGGATGAGATATACCATAATGAGGTATGGACATGTCATCATTGGTAGAGAATCTCTAAATATATGTTTGTTTCTTATTCAATATATGTTACAAACTATCTGAATGGTATAGATGAAAAATGTTTTATGGTAAAAAACCCTACTATGTTATATGGTACGATATAATTGGGATGATGTTGAAATATTGACAACGAAATTGAAGCTATAAAAATTTTATGTTATGTTTTAATAGTGTACAGTTGGTAGTATAATGTTTAACAATTTTCTATAATTTGATAAATTTTATCGAGACTCCAGAATTGAATATTCTTAACTAAAAATATTATTTCATTCATTCAAAATCATTTTAGTCATGTTTAAATAATTATGATTCATTTTTAATACATGATTCAAAACATATTTGATAAATATTAAATGATATGTAGATGAAATGTAATGACCTGGAAATTCAATGTAATTTTTTAACTATATGGGAATTTTATGAGTCTGTGAAAATTAATGGCGCGTGATTCTGAGGCCTGGACTACACGGAATGATTTTCAAAACTTTTTTTTGGGTACGTTCAGAAAACGTGTGTGTGGGTTTTTGTAACTTTTGAACCGGTGCTCAGAATTGAAATCAGAGGACACCATTGAACTCGCATCACCCGTATTTTCCTAAGGAGGCATTTACCTTGACTATAGTGGGTCAAGGGTAAAAGATATCTTTTCACTTCTTCGTGGAAATAAAAATAAAATAAAATAAACTTCTATTTTATTGTTTTTGAAACCTCCCGTGTGGATGTTATAAAGGTGGGGACCACCGATCCTAAAACCTCCATTTTGAATTCCTAAAGGTGGGGACCACCCAACCCTACTTAATGGTAGAAATTCCTTGAACTCCCACATTAATGAAAATTTAAACCCATGGACATCCTCCAAATTTATTATGCCAACATGGTACAATTAATTGTGCCAACAATTAATTATGCCAACATAAATTAAATTGATAGAATTTATTTAATAACTTGGTACCTCTCATTTTTTTCTGGGTTAGAAATTCTTGGAAAAGGGAGTAGCTTGGGAGAGCATGGAGAGACTCATCTACAATGAAGAAATTCTCCTCCAAAAAAAGAACACAATCTCAACCAAAGAACATTCTTCCGAGCCAAGAAAGAGGATGATGCACGAGCCCGACTTTGGAAGCATGTTGTGGAGGGTATGATTGTTGGCACCCTTTTCGCCTTCACCATCTTTTTCATGTGGCACATCCATGAACCTTCGAGGTAGGGTTTGATGTTTTGATTTCCCCCTTATCATTCTTGTTGTTATTCATAGATGATTTATTAAGCCGTTTTCTACCACCCTAATGCGGGAGATCCGGGCCAAACAAACATGCCCCGACCTCTCCACAATTCCTTGAGGTTTTTTTTTGTTTCTCAAAATAAAAGAGAGCGGTGACCAGGGCCGGCGAAGGGAACTGGTGGGACTCAGATACGGAGGCTGGAACACTATCGTCCGCGATAAAGGCGATAGCGTGACCACGCCACCTGATGGAGGAGAACCACATTTTGTGTCGCGATGGAGAAGGGAGGACGATTGGCCATCCAGCCAGCAGCGGTGGACTGCCGCACCACGACCAACCTTTCGCACCGCGGTGGACCACCACACCACAATATCCCTACCGCCTCACTGTACCATGGGCCACCAGGCTAGGACGGGCCACCCAGGCCAGGTCGCCCAATGCCGGCCAGGCTTCCTAGTGGGTTAGTCCAGGTCAACCTGAACCAGGTCGGACTAGGCCATGTTAGGCCGGGTCAGACCCGACCCGAACCCTCTTCGACCCAGTTTCACTCTTTTGGCCATAACCTTGGCACGGGGCATCCATTTGATGAACCGTCTATGGTGTCAGAAACCATAGATTGAGATAGTCCTTTTGGTATACCCCACATGAGCTTTGGATAACATTAAGGTTCGGTCAGTTTGGATCAAGCACGAATCCAACTGGGCCCTCAGGACAAAAAGGCCAATAACTTATAGACTAGGCGTTCGATTGATTCAATGTTTGTGGCCTTGAGACCCCTTTTACGTGCAAGCCCTTTGGGATAATTCTTCACGGGACTTCATGAAAGTTTGAGTATCGACCAGTGGCTTAAGGAGTGGACCATCTTGGAGACAAGTGAGATTAGTGTGGGGACCCCTAGCAGGCTGTGACGATGTACAAGGATCATGTGTGGGTCTGACGATATACTGACAATGTACTAGGATCCAATGTGGGTCTGATGATGTACTGACAATGTACTAGAATGTTGTGTGGGTATAACAATGTACTGCCGATGTAGTGATAATGTACTAGGATCCTGTGTGGGTCTAATGATTTACTTGGATCTTCTGTGGGTCTGACGAGGTACTAGGATCTTGTGGGGGTATGATGACGTACTAACGACATAATAGGATCTTGTGTGGGTCTAACCATATACTGATGATGTACTAGGATCCTATGTGGGTCTGACAATGTACTAGGATCATGTGTGGGTCTGATGGGGTACTAGGATCTTGTGTGGGTATGCCGATATACTGACGATGTACTAGCATCATGTGTGGGTCTGATGAAATATTGACGATGTACTAGGATCCTGTATGGGTATGACAACGTACTGACAATGTACTAGGATCCTATGTGGATCTGACGATGTACTGACTATGTACTAGGATCATGTGTGGGTCTGACGATGAAGTATGATCCTATATGGGCCTGAAAAGGTACTAGGATCCTATGTGGGTCTTACGATGTACTACGATCCTCTATGGGTCTGATGATTACATAGGATCCTTCATGGGTTTTCCTCTTCATAGAGTATGATTAATTAGTAGTTACATCTTATCATCTCTACTACTGTATCTAAGATATACCTGGTGTGAGCTGAGTATATACCTGTGTGGTACCTTCCATTGTGGTAGTACCTTGGTGGTATTCTTCTCTATGGCGTACCTTTGTGGTATTTACCTTTGTGATTTTCCTACCTTTGTGGAACAATTGAGCTTTGGTATTTCTAGTTGGACCTTGTGTTTCCTCATGATTGAGATGGGTTTACATGATAAGTTAGGTATATGTATGGGTATATACCTAAGTAGGGGTGTCAGTTGATTTCATGTTGTGTGGTATATAGTTGGTGGATTTGGTGAGACCTTGAGGGTCTCGGGGTCCCTATTGAGTATCTTTATACTCACCCCTACATGGGTTATTCCCACACCTTATTGTGTTTGGTGTACAAGACAGACATCGCTAACTGAGGATGAGAGTACCAGGACTGGAGGTAGATCAGAAGTGGACCTAGACGAGGCATGTCGCAGAGATGATTGTTTGATAGATGTACCTACCCTTCATGTAGGATCCATATAGGGTGTTCACAGGAGCTATTTCAGTTTACTTGTACCTTTCAGTTTCTTGTAATTTCTAGTTGGTCTTGTATTCTAACCCCATTTACTTACTGTACTCACATTTTTTACTATTCAGTTTACTTGTGTCTGTATATTGTTGTGTTCTTGGTTGCATGAGTTTATAGGTTTTAAAGGAAATGCCTTCCCAGTTTTTTGAAATATGCCTTCAGTGGTAGTCGTCATCCCCATGCCTTTGGAAGGCAGGCTTGGGGTAGTCACAGCACGGGCCCCGGGGGTCGAGTCATGACAAATTGGTATTAGAGGAGTCGATTCTACCATAGCACACGGGTCAATGACCATTTTAACAGTAATATTGTTATGTATAGTGAGTGTGGTTATCATTTTAGGTAATCTAGTGTTGGTGCGGCAGCCAACGTATCCATACACCAGGACCCTGACATCTGATTTTCGACTCAGTGCATGAAAACACTGATTGTGTGGGTGTTTTCAAGAGTTTTCTTTGTGATCTCTTTGAGTCAGCTCACAAAGTATAAATTTTTGACCGGGGTGCACCTATTTATCTTCAGGATTCCTCCATGCAGACATCTAGCTAGGGTTCTGGGTATAGTATGCACTGATATTCCACTGAGCGATGAGGCCTTAGTGTAGGGCCCTCTTCTAGTAGAGGCACCAGCGGAGGCACCAGTGGAACCATTACCTGTTCGGCCATCGATGGAAACAGCCCCAGCAGCTGAGGGTGCATGCCGCTTGATCGCATTGCACGAGTTCCAGTGCCATAGGCCACTCAGGTTTCGGGGAGAGACACACCCACATGTGGCTGAGGATTGGTTGGAGCCCATGGTGAGAGTATTCCGACTGGTAGGGACACTAGCTGATCTAATGGTGATCCTTGTTTCTAGTCTTCTATAGGAAGCAGCAAGCAGATGGTGGATCTTGATTCTCCAGGTTCATGATAAGGTGACACTTCTCTGAGCAGACATCGAGAGCCTCTTTTGGGCCGAGTTCCTCCCACCGACCCTTCACGCGGTGTGCATACAAGAGCTACATCATCTACAGCAGCGCAACATGACTATGTCTCAGTACTCAGCGAGGTTCACTGGCCTCTCACGATACTCCACTGATATGTTGAGGGACCAATTATTCGGGGCCCAGACATTTTATTAGGGACTCAGGCGGGAGATCATGGCTTCAATGATTTCACTCAGCATCTCGACGTAGGTGGGGGTGTTAGAGTGAGCCCTCTTAGTGGAGAGTTTTTTTTTGCTTAGCTTTCACCACCATTAAGACCTTCCACCAGACGTCACGTAGCTAAATCTTCTGCAACTGGAAGTAGTTAGATGTCACAGAGGTCCAAGAGGACTAGACCTACAGGTGGACAACCGCATGACTTAGGATCAGTTGTGGGGGGTACCGGAGACAGATCAAGTCATGCCAGGGGTAGGCGGTGTTTTAGATGTGGCGGGTAGGGTCACATGGCTCGTGACTGTCTGACCCGCCATACAGATGACCGACAGACGGTTGAGGGACCGCCCAGGCAGATATAAAGGTTCGACCGAGGAGGTCCGTAGGCAGTGGCAGACGTGGAAAATGAGCTGGTTGTGTAGGTGGCAGTGGGCGACAATTCGAGATGTTACCGCCACCACCACCCGATGGTCCACCCCGACTACATGAAGTAGGTGGACAGGGGCAAGCTCAGCTCTATGCCGCTGAGGCCTATGAACATGGTGATCCAAAGATCATACGATCTATGATCTATGTTTATTCCCCTTTAGCTGTAGTACTTATAGAAACAGGTTCAATTCATTCTTTTATTACCACTGCCCTCGTTTGGAGCTCGAATATTCCAACGGAGCTGTTGGCTTGATCCTTACGGCTAGGGAGTCCTACGGTAGAGGATTCGACAATAACTCATTGGTTTTGGTAGTGTGACCTTACACTAGGATGCAAGATATTCGGCTGGGTTCTCCTAATAGAAGCGTCATGGCCATACGACGTCATCTTGGGTATGGACTGTTTATCTATAGTCCATGCATATATTGACTATATTAGGCACGAAGTGTGGTGTGTCCCCATGGATGGAACTAGGTTTACCTTCATCGGTGAGAAATGAGCCTTTTCAGCACAGGATGGACTTACATGGAGGAGAGTACAGCCGATCAGTCATCAGTTGGATAGCCTTACCTTCAGAGCAGTTGATGTGGAGTGTCTGAGTTATCCTGTAGTGGTGGACCAGTACATGGATGTCTTCCATGATGATGTTTCGGGTCTACCTCCACATAGAGAGTTGGACTTTTACCTTGACTTGTACCCCAAGATGACACATATATCTACACCAGTGTATGATATGGCTCCCACTGAGCTTCGTGAGCTACGAGCACAGCTAGGGGACTTGTAGGGGAAGGTATTCATCCGGCCTAGTGTTTCTCCTTAGGTAGCCCGAATTTTGTCCACCAAGAAGGTGGATGGGAGCTTGAGGATTTGTGATGACTATCAGCGCTTGAACAAGGCGACCATGAAGAACACATACTCAGTCCCGAGGACTGAAGACTTCTTTGATCACCTGAAGGGAGCACGGTGGTTCTCAAAGATAGACCTCAGATCAGGCTATCACCAACTCATAGTTCGAGACAAAGATGTGTAGAAGGAAACATTTAGATGTTTTTACATCCATCTTGAGTTCTTGGTTATGCCTTTTCATGTGACCAATGCCCCAGTAGTGTTCATGGGACTCATTTAACAGGATATTTCAGCCATACCATGATCACTTTGTGGTGGTATTCATCAATGAAATTCTGATCTACATGACTACAGAGGAGGATCATGCCTATCATTTGCAAATAGTTGTAGACACACTCTGAGAGCACCATTTTTATGGTAAGATCTCGAAGTGCCAGTTCTGGATCCCATAGGTTTACTTTCTGGGACACGTCATCTGAGAGGCTAGAGTTGCGGTGGATCCAGCGAAGATTGAGGCATTACTTTATTGGGATCCACCCAGAAGTGTGATGGAGGTGCGGAGTTTCCTAGGTTTGGCAGGATACTACCAAATATTTTTTCCTGATTTCTTCAGTGTTGCAGCACCTCTATCAGTATTGATGAAGAAGGGGAAAACTTTTGTTTGGTCGGAGAGATTCCAGTGGAGTTTTCAGTGTCTAAAGTAGTGGCTGACTAGTTCCCCTATCTTGAGGCTACCAGAGGAGGGTGTAGGGTACATTGTATACTTCTACATGTCTGGGACAGGTCTTGGATGTGTCCTGATGCAAGAGCAAGTTGTGATCGCATATGTTTCTCGACAGCTGAGACAGCATGAGCATAATTATGCTACCCATTACTAGGAGTTAGTAGTAGTGGTCTTCACCTTGAACATTTGGTGAATTTACATGATGTGAGAGCATTTTATAGTCTACTCGAATCACAATAGTCTCAGGTATATATTCTCTCTGAAGGACCTGAACCTGAGACAAAAACATTGGCTTGAGTTCCTATCGAACTATAACTTAGAGATATTCTATACTCCTGGGAAGAGGAATGTTGTAGCAGATGCACTCAGTAAGAGATCTGGTATACAACTTCTTGGTGAGGCGAAAAATCAACTAGACAGTTTGAATATATCCTTTGTGGATCATTATAGAGCAGTTTTTCTTCAATCTCTTATTGTCACTCCCCCACTTCTTCTGCGGGTCAGGGAGGCGCAACATGGAGACATTGATTGTAAGGCTAGATGTGCTCAGATATCCATAGGATAGTTACCTGATAGATTTTCTGAAGGAGGGGAGCACATCATCCACTTCAGAGGACGTACCATGGTTCCAGTGTCACTTTGGGAGGAAGTGTTAAGGGAGTTCCACACATCCCCTCTAGCAGTACATCCAAGAGTGGCAGATATGTAATAGGATCTCCGACAATAGTATTGGTGTCTGGGAATGAAGAAAGCAGCAGAAGAGTTTGTCTCTTGGTGCCTGACTTGTCAGCAAGTGAAGGCGTAGAATCATGTACCAGCAGGCTTGGTTCAGCCTTTAGAGGTCCTAGAGTGGAAGTGGAATGGAAAATACAAGGGCTTCATGATAGGACATCCATGTACATCCAGAGGTCATTATTCCATCTGGGTGATCGTCAACCGACTCAGCATGTCGGCCCACTTCCTACTGATCAGAGAGCATGTTTCAGTAGAGAGTTTGGGACACCTCTATGTGCCTGAGATTGTGCAACTAAATGGAGTACCCTCAACGATTGTCTCCGATCATGATACACATTTCACTTCCCGGCTATGGAAGGGATTACATGAGGCTTTCGGGATGCGTCTTCATTTGAGAACCGCCTTCCATCCTAAGATGGATGGAATAACTGAGCGGCCCATTCAGACCCTCAAGGACATGCTACGTGCTTGTGTCCTCAACTTTGGTCATAGTTGAGAGGATCACTTTGCTTTAGTGGAGTTTTCATAGTAAAATAGCTATCACTAAACCATTGTGATGTAACCTTTTGAGGTGTTGTATGGGGTACCTTACAGATCACCATTGTGCTGGACTAACCTAGGGGAGTCAGAACTCATGGGACCAGAGATGGTATGGCCTACCATAGGGAAGGTGCAGATCATCTAGGAGTGGATGAAGACTACATAGAGTAGGCAGAAGTTTTATGCCGACAGGCGACGGAGACCTCTGGAGTTCGAGGATGGTGGCCACATCTTTCTTTGAGTCTCACCTTGATGAGGTTTTTGGAGATTTGGCCATG
Organism: Viscum album; assembly: GCA_963277665.1. NCBI lineage: Eukaryota > Viridiplantae > Streptophyta > Magnoliopsida > Santalales > Viscaceae > Viscum > Viscum album. The sequence continues at coordinate 1,009,654,791 of OY728127.1, forward strand.
GTGTCAATTTATCCCCGAGGTTCATCGGACCCTTCCAGGTCCTCAGCAGAGTTGGTGAGGTGGCTTACCGCTTAGCTCTTACACCTCAGTTTCATCGGGTGCACGATGTCTTCCACCTATCCCAACCAAGGAGATATGTACATGACCCTTCTTGAATCATCCACCATGGAGAGTTGGATGTCTAAAATGGGAGAATTTTACGGAGGTTCCAGTGGACATTGAGCATCGATAGGAGAGAGTCCTTCGTGGGTGATCGTCAAATTTGTTGCGAGTATGATGGTAGCACGGGAACCTCCTGGAGAGCACATGGGAGTGGGAGGCTCATATTTGTGCCCAGTACCCCCACATGTTTATTAGTTTTGTTTTGTGTCATTTGGGGATGCAAAGCCCTGAGGTGGGAATAATGTAAAGACCCGGAAATTGCATGTATTTTTTTTAATGATATTGGAATTTTATGAGTTCGTGAAAATTGATGGCGTGTGATTCTGAGGCCCGGAGTGCCCGAAATGAATTTCCAATCATTTTTTCATATAAGTTCAGTAAACGTGCGAGTAGGTTTTTGTAACTTTTCAACTGGTGGTCAGAATAGAAATCTGAGAACATCGTTGAACTCACAGCACCAATATTTGTTTAAAGAGACGTTTACCTTGACCGCAATTTGATGAGGGTAAAATATAGCTTTTCAATTTTTTGTGGAAATAAAAATAAAATAGAATAAACTTCTATTTTATTTTTGTGGAAACCTCCCATGTGGGTGTTACAAAGGTGGTGGCCACTGAGCCTAAAACCTCCATTTTGAATTCCTAAAGGTGGGGACCACCCGAACCCACTTAATTGGAGAAACCCCTTGAACTACCTCATTAATGTATAGTAAAATCCATAGACATCTACCAAATTTATTATGCCAATGTGGTACAATTAATTGTGCCAACAATTAATTGTGTCAACATAAATTAAATTGATAGACTTAATTTAATATGTTGGAACCTCTCATTTTTTCTGGGTTGGAAATTGTTGGCAAAGGGTGATGCTTGGGATATCTTTGAGAAACTCATCTCCAACAAAGAACTTATCCTCCAAACTAAGAACTCCATCTCCATCAAAGAACGTTCTTCGGAGCCAAGAAATAGGATGATGCACGAGCCTGACTTCAGAAGTGTGTTGTAGAGGTGATGATCAGTGGTACCCTCTTCGCCATCACTGTATTCATCATGTGGCACATCAACGAACCTTCGAGGTATGGTTTGATATTTTGAGTACCCCCTTACCATTATTGATGCTCTTCATACAAGATTTATTAAGATGCTTTCTACCACACTAAAGCGGAGGGTGCGGGCCAAACGAGCATGGCCCAACCTCTCCGCAATTCATTGAGGTTTTTATTGTGTTCCTCGCAATGGAAGAGAGAGGTTACTGATGCCGGTGACAGGCACTGGTGGGACTCGGATACATCGGTCGGCAAAACTCCGGCCACGACGAATGTGACAGTGTGAACGCGCCACCTGACGGAAGAGAACCGTAGCGGTGAAGGGAGGATGGTTGGCCATCCGTCCAGCCACGGCAGACCACTGCACCACAGCAGCCCCGTAGTACCGCGGGCCGCCAGGCCTGGCCTCCCAAGCCGGGTTGCCCCGACCGGGACACCCAGCGGGCCGGGCTGCACCGTGGGCCAGGTCGGGCTGGGTCGGACCAGACTCGAACCCACTTCGACCCATTTTCTCTCTTTTGGATGTAACTTTTGCACCATGCATTTGTTTGATGAACATTCTACAGCGTCGAAAACCTTGGAGAGAGATGGTCCTTTTGGTATACCCCACTTGAGCTTTGAATAATGTTAGTGTATGGTCAGGTTAGATCGAGCATGAATCCATCCAGGCCCTCGAGACTAAAAGGACAATAACTTATAGACCGACCGTCCGATTGACACACCATCTATAGCATTGAGATCACTTTTACATGGAGGAACTTTTGGATAATTCTTCATCGGACTTTGTGATAGTTGGAGTATTGACCAGTGGCTTGAGGAAAGGACCCTGCTAGAGACAAGTGATCATAGTGGGTGAACCCGGTAGCTGGATATGACGATGTACTTGGATCCTGTGTGGGTATGATGATGTACTGATAATGTAATAGGATCTTGTGTGGGTCTGATGATGTACTGATAATGTAATATGATCTTTTGTAGGTCTGACGATGTACTAACAATGTACTAGGATCTTGTGTGGGTCTGACGATGTACTAGGATCCTGTGTGGGTCTGATGAGGTAATAAGATTCTGTGTGGGTCTGGCGACGTACTGACAATGTTCTAGGATCTCGTGTGGGACTGACAATGTACTGATAATGTACAAGGATGTTATGTGGGTATGACGGTGTACTAGGATCATGTGTGGGTCTAACGATGTACTAAGATCCTGTGTGGATCTAACGACGTACTAACAATGTACTAGGATTCTTTGTGGGTCAGACAACATATGGACGATGTACTAGGAACTGTGTGGGTCTAACGACTTACTAAAGATGTACTAGGATCATGTGTGGTTCTGACGATGTATTGACGATGTAATAGGATCATATGTGGGTCTCATGATGTACTAGGATCCCGTGTGGGTCTGATGAGGTACTGGGATTCTGTGTGGGTCTAACGATGTACTACGATCCTCTGTGGGTTTGATGATGACTTAGGATCTTTCTTGGGTCTGCCTCTTTACAGGGTAAGATGAATTAGTAGTTACTTCTAATAATCTCTGCTACAGAATCTAAGATATATCTGGTGTGAGCTAAGTCTGTACCTATGTGGTACTTTCCTTTGTGGTAATACCTTGGTGGTATTATTCTGTGTGGTGTACCAGTGTAGTAATTACCTTGGTGATTTTCCATTCCTTTGTGGAATAGTTGAGCATTGGGATTTTGAGTTAGACCTTGTGTTTCCTCATAATTGAGATGGGATTACTTGATAACATAGGTATATGTATGGGCATATTCCTATGTAGGGATGTCAGTTGATTTCATTTTGTGTGGTTTATCATTGGTGGATTTTGTGAGACCTTGAGGGTCTTAGGGTCCCTACTGAGTATTGTTATACTCACCCATGCATGGGCTATGCCCTCAACTTGCAGTGTTTGGTGCAGAGGACAGATAGCGCTGACTGAGGACTAGAGTACTAGGATTGGATGTAGCTCGGAGGTGGACCTAGACGAGACATGCCACATAGAGGACCATTCGAGAGTTGTACCTACCCATCAGGTAGGAACCTTCACGAGTGTTCACAAGAGTGGTTTCATTTTACTTGTACATTTTAGTTTCTTGTACTTTCCAGTTGTGCTTGTACACTATCCCCTTTTACTTATAGTACTCAATCTATTTACTATTCAATTTACTCATGTTCTTATCTTGTTTTTTACTTGGTTGCATGAGTTTACAGGTTGTAAAGGCAATGTCTTCTCAGTTTTGGGAAATACGCCTTCGGTGCTGGTTTCTAGCCCCATGCCATTGGAAGGCGGGCTTGGGGTAGTCATAGCACATGCCCCGAGGGTCGGGTCATGACATTAAATAATAATTGTGATTTTTATTTGGTAAATTTACAATAATAATATTTATAATTCAATATTGATTATAAAAATGGAACTTGAAATCAGAAAATGATGGATATCGGATTTGGTGATTAAAATATCACAAAATAAATTTTTAACCAAGGCTATTTGATCCGTAAGAAGATATAACTATGAATAATGAATGATAATTTAATATATCAAAAAATGAGCAAATTTCATTTTTCATTAGTGAAGAAATAAAAATGATTATCAATATGCATATCTATAAGTGGTGTTTGATATTTTGTTTTGTGGGAAATCCAACTTTTGAACTGATCATCAAAATGAATTTCTAAGGGATGGAACCCCACCATGGACCCAATTTGGGATTTGAATGAAGTCCATTAGGGATCCTAGGGGTGTCCTAGGGGTATGAGACATGTAGTATCATGTTTTTTGGGTAGGATAGGACACAAAGTTAGTACAAAGTTTATGAATATAATTCTTGAAAACCATTAAGTGAAAAATGTGTAGACCTCGTGATTATGAGAAAAATGTTTCAGAACTATAAAGACTACTCGAGTGTTTATAGAAATTTGTTGAATTTTCATATGGTTGGGGAATGTAATATCTAATAATTTGTCATAATAATGTGAAATGGATGTCTTTTTTTATTACAGGGGATACCGTTTGTTCATTGTTTGGACGATAGTGTGTGTACCTTGATTCTCATTAATATGGTGTTTTTACCATTCCCATCCTGGTATTTAAATATATACTACCATTATTTTACCCTTTCTCATAAAATATAGAGTAGGGATCTTACCACTTCCTCCTTTTATTTGGAATCTAGAGAGAGTTTTTTTTTGTGGCTTCAGTCACTAATTTGTGGTATGTCGCTCCTCCCACCATCCTTTATTGGACCTCTAATATCTCAATTCTAGTTTCCATAATATTTAACTAGGATTTTTTTGTGATTCTAGAAGTTCATGGTTGAATTGATGGATTATTAAGGTCAATTTATCCAACATTGGATGAGTGGGTCTTGAGACACCATCACACCTGTTACATTGATTTTTATTTGTGGTATGTCACCATTTTGGATTTTATTTATTTTTTCCCAAAATATCAGAAAAATTAATTTTTTTAATTGGTGTCATTGGTACAATATTTGTCATGGCATGTAATCATGGGTGTATCAGATATTTTTGGTGCCGCGTGGAATCAAATTCTAGAAGATTACTTAGGGTTGGTAAATTATACTACCTTAATCCAATTTATTTACATAAATTATTTATCTATATATAATTTTATTAATTAACTAATGTTATTTGACATAAGGAATGATCCTTGGTGGTTGGGGCGGGTTCTGGTAAGCTTGAATGGGGATCGATGAGCCTTTACAGAGCTCCCAACCTCTAAAAAATTAGAAATAAAGATTAAAATTGAGTTAGGTTGTCTTTATACTTTAACTCATTTCATTACATTGTTTTGAATTGTAATTGAGGTAGATTTGTTACCACTGAAGTAATTGTATTTTTTAATTAAATGAACTTCAAAATAAAAAGAAAATAATTTAATTTTTAATTAACCATTTTATTAATTATATTTAAATACATAAAATAGGATTCCCAATGTCTCAATTCCCTTATCATCCATGGAACTAACATCTTTTCCTTTACTGATAATGGATGAGGCCATGTCCTGGTACATACATAGACATGGAGTTCAATCAACAGTTTATTGATAATGGGTTTAGTGAGAGGACTAACCAAGTGAGACATTGATTACTGATATTGGACATAATACATCTCTCAAAAAAAATCCCATGTGGTATACCCCTTATAGCCAGTGAGGCCAGGATATAATTTTTCAATGTAATCTTATGATATGTATTTACAGCATAATTCCTCTGCCTGAGAACCTTACTGAGATCTAGGAACCATGTGAAGGTTCCTCTGATCTACAGTCTCTTAGAGGACACTTGTGGGTACCTCCTATTGGAGATGACCCTTTGTCAATGTACATGGAATTTTTTATATATGGAGTTGAGTGTTACCTTATTACCTTTAATGATGATCTGATCTTAGGGGATACAAATAGAGGTCATGGGATTGGGCATTAAAATAATCTATACATTGTGTTTGTGCTTCAATTATTATTCTTGATAAAACTAAAAATCTATAAATGTTTTTCCCAGAACACTTCTTATGAGCCTAATGGGAAGTAAGGGTATTATTACTAATTTTATAAGGTTTTTCTTGTTTTGTAGATTTTCATATATTCTGTATTACTATTTTTAAATGGTGGACATCCATTGGGGTGGTTATTTTATTATGCATGGATATTTCATGGGGAAGTATCAGGTTTTGAATATGATTACTAAACTACGGGTGGTGGGTTATGACATGTTATCCCGATGGGGCTACATATATGGGGGATCATAGCATAAAATCAACATGGGGAATGCTATCTTTTGAGGTGTGGATGGTCTGTTATACTGTGGTGATGTTTTCACTTGGATTGTGATACATTGGTGATAAACACCAATGGGAACAATCCCATAGGGGAGTTATGATGTACATAGGTATTTTTCAAATATGAGAACACATTCATAATGTAGGTAAGTTATAAGTGGGTCATATGATTGTATCAGAACACCCCCTTAGGGTAGGAATGTGAAACATGAGGGATTAATCATTGATGATAAAACTCCCATTACTATGTTTTTTAATAATATTAGACATATCTCGTTGTTGAGGAAATATTTTTAATAGGTTTTATATATACTCATATGAATAATTTAATTGATGGAATGCTGAGAGGATATGGTTTCAACAATATTGCAATGTTCTCATAGACAATCCATCATTTATAGAAGTTGGTATTTTCAAATGGGTTCATGTATGAAAATATCAAAAAATGTATTTGGTAATGTCCTTACTTATGTGTCATTTCTATGTGGATATTTTCATATTATGGGGGCACAGTCACTGAGATAATCTCTGAGACATTCCAACATCATGATGAAGTAGTAATTGTAAGTTTTTAATTTATTTTTGACCGATTATTTTTTTATCTTGATCTATCAATGTTCACATAACACATCAAATGTCTCTTAGTAAAAAACCACATTGATGGTTCACTGCTGAGTTTTTCACCTTCACCCAGCTTAGGACACCATTTCACATTGAAACACCGATTATCTCTCATATGGAAATTGATGTAAAGGTTTTGGGTTGAGTCGCATGATAGAAAGGAAATTTATTAAGATTCAAAAATTCCAAATAGAGATAATTATTTTATATTTCTCTCTATAGTCATAAATCTATCATAATTATTTCATCTTTACTATTACGGAATTTTTTTTAGACGATTGGGTAGAAAATATTGATTGTAATTATTATTCTAGATTTTTTAGCATTACTTTTAGCACATAACATGCTATGTTTTTCACTTCCACTATTTATAATATTTTCCATGCATGAACTATGGTGTATAAGATGTAGGATATATTTATAAAATTGTGTATCTAATACAGGTTATATATCCTCCACCCAATATGTAATTATATCACTGTTTATAGTCGATGTCCTACGAAATTGAATGAGATACACCTTTAGTCATGTGGTGTAATGGTCTGGTTACTATTCATGGAGTGATCTATAAAGGGATTTTATAAGAATAGTGTGATTCATGAGGATTTTTATTATAATCATAATTCCTATGAAATTATTAATTATAGAAATTATGAACGTTTAATAGAATGATAATTTTCATCCTGTACATTTTTGGGATTTAAGAGAGAAAATGAAATAGAAAATAGATAACAGATTTATTTGTTATTTTTGTTTCTAAGAGAGTTTAGAAGTTTAGAAATACATCCTAATGATGAAGAAGTACATTCATTCATGTTGTAAATGATAAAAAAATATTCCTAACAAAAAAATAATGTAAAAGAAGGATATGAAGTGATTGGTCCTTCAAATACCACATATGATAATATGTATTACATTAATAGTGATTTAGTGAATAAGAAGAGGGAGATCTTGATGTCATGGTAGAATTTATTATATAAACCACACACCTGCTATTTCGATGCTAAAAACATGAAGTATATTGTTAAGGGTTTTTAAATAAAATGAAGGAATATACCATGGTTCTAAATGTTATTTCACATTATATATTTATATGGTTTACTCATATTGATGATTTAATATCAAATATGTTTCATGATGAGTTTAGAATATTAAAAATTAGTCAAATAATATATTTGATAAAGAATGTTAGTTGGTTGCATACAGTAACATTCTTAGATAGATCTATGATCTAGATCAATGAGGTTATATTTTAATTATATGTAGAAAGAATATATAATAATTTTTATAATGTAGTATATTTTGTTAACAGATATATTATTTTTATTGTTCACCTATGTAATACTGTGAGCCAATGTAAATATGATTATAACACCTCATGATTTTGAAATAAGAAAATGGTGTTCAGTTGCGTAAGTGGCACGAAACAATTAGTTTATATGATAATTTTACTCACTGATTATTTATGATATGTTTTCTTGTAAATAAATTTAACATATCTGATATTATTGGGTATACACAACCCTAATAATTTTATATTTGATAGCATATTCACCACACAACACTAATCTTTAAGGACCAAAGATATATATAACCTCAAAAATCTACTTGAAAATTTAAAATCCGTTATTATTACTAAAATAATTATGATATATATATATATAAATATTTAGTTCATACTAAATATAAATTATTGAAAAATTCATAGTAAATAATCAATTATTTTTGAGTAATTTAGGTTAATCTAAAAAATAGTATGTCTTTAAAAATAATTTTATTACATCCTGCAAGGATATATTATAATTTTGTTTTTAAAACATTTAGAAACATTAAAACATTAATGTGATTTCATTTTATAATGGTAAAATCAAAATTCACATTGGGAGAAATATTTTTATTCTTTGGAAAATAATTATTTTTCAATGAATAGTGAAATTAATGAATTTTGTATAAATGACATTTTGTTTCAGTATAAATTTTAATATTAAGAATATGTTATAAATATGATTTCAAGAAATATAAGTATTTTTTTGTTATATTTAATCCCCATAATATCTATGAATCAACTTCATATAAGATTTTAGTATAATTTTTTCTTTTTGTTTAAAAATATGATTTTTCTAGAAATTTTTATAATGTACATAATGCTTCCTTATTTTAATTAATTAAAATAAACCATAAAGAGTTGTTATTTTAATGGAATAAAACATTTTATAGAATTAATCATTAATTTTTTTCATTAAATAATTAATATTATTCATAGAGTTAATATAAAATCATCTTTTCCTTGAAAAATCTAATTCTCTAATACTTGCTTTCTTATCACATCTACATGATTAATTTTTAAATAAAAAAATTACCAATTATATGAATTGAATTTGGTAAAATAAATTAAATATTTTATGTAAATACAGTTTATATTTTACTACAAGTAGAACATAATATGTGACCAAAATTAGTAGTGAAAAAAATTAATATTAATTACTATAGTTGAGATAAAAATGGATTTCTAGAGGGCTAAACTAAAATGATAATGATTAAAATGATATAAAAACTTATCTAAAATTCATATTGTACACATATTTTGACCATATAAATTCGAGGATCGTGATTGGTCTAGTATTGATGCATTTTTATATGAAAAATTGTGAATTTAATTCATTACTTAAAAAAATAAAAGTGTGAAACTCACCTCACATATAAAAGGCCACCCCAACTCCTCTTCTCTTCAAACCTTCAAAAACAAATTATTTTCCAAATAAAAACCAAAATAACTTCTATAGTTCCATTATAAAATCCTATTATCCTTATTATTTCCATATATTCTACCAATGAATTCTTTTGGTCAAATTTTAATGATTTTACCCAATGAAGTATTAATGATTTTCAATGAGTGTTTTAAATTTTTTATTCATACATATAATTAATTTATTATTATTAAATTATTATAAAATATAATCAGTATTTTCTAAATATTGTAATATTTTAATGTTAAGTTTATGGCCAAAAATAATTTCCACATTATTCAAATGGGTTATGAAATCATCATTTGTGCATACAACGGACTATTTTCTCATAAAATGATTCCATCCATTTACCCATTACCACCTATCCTAGTTGGATATTATGATGTATATGAAGTATATATATTTTATTTCTTAAATATATATATATATATATGGAGTAATTATATCATATAAAATTTATTACATTATATTGTGTAGGGAACACCGCTCTTGTGTATAGAGGATTACTGCCTCACGAAGCGATGTGTTTCATTTTCTCAGTAACAATTTACATGGAAGGTAATAAGGATACTTTTAATAATTATATATGATTTAAATGAGATAATTGTGATAATTATGATATATTTATCATTATCAAATGTTAATATTTTAGTTCAATTTATAACTTTTCACTCACAGAAAGAATAAGACATCGATCTCGGATGTGTTGACTACCAACTTCATGAAGTGATGTTACTCTCTTTTCATAAACACATCATATTAATGAAATATATTTGTATATATATATATGATATTAGTATCATTCTGTAAATATAATATATTATACACCTCCTTTCCATAATGATCAATCTAAAATAGAACTATTACTCTTGAGTATATACAGTCTACTGTGTCCCTGATCGTAACAAACATTAGTTCAAAAAAACATATTTCATGATTTGTCATAAAATTATAATTGATTTATATATATGTTAATTATTTAATGATTAATACTATGTAGATTATGGAACCATGATACAATTATGATAAAAAAATATAAAATAAAAACACTTATAAAAAACAAAGATTTTATTACGCAATAAATTATTTTTTCAAGGAATCGATAAGAAAAAGTTAATAAATTGAAATAAGTAAATAATATTATGAAGTTATATTTTTAACCATGGATATATAAAATATGTATAGTAAATATATATTTTTAATATAGGAGGATCAAATGTCTATGAAATGTTTTTATACTTAATGTAAGGGATTTCTAGTCTATCTTTAATTTCTAGATGACAAATGAATATTCCCCATTCATTACTTATTGGAGTTGTATATACAACCAAATTTACATTTAATATCATGATTATATTTATTCTCATGATATTTTATAATTAATTTTGTATTATCTTATCATGGGTCAATGAATTAATATTACAAAATAGGTAACGGATTTATGTTATAATATCATGATGTATCATGATGGTTTATGATGAAGTATACAATGTTGTAATATTTTTATCTTAGCCTCAATAATTCTCTTTAAATTGGTGATCTTATATTTTTTCATGATATTATCAAGTAATTTTACCATTTTTCCACACTTTGGTACATAAAATTATGAAAGGAAAAAATATTATGAAAAATCTCCCTTATTTAACTCTTAAGTCTAAATGATTTTTTCTTATAAAAACATGTTTCCCAAAAATCACAAAAAAATTATTTCATAATTCTCTAAATTATTTATTAAATAAATTGTTTCCAACAATTTAATTTAAACAAATATTTTTACCATTTTCCAAACAATTCAAAATTTTCATTAAATGTAAGTATTAAATGAATATTTATTTTAATGCATAAGGAATAAATATAATATTCTATCTATAGGTTCCTTTATTTATTTGAATATACCATTAATATTTCTCTAGAATATTTTCATTGAAAAATATTCTAAATACTTTTTATATAGTTTTCGCTAAATTGGAATCATATATTCCACATGAAATGTTCTAAATTATTTTACACAATTTCAAGGTTATTATAAATAAAAAGGATTTTAATTTTATAAAATAGTGATTTTCAAAGAAAAATATTTTCCTTTATAAAAGATCAATGTGATATTAAAAAATAATTTTCCCTATGTGATTACATTCTCTATTCCTACATATGTTCCAATGGGGATATTTTATAATGATACCATCCTCATTTTTTCACTGTACAGATTAAAATTATTTTATATACATTTTTATGGAAAGTATTTTTTCAACTGGTTAATCATGCTACAAATACAAAAACATTGAATGTGTTTATTTTCAATGGGTTAATCATGTTTAAAATATATTTTCATGGAACCTGTATCTTTTCCAATGGTTAATTGATCTAAGAAAATAATAAGGACTATTTTATTGAGATTTAGGTTGAAGTATAATATCAGTATACATTAGTCATATTGTGTTTCTTATAAATTACTTATAATATGGGTGTTCAAAGATAGTAAGGGGTTACCCATTATATATTATATGATGTGTTCACCTAGAGATATATAAGTGATATTGTTATTGATTTTACAATGAGTGTTCCATGATAGAACCATGTTATATCGTTAGAACTTATATGATGGGTCTTCCCAGATAGCACCAGGTCAGCCTATTATAGATAAAATGATGGGTGATCCCAGATAATGTCAGGTGATCCCATTATAACTTATTTTATGGGTATGCCCATATAGTTATCTGATAAATTAATTAATTATTATGTTATCTAGAGAAATGATTTATAAATTAGTTTTATATTTAATATAGTTTTATGTGTTCTATAAGGTTTTAATGATGACGATGTCCCTGGATACAAAAAATGTTTTACCTATTCTTTTCCTAGTATATAATGTTTCTTTTTGTCTTGATTTGTATAATCCATCAGCCATGAAAATTAATTCATTTGATTATTTTCATTATTAAATACATTATCCATGATTCGTTATTGATGATTTATATATTAATTAGAATGGGTTCATTTATGATTCCATTATGGATGTTTATTATGTCAATATACCATAATTAACTTCTTGTAAAGAATAAGGACATTAAATGGTTTATTCTTATGTATACTCTTCCAGATAATTTTAACTCACCATTCTCATGTTTCCTCTTCCCCAGGCCATCATGAAATGTTGATGAATGAATTATATGTTGTTGGGTTTTATATGGATAAGATGATTACTTAATGTGATATATTGGAAGATTGGATAGGTTCATGAAAAGAACATTTAAAGTCATGAGTCTTTTATATGTATGAGTTTATCCTAATCATAAAAAATATATAACTCAAGGGACATTGAGAATATAAGTGATCCAATATTTACATTTTCTATTGTAAATTTTTAATGGTTAAAATTGGTTCACGATTATCAGAATCAAACATTGAAATACAAATATTATGATTTCATCACATAATTTGGGTGTATGGGTCATGATATGTTATAGTTTGTATCATTAGATGGTATAGATAACATTGGATATTATGATGTTTTATTTTAAGTTGATAATTATAATTAAGGATACCGTCATAGGTCTATAAAATTAAGGATGATCATATGTTCAATAACTTAGACACCCCTTTGTGGTTCTAAGAGAAGATATCCTAAAGAGGTTAATGAAATTTTAGGTGAAATTTTATTAATTTGAAGTATATGTAATTCTTCTGTGTAAAATGAAATATAAATTTTCATTTTGTGGAAATAAAATTTTTGTTACTGATAGCCTTTAAGTTTTATATGATCTTGGATACTATGGTAATTTTTGGAACACTTGTTTTATCATATAGATAACTAGGTGATATAAAATTGATTAGGTGAACAAGTGATTAATATTATTTCTAGAAAAATATCATAACATTTCTGGGATGTAAATACAAATAGTATGAGGTTTTATTTGAGCCTCAAACACCGTTTTATTTTGATGCTAATTTTAAATGATTTATTTTTAATTTTGGGTATTACTTTTTAATTTTTATGATCAATGTATTATATGATGGTTTACTCATTTTGGGAAGTATATTACCAAGTGATAACCATGTCATTTTTGGTTAAAATATAGGTTTATTAAATTTCTATACATGTTATGGTTTTATGATGCTTTACATGAGGAATTTAATTTTTTCTATAATGATAAATTCATCTTGAATACTATTTTTTAGAGAAAAATGTTAGATTATAGTAGAAATTGAATAAAGGATGTAATTTTACCTGTCATTTATGTGTGTTTCAATATGTTTTTAGTATTGATGGTCAAATAATTACTCAAAATTATGAAAAGTATATTGAAACTATAACTTTATCCAATTACCTTCATATCCAATGGATCATATGGAATTATAAATCATCATTGATTTATGGTTTTTCGGCCTTTATCATTACATTTAACATTCACTAGTTTGTGATAAAATACCTAAATCACACACCATAATTACTTACACATTTCTTACATGCCAAAAATATTCATTTACCACCAAATTGTTTTCTAATTTTTAACCTAGTATGTATTATTCTGGATGAACTTCTTACTTTCCCTTCACATTTAACAATAGTATGTTTCACTAGCCCTTTTTACGATGTCGGATTACAAGAAAAGTATATTGAAATGTCCAACATTTTATTCACAAGATAAATATGAAAAATTAGATAATATAATTTATTAGAGGTGGAGGATATAACACCCTGATATATTAAAATTAGAAAATAATGTTCAATTGCATGCTCAACATGAAAAACCAAGCTTAAAAAAACAATAACATATGTAACTGTTAAAACATAGCCATTTAATTAGTAGGTATGAATTTTGTGAAATAATTTAAGATAGATAAATATTTTATACTCATTATAAACTGTGGATAAATTATTAGTAACTAAATATCGATTTTAAATATTTTAATATTATTCAACAAAAATACACTTATTTTAAGATTATTGTATTTCTTATTGTATGGAAATATTAGAAATGAATTTTGCAAATGTTTGAAATTTTTTTGATGACATTAGAATAATTTTTTAAACTAGAAAATCAAAATTTACAATGGGTGATGTTTTGGGTTTTTTAAAAAGTATTGATTTTACAGTAAATAGTTATAAATACTGATTTTTGTAAAAATGTCATTTATTTTTCACAAATTAATAAATTTAAAATTACAATAATGATTTCAATATTATTTCAAGAACCATAAATAATATTTATTGTATCTAATTCACTAATTTTATTTCGAATCATCTTCATTTTAGATTTTATTATAATGTTGTCTTTGGGTTTCAAAAAGGGTTTTTTTTTGCAAATTATATCAATATACGTAATGTTTCTCCATTTTAGTAAATTAAAATAAAACCTAAATTTTATTTATTTATATTAAATATAAATACAATATATATTAAAATTCTTAATTGACTTCCTTAACGTAATTATTTTTATTCATAGAGTTAATATAAAATAATATTTCTCATTAAAACTGCAATTTATTAACTCAATCTTTATCCTCATGTCTATGGGAAAAATATTGAAATTATATTATCCCACATATGTGAATGGAATTTTTTAAAATGGATTAGATATTTATATTTATAATTAATATATCTTTTCAAATAATTTTAACATAATTTTTGACTAAAAATAATAGTGTAATAGTGAAAATTAATTACCAAAGATATGGTAAACATGTATATACTATGTGGTTAAGTGAAAATCATTAAAGTTAAAAAGAAATAAAATCATATCTAAAATATATTATATGGAAATATTTAAATTATATTCCTTCTATTATGGATTATTTTCTATTATTATAGCTTTGTGATAAGAAAAAAATGGGTTTGATTCAGTTTGTTCAAAAATTACATGTGTGCCACCCACCTCACTTATAAAAGGACATGACTCTCCTCTAATATTAGTTGCTTCATACCCCATTGGATTGAATATTACATCCCCAAAAAAATTATATAACTCTCTCCACTCATACGTGATTACTTGTTTTGGGGATAAAAAACTATTACAGCTTTTGGAGTAAACCTAAATAGGGTACGCGATGAAGAGGTATCATTCTTGAATGAGATATTATTTTATTTCTTTCTCTGACACATTAAATTATTATTAAAAAATTAATATAATATCCTCATTATATACCATATTATAAGATTTTTTAGGTTATTTTCATGACATAAAAACATCTTCACATCCACCATATGGGTTACAAAATCATCATTCGTGTGTAAATTTGATTATCACCTCAAGAACCAATGTCATTTTTTTCCATTACCACCCATCACAGTTTGGTAAAATGATGGCCATAAAGTATATATTTGATATTTTTAAAATAAATTTAGATCTTAAGTCATTATGTCATATATATATATATACATTTTAATATCAGTTTCCATATGTGATATGATAACATCTGTCATGTTTGTAGCGGGAAACCACCTCACGGAGCAATGTGATTAATTTTTTCACTAGCGATTTACATGGAAGGTAATATGGATAATTTTAGTTATAAAATGTGATATAAATGTCATAATTATTCTATTTATCACATATTTATAATTCTAACTAATTAATATATCAATTTCATTCTTACCATTTCACCAACTTAAATATGATATCATCATTTTTTTATATATGGACTACTACCTTCGTGAAGTGATCTGAATCCATTTTTCTTCACTAAACCACATGAATGAAATAAATTATTATATTTAATGAAATTATATGGTATATATTATGTTATTATAAATATGTAAATACATGATATTACAGTCATCCTATCAATTATGATCATTGAAAAATGAAAACATTACTCAAGCGTGCGTATATTCTACTATATCCAAGATCTTAATGTCTTTCATTTCTAATTTTTTTTTCATGAGTGGTAATAAACTATAATTTATATATAAATATTATAATTATTTCATGATAATTATTCTAAATATGATTTACACATAATCAAATCAATAGGATTTAATATAAGAATTCAAAACATATATGAAAACCAATGCTGATATTGCTTGAAATGTGATTTTGAAGAATAATTAATAATAAACGTATAATAAATGGTAATAAGTAAAAAATATATGATATTATATATATATAAGTAAATATTATTATATTAAGGTTATAAAATAAACTAAAATTAAGTAAACATGAGACATGAATATGTATGATGGTTATTGAGGTTTAATGTAAGGGATTTCCAATCTATCATTTATTTATGGGAGAATGTTGAATAGTCAACAATCATTTATTTTGTGAGGTGTATATAAAACCCCATTGACATGTAATATCAAGAATTTATTTATTCTCATAATATTTTTGTCTTAAGAAAATTTTATCCTTTCATTATGATTACAAATCAAGGTTACCTAAGTGGAAAGAGTTTTATGTTTAAATCTCATCATTTATTAGAATTTTTTATGAGGTCTACAATGTTGATATCATATAATATAAATATCAATATTTTCATGAATTTTATTATCCAATGTTTATTTCTATTATTTTCAAATTAATATTATTATTTTACCACTCTTTGGTACATAAAAAAATTAACAAAATGTTTTTCATAAAAATATTCTTTATTTCACTATTTAGGTGAAAACCCCTTTTCTTTCAAATCTATTTTCTATAAAAATATTTTCAAATATTTTGATGGTATTTATAAAATGTTATATTAAATACATAATTTCTAATTTTAACCCTTCTGAATAATTTTTTGAATATGATCATTATGTCATTTCTCAAAAAATTCCCATTTTCCAATTACTAGAAATGTGAAAGGGATCATTCTTTCAACATAAACAACATGAAAATAATTCATTGAAATCATGACCATTATTTTCTATAAATATTCCTATATAATCTTTCAAGGTTATTATCAAATAAAACTATATTTAATAAGTTTTAAATATTTACTTTTCAAAATAGAAATGATATTTTCATCATGGATTTTTTAAAAATATTTTTAGAAACTCATTTATAAATTTTCAAAGCTGTTTTTAAGGAAAATGATCCTCAAATTTTTTTAATGTTATTTTATCACGTTAAATTTATTTTTCTATTAGAAATTTACCATGTGTTCTTTAAAAATTATTTCCCATGTATCATTACATCCTTTATTCTAACTTATTCACCAATGGGGATATTTTTAAATTAAACTATCATCATTATTTCTCTACAAGTATTGAGATTGTTTCAAATAAATTGGTATAAAACCCATTTATCTATGTTTTAATAATGTTTCAAAGATATTTTCAGGTACCCTTTATCTTTTATATAGATTATTTATGTATCAAGGATATTTTCATGGAACCCTTTTACTTTCTACAGATAAACGATGTCATTAAAAAAATAATCATTATTTTATTATTATTATGATCAAAAGAAAGCTCATTGTAATTTATTCTTGTTTTGATTATTAGATATTATTTATATGATGATTATGTGAAGATTGATATGGCAGAGCCTATTATAGAGTATGTCATGGGTTTTCCCAGATAGCACCAAGTAAGCCCATTATAGCCTATAAGATGGGTGTGAAAAGATTGGAATAGATGATCATGTTACAGATTATACAATGGGTGTTCCCAGATACAGCCTAGTGATCCCATTATTACTTATATTATTTGTTACCCTATATTATTATTTGATTAATTGTGTAATGAATATGTTTTCTATAAAAATAGATTGGATGTATATCTTTTGGTTATTCCAACAATAAGGGTTCAATTGGGGTTATATGATGATGATGTCCCATGATAAAATCATGTTTTATCTATGATTTTGGTGGGTTTATATTATTCCCCTTGATCATTATTAATATAACATGGATCATGTATATTTATTCCTTTTACTATATCTTTTGTCAAATCCAATTCTAGGTTTTATGATTTATTATTCATGTATTTATAGGTATGAGTTCTTTTGGGATTATATCACACACTCTGATTGTGTAGTCGTGTAATTATGAACTTCATAAGCTAATTAATAAAATCAAATTATTAATTCCAGAAGTAATACTTACTGAAAATTTTATATAAACATTATCTTTTTTCCATTTCCCCATTTTATCAATAACATTTGTTAAATTATTTATTTCTACAAGGTTTTCATGTCGATGATGACTATGAATTAATGTGAAATAAGGAATGAAAGGCTAATTATAAAGACTGATCATTTATACAAATTTATATTATATATGTAGATATAATCCTAATACTATAAAACAATAAACATATAGATTCAACATGAATGTATGTGTTCTGATATTTTTATTTTATATTTTATGTTCTTGATGGAAAACAGTTAGCATCCTTCATCAATATCAAAGTAGGAAATGTAAAATTTATGATTTCATAATAAGATTTAGTAGTGAAAGTTATGTGAAGTTATATATGTTATCCTGATTTAGTTTCGATACTTTTTGATAATAGTATTTTCTAATATGAGGTTGTCTTTAGAGTTATGGATACCATCATCGGTCTATATGAGTAATGATGATCATAATTTAAATGTCTTAGACAACACATTGAGTGTTTAAGGAATGAGATCATAATGCAATTAATGAAATTTTAGGGGATGTTTTATTAGTTTTATTTAAATATAAAACTATCTTTGTACTTGAAGTATGCATATAGAAATTTGAAAATAATATTTATGCTACTGATACCCATTATGGTTTATATGATATTTCATACTAGGATAATAATGGGACAATAATTATATCTTATAAATTTATATAAGAATGAAAACCGATTTAGTGTCTAAGTTATTAATATTATTTTAGAAAAATTTATCACCATATTTTTTGGCATTGAATCTTAATGTCAAGAGATAACATTTATGGTTAAATCGCCCTTTAATTTGTATTTAATTTATGAATGATTTATTCTGAAATTTGGGCATCAATATTTTATTTTGGAGATTACTTTATAATTCAATGGTTTACACATTTTGGGAAAAATCATACCATGTTTTAACCATTTAGGTATTGGTGAAGAGATAGTTGGAATAATGTTTTATCCATTCTATGGTATTATGATCCATTAATGTAACACCCCGAGCATCCACGTTACGCTTCTCTTTCAATAATGTAATAGCTTGCATTGTACGCAAGTTCGAGCTCTAACACACCGCGACTAATCAAAGTAGCCGTTATGAATAGTAATACCCACTTTTTAAAATTATTGAAATTTTATATTTCAAAATGGACTTCATTTTTTTATTCGTAATATCAAAATTATCCTAAGTTGAATTTTTTGTAATTTTCTGAGAACTTCCAATTTTTTATGAATAGTGAAAAATACTTAAAACAACTTTTTAATAAAAATAATTTATAGTGATAAATTATACTATTTAGTGGTTTCAAAGTATAATTATAATATACTTTTACCATTTTATCAAATGGTGGTCATTGGAATTAATTTTACTTTGAAATTGGACATAAACAATTGTCAATATTTTGATATATATTGGTTCTTAAAAACACGCTATTTGTTTTGACAACAGGAATTAATTATAAAATTAATTAATGCAACTTATATGTTTGTAATTTTATAAAATAGAAATCATTTTTTTATTCGGAATATCAATTATAGCTTAAGGTGAAATTTTGGCATTGTTCTGAAAAACTTCAATTTTTGATGAATAGTGAAACCACTAAGTGGTAGTTAAAAAACTGATTTTTCGTTTAAATGAAACATTACCACTTCTGTGATTTTATTTTCAAAAATCTGACATACATGGTTGTACAAGTAATATTTTTTACTATAAATATTCATTAGACAGCTAAAATTATTTCCTACATCATGATATTGTTTTATTATTTTTAGAAATTTAATAAATTAAACTTGTTATGACACCATGATAATGTAGCGATTACCTCATTAATTAAAGATTTAAATAAAATGAAAATATAATGTAAAATATAAGACTTACACAAGTCAAAAACCAATTTTATAGGTATATTTGTAACCCTTATCACCTTAGCCTCGAAATATATCATTTTGGGACCTTTAGAATCCAAAAAGCATTTCATAATAATGTAACATTTCAATCTGTCCAAGAGTTCCCCTCCTCTCCTCTTATAAAAGGCCCCCACCACTACCACCTTATTCACACATTCCAGCCATTTTTATGGGCCAACCTCTACCCAAATACTCTCCCAACTTCCCTATATTACTCCTAGAAGCCTCACTTTAGGCAGAAGTCATCCCAAGGAAGCCTTTGGCTCAAATCAAAAATAGTTACCCGTTTTAGAGGTAGTGTTTTCTCTTGTTTTCTTATGTTTTATTTTGCTTCTCCAACCCCATAAACTCTTATTATTCATTTTTTCTGTAACAACACCAGTATCCTCAATATACTACGATATTTTTATAAGAAATATTCGAGCTACACTTACACACACCTACATCTAATGGTTAAATAACATACTGTTTCTATGGATGGAGAATTTCTGCCTCACAAAATGATGATTGTTCAACACTCATATAACACCTTAAAAGGTGGCCATTAAAATTTCACTATATTTATATATGATATATAATATGTTTATGTTTTACTTAAGCTTCTGTATTTTTCATTTATGGCATACCTTTATGGTTTCCCTTATGGGTAAATGTGATATTTTCATTTTAGGAAGTGCGGACTACCACCCCCTCAAAGTGATTTGAATCGTTAATGCCATATGTGGGATGTATAATGGATGGAGTAAATGGTATTATACATTATATTATACTAGAATTATAGTATACCTTTTTATAATTATAATTTCATTCCGTGAAAATATGAAATAGAAATGAAAGTAGCCTTCATGCGTACGTACGGCTTACCGTCTCCATGAACAGTGCCTTTCATTTTTTACCTCTAAATGATATGTAATATTATAAATGCATGTATATACTAGATATATATGATATATATGATATCTAAATCATGAATATAATTTTGTATATAATGTATTTTTCACCACATGAACAACTTGTAATTATAAGAAGTTTATTTTTTACTCAAGTACCAAAGATAGACAAAACGACCGTTATTAACTTAAATAATTAAATAATGTTAATAACATGGTAATAAGTGATATAAAAGGAATAATGAACATTAAAAAGTTTCTTAACCAGGCAGAAATTAACTCTAGTTTATTATTCAGAAGTTTAAAGAGAGGTCGAGTCAAGTCGGACATGAGGTAAGGGAACTTCTTAACCCAATTTCTACTCTTTGGGTTAATATCCTACTTTCAAATTATGTCATGATATTATTATGTCATTTTGTGTATTTGTACTTTCATTATGTGTACTTATAGTAAATACACATAATAGATCTATTTTATTTTAAAAATGATCTTTGTATGGACTTCGTCTCAATCTCCTTTCATTGAGGCATATTTTGTTTTATACAGAACTTTCATTTATATGGTGTATAAACCCCTTTGACATTTTTATTTATTAAAAAGGAATATTTTTTATACGAATCATTTTACTAAACGAAAAAGGGAATGTTTTTTTATCGTACATATGCGGTGACAACGACTTCTCTACCTTTGTGACCATTATTTGAGTTTCGGCTTCCTCTACAAGCCATAACTTTTTTTAAAAGAAAAATAAATACCATGTTTTACTTTTCTTTTATTTTGGTATTGAAAATGGTTTTGATAAAGTTTTTATTATATCAATGTGTTGTATTGATATATTGTGATTGATGTGTGGAAATCTTATTTTTTTCATTATTCATGTTTTATGTGATACAATTATGTTATGATTTATGATATGTTTAAACCTGTTCATATGAGGAATGCATTGGACTTAATAAGTGACGGGTGGAGCCCGCTACAGCTCCTCGATGCATCGGTTGGTCTCATGAGACAAACTAGTGTCTTGGAACGAGGCCTTGACAAAATCCTATTTGTAGTCTTGGCACGAGGCCTTGGCTACGTGGTTATGATAGTCTGGCATTATTCATTCCATCGTTATGAAAGTAGTTATTGATATTGCCTGTGATTATTCGACTAGTAAAATATCTATGTGAGTAAGTAAATGGAATTATTTAATTTTATTTTTTCCTTATTATGAAGAAGTTCATGTTAAAAAAGGATTTTGTTTTAGTTATACATTGCCTTAAATGTTAATGTTTATTTATGAAAGCTTCTGCAATATTGTTATCCTTACTGAGCATCTGAGCTCACCCCTTTCAATGTTTTAATATTTTCCAGGATGTGGAGAAGTATTTTATGAATGACCTGCAGGGATAGTCAGAAAAGGATATGAGTGTAGAAAATGGAGACTATGTTATTTTAGTTTTTCACTTTATTATGAAATGTAACATTTATGAATGTATCTAGTGTTTCTAAGGAACTAAACTAATCAGTCTTTTGAGACTTGATCTTTTGTGATCATTCCAATGTTACGCAATAATGCACTGACTCTGGGAAATAGGGGTCAGGGTGTTACAGTTGGTATCAGAGGCAGTTTAGTACTAACCTTGGAAGCTAGATTTAGATAAACTCTGATTAGAGCACATAGCCCTATGATAGACATTGAGGATTAGTATATAAGAACATCCTATAATTTTGGTATTATAGAGATTTTGTGAGTTTTCCGAGCAACACATCCCTGTCTAGATACAAGCAGATAGAGAAGGCTCTGGCACAAATGTACCTAGGGGTAAACCCCGAAAACATCGCTTTGAGCTAGACTCGAACGAGAACTGGTGCACAACAAGGGCCTTGCTGCACTCTTGTTTACGACACTCCCGAGGGATATGATTAGGATAATTCTCATTTTTTTACAAACCATTATGAAGGGTTTATGAGTATACACTTTCTCAAAAAAAACATTTTTATGATTGTGGATTATATCCATAAACCATTCAATTTACATTAAGTATTTTACATGTTTGGAATTATTCATTGCAATTCATAAACTAACCTAGTTTATGCCACTGTATAGAAATGGCGCCCAGTAGAAGGTGTGTGAACTCCATCAATACGTATGATCCAAAGAGTAAGAAGGGCCATATCATTTATAGTATTAAGCCAAAATTTAGAGGGGAAATAGTCTCCCATGTGTTCTCAACATATGAATAAATTGTATCATTTGTTATTAAGATAAGTAAATAATTCTGTGAGTCTTATGTATTTTAAGGGATGAAAGTGAAGAAAAGGATGGAAGAGAGAATGAAGGATAAAGGGATGAGGGAAAAGAAGAATTTTTAAATATGTGATAACTGTGGAATGAAACACCTTGGAACTTGCCTGAAGGGAATGAGAGTTTGTTATAAGTGTAGAGAAAAAGGACACCAAGTGCGTGACTGCAAGGGTAAGAAAAAGGTTTCAAATGTACAATGCTTCCTCAGCAAGGAGTGGGGACACTACGCAAACCATTTTCTAAATCATCAGAGTATGCCACAAATGATGTTATTGGATAATAATAAAGTTATGATACGACCACATATGAGGAGGAATGATTAGAGTTCTTATGTTTTCAATAAATAATTTTTTCATTTGAGTGTTGTATCAATGATGTACTAGTTATAATAATTATAGAGTATATAAGGATTGTACTAAAGTACTATTTTATCATGGACCTGAGATTGTGTGGAACCAAGAAAAGTGACTCTATAGTAGGTTAAATATTTGGAAAATATATGGTTGAGATAAAGATAAACCATAATACGGTTCTCATACTGATATATTATTTTTGGATTAATACATGATTGATTTGGATAAATTATATTGGATATTCTTAAAACAGATTACTGATTTGTATACATTTTTAGATAGAAGAAGTATATTTTGTATTCTATAAGGAATAAGGGATCATGAATGTAATCAATAAGGATTTATGGTAATTTCGTATTTTGAAGTGTTTTAAAAGAATACATGATGAAGGTGTTCACATGTTGTTTCGCGGAAAAAGGATCTTTATTATGTTTACCTTCCTTATAAAATTTGGACTGTGAGTTGGACAAAAGTATTTTGGATACCAATAAAGGTTGGAATGGATTAAGTTGAACCTTGGATATTATTGTTTAAGATTAAAACATTTCTGAATATGTTTTTTGGAATATTATAACACTATAGTTTTAATAAAAGGACAACCTGTAGGTCGGGGGATAACCCATTGCGTTAGACAAAGCTATAGGAATCAAACCCACAACCATAGTGCGACAGGCCTTTATTACCTACCACTAGCCTACAGGAAGTCCCTGGTTATTACAAAATAGTTTTCCTAATCTAAATTGTATGTGTTAATATTTTGAACCTTGTACAATTAGGATAAATACAACATTTTTCTGTACTATTATCTTTTTGAGTGAAAGATGAGTTTGTGGTAGAAATTAGTTAAAGGTTGAATCTCTACATGTCAAGAATAAATATATATATACCTATCTCTTATTCTATGAATAAATTAATTCATAAACATTAGTAAAGGGATATTATGACAAAAATGTTTTTATCCTAATACCTTATGTCTTAGTGAACTGATAATATTTCAAATCAACATAGATTGATGGCTTTGAGGGCCTCAATTTTACACTTGTTTGTGATTGATGACCCCAATCACTCCCTACAAATATTTATGTTTTTCCTCCAATTATATGTCTCTAATTGCCACCAATGTTCTCTTTATCGAGATCCTAATTTGGTGGTGACTTTTTCAGTTCCCTTTCCCTCTTATTAAGGATAAATTTTATTAACCTTATTTCCGATGTGGGGTTTCCACAAAGGTATTTTCAATTTTCAACCTTTTATTTTCAAACAAAAAATTTAAATTGAGAGGATGAAATTTATTTAAGGAGGGGAGAATGTAACCCCCTGATATTCCACGATACGCTTCTCTTTCAATAAAGCAATAACTTGCACTGTACGCAAGTTTGAGTTCTAACACACCGCGACTAATCAAAGTAGCAGTTATGAATAATAATACCCACTTTTTAAAATTATAGAAATTTTATATTTCAAAATGGACTTCATTTTTGTATTCGTAATATCGAAATTATCCTAATTTGAATTTTTTGTCATTTTCTGAGAGCTTCCAATTTTTTATGAATTGAGAAAAATACTTAAAACAACTTATTTAATAAAAATAATTTATAGTAATAAATTATACTATTTAGTGGTTTTAAAGTATAATTTGATTATATTTTTACCATTTTATCCAATGGTGGTCATTAGAATTAATTTCACTATGAAATTGGACGTAAACAATTGTCAATCTTTTGATATATATTGTTTCTTAAAAACACGCTATTTGTTTTGACAGCAGGAATTAATTATAAAATTAATTAACGCAAATTATATGTTTGGAATTTTGTAAAAAAGACATCATTTTTGAATTCGGAATATCAATTTTAGCTTAGGGTGAAATTTAGACATTGTTATGAAAAACATCAATTTTTGATGAATAGTGAAACCACTAAGTGGTAGTTAAAAAACTGATTTTTCGTTTAAATGAAACATTACCACTTCTGTGATTTGATTTTCATAAATCCGACATACATGGTTTTCATTAGAAAGTAAAATTTGGTTCAATGGGATTAAAATAATTTTTTGGTGAATAGTAACTTTTATGTTTAATTAATCGCGATTAAAGGTAATTAGTAAAATTTAATGAAAAATTGATATTAAAAAAATATGAAAATACCTTTACATTTGTCCTACCCCTATTGTATGAGTAATGGAAGACCAATAAAATCCATGGGTCAACTTGGGGACCCCATGGAGCCACTTTGGTAGGAAAATGACATTAAAAACGTCTTATTTAATGTTAAAATAAAAATGTAACAAACATGAGTTGTTTTACTAAAACAATTTTTAAATGGGGTTATAGAAGTTATATTTTTGACTATAAATATTCATTAGAAATCTAAAACGATTTCCTACATCATGATATTATTTTTATAATTTTTAGAAATTAAATAAATTAAACTTGTTTTGACACCATGATGATGCAGCGATTACCTCATTAATTAACGATTTAAATAAAATGAAAAGATAATGTAAAATCTAAGACATAAAAATGTAGAAAACCTATTGGATGAGTATATTTCGAACCCTTATCACCTTATCCTCGAAATATATCATTGTCGGACCTTTATAATACGAAAAGCATTTCATAATAATGTAACATTTCAATCGTTCCAAGAGTGCCCCTCCTCTCCTCTTATAAAAGGCCCCCACGACTACCACTTTATTCACACATTCAAGCCATTTGGCTTGCCCAACCTCTACCCAAATACTCTCCCAACTTTCCTATATTACTCCTAGAAGCCTCACATTGGGCAGAAGTCTTTCCAAGGAAGCCTTTAGCTCAAATCAAAAAGAGTTACCCGTTTTAATGGTAGTGTTTTCTCTTGTGTTCTTATGTTTAATTTTGCTTATCCAACCCCATAAACTATTTTTATTCATTTATTTTGTAAAAACACCAGTATCCTCAATATACTAGGATGTTTTTATAATATTTATTCTAGCTACACTTACACACACCTACATCTAATGGTAAAAGAACATACTGTTTCTGTGGATGGCGAATTTCTGCCTCACAAAACGATGATTGTTCGACACTCCTATAACACCTTCAATGGTGGCCATTAAGATGTCACTATATTTATATGTGATATATTATATGTTTATGTTTTACTTAATCTTCTGTATTTTTCATTTATGGCATACGTTTACGGTTTCCATTATGGGTAAATGCGATATTTTCATTTTAGGAAGTGCGGACTACCACCCCCTCAAAGTGATTTGAATCGTTAATGACATATGTGGGATGTATAAAGGATGGAGAAAATGGTATTACACATTATATTATACAATAATTATAGTATACCTTTATATAATAATAATTTCATTCCGTTCAAATATGAAATAGAAATGAAAGTAGCGTTCATGCGTACGTACGTCTTACCGTCTCCATGAACGGTGCCTTTCATTTCTTACCTTTAAATGTTATGTAATATTATAAATGCATGTATATACTGGATATATATGATATATATTATATCTACATCATGAATATAATTCTGGATATAATGTATATTTCACCACATGAACAACTTGTAATTATAAGAAGTTTATTTTTGACTCAAGTACCAAAGATCGACAAAACGACCATTATTAACTTAAATAATTACATAATGGTCAAAACATGGTAATAAGTGATATAAAATGAATAATGAACTTGAAAAAGGTTCCTAAGCAGGTAGATAATAACTCTAGTTTATTATTCAGGAGGTTAAAGAGCGGTCGCGTCAAGTCGGACACGAGGTAAGGGAACTTCTTAACCCAATTTATATTCTTTTGGTTAATCTACTACTTTCAAATTATGTAATGATATTATTATGTACTATCATGTATTTGTACTTTATTTATGTGTACTTATAGTAAATACACATAATAGATATATTTTATTTTAAAAACGATATTTGTAAGGACTTCTTCTCAATCTCCTTTCATTGAGGCATATTCTGTTTTATACACAACTTTCATTTATATGGTTTAATAACCCCCTTTGACATTTATGTTTATTCAAAAGGAATATTTTTTATACGAATCGTTCTACTAAACAACAAAAGGGAATGTTTTTTTATCATACGTATGCTGTGACAATGAATTATCCGCCTCCGTGACCATCATTTGAAATTCAGTTTCCTCTACAAGCAATAACTTTTTTTTAAAGAAAAATAAATACAATGTTTTACTTTTCTTTTATTTTGGTATTGAAAATGGGTTTGATAATGTTTTTATTATATCAATGTGTTGTATTGATATCTTGTGATTGAAGTGTGGAAATATTATGTTTTATTTATTCATGTTTTATGTGATACAATTATGTTATGGTTTATGGTATGTTTAAACCTGTTCATATGAGGAATGCATTAGACTTAATAAGTGACAGGTGGAGCCCGCTACAACTCTTTGATGCATCGGTAGGTCTCATTAGACAAACTAGTGTCTTGGCACAAGGCCTTGACAAAATATTATTTGTAGTCTTGGCACAAAGCCTTGGCTACGTGGTTATGATAGTCTAGAATTATGCATTCCGTCATTATGAAAGTGGTTATTGATAATGCATGTGATTATTCGACTAGTAGAATATCCATGTGAGTAAGTAAATTGCATTATTTAATTTTATTTTTTCCATATTATGCTGAATTTCAAGTTTAAAAAGGCTTTTGTTTTAGTTATGAATTTCATTAAATGTTATTGTTTATTTATGAAAGCTTCCGCAATTTTGTTATCCTTACTGAGCATTTGAGCTCACCCCTTTCAAGGTTTTAATATTTTCCAGGATGTGAAGAAGTATTTTATGAATGACCTGCAGGGATAGTCAGTAGAGGATATGAGTGTGGAAAATGGAGACTATCTTATTGTAGTTTTTCACTTTATGATGTAATGTAACATTTATGAATGTATCTAGTGTTTCTAAGGCTACTAAACTAATCAGTCTTTCGAGACATTATAATTTGTGATCATGACAATGTTATCCAATAGTGCACCGACTCTGGGCAACAGGGGTCAGGGCGTTACAATTAAAAGATTATTTTTATTTCTTTAGGTATGAAAAATAAATTTTTAATACTAATCAATTGTTGATAAAATGAGAATATATTGGATGTCTGATTTAAAATGTAATTAATCTTTCCATGTAAGTATATTTCACTATGTTATATCCTAGATGGTAATATAATTCCTCAAATTTAAAAAAATGATCTTGAAATATTTTTATAAAATTGAACTCATATATGATGAATAAGGTGGTCTTTTAAATTATTACAAAATTACTGTTTTGAGACTATTAACATTCCTCTAATCATGCAACTGTTTGGGACCGATAACCTTAATAAATATTTGTAATTATTTAATCTTTTCATCCATGTCCAAATATTCATTTCCCACCAATGTTATCCTGTTTGGAAATCTAGTATGTGTTATTCCATATATCCCTTGTGTAAACCATTAACATTTATTAATAGAAATATTCAGTACTCCTTTTTATGATGTGGTTTCTCTAAAAAATTATTTTCAAATTTCCATCCTTGGATTACCGAGATAAAGATCAAATTTTGAGAATGTAATTTATTAATAGAAGAGGGGGTGGATGTAACACCTTGTGATTTTATAAGAATATTATATTATAAGATAGCCTAAAATACATAAAACACTATTCCTAGATGTAAATGTATCTATATGAGAATTTATTACATAATAATATTTAAATAAATTTAATATCATCAATAACTTCTCCTACACATAACACTGAGGATTTTATATTTGATAGTGTATTCAACTTGCAACACTACGCTTAAAGGAACCTTGATATATATAATTATTACAATAATGATATTAATTTGGTGAGGTTGAATAGTATTAAATAATTTATTAAATATATAAAAATATATAAATTCCTAACTGAATATAAACTTTTTATTTTTATATAAATTATAAATAAATGTTTAGTAATGTAATTTTATTCATCAAAAATTGAATTTCGTGAACATTGATTTTGTTTCCTATTATAAAGAAATATTAGAATTACTTTTTGGAACATCAATAAAGTTAATTTCATAAAACGAAAATAAAATCTGAGTATCAAACTTTTTTTTTGGAAAAAATGTTATTTTTATTTTTTGAAAATATTGATTTTTCAGTAAATAAGAAAAATTACAGTTTTTAAAAAAAATGTCAATTCATTTTAATAAATTTTGAAACATAAAAGTACCTTTTTTTAATATTATTTAAACAAAAAAAGTATTATTTATCTATATTTAATAAACTTAATATCTTTTTAATTAACATCATTCCATATTTTTGTATTTCGATTTTAAAACATTATGTTTTGGAAAACCATTACAATGTAAATATGTTATCTAAATGTTAATTAATTAAAATTACCCATAATTAAAAACTATTTAAATGATATTAATATATTAAATATAATTAAATATTAATTATTTTTCATAAAATAAATATTATTTTTCATTTGTTATATAAAATCATCTTTTCTGTGAAATATACACTTCTTTAATGCCTACTTTCTCATCAGATATGGATGATGAATTTTGAAATTTAAAATTTCAAATTATATGAATTGAATTTGGTAAATTTTATACCATATTTTGAGTCATCATATTTTATATTTTACTATATATTGAACTTAATTTTTGACTAAACTGATTAGTGAAAATAGAAAAAAGTAAGTACCGTGTTTAATGTAAAAAAGGATCAAACAATGGATTAATCTAAAAGACTAGGGTTACAATCAAATAATTTATTTTCAAAAATCTATTTACCATACTTATTTAGACCATATAAATTATATCCAAAAAATAATACATTATTTTTTTCCTGTGACATGAATTTTTTTTGGTGGAATTCAATAATTTCAAATATTACATTTGTTCCACTCACCTCACTTAAAAAAGGATTACCTCTCTCCTCATATCTTTACATCATAAAAACCCATTGGATCAGACAATACTAGTAAAAATAACATATATATATCACAAATCTCATTATATAATCCTTATTTTTAGTATAAAATAAATTTGGAAGTATTTTAGTGAAAAACAATGTAGGTCACGTGAAGAATATCTAACATTATTTAATGGGAAATTTTATTTTGTTTCTTCCTCTAGAGAATTAAATTAATATTAAAACATTATTATATAATAATATAACTATCTTACATATAATGATATTATTTTATGTTTTTTAGGATATCTAAAATTATCTCTACATCCATATACAATGTTAGGAAATCACTATTCACGTGTACGGTGAACTAGAGCCTCATGAAATGATGTCATTTTTTCCATTATAATCTATCACACTTGTACATTATTATAGATCTAAATTATACATATAATATTAATAAAATAAATAAACATATATAGTAATTAACCCATATATACCTTATTAATTTCAACTACATATGGGATACGATATCATTGCTCGTGCATACGGTGGAAAAAAGCATCGTGAAGTGATGCTATTTGGTTTTTTCACTAACACATTACATAGAAGGTAATAATGAAAACATTAATGAATATATGAGATATATATAAAATAATTATGATATTTATGACATATTTATCATTATTTTAATAATATATATCAATTTATATCTTACTATTTCACTCATCAAAATATGATAACGTCATTTGTGTATATGTGGACTATCACCTTAATGAAGTAGTGTGAATCTATTTTCAACAACTAACAACATGGAATATATATAAGTATACTTAATGAAATAATATGTTATATATGATATTATAACTATTCTTAAGATATAATATATTACATATATCATTTCCATTATGATCATTGAAAGAAGGAAATGTTACTCATGCGTGTGTACGACCCACCGTCTCTTTGATCGTAAGTACTTAATTTCTCATACCATATTTCATGGATGGTCTTAAAATTATAATTTATATATAAATATAATTTTTTTCATGATTATTATTATAGATATTATTGACCTGTGATAAGATTATGATGATGAAAGAGAATAAACCAAATCATATATAAAAAACAATGTTATTATTACCTGAAATGTGATTTTAACAAGGATTTGGAAATAAAAGGGAAATAAGGTGTGAAAAGTAAATAATATATTATATTATATATATTTATATGGTTATAATATATATTGATAATAAATATATATTTACTATATAAGAGGATAATTTTTTTATCGATGTTGAGACTTATGGTGAGGGATTTCTAGTCTCTCATTTATTTTCGGGAGACATATGAATATTTACAATCAATTTCTTTTGTGAGGTGTATATAAACACCATTTTACATGTAATAACATTCTTATATTTATTATACTTATATTTTAAGACACAATTAATGTTATCCTTCCACTGGACTTACAATATAGATTTACCAAATTGGAATATGGTTTTGTTATAATCACATCGTTTATTGTGATTTTTATATGATTAAGTCTCCAATTTTGAAATATTATCATCTATGTCTATTTGATTCATTTAAAATTTTATATAATTTTTAGATTAATGATATTTTTTTAATATTACCATTTCTAAACTCTTTAGTACTTTAAATAATTAATAATTTTTTTTAAAAAATATTCATTATTTCAATCCTCATTAAGAGAAAATATATTCTTCCAAAATAATATTTCTAAAAAAAATTCATAATTTTGTTTTTTCAATAATAAAATTATTTATTAAATAAAATTTTACTCATATTCTCATTTTTATGTTTTTTTAATGTAATATTTAATTCATTTTCCAATCATGTTTCATTTGGATTTTACTAAAAATGTGAATGAAATCTATGATTTAACATGTATAATATGAACATAGTTTTTCTCCATCATTGAAATTATTTAACTTGATGATTAATTTATAAAATTTATAGTTAATTTTAGATTAAAAGGATTTTAATATATTTTCCTCAAAAAATGCCTTAAACTATTTTTAAAATTTACTTCATATTTTTTAAAGAGATTTTTTATGAAAAAAGATATTTGAATTGCATTAAATTGTATTTTCAATGAAAATTTATTTTCGTTAAGAATTTACCAAAGATATATTTTAGAATAACTTTCCGTATATGGTGAAATCCTTTGATCTTAATTATTCGATAATGGTAATATTTTTTAATTATACCATCCTTATTAATTTTTTGGATGGATTAATATTGTTATAAAAATATTTTTATGGAACCTATTTCTTTTTGGATGGTTATTCATTTTTAATGATATTTCATAGATCTCATTTACTTTATAAGGGTTAATCATGTTTTAATGAAATTTTGTTTGAAACCATTTCCATTCCATGGATTATCCTTGTTATAAAAGGAATATTTTTTTATGATAAAATTTAATTTGATGTACATTATTAATGTTGTGGTTCATGTAAATTATTTACACAGTGGGTGCACCTAGATATCTTTAGGTGAGAAAATTGAATATTATATTATGGATCATCCCAGGTATCTTGGACTATATTATTTATAGCTATTATAATTCGTGTTCAAGATAATGGAAGGTGGTCGCATTATAGCTTCTATGATGGGGGAGCCTAGGTAGCGTTTGAATAACATGTTATAGATTAAACAATATGTATGGCTAGATATAAATGTGTGAGACCATTATAGCTTATATAATAGTTATTCTTAGATATCTCTATGATGTATTGTGAAATGATTATGTCGTGCAAAGAAATATAATAGAATCTGGATATACGGTTCTTCCAATTGTAAGGGTTCTATGATGTTGATGTTGTAGGATACTGACATGTTTTATATATGCTCTCCATGGGTTTATAATGTTTCTTCTTATCAATATCGACATTACATGGATCATGAATATTGATTTTTATGAATATTTGGTTTGTTAAGGTATTTATCCATGTATCATTAAGATATTTATGGGTAGTAGTAATTTAATGATTCTCTCATGCACGATGATTATGACATCATACCCTTATGCACTTTTTATGATAATTGAAGACATTCAATTTTTAATGATTATGTTAATCCGTAATGATAATTTTAGGTCAAAATTCTTAGACATAAGTTTTCCTAGGTTACCAAGTAATTATATTGACTAAATAATGTGTATAAGGGTTTTATAGGGATGATGATGAAGAATTAATGTGAAGAAATGAAATCTTGATTAATTTGGAGAAATACTCATATAATGACATGGGCATTATTTATGTTAGATTTTTTCCTAATAATCTATAACTATATACCTATAATTTCCATATAAATTTATGTGTAATAATATTTCCTTTATATATTATAGGTATATGATGAGTAAAATTGGGTCACCTTCATTGGTATCAAAGTAGGAAATATAACATTTATAATTTCAAAAAATTATCCACGAGTGTAGGTTCTTAGATATTATAGTTAGTTTTAGATGTCTGTATAGTAAACATTTTAGTCTTTGTTGTTTTCATGTAAGGGTATATGTACAATTGTTTAAACCATCGTTGGTATATAAGATTAAGGATGATCATATGTTCAATGTAATAGACATCCCTTTGATGTTTTAAGATATGAAATCATATAGTGATTATGTAATTTTAGGATACATTTTATTAAGTTTATGTGTATACAATACCTTTTTTAGATGCTGATTATGCATTTATATTTTGTGGGAATAAGTTTTATGATACAGATAAAATATACGGATTATATTATCTTTGAGACTATGGTAATTATGTGAAAAAAATTATCATATATATAACTATGATATTGATAATTTATTTTTGGTAACTATGTGATTAATGTTATTTCATGAAATGTATATCACCACAATTTTGGTCTTGAAAGATTAAAGGTATTAGAAAATTATTCAGGTTAAAAACAGATTGATTTTAATATTGTTTAAGATTTATTTAATTTTAGCTTTAAGTATTATTTTTTTCATAATAATGGTTCAGCTGAACTTTTAATTATTTTTGGATCTATTTTACCATGTGACAAAAAAATTTAATAAATAAAAAATAAGAATAAATTTTTATCCATTTTTTGTAATATGATACATTAAATTCAGACTTTTTGTGGGTTTTCCAAGAAAAACATCTTCTTGAATACTCATCATTTCGAGAAAAATATGAGATTCTTGTTGAAGTTGAAAAAATGAAAAAATTATACCTAAAATATAAATATATTTCACCATATTTAATTTTTCTATTGACAAATAAATTCTTAGAATCATGATATGGATTTTGAAATAATAATTTTATCATTTTAAAATCATGTGTGACAAATTAGGAGTTCATTTTAATCATCCTTAATTTTTGGTTTTGCATCTATTAAAATTCCATTAAAAATTCATTTGTTTTTTATAATTGAACTCAACTACTCCATATTGTTATTTATGGTATTATTAAATGAAAAAATATTCACTTCCCTCATATGTTCTCTTATTTGTACACATAATGTTTTTAATTAGAGATGACCCATGTAATTCCTTTCAACTTATATTAATAGGATATTTCTATAAACATTTTTCAGTATAGTTTTACAAAAAATGTATTTTCAAATTTTCATTCATTGATTTACAAGATAAGGTTAAAATTAATATGGATTTAATTTATTAAAGGGGGAGTATGTAACACCCAATAAATTTAAAATAATAAAAACAAGTTTGATTAACAAAAATTTCAAAAAACAGAGCATAGTTAATAAAATAAATCTCCATAAAACTAAGTTATATTTATTTTAAAATAAATTTAATATCTTATATATCTTGTGGTATATGTAACCTAGATATTTTTATATTCAATAGTGTACTCAACACACAACACTGAGCTTAAACAACCAACAACATATATAATCACTAAAACATATAATTTGAATTGAAGTTTAAGAGTAGTTTTAACTACATTATGAAATTTAAATATAAATATACAAGTCCTACTCAATATATGATACTCATTAGTAGTTATTAAAAAAATAATTTTTTTAGAAAAGTAATTTTATTTTTCAAAAATAGGCTTTCATAAAAAAGACATAATTACTTCTTCTCATGAAATATTTTGAGGAATATTTTTATATTTTAGTAACTTTATTTGATAAAGTATGATTAATTATTTATATTTTAATATCAATATTTAATATGTGTGTAATTTGTATATTTTTTGTAAAATATATATTTCTACATGAATAGTTAGAATACATATTTTTGTAAAATTGTTACTTCCTTACAATAAATCAACAAATTTGGAAGAATCATTATGAATTTCGATAAATATGAAGAAACAGAAGTATTTTTAGGTATAAATTATCCAATAAATTTATTTCAAATCACCATCATTTATGATTTTATTAAAATGATGTATTTTTGTTTAAAAACCCCAATTTTTCTAAAAACTATTTTAATGTACATTATATTTCTCAATTTTAATTGACTAAAATTAACCCTAATGATGAATTATTTAAATTAAATGAATATATTATATTTAATTAAATATTTATTTCATTCAATAATAATAATTATTCTTATATTTTAAATAAAAATATCTTTATCTTGAAAATTACAATTCTTTAAAACACGATTTCTTGTCACGTCCACAGGATTAATTTTTTATTTAATTTGTAAACTTATATGAATGGAATTTCTTAAAATCCATTCCATATTTTTAATAATTATTATTTATATTTTATAATAACTTAATAATAATCTTTTAAAAAATGAATTGGAAAAATAGTAAAAATTAATTTCTCTGGTTAAGGTAAAATGAATAAACTGAGGGTTAAACTAAAAAGATAAGGTTTAAATGAATAAAAATATAGTATATAATATATTGGTGGGAAATATTTAAATCTTATAAATTATATTATATTAAATTTTCCTTTATTGGATCTTTCTTAAATGAAAAACCATGGTTTTTATTCATTATTTTTAATAATTACAAGGGTCCCACTCACCTCAATTACAAAAGTTCACCCCCTCTCCTCCCCTATTCACAACATCAAAACCAATTTTATTAGAAAAATACATCCCAAATAACCTCTTTAAATCCTTTATTCAAACTAGAAGCCTAAGTATTTATGAAATAAATCCTTGTATTAACTATTTTGAAAAGATAAGGATACTACCTGGGGAAGTGGTAGCATTCTTCAACGAGCATTTTTATTTTGTTTCGTCCAACACCACCTTCGATTACATTTAAAACACACTGATATAATATTTTTTTTTATATTTCCTATAATGATAATTTTTAGGTTAATATCATTACCAAGAACCGTCTCCACTTCCATAAAATGTTTTACTAAATAGGCATTCGTCTTTATAGCAAACTACCCCCTTCTGAATCGATCTCACTTGAAATTTTCCTTACAACCTATCACTGTTGGGTATGATTTTGGATAACATATATTTAAATATGATACTTATAGAATGATTATAATTATTTATTCATTAAATAATACAAACTTTATGACATTACACTCCTTATGGGATATGATATAATCACTCATTTTTACCGCAGAATACTAGATTGCATAGCGATGTGATTCGTTAGTTTCACTAATGATTTTATGGAATTTAATAAAGATAATGATTATTATTATATGTGATATAAATGAAATAAATATGATATTAATAACACATTTATCCTTCTTAAATGAGTATATATCAATTTATTTCTTACTATTTTACACACTAAAAGATGAAAACGTCCTTCATGTACTTTTGGACTACGACTTTCACGAAAAGATTTGACTGTCATTTCATCACCCCAAAAGATGGATTGTATATATAATTATATATATTAAGAAAAAATATTGTATATATGAAATAATTATGATTGTATAATTATAATATTTTACTTACCTCATTTTCATAATGATAGTTTAAAAATGGAAAAGATACTCATTTTTATGTATGAACTACCATCTTCATGATCATAATATACGTTATTTTTTAAAAAATATATATCATGATTTTTTAAAGTAAAATTGATGTATAAATTTTATAATTTTTTTTGGATTATTCTTCTGGATAATATTGTACCATGATAAATTTCTGAGGGCCAAAAATAAAAAATTGAAAAATATAAAAAAAACATAGTATTTATTGCTTGAAACATGATTTTAACAAGTAATTAGTAATAAAAGGTTAATTAATGGTCATATGTAGATAATTTATGATATAATATATATATATATATATTATTAAATATAAAATTATTATATATGATAATTTAACTTGTACGATGGAAGTCAATACTTTAGGTAAGGGATTTCTAGTCTCTTTTTTTGGAGACATGAATATTCACCCCTTGTTTCCTTTTTTAGTTTTATATACATACCATTTTAAATTTAATATTATGAATTAATTTATTCTCGTGATATTTAATATACAATTTTATTTTATTCTTTTAGAGGGATCATTGTTCAATGTTACCATAGTTGTAATACTTTTATGATTCAATCAAATCGTTTTTCAAAATTATTTATGATTAAGCCTCCAATGTTGGAATATTATGATTTGATACTAAACAATTCTTATGGGATTTTCTATAAAATTGTAAATCATGATATTTTAATGTAATATTACCATTTTTACAAACATTGTTTCTTAAAATAATTTATAAAATGATTCAAATAAAAGTCTTATTTATTTCCCCCTTCTGTCGAAAACAATTTTTTATACCTACCTCGTATTTTATGAAAAAATTAATTTTTTTTATAATTATTCAAATGATATATTAATTATATATCTTCCTCCTCTTACATTTTTTTGAATTAAATATTAATGTCATTTCCCAAACAATTCACATTTTTCTTTTAATGAAAATGATAAATGAATTTTTTAAGTGTATGACCTAAAAAAAATATTCTTCTATTGCAAATAATATATTAATTAATGATTTAGTTACAATATTTCATGTTTTGTTTTAAAATAAAAATTATTTATAAAATTTTTTAAAAAGTAAGTTTTAATTTGTAAAGGATATTTTCCACAGGAATTGTTTTAAATTATTTTAAAAACAAACCTGATATGTTATCATATTTATTTTCAAAGAAAATTATTTTTAAAATGGATTTAATAGTGTATCTAAATGTAAATATAGTTACCTTAATAAATGTCCCATGTAGATTCTAAAAATAATTTTTCATTCATGATGTCATCCATTGTTCATAATTATGCTTCATTGGGGGCATTTTTTATGATACCAACATAAATCATTCTATTGATGAATTATTATTGATTCAAAGAGATTATCATGGATTCCATTTCATTTTCATGGGTTAATAATGATTCCAAGAGGTCATCATATAACCCATTTATTTTCTATTAGTTAATCTTGTTTCCAAAAAAAATTCATATAACCCATTTCTTTTCCATAGTTTAATAGAGTTAGGAAAGGAATAATGATTGATTTTATGAGATTTATGATGAAATGTATTATCATTATAATTTACTCATGTTTTGATTCATGGACATTAAATATAAGAAGTGTGTGCCAAGATATTACCAGGTGGTACTACAATAGAAAATATTATAGGTGGGAGTAGAGAGCATTAGTTTCGTCTATTTAACATATTAAGACGAGTATGACCAGATAGCGATGGGTGGGCCCATTATAGCTTATACGATGGATGCACCCATATAGCACAAGGTTATCCTCTCATAGGTTATATAATGGGTGCTCTTAGATAGTGATCCAATACGTTGGGTAATGATTAATCTCAATGAAGAAATATATTAAAAGTAGACTATATGGTTACTAAAATTTTAATGGTTATGTATGTGTTCTATGATAATGATGTCCCAAGATACCAAAATGTTTTATCTTGGATTTACAAGGTTTTATATTGTTTCGTTTAATAAAAATTGATATCAAATTGCTCTGGATTATTGATTTTAATTAATATTTACTTTCTTAAATTCTTTTCCCATTATTCATTATTGATTATTTGGGTATTTATGGTTATGAGTTCTTTTATGAATCAGTCATCAACTCTGATTCAGTTGTCATAACCTTCTAAACTTCATATGATCATTTTTTACATTTAGTTTATAATTATCATGTTTTCATTTATTGAGATTTTTAGCTCTCGCTTCTTCTCATTCATTCTCCCAAAGTCATCCACAGATGATTGTGAATAAATTATGTCTATAAGGGATTCATATGTATAGTGATTGTGAATTAATATGAAAGAATAAATTGTTCGTTATTTGGGATAAATGATGATTTAAATTTATGGGTAATATATATATAATATTTGATCCTTTTCTTATAATTCTCTAAACATAAATGGATTATGAGAATATATGATATCCAATATTTCATTTTGATATTGTATATTTTTTATGGTGTAAATTGTTCCACCTTCATTGACATAAAAGTGATAAATTTTATGTTTATGATTTCTTAAAAGGAATCAGGTAGTGCGAGTTCTAAGATTTTATAATTATAGGTGGCTAGAACTGTCGTACATTGATGAAAATATTTGTTGGGATAGTCTAGGACTCTGTGAAAACATTATTATAGAACGTAATATATTTCATACATCAAGTCTAAACCTTGTAAAAACTCATGTGAAACAATTTTAGGGATTATTTACATTATATGTGGGGTATGTTATTAGTGAATGAAAAGAGTTTCAATAATAACCCATGTGTATAAAGTTGATATGAATAATTAATTTCTAAATTATATATGTGAAATTTTAACTTTTTAAAATAATTCAAAAACCTGATTGACCCCTGTATGGTGTTTTCAAGCATTCCTAGGGTTCCAATAATAATGGTTACATCAAAGGTTCCCTAAAATTAGATCTAATATTTTCAAACGTTATTTATTAAAATAAAATATATGATGTAAATTTTTTATTTAATTTCAAAATAAAAGTACATGGAATGAGAAAATGTTCATATTAATATCTAAATAGATTTAGAGGTTATGGATAAAAATTTTAGCAAAAAATGAAAAAAGAATCCAATAAATCACTCTATGGTGAAAATTGATTTTATGGGGATCAATATAATTTGTTTTAAGGTCCATTTGAAACTTTAAATATATATATTTTCACATATTAATTGACTTAATGATGAAATGTCTAAGATAGAAAGATATTCAATTGAAATGTAAGTTTTGTAAGATAAAAAGATAAGCAGTTTTAACTCCCTCACAAGATATTTTATGATGAATGAATAAAATATCAAACATTTTAGTAACCATGTGTCTATAATATATGATGAATTTTGAAGAGTTATTTGTGAGAATTTTATTTTATTTTTTTTGCAGAGGTAATCCATGAATTCCAGAATCTTCACAATGTTGCAATAGGGTTCAAAACTAATTTAATAGAAAAGATGACAAATATGGAGAATGATTTAGAAAACAAAATTCAAGAGTAAAATTTAATAAATTAGGATAAATATAATAAGATAAACAAATAATGGAAAAATATTTAACATAGTGAATGTAGAGAAGAACATGATACGCTAAATGTTCCATGTGTTGGAAGTAAATCTAAAAAAACTATTAGAGGAAAAAACTAAAAAATCCAAGCAAGTAGACAATATAAATGATATTAGGGAATATTGAAAAATGTTAATTAATTTTATGAAGAATCCTATTTAAATATGACATTAGAATAATTTTATGATCGACCCTCAACCAAATCATATAAAAAAGTAATTTATTAACTAGATGAATCTATTTCTATATAATCTTTTATTACTAAGTATATATTTTCCAAAAAATATATATATAAATATAAAAGAGATAAATATAATACATTAAGAAAATCAAAAATATATAATTTAGGAACATCCATTGTGACAATCCTCCCAAATAAAGTCCTAGATAAAGTGGTTTCTCTATAAAAATCCCAAGGATAATCGATAAGAAAAATATCATCTAGAAAAGGATTGGTATTTTTTGGAAATTTTTTGTGAAATCAATTTTTCCTATATATATGTAAATTTTTTAATTCCAAAAAATATCAGTAAATGGATGTCAAATATGTGATAAAGTCAGTAAAAAATGATAAAAAATTGGATAAATCTATAATATCAATATAGAATTTATAGAATAAGATCAATCAATATATGAAAATGGTTTTCAGTACTTTTGTAATTTCTATGATTATTAAAACATTATTTGTTTCTATTAGAAATAATTTTTTCATAATACATACTAGTGTATCTATAATTCTAATTTTATTAATGATAAAAATTGAAATTAAATCAGGTGATGTAAAGTGTGAATTTAATCTTAGGAAGTAAATATGTGAAAAATCGTTATAAAAAAATAAGACTCTAGGGTATTCTAATATATAGAATTAAAATATGATGGATGAAAAACCATTTTTTAGAATATTATTTTATAATGGTAATTATTAGCATATCATAGATCATTTAATGATTTAATTTATCATCAATAATGAATTGATTAAGATGAAACAAAAAATTAATGTACCAAGCCAGGGAATAAATAACATGATTGATTTAATAAAAGATATTTATGTTGACAAAAATAAAATTCAAGGGAGTATTTCCATGAAAGATAACCCCAATTTTCTTAATGATGTGTGTGGAATGTGAAATCATACAATATAAATGTCTCTATGTTA
Organism: Viscum album; assembly: GCA_963277665.1. NCBI lineage: Eukaryota > Viridiplantae > Streptophyta > Magnoliopsida > Santalales > Viscaceae > Viscum > Viscum album. Next base: position 1,009,697,270 of record OY728127.1, read on the forward strand.
TGAATTTATTTTTCTGATAAAAATAAAAAGTACTGGGAATGAACTAATGATTTTTCTTGAAACTATTGTTATGAGTATACAGGAACCCACAAAATATAAAAAAATATTGATGTTATAATTAAATGTATGTAAATATAGACCACCCATTTTAAAGGGGCTAGGAAAATTAATCATATTGAAAAATATGGATGTGCCTTGTTATGTTAAGTGAATATGTGCATTACGGCTAACAAAAAAGTTACAGTTAAATGAAAAACCTTGTTGGATAAAGAGGAAAAGACATGGAAACTTATGGTTGAAAAAATTATAAAAGATCAAATCATTTTAAAAAGTCTATGGAATAGAGTTTTCAGTTTTAGAAAAAAATCTCCTCACAATTTATCAAAATGTAGTTTTTTCAGAATTCCAATTATTACCATTAATATATTTTTTTTATTTATGGTTATTTAATTAGATAATTTTATAAGAATAATAAAATGATAAAAATAATGAATGATATGACAATCATATAACAAGATATATCAATCAAATCTAGTGGATATTTCATGTTTTATATTGGTGTCTTCTTGAAACATATTTCTCAACATGTTTCATTTGATATTATATTTTTAATGTTACTAGATATTAAATAGTATAGAATGTTATTGGGTTATATTTTTTATGAAAATAAAAATTGGTGTAATATGGAGAGAAACTCATGAGTAAGAGAATGATCATTTATAGATATTTTTTATTCTTTTATATCCATAAATATATATGGGCCCTATAATATCAGAACAATTATGTATTATTTTCATATTCAACTCACTATATTATTTCATCTTATATATGGTTATCAGGGGGTAACTATCTAATAAAAAATGTGATAAATACCATTCTCATGGACTGTTTTCATGGGATTATTCATGGTTATTATATTTTAAAGGAAAATCTTAAAATATTTTCTTCATTCCTAATTAAGTGATTGTTTTTTTAGTATCACATTTTATCTTTTTAAGGAATTTTCTTTATATTAGTTACTCATTTTTATAAACAATTTTTCCAATTTATACATCGAGAAAATTATTTCATGGATCTTTTATAAGAAAAATTGTGGTCCCACGCTTTTAAGGGGAATTGATCAATTCTATAATAATAGAGTAGTATGAAATTAATATAATGTTCTTTAATAATAAAATAGTCGTAGGGGAGAGTAATTTTCTATATATAATCATCACCCAAACTAATGGAATAAATAATGGATAGAGAAAATAGTATTTGACTTTGAATTTACAATCAAAAAGTGAGAGAGAAATGAAATTGGTCTTAGATTTGAATATGATATTGAAATAAATACAAATGATGAGATTGAAGTCCCCATTTTATTAATTTTTTTATTTGTTAATGTAGAAAATTTTTAATGGAAAGTCTATGTGTTCATGATTTGGGTGATAGATATAAAATCCCACCAAAACAAACTATATTTAAGGTAATAACCATATTTATTATGGGTAATGAGGTGTGACATCATAAATGAAAAATAATAGAGGAGCTATCATTGAAAATATAGAGGATTAAAGTATCTTATAAAAAAATTGAACCTAAATGTGTTTGAAACTAAATTATTGAACATAATATTTGATTATTGGAGTACTGATACAAATTTTAAAGGGAATTTCCTTTTTTTATTTGTAAAAATGATGCAATAGTGTTTTTAGAAACAATTAAATTTTAATATTGATGTGACTATGAGTTGTATTCAAAGATTAATGTGATTCCTAGATATACCATACTATTTTTAGCTTTTGTAAAGGATGAAAAACTAAAATACTAAATACACTATGATGTAGGTCAGATATGTTTGATTTAATGTTGAAAAAATATGTTCTGTGGCCCATTGAAATAATATAACATGGGTATTTATATATAGTGAAACACCTTTAGAGTATGATTAAAAGATTGTAACTAGTATAATAATAATATGAAATATTTTATTTAGTTTAGAGGTTATTTAAAGAGGTTATAAGAAGACTCCAGTTAAAGAAAATATATTTGATAAGTGTATTAGATGATAAAATACTTAAATTCCACACTGTTGAAAATAATTCATTGGATGAGGTCCTATAAAATTTCAATGTAACATAACATGGAAGAATCACTTCACCAAAATGTAAAAACAAAGTCCAAACTAACTCAATACTATTTACTCCAACTCACACAAATATTTCAACACATTAATAGATATAAATTAAATTAGGTAAATGGAATAATGTGTTTTTCAAGGTTCATAATTTCATCCTATGTGATAAAACAAGATCATTCATTATATATGATAAAAAAAGATGAAATCATGTGTAACTAGGAAGTCACATAGATCAATAACTTCATTGAATTCATGAAATGTTTGGAAATTGGTCCCAAAGTATAATTATAGAGGATCACACCTAGTTATATATTCATACTAACTTCTTAAACTTATGATCATCCAACCATTTAATTATTAAACCACTAGTTCCCTATAACATTAAATATAATTACCTATGAACATAGATGGAAAAAAATTACTCATATGATTTTATCTTTCCAATAAATTCCAGGTTTATATGGATTCAAAATTGGACAAATCCATCCTTCTAGTGATACCATTATCTTCCTAACATCTAGTGAGTCAGCCACCATGCTGATATCCATAAATCTTCATTGACATCTGGTGACCATATCACTATCTTCTGAATGTTGTTTCTACTTCACAAACATACAATAAGGGTCTCACTAAATATCAAATTTTTTTAAACATTATATAGTGAAATAATATTCATCACAAGACTAACAATAATTCACATGAAATATATTATAATGATTCCCCCTAAACCTCCAAAATATTGAAATACAGCACCTTTCGAACTTTCATTACATAAAATAGTTCTCTTTATCTCATCATATTCACCTATGTCTAAGTGAGGCATAATGTTGCCTCAATATTTCATAGATAATTCAAATGGTGAAATTATGGATTGATTTTTAAAGAAATAATTTAAAAAACAAACTCTAAATATTCAATAATTTTATGTATATAATGGTATTCGAGATCATGTGAAACATCCTTTCATGGATAACATGATTATTTGGAAAAAGGATTGAAATTTAACTACCACAATAATACATTACATGATCTTTTGTAATTTCAAGATCATCATCATATGTATAAAATAAAACACTTCATTTCATTATTCCATTTCTTTTACATTCTATACTTATCTAGTGTAAATTGTAATTAACAATTTCAATATGGTCATCCAACTAATCATGGATCAACAAAATGTAAAAACATATCATGCTTGTCTCTTCCATGATTATGAGATAACCATGTATTTCTTATTACCATTATAATACATTATATCATCAACTATAATGTAAATTTATGTATCATTCATTAAATTTATGTACTAGACAATCCACTTCATGGATATCTAACTATCCTATACTAGATTCTTCTTTTAATAGGTTACCACTAACACTACATGAATAATATATGGTTATGTTCACAATATGGAATAAATAAAATTTACTACTACTAATATAAATTTTTTATTGTCACTATTTTCGTTACTATTTTCATCACCAATTCTTCGTTTAGTTGTTTTTATTCCTCTAAACTTTAAATGTGTCTGGTAAGAAAAGTTGAAAAATATTTTCACATAGTTATTTTAAACCTTTAAACAATATTCCATATATATTATTTAAATGATTGAACAAAAATTTTTGTATTTATATCATGATTAATCATTATTCATAATATATTCATTTCAACACTATGATATTTCATTTCAAATATTTTAAACAAATTTTTATTTAGAGCCTGAATCCATTATTTCGAAGAACCAACTAGAAGAATATAATCCATGTATAGAAATGGAATATTGATTTCACCTTTAAAATACTCATTCCAATAGTAGAAATGATTTGAGTTGTTAATTTTGAAACCATTACCCTCTATCAATTAATCAAACCTTTTTTTCCACAACCTTAGCCCTTAAAAACCATAGAGACATATCTTCATTTTTTACACTATATCCCTATTCTAATGATCCATTAAATAAATAAGTCACTTTTAGTAGATCTCTTCTTCCAAATAACCAGGAAGAAATTATACATTCATGTTAATTTTTTCTATATTTAATCCTTTGAATGAAACAATGTAATGTACTATTTTAAAAGTATTGTGTTTTTCTACAAAAGACAATATTTATGAGAATTCAATTCTCCCATTTACTAAAAAACATTAACCACTAATGCCTTCCTAAACCTCTTACTTTAACTAGTTTATTCCCTTTCCCATTAAAGAATAATTTGTCCAACAGTTTTATTCCCAAGTTTAAAACATATCAAATTCCAAGTATTTTTCAAATGAATGTAAAACATATCATACATTAAATATAATCCTATTTACCAAAATTAGGAAAACATGCCGCTTATTTTAGTAAATCTGGTTTTACATAATCATTTAAATGTATGAATTTGAGATACATTCTATATATTTTCTCTCTCCATCTATCCTGAAATTATTTCCACAAATGAACTTGATATTCCATCATTTTTTTGTTCTAAATTTTCTTATGATATGTTTTCTAGAGAGATATATTTATCTTCCACAAATTTGTGTTCTTTTTATTGAGGCCCTAGAAGTCCATGGAAATTCATTATTGGATTCCATCTATTGATATTTTGGACTCTATATTCTACACTTTTAACATTCCTCTTGAGTTTTCATACATATAAGAGACTAATATTCATCTGAACTCTTCATGTTATTTAAACTTCTAGTTCCCCAATTAATATATTGTTTAACTATAGTTTATCATACTCCCTTAAACATATTTTTCCTTCATTTTAATTTCAATTTAATGGACACTATAACATCAAAATCATATCAATTAAGTATGATTCAGAAGTTCAAATAACCTCATGAAATCCTCCCCATATGAAAGAGGTTCCTGATTAGCTGTGTGTGTGTCTCAGTTCATCAGTGGGGAGGCTATACCAACAACATCATGTCAAAGGAGTAATAATCAATAAAAAAATGTATTATAAATATTAAATAAATTTTAAATATGTGGAATATTTCCATATTTCTGATGTTGATAAACATTATACCTCTCCATGTGTAAATAAAACAACCCATTCCAAATGGTGGTTTCATATTTATCACACCGAGCACCCTTTTGGAGATATTCAAATAATTTTTATAAATATCAAATGTGTAAAATAATCTAATAATTATTTTTATTTTTCATCCATCAACACTTTATGGGGATCATAGTGTCACACTAAATCGACACCCAATTCAAAAAATATTCTCTAGAATATTCCATGATTATATCTTGGATATTAACCTTACATAATGACTTTAAAATATTTAATATGTGATTTGTATTAAAAAAAGGAATTTTAATTTAAAAGTAATTATAAATAATAATAAAATAGAATTTATGTAATAATTAAATATTTAGGATATTATAATTCATCCCCTCTATCAGCTTCCCATTCTATTGGACTATCTCTAGTGTTCATTCTCAAAAAACAAAAAAATTTGAGCTCCATCATGAGACTCACTCTCCCATGTATCATTCATTATTCGTCCACGCTTCCACCGAATCCATAATATTGACATATTATTTCCTCACAAAACCATTACTCATAGATCTATTATCCACACAAGAAGATATTGTTAAGATGATTTGTTTAGCATATGATAATTATCATAATCAAAAACATTTGTATGTTTAGGTCTATACATCAAAATTTGTGAAACATGGAAAAAATTGTGCATAAAATTATAGTGAGAAGGGTATTACATGTATCAAATCACATACTATATCTTATCGGTGATCAATAAGTGTTTTAAAAAAAACATAGTGAATGTTTTCCCTGCATTACTATATTTATGTGCCCCAAATGATGATTCTCTCTTATGAAAACATGATCTCCCAAATTGAACACGATGGTTCTCCCCAAATGATGAAAATTGATCATTTACTTCTCTGTGTGGTGATCTATAACTTCCATATCAGTTTCAATCTCTTTATTTCCTCTTTAACCATGATGGGGACATCAAATTCTACCTCACCCACCTCATCCCAACAAAGAGGTGAGCAGAACAACCTCAAATTAAGATACATAATAGGAGACATATGAATCGAATCATGGTAACTATTACTTTATGTGAAATAAATAATTTCTTTGTGATCATACTATTCTATAATTATTTTTAGTTTAGAATCATGAATCATATCATCCAATATGTGTATAGTCCACTCAAATTGTCCACTATTCTATGGATAGTTTTACGTGATCAAAATCAGCAGAGTCCCTAGTTATATTTTCAAAACCATCGAATTGAAAATGTTAATCATGAATCTCACTCTATATTAATTCACATGGGAACTCCATGAATGTGTAAAATCTATTAAAAATAGATTTATCCAAAAACCTCCACTTATTGAGTCTCTAATTAGTACTATGTGACCATATTTCCTTAACTAGTCAAAGATCACCAAGATCGAATCATGTCTCCCCGAGTTCCTCGGTTTCCCATCATAATGTAAATCATGAAATCCTGTCACATCCACATAGGTATCAATTGTCGCTAGAACAACACATCAAGACGATGGTGCTCAACGTTTTCCCTCATAAAGGAAATGCTTTGGGATATAAAACTAGCAATATATCTTTTCATTCTTGGAAACAAGAAAAACTACTTAAATCAATGATATATATTGGTAACATGAGTACGTTCTTTCTATATATAGTAATGGTAATAAATAATAAGCTCCTATATTATGGAATCTAGGAATATAACTCACCCACATACTCTGATCACATCATTTTAACCATATTTCAATCTACGTATCTGGTCACCCCAGCCAACTACTCCCTCATAACACCACACAAATTGTCTTTTACTCCAGACCCCTATTAACCAAGTCCAAAATAGAAGACATGTTATCAAAGGGGATTGATTTCATTGATTATTGACCTTCTAAAGCATCGACCCTCCAGTCAACCAAAAATCTCATCAAGCACCAATGATCTTATAAAATCCTCTCACCAATCTCATAATCAGTGCATGTCTTGTGGCTAAGAGAATCCAAAATGGAAGTAACCTTCCTCGGTTCATACACCATATCAATGTAAAACATCTGTATATGGTAAACCAAAGGCATGTTTCACTAGTTTATTTCCCGATATGTTAAAATACAACAAATCACGTTGTTTTCCATGAAAAAAAATATCTTCGAATATTTTTTTTTGAACATTTCATTTCATGTACCACAAATTCTGAATCCAGGTAATGTGTATGTATTTTACACTCATGAGGTCATAGTTAATGATACCCATTGGCTACTACATGCTCTCTATGCATCATCAACACCCCCATACCAATGTCTAATGCATTACTGTATACTGTATAAAAAACTTAGGTTTTGGGAGTGTTGATAATAGAGTTATCATCCACCATATAATTAACTCAATGAATGGATATTCACACTTGATTATCCATAATCTCTTCACCCTATTATTGGATAATTCATTATTGGGTGCTGGTATTTTGGAGAAATCATTGACAAATAATTGGTAATATCCTCAATGACCTAAAATGCGGATAATCTCATAAGAATTATGGGAATGTTCCCAAGACATGAATGCCTCAATTTTCATTGGGTATATTAATATACTTGTCTCATACACCTCATGTCCTAAAAAATTATCCTTCTAATATAGAAGTAACACAGTGACAGCATGGTGTAAAACCCACGTGGGTAAAGCCTATTGAAGACTATATACTAGTTCCTAGCATGTGTCTCTAATTTTGGGTAGTAGATAAGTTTTTTTTCAATGAAAAATATGATAAATGAGTCCATATTTGGATGGGAGTTCTTATTAAGTAGTTAAATGAAAACTAATTGTGATTTTATCATCCCGAATGAAACCACCAAACTACTCATACAGTCCCTAGATACACTGAAACATCATCTTTCAAATGTACACCACTATCACATGAAACCGGTGTTAGCTCAATTGATAGTCAATATTGGAGATCTAACACACTTATCATAGATTATAATGATGATCATTGACAATGTGAAAAGGTTATCGGTTCAGCATCCTCACCTATTTCAGCATACTATAATAAACACATTACCAAAATATATTTTCTTCCTTCATAGAGATAAAAACAGGTGTACCCTATGGTTAAGCACTAAAACAAGTAAACCCCTTCCAATCTAAGTCATAATGTCATATCATGAGATCATTCAATTCTATTGGAGTGATATTATATGGGGGAATGAAAATGGGTTACACACATGGTGTGATATCTAAGTCAATTATAGCTCTTCTATTTGGAGGCAGGCCTATCAAGTCATCTTAAAATATGACTCTATAGGGATCCTTGACTAAGGAAAATATTAGGGGGATGTCACTGATCTTTCTAGATGATCAAATCCTTAAATATATTATATAATCATTCCAAAATAAGTCTTACATGGTCCCAATTTATATGACACTAGTTCCAACTCCACATCATGATTTTCAGTCTCTTTAGAGAGGTAGGAGATACCTCTCTAGGATAGTAACGAATGGGATCCTAGGAGCTGGTCAACTAGTCCTTTTTGAGAATCATGATGAAATTCATCTTCTCTAGAATCTTTATTTCCAATAGATTTCTATATCCAGTAATTACTAGTGGACACTCTGGGATTCGATGAAGATAGTCCACTCTTATTCCTATAGGTATAACAAGGGATGGTAACTTAGAGGAAAAAATGACTGGAAAGTCACGTCCAGATTCAACAGGGGTATATAATAATTAAAAAGAATAACTAGTAACTGTTATTGTATTAGAATAGTTGGTTTGGTTTTCAAAATCAACCCTTGAATAGTTGATTTCCATCCCCAGCATCCATTATAATCTGATCCATTGCATAATATCATTATGTGTCGACTCAGTGACCTTGTCCATATGTTACTATCATCCAAGAAGTATGAACCCTCTACTGAGGTCCCTTTCTATAAATTTCCCCTGTTAGCTTCAAAATCCCTCCTTTATATGATGATATAACAAAAAACTGATGGATGTTTCATGACCCGATGCTTCGTCGATATTGGCTCTCGGACGCTATGCACAACTGACTATAGTGTTCACAATTCTGATAGATAAATAACATTGGGGAACTTCTTTAATGGATTGAATAGACTGAACCTAACATCAATTTCTTACTAATTCTCTATTAAATTTTCCTGACATTATTCTTTCTACCAATGAAAAAGGTATTCACAATTACAGTGGGCGATCCACCTATCAGAGTAGTGAAACACCAAAAAATACCTACTACTCATCCATCCACTAGAATCCATGAAATGGTCAGGGAATCCAAAAAACCCCTAATTATAAATCTAGGTTGAAGATCAAGACCTTAATTCTAAGGTTAGTTTGAAGTCTAATTTCAAAATTCAAGGAAATATGGCCCTTATTACCAGTCTAAAGTGTTGCAAACTAGTTGATCTTGGTAAATCCTGAGGATTATATATATATATTAAAGAAACCTAAATAGATATATATACACTGTTTTTATTGATATTTATTCAAAATTTGGGGGACAAAATCTCCAAAAAAAAACTAGTCTTTACATGCCACCTTGGTGGGATCACGGTGTCCTACAACATGTCAAATAACTCACTGAAAATGTCTAGTGGGTTATTATAGATTGAATTTCAACTTCACCTTAATTTATGATAATTTATCTAAAAGTTAAAAGATTCCATTTGTGACATAAAACCAATGATTATAATAATGTTGACTATATTTTCCATAGAATTATAACGGATGTATTAGCTTGAAATACCTAGTGAAATCAACTATGGATCTCAATGGAGGTAATTAAAGAACCACTGTCTACACTGCTAGAGCTAATTCTGGATGGTGATTAAGAGAATCCTACCCAACTCTAGGTCAAACAAAATATCTACTTGTTAATATCTTCTAAAATAGAAGGATCATTAAGAACATGTAATTGTCTAAATAGTCTATCAGATTAAATAATATTTTAATGGGAGTCTATCCATATCCCATGGTATAAGCCTCCAATATTTTATCTTTGTATTTTCAGAAGATTTTTAATAAAAATCATTATATTTATACAAAAAATAATAATTGTTATTTAAAATAATAAATTCAATTAATTATTTATCATAATATAAGGGAAACATATATATTAAATTAGGGGAAACTATCTCAAACAGATAACCTCAAATCATGGAATTTAATTAAGAACAATAATGAAACACAATATCATGTATATATAAGGAATGTTGACCTAAGTTCCTCACTATGATGCATGATAAAATTAAAAATCATATATCATTATCATGTGCATCACTCAAGGTGAATAAAATCAATAGTAATAGATGAACATAATTTATCATTTCTTGAAACTCAGAGGTCCACTCTACAGTTATAGATTCCACTCAATTAGATTTCCTATCTGAGTACCATCCATAATATATCATGTCTATATAGTCTAATGAAAATTCAAATGGAAGAACAAGTCAGTTCATCCCAATCATATGACACCATTTTTCAACATCTCGACCCGAACTTCCAAGTCCGAGATGGGAGTTACTTAACCACATGCAAGCCTCCCCATACTCAAGATGCTTCTGACTACCAGTGTTGTTATTAGTGTGTTAATGGGAAGACTATACCCTACATATCATGTAAAAGGATAAATAATCATCAAAAAATATAATAAATAATAAAAGTAAACATGATTATAGATAAAGATGTTATACTTTTCATTCAAATATACCATCTCCCACAGTGTCAATCCTAACTGGTGTGGATAAAAAATATAAAAATAAAAAAGATCAAATATTGGTACCTTTATTGTTAATTATATCCCACCATAAAATCCATACTATTATTCTTAGTAGTCTGCCAAAGGTCCCTTTCCCTTCATCATATCCATCCTAAAATCTATCAGTGCAACAAAATTCCTGAGTAGGGTATGAATACAAGGCATAGATGCACACCATAAATAAATCCTTAAAATAAAGTTCTCATCTATAATGATTAATTCAACAATATTAATATTAATAATTAATTTATAAAGGAATATAAATAAAATCCATAATCGAGTGGTAGTGGAAAAATGAAGCAACCAGAACCCCCATCTATACGTACTTTAGATCCATGATGGAAGGTAACTGAATGAGTCATAATTAGAAAACCAACCCTTATATGGTTTCATGGAGGTGATATCTAATTTAATCTATCCCTCAAGAGAACACAGTCATCCAAATCCTCTAGATATGAATTACTTGTACTCATATCAAACATGATACCACATGGTGAATGGAAACTGAAAAATTAATGCTATCTTGAGAACACCTTCGATACAATGCCGTGGACTCCTCATAACTCCAAAATGTGTGAATGTCCCTCATCTTTATCATAGAAAAAATGTTTCTAATCCACTAGGGGATGAATATTTCATGATGGTCCACCTATATGAAGTACCACTGATAAATCCCCAAGGAATGGTTACACATATACAGGGTGACCACACAAGTAGACATAGTATATCAACATGTTTATATATAATCATACACAAAAATATGTGATTAATATAAAAAATTGATAAAATATAATATAATATCACTAATGGAATAACAATGGGTATTATGGGCTACACAGACACTCACATGAGATCAAAATAAAGCATGGTTAAATAAAATTGAAAAAAATATAATAATCACGAAAACATGTGGAATGCAACACCCATATGTTTAAGAATATTCTAATAAAAAAGTCATCAATGAAAATACAAGGATAAACCACCAACTATGTTTCGGTAGACTGATTGGGAACCTCAACAGTTGATAACACCTAATCATATCATTATTATCATCTATGTCGACATGTCAAATCCTAACGTATGTCAAGGGGTCTAATAATTTAAACATGCTATTAAAAAAAGAAAACAAATAATGCATGCAGTAATATTTTACCTAAAATTGATAATTTCAAAAACATCATATAATCTATCAGATTGGATGATATTAATCATTCAAGAATAATTTTAAATCACCATATAATAACAACAGATGTATTAGTAGATATACTTAAATAATTTTCCTATTGTAATTCCAGAAAAATTATTATTTGATAATAAATTACCGAAAAAAATTATTTTCTTAGTAATAATTTATATAAATTATCCCATGATAATATAGTTCAATTATAATTTGAAAATTTCCAAATTATCATTTGAAAATTTGGTCAAAATTAATAATTTATTTTTTTATAAATTATATTTTGATAAAATAATTATAATTATAATTTTTTGAGTTTAGTATTAACATTTTAATTCATGTTCAAATTTATTTTTTCATTATGATGTTATTATTATTATTTTTATGATGAAAAATGAAGAAATACGAACAAAATTAAATGGAATGAAACACACATGCAGAACACCTAGTGATGGAGGGAGGAGGAGGAGGAGCTCACTAAATAGAGAGATCAAATAAAAAAACAAAAATGAAACATAAGAGTTTGAGGCCCCCTCGTCTTGATGAGGTCAACCAAAAAACTGTGAGTGATCGGGTAATATTAATCCCAGATTGTGTTCATAAATCCCAAATAAATACCTTGTTTTAAAATGTTATTCATCCTAAAAATCAATCCGGAGACATTGATTTTCATTCGTTAACATGTTTAAAATTAATTTGCAGTCAAAATGGTGATAAATAAACGATTTAAAGACCATAGGAAATTACTAATGGAGGTCATGATCAGTTGGGGTAAAATAAAAAATATTGGTTCATTAATAATAATTGTAAGCTTGTATTTAATAAAAATATTAAATAACTAAAAATTAATGAACAATATCAACAAAAACCCAATGAGTATAAATTTTATGCCCCTCCTATGGTAAAACACATTCCATAAATCTAACAGTGGTCTAGTATTTCTCATATGATCCACTATTTGGGAGATATTAAATTATAATAAAAACATTTATAATAAAAATATAATGTAAATTTTTATCTTCTGTGATATTACAAAATGACTGATGTTCACAAAATTTATACCTTACCTTGGGTAAACCCTATGTCCCAAACACAACTGTGGTCTCATAATTCTCATATGATTCCACATTTTATATATATTCAAGTATTTCTAAAATAATATAATAAATTTATTAAATAACCTATCCATATGTGTGATCGTACCAAACAACTGATACACACAAACTATCTACCCCGCCAAGGGTAAATACTACATCAAGGAACTAATGGTGGTCTCAGAATTTTCATACAACTACCCTTCTGGTATATAGTCCAATATTTTGTATAAATAACATGAGCATAACATAATCTTTTTAATATTGTTATTTTGTCTTCAGAAAGGCTCCATGTCCCTTAGATTCCCACACTAACACAATTTCAAACTCCAAATATGTTCTATATAATACTCTCTCATTCAATATTTATAACTAAAAATCATATTAGATGTTATATTTGTTTTATCTTCTCACTATTTGAATGTCAAAAACCTAGGATTCAATCAACACAGCTAAAAACATTCATGAGATTTAAATTGATGATTTTCTCAATAAGTGGAATCCACATGTGAGTACTCTAAACATTTGAATACATCAAGGTGATTAAAGTAATTTTCTATAATTTTCCACAATGATTTTAATAATTTATATATAATTGTTTTCATTAGGATCTGATGGATTATAGATGTATAAGTACATTACACTTCTAAGAAAAATTGAATGGGGTTCCTAAAATTTTGTAGCATACTTCATTCCCTATCTGAAAACATCTAATTTATCCACTAAGATAAGACATTTTATTTAGTCATTTTATGAATATTTATATCATTCCTAACAACCATGTTTCTACATATGTTACAAAAAAATCTATCTAGTGTACAAAGAATAATTTTATACAATAAAAACTCTCATATTAAATATTGATTTCCTATCCACCGTATATTTTAACTAAAAAAACACTAAACACTTTTAGTTTTGTTTCTAAAATTACACGAATACATTCTTAATATATTCATCAATAAATGTGACCATATATTGAGATATACCATTGGATATCAATAGGAAATGCTCTTTGAAATCAGTATATATATATTGTGACTTCTGGAATTTTACCATTCATCTAGTCAAATTAAAAATATCCTTCAATTATATATATATATATATAATTTTTGAAACTATTGAATTTGTATTATCCATCTCTAGAAAGTATTTTTTTTCTAAATAATCGTCATATTCATCTCTATAAGAATCCCAATGTGATACATACAAAAAATTAAAATTACAAAGGTTTGTGTTTGGTAATTTTAATCTCACACTACACTACTGGTCATAAAAATTGTTTCATATTTTAAATCATTTTATTTGAATAGATAACATTGAGTTATTTTTTAAATTCAATTATAAGTTTTTTTCCAAAACATATTTAATCAAATACCCCATTCATATTATATTCTTCTTTAAAATTATTAAATAATGCTATAATACATTAGTTATAGAAAACTATAATTATGAAATCATATATTCATATCATCATTCACCATGATATCAATATCATTATCATCTATTAGGTGAATTATTTTAATTATTTTTGAAACATGATTCCTTATGAATCCCTTTTCTCTAGTGGATTAGAATTGTCTTCCTTAATTTTTAATTCATTATAAAATTTAAATTTTGATGATAATATATACATTTTAACTAAACTTAGAATTTAAATTCACCCAATATATTCCTCCAGTAGCTGGTGTAAAAGATTTTATTATTTAATCATGAGAAATATTTTTTGTTTTGACTCTTTTTATCTACATCAAACACAATGGTCCTAGTCTAGTTATTTTTCCTCCACTGATCTCAGTCAATATTGCACATGATTATTTTTCACTTCTAAATTATTCTCATAACCTCTCATATCAGTATTGATTTCATCACTACTATATTATTTAATATAACTCATATGGATATCGTCATTTAGAATCATTTTATGGGTTTCAAAATAATTTAATGTTCCTCTCTCTGATGGGGGTTTTCACTATTGTAAATATTTAATAACATAATTAAAGTTATAATGAAATAATTAATATTTAAATAAAAATATTATTTGAGTATTATCATCAGTGGGTAAAGTGGGAACATGATCAAATTGAAATCATTCACATGAATGGATGAATATTTTACATCAAATTTCCCGATGATGAACAAATATCTTATTAAAAACACTATGTTTTGTATTCTATACTACTCATACATATCCTCTTGGGATATAAATAACACCACTATTGGCTTTATCTCATGAATTTTTAGAGCCAAATTTTGGGGTAACATCATCCATACAACCCCAAAATTCTCCTCATCACATTTATTTCATCTAATCATATATATTTTCAAATGACCTAACATTCCTATATGATAGTTTACAGTATACCCAGAAAATATGTGGGCATTTAAGAATGTGTCATGTGTTATTTCTAATTAAATTATTGATCCACTATGAACCATTTCAATCTCTAATATAATTTTTTAAGAATTTATCCCTATCTTTATACACCATCATCTTAAATATACAAAGGAAACTTTAGTGGAAATATGTTATAGGATGGAATTCCTTATAATATTAGTGCATCAGAACATGGAATAATTACTTCAGCAAAATGACTGTACTAAGT
This sequence comes from Viscum album, assembly GCA_963277665.1. Taxonomy (NCBI): domain Eukaryota; kingdom Viridiplantae; phylum Streptophyta; class Magnoliopsida; order Santalales; family Viscaceae; genus Viscum; species Viscum album. The sequence goes on from OY728127.1 coordinate 1,009,713,039, forward strand.
TTGTTCTCACTGACTCGCACTTTATTTTTATCAAAAAGATTCAAAAAAATTTATATAGATAATTTTAATTTGGTAAGGGAAACAAGGGATTTTAAATTTACTAAAATATCATCCTACATGAATAAGAACAACAACAACTATATTTTATTCTATTATAAGTATAAAATTTACATTCAATTGCAACTAGGAATCCACCAAGACCACATGCTCATGTAGTGACATGACACATCAGGAATGTGGTCCCAACCATATTCATATAGGTTACAACCCAGTTATACAATCCTACCGACATATAATGTTTTTTGGAATCATATTGTTGTACAATGAAACCATGCATTCCCTAGATCATACATCATTATGAAATCTGATCATCGATGGAACAAAGATTATCCTATTCCATACTCTTAGAAAAAAAAATTTGGCTGATTAAAATCTTGAGGAAACCATCCATTCGGTAATCTAATCATTCTCAAATTTTTAACTATTCAATATTCATGAGGAAATCCATCAGAAATTTATCAAAATATCATAACATCATATCCACATATTGAATCCTACATGCACTCCTCATCCCATACTAAAGGTGTTTTTAGTATTTTTCATTATATTAATATTACTTCAGTCTTGGTGTGTTATAGAAATACATATAAATTTAAACTATAACTGATTAGTGGTGTGTAAAATTAATCTCTCATTTAATATGGTTATGAATTGTAAAAATGGTTTCAAATCATTATAAAGTCTAATATATTAACACATAAAATTTTATACTATATGTGTTAATGTTATCTATAAAAAAATTTAATGTTAAGTGGATATATTTAATAAAATTATTATAATGGGTTTTCCTTAATTTTGAAAGAACCATAACAACACTGCTTTTCGACCTAATCCCAAAAGCATCTGAAGAATCTATCCTAATCCAATATATATACACTATATTTTTAAATAGTTAAATCCAATAAACTATGGTTTTCCTATAAATTTTTTGTATCAATTAATAACATAAAAATGTTTATATTTTATTGTTTTTAATAAATTGATTTTTCATAAAATTGTGTATAATTACATACATTATTAAACATAAGGATGATATTTTTTCTTATACCTTTCAAGGATCATTTTATTGTATTAAAAATTTGTTATTTACACTTTAAGAATAAATAAATTTAGTTTCAATCATTATTTTCTAATTTAATATTGTAATGGGATGTTTTCTTTCATAATAATCATATTTTTTATTTTTTGATTTATTTGTTATTATTTCTATGATGTTTTATTTTATCAATGTGATTATATAATAGACCATCCTATAGGAATTAAAAATCACCTAATTTAAACAAATCCAATTATATGATACCATTTTTTTGGAACCCCAATTTAGATATTTGATTGTTAGAATACAATTGGTTGTTTCTAGTTTTTTGTTAATTATTTAATTTCATATTAAATAAATAACATATATTATCATTTTCATGAACATAGGTCCAACATTGGTGGATTTATTTTATTATTTATACTTTTATATTTCCTATCTCTATTATACATTGATCATGATCTATGAACATCATAATTTATACTATCACATTATTATATAGATAATAATTAATTTTTGAATCTATACATTCATAATTGCTATGAATTATTTTACCTCTTAGGTATCAAATAAATTTTTAAAATTTGATTATTGAATATATTATTATTTATTTATACTCAAAATATATTTATATTATCTTTATATGACTTATTTATTTTTTTATAAAGTATAATAAAATGATGTCTATTATATATACATTTTAGGTATATCAAGGAATATTCTTAACATAACATACCAGAGATAACATATTTATAAAATAAAATATAGAATTATGTAACAATAATTTTTTTATAAATTGTATATTATTCATAAATTATAATAGTTTTTATAATTTTTAATTAAATTTCTATGTTTTATTTTAAATAAAGCTATTCTTTGTATTTTATTAAATAAAATAAAATCCAAACATATAAACTTTACCTATATTTTTTATGAAATGATTTTTTATTAAAAATTATAAATTTTTGACATATTTATAATTCATTAACAAAATAATATAATAAATTTGTATTTTTTGGATGGGAGAAAGTGAAATGAATTATAAAAAATTTTAAATTTTAAAGTTGATAGTCTATATTTTGTGGAGTGTATTATAATAAAAAATACACATGAAACTAAGAAACCATGATGGATCAATCATAATCACCCAACAAATTGAATGTAAACAACCCACAACGTCTATTGATTTTAATTTTATAGACTAAAGACACAATCACATTGAAATCGGATGTAATCCTAGATATATATCCTAATATGATCTCCTAAATTTTTAATACATAAAACCATTTACATAGTACAACATTTAGTAACACATAATATATTTTGAGGTTTAGTTTCATATAAATTATGATGGTAATACAAGAAAACAAAAAAATATATATAAAACACATGAAAGTATTATTCATAGATTCATAATAGGTTTATTTACTACATCTCATATCCCATAGATTAATATAAAAAGGAAGGGGACTGCATAAATAAAATTAAGGAAATATAGAATGGAAATATACAACTTGTGATCATGAGGAATAAAAATTGGACTGATGAAAAGAACATGAGGAATATCAGTGTAGAGTGATCATGAATAATAACTTGGAAATATTGAGAAAACAAAAAATGGGACATTCATAACCATGTTATAAAGTATTATAACCATTTTTTCATAAAACATAATTACCTTCATTATTAAATAATGTATCATAAAAAATTTCATCTATACAGATTTATTATTTACCCAATTACTTGGTTCACTATTAGGTCTCAAACTATTGTTTTTTATTTTATCTGATCCTCATATATCCTAATATATCATTTAATCAATAATATGTAGAGAATAATGAATAGGTTTTAAAATCATTAGGTATATAAGTGTATAATGTCTTAATCATTATATCATTTTAGAACATTGTAATGCATTGAAGGTTTAATATTTGGAATTCACCAATCAATGAATCATGGTTAAATCTATGTGAATACCCATATAGATATAATTTGGAAGTTATATCACAACAAAAGGATAGTATATGGAAATGGGAAAAAAATTATACAAAATATTTTTGTAGTATAATAGGTATGAAAAAATGATTATTGAATTAAATTAATGATAGGGTGTGAAAGTATATAATTAATAATAACTTATTTGGATATTAATGGATTTAATTTTGTTCATGAGGAAAAATATAATGAATGAGAATTACAAAAAATTATTTACTTGAAGGTAATGAAGGAAAGGGGAAAATATTTCCCTTTCCTTGATGAGGTTCTTCCTAAAACATGTGGATGGATCCATAAGACCATTAAGAAACTTTGGATACACTATATGGGTGTTAAAATAAACAATACATATTCGACAAAGGATTTTGAGTGGATTGGAATGGAAATATTGTCTAGTATTTATACTAAAAGTGGCAGGATTATATAAAAATTTATAAATATAGATCATCAAATTCTAGGTTGTGGAAAATAACAAATCGTTGGTGTTTCATACAGATTTATAAATTTTAGTAATTTTTTATATTATTTAATGAATTAGACTAATGATACATTATCTAATGTTATATTTGACAAGGGAATGTAAATGTTCTACAAAATATATTTTTAGAAATTGTAATTTACAGTTTAAAATATGGAATTTCAATTATATGTTTAAAAATGATTAAAATTAATTAAAATAGACAATAAAAAATATTATATATTGGGATAATAAATAATTTAAAAGACTTAATATTATATATTTATTATTTAAAAATACTAATTGTATTTTATAACATATTTTATATTTTTCCCAAAAATTTGACTAATTATAAAAAATATGAAAAATTCACCATCAGGTAACTTTAACATTATGGTCATAAATATTTTATCCATTCTATTTGTAATATATTATAAATATTATATTTTTAATTTTTAAATAAAAAATTAATTTATTCAAAACTACAAATTTTTATTATACAATGAAATTTCAATCCCAAATAAAAACTATATATAATTGAATGAACATATTTTATAAATAAATTATGTTGCTTTCAATATTCTAGAAACTATTTTTCAGCTTATCTTTATTAAAATTATATGTCTAAATATATATATTCCATAAGTATAAAATCCCAACCTCTTTTTATAAAAACCATTTTATCATATTACCTAACAATATCTATTATATGTAAGGGTATAACACTAAATATTAATAGAGGATCAATAAGATTGTTACTTATTTTCTAAATTAATTATATATAAATAAAAATAGGGCCTAGATACATGAAACATAATTATAGATGGATATCTTCTTAGGGTTGGGTGTGTGATGATAGTACTCTCATGAAGTGGTTCTTCAAGTATTGATCTTATGGTGATCTGCAGTAGCTGAAACATCTTTCTTAACCTATTTAATTTAATGCTAACATGTTAAAGCTCTGATTTGACTTAATAAATAGAAAACCCCATAGATTATACCACTCCCCTATATCTAAAAAAATCTTCACAAAGACTGATTGTACTATTTTGTGCACTATTTATTCCTTTTATTTTCTATTAAATCATATCTCATCCCTTAATATAAACAGACCATAACAGTCACATTTTTCCCCTATATTAAGAACGGTCATAATGAAAAATGACAATATAGGGAAATTTTTATATTTACTAAAATTAATTTTATTTTAATGTTAAATTCATGAAATAATATTTAAATTTTTTATTACATCCTATATATTTACTCGAAAATAATTTTTTTATAATTCCATTCATAATGCATATCATATTCCTAATAATTCTTTTTCATTTAACTATTTTATTTATATGTGTAATTGTAAAACCCATATTTTAAAAGAATACAATTGTGTTAGATAGTGTTATTGACATAAAACATTGAACAAAAAGTACCCAAAAAATACATTTAATTAAATATAATCTCTTCTATATCTTACATTACATGCACTCTCAGTCTAAATGAATGGTAATATATTATATCATTATATCTTTAGATTTAATTTGGTGTGTATGAAAAAGACTTACTAAATTAGGAATATTATAATATTTAATCTTGTATATAATAAATTTAATTTATATATTTCGGTTATAATTATAATAATAATAATTTATATGAAATTGAAATGTTTTTTGAAAATGTTTATTTTTTTAATTGAATATATCACAACGCTTTTCACAGATACATTAAAATTAATATTTACCACATTTATAAAATTTCATTTTAAAAAATAATTTCATTATTTAACTAATCATTTCAAAAGAATATTTGAGTGAATATTTTAGAATTTTTTAAAAAAGTAAATTGTTTTATGAATATTTAAAAATAATAGATTTTAATGAAAATTTATTTTTCATTTGAAAAATTTAAGAGCTAATTTTTTATTTAGTTTTTTTAAAATTAAAATTAGTAAAATTTTATTTTAATAAATATAATTTAGGTTATTAAAATAAAATTAATTTTAACTATTTACATTTAAACATTATATGCACAAGTGAATTTTCTCGTTGGGAAACTACTCTTTCAACATGTCTACGAGTTTAAATTTAAATATAAATTTAATACTTATGTGAATGGGATTTGGAAAACTGGATTCAATATTTATAATCCTAAGAAATTATACTATATTATTAGTTCTTCTTACTATTTGGTAATGATGGATAATTAAAATCGTTATAATTAATTAGCGTGCTTATGGTTAAAATGTGTTTATCGAGGCTTAAAAATAATGATATTGGTTAAAATAACATTGTACTTGTATAATAGAAATTTATGGTCTTATTAAAATCTTTTATCATAAATGGTTCGAAAATAATCCCTTTTGGAGTCCTTTGGAATTTGAATAATTAGGTACCACATTTTTTTTAATTATTCAATGTGTTTCCTCTCCACCATTTATAAAACCCTAGCTCATATTTTCTACTCTTCACACTCACAATGAATTTTGGATCATCCAATAACTAACCAAATATATTCCATAAATCCTTATATATATCTCAATTTCCTTCTCAATATTATAAATCTAATCTATGAAGGAATTAGGTATAATCCTAACGAGGTTATTTGAAGAAGAGGTAATGTTCCAAACCATGTGTTTTCATTTTACATCATCTAATAACTCTAGAAAATATTCTTAAGCAATGGTAAAATAATAAAAACAATATATTATATAAAAAATAATTTATTACATTATTTTATTAATGTACATCAATCTCATCATCTATGAAATATGAAATGAAATTAGTAATCATGTGTATGGATGATTATCACATCACGAATCAATTGAAATTGTTTTATGTAATCATCTAGAATGGATGGATTTAATTATGGAATTATTTTTTTATATTATATTTATGAAATTAATATAATTATGGAATTATTATAAAATTCAACCTCATTACCTCTCAATTCATTGGAAAACAATAACGTCACTTATTGGTACAAGTGTATAGAAGCCTCCAAATAGCAATGTGAAATGTTTTTTTTGAAATGGATGGTAATAATTATATATTTATAGAACAATAATGAATTTTTTTATATAAAATTGGTTTTGTATTTTGAAAAACTATATACCTTCTTTATGATACGTCTATTTGAAAAATAGAATCATCATTAAAGCATACATACATCCCTAATCTATCCATAAATAGTGTGACTCATTTTTTCATATTTAACATTTATAGACATGAATAAATAATTTTTTATTTTTTAATTTTTTTTATTTTCCTCAAGGAAAATATTTTAGATATAATATAACTACGATCAATTTTAAATTTGAAAAACTACCAAAATAAACCATACATGAAATGATGGAATTATCACCCAAAAGATGATTAAAATAATCAAATATTAATAAATGGATCAAATAGTACTATATTTAAATCATATATGTTATTAAATGAAAGATTATGGTTATGAAATATATGTATAAAAAATATATTTCTAATAAAAGAGGTAAGACATGTACTGTTGAAATCATACCTGAGTTAAGTGTTTTTGTCTCTTTTACATTAGTGAGACTTATTCCATATTCACCGCATAGTAATATTTTTGGTATATACTACCCCACTGATATTTTATGTCTTGAATCTCTTGAACTTCATGATATTAAAATTATCATTAGATTATATTCATTTCATGAGTAATATGAAATAGAATATACCAAAATTGTAAGTTTTTATTTCATTATTCACAAAATTTTTATTTAAAAGAAGAAATTATTTATCTATTCATTGAAATATAGTTTTTCATCCACATCCAAATTTTAAAAAAATAATAAAATGTTATAAATTATCAAAATAAAATTTTATATAAATTTTTACCAAAGCTTATTTTCTTACCTAAAAGATTAAAATGAATCTTCTTGTCATTTTCCTAATGATTCAATTATTTAACCATTATAATATAGTGTGAATGAAATGTTTAATTCTGATAGAATGTTTATACAATTACCCATCATCTTGAATAATCAATACATTGAATAATCCTTTATAGGATTTCATGTATATTTTTAAATAATTGTTTCATAATATTATAGAATTGTTTTCTTTTTAAAACTTATTTTCAAATTGAAACAGTTATTTTCCTCATAAATGATTTTAATTGAATTTTTGGGGTATTTATATGGTAGATACATATATATATATATATATTCTAGGTAAATTAAATTTAATTCACCGTTCATGGAGATGTTAGGTCATATGTATGCATGAATGCTATTTAGGTTTTCTTATCGTGTTAAATGGAAAAAGTAAACAACATATTTGTATATATATATATTATACTAGAAGAATTATTATGTCATTTATTTCATAATTATTCATTATATATAATTTTATAATCATTTTGGAATGTTTAATGTAGAGAATTAATTTAATCGCATTGTGGAGACGGTAGGCTATATGTATTCATGAGCAATGGTATAATTCTATAATAGTAAAGGGTAAGGAATTGGATGGATTATTAATTTCACAGAAACAATATAATTTTATATTTATTATTCTTATCATTTATATTCATCACTATACCTATCAGAATAAAGTATAGATGATAAATAATTTACACTACGACATGGAGACTGTATGACATACATACACACACATGGTGATATTGTTTTTTGTAGGATGGCTAAATGGTGGAATATGGTTTTACAATAAACATAAAAAATTCTCATAATATACAATATATTTTATTTATTACATTATTATTAAAACAAATTAGAAAAACTATGTATAAGAAGAAAAGAACATTGAAAGAGTTGGTAAAACATTTACCTCTTCTTTGAGTACTGCCTTTTATGGTTCACAAAATGACTCTATAAGATGGTTTTATGACCAAATTATTGCCTCTATAATGATGTGAGGGATGTTTTAAGGTAAAAAGGGATGGTTTTCGCTGATCCAAAGTTCTTTAGTGGTGTGAATAAATGAGATGTAAGGGTTCCCGTTTATAAGAGAGTGGGCAATTTTGGAAATTTCAAATCCTATAATTTTATATAGATTTATTTTCGATTTAAAAGACCTCAAAAGTGAGTTTTTTCGAGTATGAAAAAATTATTGGTCCAAATCCTTTCAACCAATAAATTCTAGACATGTTTAGGTTACAAAATTAACCTACCATTTGGCATTAACTCTTAGTCAAAACATTTCACTCTTACATTGAAAATTTTTCTTTTTATAATATATAGTTAATATATTTACTATAAAATGAAAAAAGAATTCCAATTTGATAATTTATGTAATATTTAACATTATACATGTATTTTGGAAGAAATATTGAGTAATGTTTTAAAATTTCCATATTATAATGAAATATTTTTTTTAAATCTCATTTCATCCAATTTTGACCCCATTTAATACATGACTTCTAAAAAATAACTGTTATATCATTTAAAAAACAACATTAAATCAGCCCTAAAAAGTTATATTAATAAAAAAATTAATATATAGAGTCAATTATTTCATATTTTATTTTATTTAATACAATTAGTATCATTTAATTTATTTTTAATTTAATAAATCAATTACTGCATCATTATTATGTCAACATTTAATATAATTTTTTATTTTCTAAAATAATAAATATATTACTATGATATAAATATTAATTTTATATTTCTAAAACTACTTATACTCGACCATATCAATTATATGTCCTCATATTAAATATGATATGGTTATGAAAATTTGAATATGACACATTTAACTCTTCTTTAAATAACATATAATAAATGTCATATTCTAGAATAAGGGGATTTAAAGGGTTATTATTTATGGCATAAGGTTTATTTTTGATCAAACACACTTATAAAAGAAAATTAGGATGAGTTTTATTATAATTTTATAATGATATTATATTATTTTTAAACCTTTCTTTACCTGATTTACCCTGGTGAATAAATAAAAATTTACTAATGATATTATTCACAAAAAAAATAAGATGGTCCTATTAGATAAATAAATTCCTACTAATTTCGACCAAATATTTATATATTTTTGAAATACATGTCACAATAGTGGTAAAATTATGTTTAACGATAATCCTGCAAATGTGGATAGAAGAAGGGTAAAAAAGATGTACAGTAGTTGAAAAAACATTTATATCTAATTATTTTAAAAAAAATTCCAATCACCTTCATTCGATTAATATTTTTGTTATTTATCTATTGACACATTTAAATAAATTTATATTAAACTAATTATATAAATTAAATAGTCAATTTTTAATAACAATGCCATATTTTTCACTATTCATTATAAATAAAAACTTTTCAAAAAATTCAAAAAATTAACCCTAATATAATTTTCATATTAAAAATTAAAAAAATGTTGTGAATTTTCAAAAATAAAATTTTATGCTTTTAAAATATGGTTAATACTATTCAAAACGGGTTTTTAAAAAGCTTGTTTGATAGATCATGGTGCGCTTGAACTTGTTGTTGTGTGTAATGTAAGCTGCTAAATTTATTTAAAATGAAACGTTATGTGGAATATTAGGGTGTCATATTCTCCCCTCCTTTAATAAATTTCATTATTGAATTTTTTGTACTCAGCATCGGTAACTGGGGTTTGACTATTCAAAATCCCTTCTTCTAAATCCCACATTGGACAAAGGGTTCGGTAGAGGTTTATATGAAAATAAATAAATTGAAGTATGAAGGTTATCAGAGATAACACATAGAAGGGTTCCATGTAGAAATACTGTAGACATGAAAGAAAAATCTATCCATATGGATCTGATGGAGTGTGATAGGGAACATGATATTTAGAAAGTTAACAATCACAAATCTCTAAATATGTGATGATCTAAGGGACTATATGATTAATTAGAAAAAAGTATTAGGATATAATTTTTGGAATCAATTTCCTTTAAATTGAATTTATGAATTCATTTACTTCTCATAATATAAACATAATGAATAATATTTACTTGATAAGTAAATTTTCATCATTTAATCAATTTCTACCACAAACCCCTCATTATCTCTAAAAGATAACAAATTTCAGAAATATTCAGTTTATATTAATCGTATAGGGTTTAATAAATTAACCTACACATAATCCATCAACCCATTTATATAATTTCAACTATGTTATATTAATCAGTATATCACATAGGCTAGTGGTCGATGATGCACCCTTGTCACCATTAGATTGCAAATTCAAGTCTCACATCCTTACTTAATGGGTTGTGTTGTCGTCTGACCTACGAGTTTTCCATTTTCTAAAACAATATAAATAAAAAATTATAGAAAGAACCATATTATATTAAACAATAAAATTAAAATTTATCCTTGAACAATAATATTCAATGTTCAAAATAATCATTTCCAACTGTGATACTCATCCAAAATACATGTGTCAAATTAACAACGCAATAATTTCTATAAATTTCCCAAATAAAATAATGTAGCTATTATTATCGCATATCTAATATTTGATCACCATAAAATCCTTAATAAAAAAAATTATTCTTCCAAACCCTTAATTAAAATATATTTTAGCACAATGATAATTTATTTCCATAATTCATATAACTAGTACATCATTGATAAAATACACAAATGACATAATTCTTCAATCCCAATATAAGCACATTAATAATTACTCTTCATCCGGTGTAGTAGAGTAATATTGACTATGACCCATTAGCATATTTTGGGGTATACTCCTTTGATACATGAGACATTTATTTTTTAGTGTCCAAACTCTTTACAATTATAACATTGAACATTGGTTGATTCTATCTATCCCTTGCAATCATGATCATGATGGCCCTTCTCACGACACATGAAGAAAAATTAATTTTCTTTTAAAATGATTCGGGGAGTTTCCTTCCATACCTATCACATTTGGGAAATGGCATCATTCCCTTATTCCATTTATCTAATTTTTTCGAAGCTTTCCTTTTATTCTCATCCCCCACACAAGAAATAATATATAGAGTGGTCTATACCTATTATAATATCACTTGATATTATTGCCTCATATAATTAAAATTAATTGTAGATTATTTCCCTTTGAAATTTTGGTTTATGTCAATCAAATATATGATCCTTCTTACCATTTTGATCATGTGCATCAATGATTTGCAAATTCATTATTCTAGTCACGATTTCAAAATAACAATACACACTAAGTTAGATCATATAATAAACTATAATTCAAAAATAAAATAAATCATAATATAAATTGGTGATTTATGTGAATATAGTCCCATAATCATAAAAATTGTTTCTTTGGGGACATATTTACTTTTAAATCCTTCATAATGGTTTGTTAAAAAAATTGAATTATCCATAGTATATCCTCTGGGAGTTTCAAACTATCGAGATATTAATGCTCAATTTACTGTACCGGGTTTCCCAGAGTTAGGCTAGAGACACCCTGTTAGAGTTTTCAACCATAGATACATCATTAAAAGAACCATGTCCACCTATAGTATCTATATATTACATTATTTCCTATAATACGCACATAATCTCTACCTTACCCAAAATCTAGGATGTTCTCCAACATATTTCGTCAATGTAAAACATAGGATTTTGTTCCCAGATCTATGTATTCTATTTCTAGATTATAAGGTTGTTTCTAAACGTCCATTGATACCAATTATAATTCCCTGACCCAAGAAATCTTAGTGATGGGGTATTTTTTAATATAATGGAATGATTACTAAGATTCAAATACCGAGGGACCAATCAGTTTTGTAGTCCGGGAAAATAGATTATATACATGAAACATTCATTTCAATTCATAACAAAAAATAAAACATAGATAATCTGTAACATCCCAAGTAAATGAATAATAATATATTTTCATATTTATTATTAGTGTGAATTAAATATTAGTTTTACTTTAAATGGTTTTCTATGTTGATAGCGTACCCGATACGTAACAACGAGTTTCTTTGAAATCTTACGTCGCACACTAATAATATAATATTGTTATTTTAAATGGTAGTTAACTCATAGCCATTTTATTGGAGGTAATGAACAAAACTAACTAAAATATGATTATATATTATTGTTAAATTTATTTACATTATCCAATAAAAATTTAGAGGCTTAAAATGGGAATGAATCTAATTTTAAGCATAAATTAAATTAAAAGGCTGATTTACCACCTTTTACTGGTGAAACCTATTTATATATAGTTTTGGTCACTTTAATACATTCTATTTTACCAAATAAAAACCTTCTTTAGAATGGAGACATCAAAATTTACTTTGTGTAAATTTTTGGAATTTTTCTGATAATGTTCATTTCTTATGAATAGTCAACATATTGTATTTTAATTCAAAACTGCATTTTATTCTATTTTATTTATATGGTTATATTATATTTTTAATTGGTTTTAAAGTGTAATAATAATATAATTTTACCATTTAATCCAATGTTGGTCATTGGAATTAATATCACATTGAAATTGGACATAAACAACTGTCAATCTTTTGATAGTTATTGTTTCTTAAAAACACGCTATTTGTTTTAACAATGGTAATTAATTTTAAAATAAATTAATCAAACATTTATGTTTGTAATTTTGAAAAATAAAAATCATTTTTTAATTGGGAATATCAAATATATCTTAGGCTGAATGTTTGGTATTTTTCTGAAAAACATCAATTTTTGATGAATAGTGAAACCACCGAGTAGTAGTTAAAAAAACTGAATTTTTCATTTAAATGAAATTTTAACACTTTGATGAATTGGATTTCAAAAATCCAACATACATAGTTGTTATTATTTAGTAAAATGGTGTTAAATAAGATGAAAATAATTTTTGGTGAATAGTAACTTTTGACTTTTATTTACCGCGGTTAATAGTAAATAGGGTAATTCAAGGATAAAAGAATATTATAATAATTAAAAATTACCTTAAAACTTGTCCTAACCTTATTGTATGAGTAATGGAAGACCATTTTCATCCTTTGGTCAACTTTGGGACCCCATGGAGCCACTTATAAATGATAATGACACTTTAGATTAATTAATTTAACGTAAAGGCAAAATTGACAAAAACAAAAATCTTTTTGTAATTAATTTTTATATGGTGTTATATAAGTAATAATTTTGACTATAAATTTCCATTGGAAATATAAAAATATTTCCTACATCATGGTATTTTTTTATAATTTTTATACATCAAATAAATTAAATAATTTATGACACAATAATGATACAATATTTACCTCATTAATAAATGATTTAAATAAATAACATTATAATGATTAAAATATTATCCAAAACATTTCCAATTCTAATTGGATGATTTTATTTTCAATATGAGTCATATTATCATCGACATTAATGATTTTTCGACCTTTTGGTACTGAAGATATGTTTATAATAAAATAATGTTTTCACACATTCATAAAGATCCCCTCCTCTCCCTTATAAAAGGAGACCACTTCTAACCAATTCCTCACACATATCAAGCCTCTAGAATCGTCCAACCTCTACCCAAATAAGCTCCCTATATCTCTATCCTCCTCCTAGAAGCCTTACCTTAGGCATAAGGAACTTCGAGAAGTCCTTTTGGTTCAAACCAAATGAAGTTACCCAAATTAAAGGATATTAAAGAACAAACAGGTCAAGTCGGACACGAGGTAAGGGACATCATCTCAATATCCTTTTATTGAGGCATATTTAGTATTATACATGACTTTATTTTATACAGTGTATAAACCCCTTTGACTTTTTTTTTCTTTCAAAGGGAATCTTATTATACGAAGCATTTTATCAAACAGAAAAAAGGAATGTTTTTTTAACGTAAGTGGTGACAATGAACTTTCCACCGCCATAAGTATTGTTTGATCTTTGGATTCCTTAACAAGTCGTAATGTCTTTTTTTTAAGTAGAAATAAATACCATATACTCGTTTTACATATTTTGGTATTAAAAATTTTTTTGATAATGGATTTATTATTTCAATATATTGAAATGATATTTTGTTATTACAATGTGGAAATGTTATCTTTCCTTTATGCTTATGTTATGTGTTATGATCATGTAATGGTTCTTGGGAATTATTTACGTATATGGGTGGTTCCATGATAAAACTAGGTCGGGTGAGCCTGAGATAGTTCTCCAACATAATGGGTAACGTGATGGAGGTAAACGTGAATGTTTCTCCTAAGAGATTTAGGGAATATACTATGATGGGTATTCCAAAGTAACTCCCTGTGTAGCTGTGATAGCTACAATGTAATTATTATATGGATTCAACATGTAATCTTTATGATTTATGATTTCTATGTGTTATTCATAAAATCTTATGATTTAATGAGGTATATAAAAGAGTTCATGTTTTGAATGTATTTATGAACACATTTTTTCTTTAATTTTTTTATAACCCTTACTGAGCTTTTTATGCTCATCCCAAGTTTTGAAATGTTTTCAAAGGACGTAAAGATGAATAGGGTCAAGGATGGGATCGATGAAAAGTCATGTTGTCTAAAACATGGAAGTAGACATGACTTTTTTTTAGAGTTCATATTTTATGAAAAAAATGGAAATTGTGTAGAAGTGTCTACATTGAAATCTTCTGAGATGTAATAGTTATGTCCTAATTCTCTAAAACTCTAAACCTGAAAACATCCTCAATGTGAATTATTCATTTAATTCAATATCATATAATGGTTAAGGCTGGGTCCTTATAGTTGGTATTAGAGGATAGTTTAGATAACTTTAGGAGTTAGTGAATTGTTAAATTAATATCCATAAAGTAATTTATGTTAATATTTAAATCATATTGCATTTACACATTACCATATTGCTTCGCCTAAGATATTTCTATGTTCTGAATGGTTTTCCATAGAGGAAACATGGCAGCTATGTTGGGACGACATCAGGAGGAAGACAACCTTCCAAATCAGTAACCTGAGATAGTCAGAATCGGAACTGAATATTTGTTGCAGTGAAGGAACAAATGACTCGGGCTATAAATGGGGGTGGTATCCATGTACATGATTTTCCAGATCAACCACATAGGTACATGTCAGTAGTGGAGAATTTCATGAGGCAATATCCCCCATTATTCAGCGGATCATCTGAACCTGTGCTATCATAAGGGTGGATTAGAGCACTAGAGAATATTGTTGATGTCATGGGTTGTTTAGAACATCAAAAGGTTAGTCTTATTATTTACCGTTTTGAAGGTGAAACTGATTAGTGGTGGTTGATAGTGATAAATATCAAGGATAGTGAGGAGATTTATGCTCTTGATTGGGATGATTTCAAAGGTATGTTTCTTGAGAAATATTTTCCCAAGGTGGTTCGTCTTAGGATAGAAAAACAATTCCAAGAATTGAGGCAGGAGGATGACTCAGTGGCCGCTTATGAAGAAAAATTCACTCGATGGGCAAGGTATGCTCCAAATTTCTTACGAGATCTTGATAGTAAAATCAACCATTTTTACTCAGGATTAATTCCAAAGTATCAAAGGGCTTTAGCTTCTCATCAGTTAAAAATTTATGAAAAACTAGTTCGTTGTAAGGAGAATGTGGAAATGGAGTTTGCTGATGATCATGTATTCTATGAAAAAAAAAACAGAATAAAAGGTCGAGGTTGCAGGCGATAGGGAAGAACTCTTCAAAAAAGTCTGATGGTAAGAAACTTAAGTTTACAGTTTGTGAAAATTGTGGTAAAAATCATGCTGGGTAATGTCTTTTGAATATGGATAAGTTCTACCGATGTGGTAAAATGGGACATAAGGCTCGTAATTGCACCGAAAAAGATCAGGGTAATGGTAATACAAAATCTGATTTACAGTCAGTAAAACGTTTTAAGTGCAATGAAATGGGTCATTATGAAAATGAGTGTCCAAAAAAGAACTCAACTTAAGGAAAGTATCTAGACTACAAGCAGAAAGGGGTGGTTAAATCCTTTGCAACTACTTCAGAAGATGTTGGTCCTTCAAATGAAGTTGTATCAGGTACACTGTTTTTTTGTTCAGATTATGCCAATAAGTTGTTTGATTCAGAGTCTACACACTCTTTCATTTCTGGGAATTTTTCTAGTAAATTGGTAATTCTATCTCATGATATGAATATAGAACTTATAGTAAAAACTCCAAGAGGAAATTTTGATACAAACGGAAAACATAAGAACATTCGTTTCCTTTTGTACGGAAAGAATCTACGAGTAAACATTATTTTTTTGCCTCTTGTAGAGTTTGATGTTATTTTGGGTATGGATTGGCTTTTTTTTATCATGCGAAGATTGACTGCAGAGATAAATAGGTTTCTTTTCCGAAAGATTTACAGTTTGTGTAAAATAATTAACCCTTTATTTTGATAACATATCAGGGAGCTAGGAAACTAGTAAAAGATGGAAATGATTGTTACCTTGAACATATTGTTGAAAATAAAGGAACTGTTCAGATTAATGATGTGCCAATGGTAAATGAGTACCTTGATGTATTTCCTGATGAGTTTTCTGGTACTATACCTGATCGGGAAGTTGAATTTTCTGTTGAAATAGTTCATGATGCTAAGACAATTTCAAAACCCCCTTATCGAATGGATCAAATTGAACTTTTAGAGTTAAAGAAGAAATTGTAGGAGTTATTAGATAATGGTTTCATTCAACCTAGCACACCACTATGCGGTGCTCCTATCTTGTTTGTTAAAAAGAAAGATGGTTCAATGATACTTTGCATTGATTATAGCACAATGAATAACATCACGGTTAAGAATAATTATCATTTCCATCATATCGATGATTTGTTTGATCAGCTCTAGAAAGCTCAGTATTTTTCAAATATTTATTTGAGGTCGGGGTACCATCAGTTGAAAGTAAAGGAAGAAGACATTCCGAAGACCGCATTTCGTACTAGATATGGCCATTATGAATTTGTAGTTATTCCTTTTTGTTTAACAAATGCACTTGTTGTATTCATGAATATTATGAATAGTATTTTCCGCGAGTTCTTAGATAAGATAGTGGTTGTGTTCATTGATGATATTTTGGTTTATTCCAAAAGTAAAGAGGGTCATGGAATTCATTTAAGGTTCATCTATAAAACCTTAAAAGAAAAGATACATTATGGGAAATTCAGAAAGTGTGAGTTTTGGTCACAAAAGATTTCTTTCTGTGGTCACATTGTTTCAAAAAATGGCATAATTGTTGATCCAGCTAAAACAAATGTTGTTGAAGAATGCCAAGACCCACAAATATAACCGAGATTCATAGTTTTCTTGGTTTGGTAGGTTATTACAAGAGGTTTTTTGAAATGTTTTCATGGTTATCTAGTCCAATGACTATGTTAACTCAAAAAGGTGTAAAGTTCATCTCGAAAAAAGAATGTGATGATTTTTTTAGGAATTGAAAAGGAGATTGGTGAATGCTCTAGTTTTTGAACTATCATCCAGAAATGATGAGTTTTTTATCTACAGTGATGCTTCATTGAAAGGACTAGGTTGTTTCCTATGCATAATGATTAAGTAATTTCTTATGCATCACGTCAGTTAAAACCACATGAGTTAAATTACCATACACATGATTTGGAATTAGTTGTTGTTGTTTTCGCATTAAAAATTTTGAGGCATCAATTTTACAGAGTAAAATGTGAAATATATAATGATTAAAAAAGTTTAAAATATATATTTTCTCAGAAAGAATTGAACATGAGATAGAGGAGATGGATGGAATTAATCAAGGATTTTGATTTCATGATCCATTACCATCAGGGAAAAGAAAATAAAGTAACGGATGATTTGAGTCAAAAAAGTAATGCTTCATTAACCATGTTACATTTGGAACAAGGTCCTTTGGTTTTTAATTTGACAAACATTGGAATAGAATTTGATGGTGTAGGAAATTCTTCTATTTTATTTCAGGCGTCAGTGAAATCATATCTATCAAACATAATAAAGCAAGCGTAGAAAAAAGACAGTGAGTTGCAGAAAAAGGTAGAGTTTGTTCAGAAGGGTATGTTTCTTGATTTTAACTTTGATAATGATTGTGTTTTGAGGTTTGGGAAGAGATTATGTGTGACTTGTGATTCAAAGTTGAAGAATTAGTTGTTATGTGAAGCTCATAGTTCTCAGTTTTTAGTTCATCCTAGAAGTACTAAGATGTACAGAGATCTTTGGAAGTATTATTGGTGGGATTGAATGAAAAGAGATATTGCTGATTTTACTGTGAATTGATTGACTTGTCAGCAGGTTAAATTAGAGTGATAGTTACCATAAGGGATGCTTCAGCCTTTAACGGTGCCAATGTAGGAAAGGGAAAATATATCAATGGACATTTTTGTGGTATTACAAAATACATCTTGAGGTAATAATTCAATCTAGGTTATTGTTGATCGATTGAATATATCTGCTCATTTCCCTCCTATTCCAGATACATTGTCTCTAGATCAACTTTCTCGATTGTATATTAAAGAGATGGTGAGGTTTCATGGAGTTCCCCTCTATATTGTATCTGATTGTGATCCCAGGTTTACATCTAACTTTTGGAAAGGCCTTCAAATTTCATTAGGTACTGAATTAAATTTTAGTAAAAAAATTTATCCTCAATCAGATGGGCAGTCAAAACGAAAAACTCATACCTTGGAGGATATGCTATGTGCATGCTCACTGGATTATCAGGGAATTTGGGACCAACATCTTTCTTTGGTTGATATTTTATATAATAACAGTTTTCATTCCAGTATACAGATGGCTCCATTTGTGGCATTATATGGAAAGCATTGTCAAACTATAGCTTTTTGGGATGAAGTAGGGGAAAGGAAGATGATGGGACCAGAATTGGTAGAAGAGATGGCAGAGACAGTTTAGTTGATTTCGAAGCACATGAGAACAACTCAGAGCAGATAGAAATTTTACGAAAATAACCAAAGGAAGGATCTTTCTTTTGAGGTAAGTGATCATGTCTTTCTCAAAGTTTCTCCATGGAAAAGTGTGATGTGTTATTTTAAGAAGGGAAAGTTGAGTACGAGGTTCATTGGATGTTATGAAATTCTTAGAGAATGTTGGATTAGCTGTGTATAGAGTGGCTTTACATCCAAGTTTATACTAGGTAGACAATGTTTTTCATGTTTCAATGTAGAGAAAGCTTTTGCTAGATCCATCCCATGTTTTGAGCCCAGAGGTAGTTCAGTTGGAAGAGAATCTATCTTATGAAGAACAACCAATTCAGATTCTTGACCGTAGAGAGAAAGTGTTGCGGAATAAGGTTATTCAACAGGTAAAGGTTTGGTGGAAAACCATATGGTTGAAGAGGCAATGTCTGAATCTGAAAATGCTATGAGGTATAAATACCCCCACTTATTTTGATAAGTGAATAAAAATTGCGAGGACGTAATTTCCAAAAGGGGGGAAGGATGTAACATCATAGGTAAATGAAGAATAAGATATTTTCATATTTATTAATATTTTAAAATTAAATATTAATTTTAAATAAAAAGGGTTTCTATGTTCGATAGCATACCCAATACGCAACAACAGTTTTCTTTGAAATCTTACATTGTACACTAATAATATAATATTATTATTTTAAATGGTAGTTAAATCCAAGTCCTTATATTGGTGGGAATGAATAAAACTAACTAAAATATGATTATACATGATTGTTAAATGTATTTACATTATCCAAAAACAAGTTATTGGATTAAAATGTGAATGAATCTAATATTAAGCATAATTTAAATTAAAAGAACAATTTACCACCTTTTAATGGTGAAACATATTTAAATATAGTTTTGGTCACCTTAATACATTCTATTTGACAAAATATAATCCTTCTTTAGAATGGGGACATCAAAATTTACTTTGTGTAATTTTTTTTAATTTTTCTTATAAAGTTATTTTTTTATGCATAGTGAAAATATTGTATTTTAATTCAAAATTGCGTTTTAATATAATTTATTTATATGGATAGATTATATTTTTAATTTGTTTTAAAGTACAATTATAATATAATTTTACCATTTAATCCAATTTTTGTCATTGGAATTAATTTCTCATTGAAATTGGACATAAACAAGTGTCAATCTTTTGATAGTTATTGTTTCTAAAAAACACGCTATTTGTATTAACAACGGTAATTAATTTTAAAATTAATTAATGAAACTTTTATGTTTTGAATTTGGAAAAATAAACATCATTATTGAATTTGTAATATCAAATATATCTTAGGCTGAATTTTTGGTATTTTTCTAAAAAACACCAATTTTTGATGAATAGGGAAACCACTTAGTAGTAGTTAAAAAACTTAATTTTTCATTTAAATGAAATTTTACCACTTCAATGAATTGAATTTAGAAAATCTGAGATAAATGGTTGTTATTAGTTAGTAAAATTTGGTTCAATAAGATGAAAATAAGTTTTGGTGAATAGTAAGATTTGACTTTTATTTACCTCGGTTAAAGGTAAATAAGGTAATTCAAGGTTAAAAGAATATATTATAATAATTCAAAATTATCTTAACACTTGTCTTAAACTTATTGGATGAATAATGGACGACCATGGGAATCCTTAGGTCGATTTTGGGACCCCATGGAGCCACTTATGAATGATAATGGCACTTTATATTAATTAATTTAATGTAAAGGCAAAATTGACATAAATAGAAATATTTTAGTAATTAATTTTTATATGGTATTATATAAGTAATATTTTTAACAATAAATATTTATTGGAAATATAGAAATATTTCCTAAATCATGGTAATTTGTTTATAATTTTTAGACATCAAATAAATTAAATTATTTATGACACAATAATGATGCAGTATTTACCTCATTAATAAATAATTTAAATAAATAAGAATATGATGACTAAAATATTATCCAAAACATGTCCAATTATGATTGTATGATATTATTTCGAAGATGAGTCATCGTTTCATTGACTTCAATCAAATTTGGACCTTTTTAAATGGAAGATATGTTTATAATAAAATAATGTTTTCACACTTTCCTAAAGAGCCCCTCCTATCTCTAATAAAAGGAGACCACATATAAACAATTCCTCACACCTCTCAAGACTTTTAGCTCGTTCAAAATCTACCCAATTAATCTCCCTACATCCCTCTCATCCTCCTAGAATCCTTACCTTAGGAAAAAGGCACTTCAAGAAATCCTTTTGGTTCAAACCAATGGAAGTTACCCAAATTAAAGGATATTAAAGAACGAACGGGTCAAGTTGGACATGAGGTAAGGGAATTCGTCTCAATATCCTTTCATTGTGGCATATTTAGTTTTGTACATGGATTTTTTGTATAGTATATAAACCCCTTTAACTTTTTATTTCATTCAAAGGGAATCTTTTTATACGAAGCGTTTTACTAAACGACAAAAATGAATGTTTTTTTAACGTAAGCGGTGACAAAGACCTTTCTACCATCACGAGAATTATTTGATATTTGGCTTCCTTAACAAGACATAATGTCTATTTTTTAAAAGGAAAAATAAATACCATATTATCTTTTTACATATTTTGGTATTGAAAATTATTTTTATAATGGATTTATTATTTCAATATCTTGAAATGATATTTTGTTAATACAATGTGGAAATGTTATCTTTCCATTATGCTTATATTATGTGTAATGATCATGTTATGATTCATGGGGATTATTTATGTATATGGGTGGTTCCATGATAAAACTAGGGCGAGTGATCCCAAGATATATCTCTAATGCATTGGGTAAAGTGATAAAGGTAAATGTGAATGTTTCTCCAATGAGATTTAGGGAATATACTGGGATGGGTATTCCAAAGTAACTCCCTGTGTAGATGTGATAGCTAAAATGCAAGTACGATTTGGATGCCACAAGTTACCCTTATGATTTATGATTTCTATGTTTTATTTATAAAATCTTATTATTTAATGAGATTGCTAAAATAGTTCATGTTTTGTATGTGTTTATGAAACTATGTTTTCTTTCATTGTTTTATAACCCTTACTGAGCTTTTTATGCTCATCCCAAGTTTTGAAATATTTTCAAAAGACATAAAGATGAATAGGGTCAAGGATGGTATCAAGAAAAAGTCATGTTGTTTAACACATGGAACTAGACATGAATTTTTTTAAGAGTTCTTGTTTTATGAAAAAAATTGAAACTGTGTAGAAGTGTATGCTCTGTAATCTTTTGAGATGTAATAGTTATGTCCTAATTCTTTAAAACTCTAAACCTAAAAAGATCCTCAATGTGAATTATTCATTTAATTCAATATTATGTAATGTTTATGGTTGGGACCTTATATAATCCATTTAGAACTCCATTATTTTCTTTTCTTAACCCTATATATTAGTCATAATACACATCTTGGCAACCTGGGAATGGAAATAATTAAAAATGGGTGATCTTAGATGCCTAGTAACGGTATGTAATATATTATAATCTATGATAAATAAGTTTAAAATTTTAATTAAATGTATAAAATTTCATCATAAGACTTTTAAACAATGTCTTGGGCATAATATGATATGAATAAATCAAATAATTCCATTCAAACATACTCATGGATATTCGACTTGTTAAAAACTCACATGTAATATCAATAACTAATTTCATAATTTGGGAATGAATAATTTCAGACATAATAACCATAAATTAATTTCCTTGTGCTATTACAATATATAAATGTGAAAAAACCCAAAGTAGATTGTCTCAGGGGACCAACTAATGCATTGAGGGGCTATAGCGAGCTTTGCACGTCACGTACAAAGTACAATTAATTTATTATAAGATAATGGGAAATCATAACCATCATAAAAATTCATATTAAAATTAGAATATGAAATATTAATACATTATCAATAAGCCATGAATGGTATAATATATCACATCTACAATAAAACTATTCATAAATACATGAATACATTATGATAGGTTGTATAATAAGAATGAAACCTAAATAAAATAGAAGATCTAATAGTGGATGTTGAAATAGGTTAAATGTTCTCAGAAAATAATTATAAACATATTTATTTAAATAACACTTTTATAGATTTTTTTTTTAAAAATTGTATAAAATTTAAAAATAAAATATTTTAATAAAAAACAATCTTGTAATCTTATAAAGGATTCATCAAATAGCTAAATCATCATGAAAAAAGTTAAAATGGGTTATCTAAAATGTATTGTAATTAAATGGTAATGAAGAATCATGTGAATAAATAAACTATAAATAGTATATAAATTTAATTTACTGAAACACTTGTTAGTAAATCAAGAACATGGGCATAAAATGAAAAGAATAAATAATGATCAAATAATTCCATATACATAATCAAATGAGACTAAAGCTTTTCAATGGACATTATAACTAATCGAATAATTACATTTAATGTTAATAATTAATCTCATTATGAGGTAATTATTAATTTAGTCCATTTGAACAGAATATCAGGACCCTTCACTAAACCATTTAAATGTGTGGGTAAAAACACATCTATTCTAGCCTTCCCATTAGTCTCATGAGACTTTTTGATTCATCGAGTTTATATATATATCTAGGTAGAAAACATAATATAATAAGGATAATTAATTCTCCATATATAAGGAATAAAGCATAATTATAATAAAAATTAATATTCAAAAAATAACATACAAAATTTAAATACATTCTCCAATAATATATATAATCACAAATAATCTAGAGTAATATGGAGAATGGAAAAAAATTTAAATCCTCATTCAAACATATAATAACACATCCAAATATAATGTAATTATGTTATGAATACAATATATCCCTAGAAGATGATAGGTACAATAATTCATTTCTGTTGTTGAAAAATATAAATTCCATAAAAAGGTTATTAAAATATTCTTGAAGAAAATATACCTTTTTAGTTCGAAAATATTTTAAAAAAAGATCAATAAATATTTGAAATATAATTTTCTTATCAAATTTACATTGAAACTTATAATTTACATATTAAAATTCTTAGTTTTCATTATAGTGGAAATTCCATACATGTCATATATCTTAACACAAATAGTCCATTCACATTTTCAGTAACATCTGAAAGGACTTTTTTGGAAACTGATAAGAAGATTCAATTAAAATAATTTTTCTAAAATTAAAACATAAAAATTAATATATTTAATAAAATTATATAATATTATTTTTATTCATGATATTATTTTTATAAAAAATTGATTTTTTTGAAAGAGGATTTTCAACCAAAGAGAGAAATAATGTTGGATTTTTATAAAGTCATTTGGTCAATCATTTTAATTACCAAATAGTTTAAAAATGTTTATATTACATTAAAATATCTTGATTAACTAGAGAATAAGACAATAGATTATTTTTATAAAATAAATAAAAAATAATTCCCCCAATGTAGACTTAATAAAAAACAATCCCATATAAAAAATGAGATTGTGAAATAATGCCTTTCTAGTTTGGTAACTTTTGAAATAAAAATCCCATGATTGAAATGAAATCAAACAAAAAATTAAATAACATGAAGATAAATTTATTCTTCTTATAAAAAATAAATTGGGGAAGTATTTACACATCACATTGTAATAAGTGGTTGAAACGGCATATATCTCATTCAAGTAAAAGTGAGATGATAAACCCTTACATACGATCATATTTCTTTTATACATGTCCATAATTTAAGTATAACATATATCACATTGTTAAAAATATATCAATGAAACATAAAAATATATTTCATATCGTATATGATTTACATTTGGTCTTTTATTACCCACTTGCTATCAATTATTAGTTCAAAGCACTATTTCTTGTGATAATTTATTAGTTTTTCATATAAGTTTTAATTTATTAAATTGGGAAAATATTATTTGATCATGGATATAATGTATCCATAATTTTATTGATGATATAAATATTTTACACATTAATTATATATATATATAGTAATCTATAAATTTTAAGGATATAAAATTTATTATACCATTTATGTAGATTGTTGGTCATACATATACAAGAACGTTGATTCAATTTTTCTTGATAGATGGAATGAAATGATAATAAATAATAAACAACTATTATAGAATCATTATTATGTTATATATTTCATTTATACTATTCAAATCCATCTTTATTTCCATCAAAGTAAAAATAAAATGAAAACAATTTATATCTCTATGTAGAGGTGGTAGTCCATCCCTATGCATGATTGATGGTGTTGTTTTCAATGTATTAGATGGTGAGAAGTTATATGTGATATTATACCTTCTCATGTATGGATAGTTCATAAAAATTACATGTTTTCATTAATTTTAGTCATATGACCATCCATGTCAAGTATTAGTATAAAATGAATCACATTGGTTCGTGAGGTGATAGTCCACCATAAAAATGAGAACCATTATCATACCTCCAAATTAATAGAAAGTAGGAAGGTATATTTGATTTCATAATTCATAAATAATAATACATTCAAAAAACTAAATATTTATTTTGAATTCAAAACTATATCCACCCTTAACTGTTTGTGATGAAAAATTAATTACTTCAGTTCATCAGTTAAAAGTCCTGTATAAACTTGATCGATGTTTTCATTTCCCATTTTATGATTGTGGAATAATATATTGTAACATATAAATATTTTTCAGAAATGAAATATCCAATATATTTAATATTATCAGTATTTTATGTTCAATGTGACCCCATTTTTATCATGCATTACTCGCTACACTTTGTTTATCTTGTGTTTCATGTACCACGGAGATTTTCTTTTATTACACATAAAACTGAGATTATCGTATATTTTATGAAAAACTTATTTTATCCTAAATTACATGAAACATTTAGTTTAAATGAATAATAGAATAATAGTAAAATATAATTATTTAATTAGATATTTAAATTTGTATTTAATAGAAATGAAACGGACCTCCTATAATTATTTAATATGATATTTATCACATAACCATCATAATGGCATGTATGAAGAGTTATAACTAAATTATTAAAATGTATTGTTTACATATGCTGATATATTAAACTACTTAGGGAAAAATTTAAATATAAATAAAAATAAAATACTTTGAAAATAAAGGGAATCTTTTTCTGAATAACTATCTTTTTGCCTATACATATTTTTTTTATCTCATTAAATTAAATTTATAACTTTTTTGAATTATTTTTATGAAATATATATATTTTTTTTAATTAAACTATTTAATAATTATCTTATGTATTTTTTTAGAAGAGATATGAATAAATACAATTGTACAATTGAATATTGAATTTTTCTAAAAAATATATTTGACACCTTTTGATCACTTATTTTAAAATTAATATTTTCTAATATTATAAAGTATATTTGAAAATTTCATATTCATTTTTGAAATCATAACATAATAATTATCTTAGATTGAATTTTTTGTAATTTATTCGAAGGTAATTCGTTTCAATGTATATAAATAATACTTGTTTTTATTTAGAATTATCTTTTATTTTAAAGAATATAAAAACATTTCAATTGATTAAATGCGGGTATAATGTTATATTTAATTCATGTATAAATTTATTAATATAATTTAGGCCATTTTAATAATTTTTTTATTGAATTTTTATCTAAAAACCATGTATACTTTTGAACAATGTCTCTTTAGAAAATAACTTTCTCATCGCTTATGCTGGATTATTTTTAAATTAAATTTATCTACTTATATGAATTGAATTTGGAAACATATATTTCATATTTGGATTCACAATAATTTATATTATATTATATATCAAACTTAATTTTTTACAATATTAAATAGTAAAAAATATTGAGAATTATATTTCGTGGTTAAGGTAATAATGGGTTCACTAAGGTTTTAAACAAAAATAATAAGTATTCAAATTTATTGAGAACATGTCAAAACCAATTGGATGTAAATTTTTCAACATTATATATTTTATTATCAATAATTTCTCTTTTTTGGGCCTTAGGTAATGTCAAAAACATGGGTAAAACTTTTTTTCAAAAAATATTATTATTCCACTCACTACTCCAATTTAATGAAACCACGATTACTCTCCTCTTAAAACATAAAAAACACCTTTATTTGTCCAATTCCATCCAAAATAACTTCTTTAATTTCCTCCAATGATATTGTAAGACATTTTTTCACATAAATTTAAACTAACAATCCTTTGGTGAAACCAAATGATATTCTCTTAAGAAGAGGTAATGTCCCTAACTGATGATATTTTTATTACTAAAACTCCATTATTTATTGTTAATAAATTCTTATATAATACCTATGTATATATAATATAAATATAAGTTATTATTTTAATTTAATAATCTTAATCATTCCCCTCTTTTAACAAACTATTTAAGAAATCATCATTCTCCAGTAAAGCGTACTACCGCCTTATGAACCGATGTTATTCATCATCCACCACAACCTCTAAAGGATATATATAATTATTAATTTATTTATTCAATATGATATTTATTATTATTTTATTATTTATTAATACTTAAATCCCAGGATCCTTATTACTACCCATTTCATAGGAATACAATAACATTGTTCATGTGTATGGTGGACTACCACCTCGTTGAGCGATGTCATTTGTTCACACATTAAATCCAAGGTATTAGAGATGGGTTTAATGAAAATATTTGATATATTATACATAAAATCAATTATAATGTTTTTATAAATTATTTACCTTACATTATTTTTTATGTTAGAAAAATGGAAAAAACATCCAGGCATACGTACGGCCTAACTACTACATGAATGATATATTTTATTTTCAATATCTAACTATTATTATTCACTAAAAATAATTATAAATTTAATATATATTATATTTATATCATGGTTAAATTATG
This sequence comes from Viscum album, assembly GCA_963277665.1. NCBI lineage: Eukaryota > Viridiplantae > Streptophyta > Magnoliopsida > Santalales > Viscaceae > Viscum > Viscum album. The sequence goes on from OY728127.1 coordinate 1,009,741,409, forward strand.
TATATTATGTAACCATGGTAAAAGTATGGGGGAAAAATAATAAATCATAACATACATAAAAAAATAAATCGGTCATTGCCTGAAATTAGACTTTAATGTGGAATTAAAATTAACCAGTAATAAAAGTTAATAGGTAAATAATATATGGTATAATATATATAATTATGTTAATTTAATATATTTATATTAAACATATATTTAATATACTGAATCATTTAATGTGTGAGAAGGAATTCGAGGCTTATAGTAATGGATTTCCATTGCACTTTTTAGTTCAGTAAAACACACACCATATTCACAACCCCTTACATTTATGTGGATTATATAATGGCCAGTAATTTATTTTATGATGAATCATATAAATATTATTATGATTTTTAAATCCATTTTATAATCTCTATCCCATGGGGTTACTAGTTCTAAAATTACAAAAGTTTTGAGGTTTTTCTCACATATTTCCTTTTTTGGAACATAATTTATGTTATGCACCTATCATATTCTATGATGTTTATATAATGGACCATCAATATTTTGTATCATGAATATAATTATTTTAGTTGTATTATGTTTTTATTATACTTTATTATTTAAATGCTCCTATGATTCAAATGATTCCTTATTTGTAAAACATTGATGTTAAAATGTCATTGTGTATTATAATTGTTTTTGATTACCCTTTTAATGATGATATATTATAATATATCTCTCATTAAACGCATAAATTTTAATTTACACATGTTATTTAATAAGAATAAATGTTTTCTCTTTATATTAAACTCATTATGTACTCATGTTTTCTAAAAAAAATTGATCAAAATTATCTTTATGTTTAACTTCCGTGAAAATTCCTTTTTATTACAAAAAAATTATTTTTCAAAATTATTTCAAAAATTTATTAACCATTATCCAAAATATATATTAGTGAAATCCATACCCATGTTTCAATTTTTTTTAAAAAAATATAATATAATATTTATGTAATTTTAATATCAATTTCTATTTGGATTTTACCAAAAAAGTTAAGGGAATAATTATTCTAATGTAAAAAAATGAATGCAGTTTCTCATCATCATGTACACCAATTTTTTTAATGATTCCATTATATGTTTAAAATTTTATATTCATGGAAGGGGATTTATGAAATTTTTATGTTTTTAATACAAATCAAAATGGAATGAATATTTTCCTCAGGAAATTTTTTAAATAAATTTTAAATCCACCATTATAAGATTCTAATAATGTTTTGAAAGAAAAGTATTTTGTTAATTTTTTTAAATAATTTTATAATAAGTGGAAGGGCTATTTTCCTTCATAAATTTTCCTAGTGATATATGAAAATCATTTTCTATATTAGATGAAATATTTTAATTTTAATTATTCTTTACAGCGGATATGATCGAATGATATCATCCTTATTCATTCTCTACATGGTTAATGTATCTATTTATGAAATTATTATGAAAACCATTTGTTTTTTATGGGTAATAATATGGTGAATTAATGAATTTATTATGAATGACTTTTTCTTCAAATGGGTTATGACGTGGTGATATGATGAATTTCATATGATATTATGGAACCCATATTTATTGTTTCATAATGAGATGGTTAGGAATTATATCTCCCTATAATTAATTGGGTTAAAATTATAATATCATGAGATTATTATTGGAAACAAGTTGATGGTGTTAATATACTATTAGAAATTAGTGATTCTTGATCCATTATGGGAAATAGGTGCATCCTAATTCACTCTAGAAAATGGGTTCATCATCATCCATAATTGGAAGAGAATGATATGTCTTGATCCACTATGTTGATGGTATTAGTAACAAACCTTGACATAGGTAATGGTTCTCATTAATTATTATGGTGGAACACTTTTATACAATTATCTTATAGTTTATGTTTGATTTATGATCATTTCTCATCCTTATGTGTCACATGATTATAAATGATAACCATTAATACCATGACACTTATTTATGGTATATTATTGGTTTTATATTAACTACATATTTTATGTTCATGATTACAAACCCTTATTCATATATTATTCATTCATATGATCATAGAAGGATATATCCTATTTTTACTCTTACGTAGTAGTTGATCTCATCATTTCTTATGTTTCCATCCACATGTTATGTATAAAGGATTAGTTATAGTATTATTAAGAGAATTTCTATGTTATATAATCATTATAGGAGACGTATACGATCATTCATGAAATAATATAATTTTTATAGTCTCCATCAACACTAAAATAATGCATTCCTCGGGCGCGTGTCAATGAAATATATTGAATAGTAATCTAAAGATATATGATATTTATGTATATAACCCTAGGTTTATATCTTTAGTATCAGATAAAATTATTATTAAATATGTTTTGATTATGATTTGAGATACATTAGTAAGGTATGAGGAGATATAACTATATATGTTAAGAGATATATATAGTGATATCAATAATGATAATTGTAAGGATGGTTATATTTATATGAATATATCCTTAAATTTAGGTTTATGATATGGTAGGTGGTTTTCAATAAATTACATCCCTTCTGAGATAATATAAGTATATGAGGCCCTAGCATCGATCTACCAAGGGGTAACTAATCAGAAAATGGTTCATTGAGATGGACTAAATCTTCACATTGTGAAAAAGGGGCCTTCCCACACACATGGTTTGATAATATTAAGGTTTTTATTTTTAAATTCAAAAACACATTACAATCCATCAAGAAATATTTCAAAAATGATCATAAATAACCAAGGTCATTCCTAAGGTTTCATAAAATGAAAATAATGTGTCATAGACTAAAAAAAGGTGTCATGATTTAGATAACCTATAAATTATTTATCATAGTTATATATTTTTACATTATGAATAGTGCTTATAATTTTATTCTTTCTAGTTGTAGTAAATATCTAGAACCTGATGAAGCTGGGTTACTTTTGATATCGATGTATAGTGCAATGATTATCCTCCTAAGCAAGAAAATGATATGGAATCATTAATGAAAAATATTTTTCTTATTATAAAAAATAATAAAATGTATTAGGCTATACATCATAAAGGAAAATGGATAGAAAAATGTTATATTGAGTCCTTAATGAGGAAAAATCCACCTTAGAGTGGTTCTACTGATCCTCTATTTTCGGATAAATAGAATAGTAATAATGAAAAAATTGTTTCCATTCTCTTTTTTTTCAGAGCATGAAAAAATTATTTCCTCGATTTATTTTTTTGAGGATGAATAAGATTAATAATAGGTTGTTATTAAGAAAATAAGGGAACAATATGATAATAAACATGTGGAATAAGAATTAATTAAGGGAAACTTTCTCAAAAAGTAATTACAAAAAATATTTATCAACAAATATGTATAATGGATTCATTGAGTATAACCAAAATGATGACGAATATGTTTGTTACTATAAAGATAATTTCACAAGACATGAAATTTGTTATTTTTTTAATAATCTTCCTAAAATTAAAAATTGATCAATTCATTGGTGGAATTAAGAAAAATCTTTGATAGACTTTTTCTATATGAGATATTAACATTTATAAATATTTTATATATTGTGTACTAAAGTGAGTAATGGAAATTGGATTTTACAAGAATTCATTTGGTTTGAATAAGTAAATCATGAACGATTATTAGGAATACTCAAATTGTGGAATGAAATTCCATCTATATGAATATAAGATATCTTGAAAAAAGCAACATGGTAAGTTGTTTAATAAAAAAATTTTGTTCCTTAAATGTGGAATGTAATGGAATAAAGACAATTTGATATTTTATCGGTAAAAGGTAGATCCCAGAAATCCATTGAACATGTATTAATATAATAGAAGAGATTATAGAATAAATAAAGATTGAATTAAATTTTCTATGTGTATATGTCGACATGTTAGATTATTGTAAGAGTTATAGATACCATCATTACTTTATGGCCTTAAGGGTGATCATATGTTTAATGTAATTGATACCCCTGTTGAGGTTTTTTGTAATTTTATTTTACCATTATTAACGTTATTTGAAGAGACATCTCTGTAAATGTAACCTTTTTTTATATTTTTTTATAAATGCTAATTTTAGATGAATGCCTTTACACTTTGTGGAATTTTGATTAAGGGTATATCTATCCTTTAGTGTTTTTATTATCATTCAAGTTGAGGTAATTATTGAATGTATCCAATCACCTTACAAATTCATCACAACATACTACTATTAATGAAGACATCTCTCAGGATCCCCTTTCCAAAAAATACATTAAGGATATAGTATGGTCACATGGAGTATAATAATCTATTATAACTGAGTGGGATCTGGTGATTACAAGGATGTTTTGTTGAAGTTATAAAAAATATCATTATAGAGAGTTAAAATTTATCACAAATCATAATCCTCCGAAAGATTGATAGTTTGATAGAAAAATTAAAACCCTCGATGATTTATTTTATCTTTTTATATAAATTTCATTAGTGGTTGAGATCAATACGTTTCACTAGTTTCGTTTCCTTGAAACAATTCCATTCATTCAAGCATTCATATGGGTCATTATGAACACCATTATGAAAGGATGTTTAGAATTCCAACATACTATAATGATGTTGTAGAATGAAAGCTATTGGGACCTGAGAAAGCAGTTATGAAGAAAGAGATGGTTACATCCCTTTATTAACACGTAAGGACATTAACAACTTGATTTTTTGAGAAAATATTTTTATATGAAAAACTTTTTTATATCGATATATTAAATAAATCACTTTTGGTGAATGAATTTTGAGAATTTTATTATATTGAATATTCAATTAGATGTTTAAAATTTATATTAACTATTTTTTAATCAAGAGATAAGAATAAATCAAAACTTTCACTTAAAAGATATACTTTTATAATAAAATGTTTTGTCCCCTCATTTAAAATTATTTTAAATTTGTTTTTCGCCACTTTTCGAATATTTATTTTATAAAATAAAAATAAATTTTTAAATCATCATGTCATTGTTATCTTAGTGCGTGTTTTGGTGACACCCAAATATGTTATGATAAACTTATTATTATTAAATTATCTATTTTGATATTTTTCATTACACAAAATAATGATTTTATCTTGCATGAAAAAAAATATATTTATCTTCATTGCATATAACATTGAGTTTTTCATTCATTACATGCAACACCGATCATGGAATACATCACACATAACATTGAATATGAACAAAATTTGATATATTATAAATAAAATTATTTAATATGACAGTTATCCAAATTCCATTAAGAATAACCAAATAATTAAATGATATGGTTTATTAATGTATTAGTTCATGACTAATTATTTATAAATTAATATAAAAACTATTTCAAAATATGTGAAATGTTTTTCTTAGAAACTATTTTTATGAAATGAAACTTTTTTACCTTAATAAAATATTAATACCACTTTTGGTGAATTATTTTAATAAATTTAAAATATTAAATATCCAATAAAATTGTTAACATTTACCTTATTTGTTTTCTAGTCAATATATAATAGTAATTCAAATTTTATGATTAAAAATATTATATTTATAAAAAATTGTTTTTCAATTTTTAAAAATTTTAATTTTAAATCATATTTTTGAAATTTTTATATAATTAATTTTGTAAAAAATTATTTTTTAACTCATAATTCAAATACTTTAATTGGGTTATTTTTTGGATTTTCTTAAAAGTTCCATATTTTGGTGAATAACGAAAAATGTTGTTTTTAATAGAAAACTGCCTTAATGATTATTTTATTAATAAAGATAAAATATAAATTAAATTAGTTCAAAAGTATATTTTTTTGAATTATACATCATTTAATCGAGTTTAGGTAATGTTAATAAATTTTATATTTAGTTTTTATAAAAAAAATTCATATGATTTTGAATATTTTCTCTTTAAAAATAGGTTTCTCGTCATGTCTATGAGAATATTTTTAAATTTAACGTAGTAAATTATGTTATTTGAATATAAAAAAATAGATTCCATATTTTCAATATGAATAATATATAATTTCTAATAATTTTAACTTAAATTTTGACCAAAATGACAAGTGAATACAGTAAAAAGTATTTACGATTGTTAATGTAAAGATATATTTAATATGAAGTTAAACCAATATTATAAGTGTAAAAATGACCTACCAAATTCTCGAACATAAATTTTATAGATATATTCCCACATAATATATTATATCTTATATAATGTAACATTATGGAGTTTTATTTAATTAAAAAATATTGGCATGATTGAATATTTAAAAAACTAATGTGGGCCACTCACCTCACTTATAAAAGGAAACCACCTCTCATCTAAAATTGAATCCTTAAAACCATTTTAGTTCAGACAAGACCAACACAAATAAATTCCAATAATGCCTCCTATCATCATATAAGACTTTTTTAGGATAAATCCATCATTGGAATCCTTTTGGTTAAAGCATAATTAGGATACATGAAGAAGTGGTAACATTCCTCAAAATATGTTTTTATTTTATTTCACCTCCAGCTCAATAAATATTTATTATAAGAAGTTTATATATTATAAATTAATATTAAATATAATTATATTTATTTATTTAATGTTCATTATCTAAAACCATATCCACTACCATAAAATGGGTAACAAAGTGATTTAATGTGTGTGTGGTAGAATACCGCCTCCCGAACTGACGTCATTCATTTTACCATTACCAACTATCAGAGTAGCACAAAATAATGGATTTATTTTTTATATATTTTATTTATGATATTTTTATTATTATTTAATAATTATATTACTTTACTATTTTTTTACTTTACATTTTGTGGGAATACAATAATGTCTCTTGTGTGTTTGAAAGACTACCACCTGGGGAAGTGATGTTCTTGTTTTCACTATCTTTATACAAGGATAGTGATAAATAAAATTGTAATTATTATATTTGATATAGATGTAATAATTATGATATAAATTTGATATTTATAATTCTTAAAATATAATATAAATCATTTTTTCTAGACTTCTAACTATCTGAAAATGATAAATTCGTTCTTATACATGTGGACTAGGCTTCACGAGGCAATGTGAGTCTCAATTCATCAACAAATGACATGGAAAATATATTTAAGTATATTATATGGCATTTATGAGATTATTATAAATTTAGAATGATATAATATTAATTAACTCTTTTAAATAATTATCATAGAAAATTGAAACATTACATTTATTTACGAATGGCCTACCATCTCAATGATCGTAACAAACATTATTTCTAAAAACCATATTTCATGATTGGAATTAAAATTATAATTGATGTATAATTATGATTATTATTTCATGATTATTATTCATTAAGTTAATAAACCATGATCAATATTATAGAACTAAAATTAAAAAAATAAAATCATATAGGAAAAACATATCACTTATTACTCGAAATTCGACATTAACGTGGAATTATTTAAAAATGGGTAAAAAGGAAATAAGTAAATAACATATGTGTATGTATATATATATGTGGTTCATTAATATATTTAAACTATAATTATATTTTCAACCAAGGAGGATCAATTTAGTTCAATTTATGTCAACACTTTTAGTAAGGGGGTTTCAATTCCCACATAATTTTTGAAGTGACATTTTCTATTTTCACCACTCATTAATTTTATTTAGTATATATATAGCCCAATGAAATGATACATCATAAATATAATTCATTTAACTATATTTTATTTATCTATATATGTTATTTCTTCATGGGAAATATGATTCAAAAGTTACAATCACAATATTATATTTTGTTCTGAATTTTATTTCATTGAGATATAATTTATGTTATGCACCTACATAATTTTATGAGGTGCACATTAAACACATTTATCAGGTTATATCAGGAATTTAATTATTCAAATTATATTATATTTTTAAAAAAAATTATTCTTTTATTAGTATTATGATTCAAAGATAACAAAGTGGGAAATATTTTATGTTTCAGTCTAATCATCTATCAGGATAGTTTATGATTATATTTCTGATGAAAAAATTTTATGATACCTCTCCCAATAAACTCCTGAATTTTCTTTTCCTCTAGTTATTCATGATATTTAAAATTAATTGTACCATTTTGTTCAGTCTTTTGATGTTAACATAATTTATTAAATGTTGTTAGGAATGTATGACATTATTTATCTCTTCAATAAAAAATCCATTCTCAGGAAAAACCATGCTTTATAAAAGTGTTTTAATAAATTATTTTAACATTACAAAAATTATTTATTAAATTAATTTTTACCCGTCATTATTTTTTTTCAAAAACAATTAATGGAATATTAATTCCATCAACCAAAAAAATTACTAGATCGATTTTAATAAAAATATGAAATAAATATTTGTTTTTACATTTACAACATGAAGAAAACAACCCATCTTCATGACAATTATTTTCATTGATGATCCCTTAATATGATTTCAATGAAAATATGAATGATAAATATTTTAAAAAGGTTTTCTATTTTTTAAATAAATTTTTGAAAATTATATTTTCATAATGAAATGTTTTAAATTATTTTTAGTTGATACATTATATTATTTTGAACTTCTTATCAAAGATAATTAGTTTAAAAAAATGTTCTGAAAATTTATTTTTAATGAAATATTATTTTCATCATGAAATATCCCAAGTAATCATTCAAAATTGTTTTATTTCTATGATTAAATCCATTAATGCTACATATTTTTTACTGGGTATATGAACCAATGATTATATTATTATCCATTATATTAATGTTTTATTATGTATGTATGTTTATGAGTCATATTTCTACTTAAAAGGTTTTACCATGATTTAATTATTATGAAACCCTCTTCATTTAAGGGGTTAAAATATGATGAAATGATGAAATTATTAGGTAACCTATCGACCTTACGTAGCTTATTATTTAAATAAATGATTGTGAACCCCATTTAAATTTATGGGTATTGTTATAGTAATTGTTTTGTTATATTATATCTCACGTATGTGTGAATTTAATTAAGTTATTGTGGTTACATTATATCCAAGGAAGTAGTTTACATTATAAAAAATTGATGTGGTTATATTATAAACAAGAATACTGTATATGTTTTTGTCCAAATATGGGTGGGAATGAGATCCTCCACCAATGTATTAGGTAAATATTTATATCTGATGAGATATAAATTACAAGAATGGCGATTAAACATATTGTAGTAAAGGAAATTGTCCATAAAGATGGCCATGGGCCTAAATCTGGAAAACCATGATTGTTTGGGGAGTGAACCATTTTTAATATATTAATGGAAAAGCACTAGGTATAGTGTTGTATCCCACCCAACATGTGTAGCCACAAATGGTGTTCACTGATATGTTATTACAATGTTCCTTGAAAACTATGGAAATTTTTCTATTCATGTCTGTATGAAAAAATTCAATGTCTTATAACAATGTTATACTCTTATAGATCTTATTCTATGATTTTATCATGATTCATCACTCGTGAACTACCACTATTTATTCCATGACTGTTTATTATGATATTTTTTATAGATGGTATTTTTTTTATTCCAATTTTTATGCTGATATCCTCATACTCTTATTCCCATCTTATTCGTAAATATCCCCCTTTTACACATAAGGAACATTTAAGCTCACTATTTCTTATGATTCCATTACATTGTTTTTGAATATATCTTTTATATTATGTGTAATATATGATAAGATACTTATGGGATAAAATGGATATCTTTTAAAAAAAATAAAATATTTTGTTAAATGTTTCCTAATTTATTAATATATTGTGGTCCTCAAGTGTGTGTTCTTTTAATGAAATGAATGTTCATCTATAATGATACAATATCCTTGCATGATAAGATTTGGACAATATAGATGGTATTAGAGGAAACATTTTGTTATCCTTTTTAATCTAGGATGATAAAAAATTAATGATATCCCTAGGGATATTTCACTAAGGTTATATATATGGATGCTTCTATAGATAATTATTAATATGGGTCATTTTATAGGAAAATGTCATAAAATTTTCTTTATATATAGAGAATGTTGTTTTGAATAAATTAAATTCCTTTAAGAAAATAAAAACATGATGTGGATCTAGAACAGTGGTACCTATGAGTAATAACTCTAAAAGGGAGGAATTGATCATGAATCGATCATCACATGGTGCATGAAAATAGACCTTCCTAAATATATAGTTTTACACTCGAGGGGTATATTCTATGTAAATTCATAAACTCTTTATGGTAAACTATGACAGAATGACATAATTATGACTATGAATGACATAAGATAATCATAAGGTATCATCGATTAAAATTATGTGTCTTGATTTAGACCTCATAAATGATTTTATAGACTATGTGATCCTCTATTATTATCATAATTTTACTCACATACCTTTTAGATGTAGTCAATGGATGAATCCTGAATGAACTAGGATACCATTAAATGTGATGGATGATTGTATGATGAGAAGAAAAATTGGATGATGACTCGAGTAAAGGATGTCTTGACTGTACCTATACAATATTTGAAGTTCATGCTTAACAATGTGTACCTTAAACAACTATAAAACTCACTAAAGAAGATAAACAAATAGTTTTTTGGGTTTTAAGATAATGGAGACCATAGGGAAAAGAAGTTTCAATTTCCTTTATGTCATGAATGTGGGAAAAAATCCATGTTGTTGTCTTAGAGGAATGAAATGATGTTATGACTATGGGAAAAAGGGCACTAATCAAATTATTCATAAGGAAATTTAAATTTTTGATTAACTTAATTGATTATAATAATTCTATCCCTAAGATATCTCTTACTGTTGAATTATATAAATGTGGAATATTTTTTCATTATTAAGATTTATTTTTTCAGGGGAATGATCATGAAGAAAATAAGAAATATTATACAAGTAATAGTTATATTACTGATGATGAAGAGACTATAAATTACAAATGAATGAAAATATCTATTATTTAAAAAGTTGATGATTCCTTCTAAATGGATTGAATAGGAAGTGGTATTAATTAAGAATTTATGTATTGGAATTAAATGATTATTTTATTTGAATCATAGAATTTATTTTTTTGTTTAGTATAAATTTTTCATTTAATATATTAATGAATACATTGAATGATTTGATGGACTTGAAAAAGTGATTTACCAAAAACATGATAATTTGAATAAAACCTTTAATATGTTCCAATTGTAGAGATTCTGATTTTTGGATAAATAAATGATTGATTTTGATAATATAAATTGGATAGCACTTATTTCTATAAAACTAATTAATGATTTTTAATAATTGGTATATTCAATAATTATTTCAGTTGAAATTATTTTTGGATTTATGTAATATCTCTAATAATATTCATTTAATATAAGGACTGAGAAAGCATGTATGTGTTCAATAAAGTGTTATAATAGTTATAGTTTCAATAGAATACATGATGAAGGTTTACACATCTTTTCTGTGTGACATTTAAGATCTTTATGATAATGTGTGGGGTATTAATGATATGTTCATTTTGAAAATTTAGTGGTTGTCTTTATGAAATTTGGGATTTCAATATTTTTTAAGGAATTAAAAGTTAACCATTTATGGAATTGTTATTGTCAAACATTGGATGTTGTTTTGAAGATTAATGTAATATTCCTCCATTTGATGATTCATACATATTTCATAACATGTGATGCCCATTTTTTGTTACACCTAGATATATAATGAAATAAATGTCATTTTGATATATTATATGATACATTGGTGCTTCAGGCATTATAAATTCACCTTCATCTTTGGGAATAACATATGAAGTGGAAATTGATCAAGGAATAACTAAATTTTGAGATTGTAATTATGAAATATAATAAAATCAAGTAAGTCTATCTGATAGTGAATATTCTCCAGCATTAGGAAAAGGATACTGAAATAAAATCCATTCCAGCTATCATAATTTTTTATGATATCAAGGACATATTTATTCCACTTTGGTTACTTGAATTATGGTTATTAAATTTAAATGGACAACCCAATTTTTTGTGACCAATGTTTTCTATCACTCTTCATTTCTATTTGGGCATTATATTTTTCTTATATGTCCTTGGTTTAACATACCACCTATTTTTCTTATTTGGAAACCATGTTTGTGTTATTTTATATGACTTTCAAACAACACTTCTAGTTTTGCAAGTAGATATTTTTTTATAATTTTTTTAATTGAATTAATATTTAAGTGTAAAATTTTTTATGACCAAGATTAATTTCTTCCATGAAATTAACATTAGTGGGAGAATGTAACACCTGGAGAATTTGAGAATTTTTTTAAATTTAATTTAATTTTTTTTGTTTTAAAAATGGAATTGATTTTATATTTTTTTACACAAAACACTGATTTCCCATTTATTACATGAATCAATGATCTTTTCATGCATTACACATAACATAATGCTTAGCTTTCATTACACGAAACACTAATTTTAAATAAAATTTGGAATATTGTAAATATAATTTTTATATACGATATTTCTCTTGAATAAATTAGAATTGTAGGTAGGAATATGAATATATAAATTATCAAAATATTTTTTACACATTTATTCATTAGTGACAAATTAATTAAAGATTAGAATTAAAAATTATATGAAAATATAGGAAATCGTTCTCTAGAAATTAATGTTTATGAAAACAATCACATTTTACCTCGATAAATTAATCAATTCAATTTAAGTGAAGTAATTCAAGGTTATTAATATAATAAAAATTATTTTAAATATTAAACATTAATGTTATTTGTTTTTTATGTAAGAGATAATAAAAAATTCTGATTTTAGGCTTAAAAACATTATTTTTATAAAAAATATATTTGATTATTTTTGGAACACTCATTTAATAAATGATTTTTGAAATTTTTTTGAAAAATATTTGGTAAAATATTGGTGATTTTTCAATTTATAATTTTCAAAAATCACTTATGGTTGATTTGTGGGATTTTTCTAAAAAGTTTCACTTTTTGATGATTAGTAAAAATACTATATTTAAATTGAAAACTACCTTTTCATTTAAAATTTCAATAATGATAAGAATTATATAAAATTGGTTTTAAAGTGATATTAGTTCAATTATAAATAATTGACCAAATTTATTTCCATATAATTATAATATTTTTTATATTTCGTATAATATCTTTGTAAACATATGAAAATTATCTCCTAAACAACCCCCGTTCACATCACATCAACAACATTAATTTTAAAATAAAAAATTTCATTCCTTTGAATTAAATATAAAAAAATAAATTACATATTGGGAATAAAAATCCTTTAAAATTTATATTATGTTCAAATTTATTTTTAAAGAAATTGAATAGTGAATCTAGTAAAAATTATTTACCATGGATAATATAAAAATTGATTTACCATGTGGTTAAAATAATAATATAAGGGTAATAATTACATAAAAACTTCTACAGCACCCATTTTACAGACATAATCTTACATTATCTCTTTAAGATCTATAATTTTCTATCATTTAGGTTTTGGAAATATAAAAAAATTTATATGATTGAATATTTTCCAAAAAATACAAGTGTTCCACACACATCACTTATAAAAGGTCACACCCTATCCTCTCCAAATAAAACATTAAACACATTTTTATGAAAATTCTTACCAAAATGACATCCCAAAATCCATAATATCATCCCAGAGGAGTCATTTTTTGTAGAAATCCATCCTTTGAGGGATTTTCATGCAAACCAATGCATGATACAAAAACAATAGGTTATGTTCATCAATGATCATTTTTTATTTATTCATTCACCAGCTTAAAATCATATTATACCATTGTAATATAATAAAAGCTGTATAATAAAAATTATTAAATTATTTTTATTTTATGTTAATTATATGCAACTATCTCAACCTCACATAAATGGGTTACAAAATCACTATTCATGTTTACGGTGGACATCCTCATCGTGATTCAAAATCATTCATTTTTTTTATTTCCACCTCCCAAGGATAGACATAATTATGGATATATTGTTTATTTATTTTTTCTATATTATTAATAAACTTACGTAATAATAATATTATATGTTCGTTTTTTGCATTATATTTCATGAGAATATGACACCATCACTTGTTTTTATGATGTAATACTACCTCATGAAGAGATATGATTTATTTTTACTAATATATTAAATGGAAGGTGATAATGAAAAATTTAATGATTATATGAATTATAAATAAAATAATAATTAAATTTATTCCATATTTATCACTATGTTAATATAATATATACTATTTTCTTTCATACCATTTCATTGAATAAAGATGATAACATTGTTCATATAGATGTGGAATTCCACCTTTACAATGCATTGTGATTCTCTTATCATCACATCACCGCATGGATTTATATTTCAGTGTATAATATGGTATTTAATTTATTATTATAATTGAGGAAAGATAAAATATTACATTCTCCCATTCCATAAATATCATTAAATAATAACGTTTTTAATTATGGATACTTACAACCTACTAACTCCACGATCATAACACACTTAATTTATGAAAACCATTATTAATGAATGGTTAAATAATAATAATAATAATTTATGTATAAATATTATGATTATATATTTATTATAATTCTAAAATTTATGGAATTGTTATCAAATTAAGATGACCAAAATTAAAAAAACAAAACATATAGGAAAAAAATTGGTGATTAATCTAAACAAGACTTTAACAGGGAAATGATGATAAATAGTCAACAAAAGAAAATAATTAAATCAAATATTGTATGATATATATAAGAGGTAATTTAATATATGTATAAGAAATATATATTTATTATAAATGAGGTTCAATGAGAGATATGGATTTCAAGACTTACAGTAAGGGGATTTCTAGTCTCACATTTATTTTTGAGATATTTATTCAATATCCACCACTTCATTATTTCGTTTGGTATATATACTACCCTATTAAATGATGTATAATTAATAATGTTAATTTAATTATATTTAATATTTCGATTAATATTAATGTATTATGGGACTTATGATTCAAAATTCACTTAATATGTAATAGATTTTGTGTCTATTTTCCATCATTGAGACATAAGTTATGTTTTGAACGTAATTAATTTAGAGTTGTATATTTTACACCCTTAAATATATTTATATTACATTATTAGTTTCATTTAATGTTATTATATCATGGTGATTTTGATTAACATTTTAAAAAGTTGGAAAAAAAATTGTGATACAATTTCATGGTTTATCCAGATTGTTTATAATCATGTTTCTCAGGATAAAACAATAAAATAACTCACTCAATAAACTAATGAATTTTATTCCACAGTAATAATTCATTAAATTATCATATTATAGTATAAAATTTCCAACATACTGGTTCTTATAATTATTGAAAATATGATTTTATGGAAATATAACATTATTTATCTCTTTGATCAGAAATTAATTTTCTTCAAAAACCATGTTTTATAAAAAAAAATTAAAACTATTTTTAACATTATAAAAATTTATTAAAGAAATACTTACCTTTATTGGAAATTTTTTGTAACTTTTTAATAGATATGATGATGTCATTTTTCAAACAATTCTTTGTTTTCTTTTAACAAAAATGTGAATGAAATCATTCATTTGTTGTTCATGACATAAATGAAACATCTAGTCTCCATGATCATTATATTATTTTGAAGTATCCATTATATGTTTTGAATCTAAAATTAAAATAAAAATATTTACAAAATTTTTTATCATTTAAAAAAAATAAAGTGAAAAATAATTTTTCCTCTTGAAATGTTTTATGTGATTTTTAAAGCTTTCTTTGTATATTTTAGATGTTATTTTCAAAGTATGATTTCTTTAAACGTTTTATGTTTTAAAAGTTTATCTTCAATGAAATGTTATTTTCCTCCTGAAATTTCATAATTAATATTTTAAAAATATTTTCCATCTAAAATGATATTCATTTATATGAATTTTGCTTACTGTTGGTATTAACAGAGGATAGAATTCTTATTATTTATCTGAGTGGGTTATGATGTAAATATGTTTATGAAACCCAATTCTATTCTTTGAGTGATTCCATGATGAAATTGTTATCATAAAATTTTATTAAAATTGTTTAAATTGTGATGAAGTGAAAAAATTAATTTGAATCCATTCTCTGTTCCATAGGCTATGATATGATGAAATGTCTTTGAAACCCTTTTCATTTCATGAATTATGTTATGATTAATGTTTTATGATCTTATGGAAGAGATAAGTATGTTTTTTTGTGTGATTATGGTTATATTATTAACCTAGAATTATTTATGTTATAACCAAGGTCGATGGGTATGTTATAACCAATAAACATTTTTAGGTTATAAAAAATAGTGTATGGGACATCTATCTCTCTCAAATTAATTGGATACAGATTTATATCTCATTAGACTGACATGACTTGTATGGGGAGTGAAATAAGTTTAGTAAGGTATTTTTTCCTCTGTGATGGCCTTGGTAGTCAATCTTGACTCCCTTGATTTTCTGGAGTGTAATACCATTCCACTATAGGTAATGGGCTACCACTAGGGATCTTCGGATGCCTCGCCCAGGATGTGTAGCATCCTATGTAGTGGCCTTATAATATTTATAAGTGGGGCATGAAAATTATATAAATGATTTTATATGATTATGTGTATGAAAAAAAAATAATTTTCTTGTTCCAATATAATAATCTCATGTCTCATAGTATTTTATTTCCATATGATTCATGTCTTATGAAACACCAGTTTTTATAACATTACTAGTGATTATGATATGTCATGTGAATTGCATGTTTTTTTTTCAAATTTCATGATCATGTTTTCATTCCCATATTTTCATGTTATCTTTATGTATCTCCCCTATTTACCCTTAAATAGAAAACTATATTACACTTTCATATATTTAATTTCCCTAGTTTATGACTCATTAAAGGAGTATAGAGAGGTTAATCATTGTGCGGGACATTGAGGATCCCTCATGAATTAAGAAGATTGTGTTCCATGATCCAAAAAGATACTAAATAGTTATAGGCCTCAAGAATTTATTCATTTATTGTAATGATTATTAATCTAAAAAATTATAATATCCATATATGAGTAAATATATAATACATTTTTAAACATTTCATGATTTTTTATTTGGTAAACTACTTTCTCAACGCTTTTGCAGGATTAATTTGACCTCAAAATCTTCCATTTATGTGAATTCTATTTGGGAAAATAGATTAAATATTTTTATTAAGATAATTTTATTTTAATTCATAAGTTAAACATAAATTTTTTCCACAATTACTAATAAAAATAGTAATAATAATTACTGCAGTTAAGGTAAAAATGGTTTTTCCATGTAGTTAAGCTAAAAAAATTGTCACAACCCGTCCTCGGGGCCCGTGCCAGGACTACCCCAAGCCCGCCTTCCATAGGCCAGGGGATGGTGACTAGAACCAAAGGCATAAATTCCGGTAAAAGGGAAGGAATTTCCTTTATAAAAGAAAAAAACACAACAGAGTACTCAAGTTAAGTAATCACTAACTAAAAATGAGTACAAAAGTAAGTGCTGAAAAGGAAATGGGACAGTATACAAACCCACCTGAAAGTATAGTACAAATGAAATGAAAGTAAAAAATCTGTAAAGTAAAGTGGAAACCACTGAGTCGTCCTCCGTATATCCCACCTAAAGGGTGGGTACAGATGGTCTCCTCAGCTCCTCGGGTCTGGTCATCCGCCCCGTGTACGTCCCACCAAGTGGTCCACCTCTGGGTACCGTTTAGCTCCACAAACCTCTACCTCAATCAGTGATTTCCATCGTCTGCATCAAACACAATGTAGTGTAGGCATAACCCGTGCAGGGGTGAGTATACGATACTCAGTAGATACCCTGAGACCCTTGAAGGTCTCCCACAATCCACGAAGGATAAACCACAAAGGAAAGATACAATCCCGAATTATCAACTGACTCTACTTAGGTATATTCCCATACATATACCTAAGTCATCAATTCCAATTCAGCTCCGACTCTCAAGCCCAAGAACAACCCAGTCCACATAGGAAACAAGCCAATCACACTGTTGGTAATGATTTCAAGTCAAGACTCAGCTCACATAGGTATACTACTCACGAAGAGGGGTGGAGATGATTAGATATATCCTTTGAATCATCTCCTCTACCGAACCCACGTAGGATCATAGTACAGAAGACGTCGCTACCAAACCCACGGAGGATCCAAGTACAGTCCTCACCACTACCGAACCCACCGAGGATCCAAGTACATTAGCCATTGCTGCCAAACACACATATGATCCATGTATAGTCTTCATCGTTGATGAACCCTGGGAGGATCCAAGTACAGTGGTCATCATCGTCGAACCCACGGAGGATCCCAACAAGGTAGTTTTCGTAGTCACAACCAACTCTAGGGTTCCCGCACACAGCACGCTCGATTCTGGGAGGGTCCCCTCCTCGATCCAAGGGGGCTCGATACATCAAATATCACAATGTCTGGAGTTGATGTATCCCAAAGCTCCATCTCGTTAAATGAAACTCAACTCAACAGACAACACGTCAATCGGTTATTGGCTTTTCCGTTCCAGGGGCCTGGTTAAAAATACGCTCGTTTCTAACCTGGTCATTCCTTAAAGTCGTCCAAAACTCATATAGAGTATCTTAAAAGGACAACCTAGCCCCAAGTGTCCCAGTTCCATAGACGGCGTGTCGATCAGACGTGCGGTCTTCGAGTTATTCACCTTTAAGTAAAAAATGATCCCAGGTCATTAAGCTCAGTAGGCCGATGGGCCAGGTTAAACCAGTTTTGGTGGGTCCGACCTGGTAGGGGTGTCAGACTAGCCCAATGAAATGTGTGGCTTGGCCCGAGGGGCGTGGCCCGGCCCGAAGGGGTGCGGCTTGGCCAAAGGGGACCGAGCTGTCAGAGGCGGGGGGTGCGGCCCCCCAGCTTCCCGAACTTGTGGTGTCGCCCTTCCTAATCGGTCGGCTGAAGCCGACCGACCTTCTTAGTGCAACTGACCCGTACGGGCGGGTCGTGGTTCATCCGGCACGGCGCACTCCCGACACCATGTCTTTCCTTCACCCGGCTGGCCGATGGACCATCTGGTTCTTCTCTCGAAGTGGGCCATGGAATGCGGGTCACGGTCTTCCGCAGTGTGGCACCGTGGGTCACCGCGGTTCCTCCCATTAGCCTGGCTGGCTATAGTCGACCAGTTCTTTCCTGGTCGAGCAGCCCGCAGTTGCGGGCTGTGGTTCTTCCTCACGCGTTCAGCGCCTTTGTTTTCCACCGCATCTATTTGTCACCAAATTTTTCTGACATGGTCTCAATCACAAATAAATGAAACCACGGAGGGTAGTCAGGTCGTGTGCGTTCGGCATGCGCCCTCGGTGTTAGGTGGTAACATTTGGCCAAATTCTCTTCAGAAAATTCAACGAAGAACAAGAACAATTTTAATCAACTAAAATTGTATATAATCCCCATACCGCAATAATTGATGTCTCATGTCGGGCGTCGCGGAAGGCGGCATCACGTGGAGATGATTCGTAGACAACGCCAGAGTGCGTCTGAGGAGGAAGTGGCATCTCCACACTAGTTGTAGAGAATATGAAGGAAGGCACGTCGTCGCTCATTGTGGAGTCATAGTTCTTCATCGATGAGGCATAGTTCTTCGTGGAAGGATGGTGTTCTTCAACAAAAAAGGGATTCTCTTCTTCTTTTACACAAGCGCTCTCTCAAATATCCTCCCAACACAACATATGCCAAAATAAAATAATAGCTATGGATATTTTTTTATTATAACCTGAAATTTAAAATTCAAATCACATAATTAATTAATTGAAGAAGTTGAATTCATTAATTAAGGTGTGTTGGGAAACAATAAAGAGGGAGAGAGTGAGAGGAAAAGTTTTCATTCAATAAGGGGAGTTTTCAATGAATTAAATAAAGGTTGTTTAAGTGATTTTAGGGAAGATGAAAGGTTGGGGCTAGTGTGGGACCCACCTCACAAATAACCATACATGGGAAGTTAGGTGGTCATGGGTCCCACCCTTAACCCCCCTCTGTAAGATATAACTATCATAGTTATAAATAAAATTGTGTTCTACCAATTTTATTTATTTTATTCTAAATTCCCAATTATTAACTTTCAACCCGAATAAAACAAAACTATAGTAAAGGTCCCCTTAAGCGAATACCAGCACTACAAGTTCATTGGTGCCCTCATATTTCAATTCTGAGAAACGTTTCAAAAGATAGAAAACCCCACTCATTCATTCACTAAACGTACTCGAGCTAAACATCATAAAATTGTTCTGGGCAAATCGGGCCTCGGTATCAGGTGCCGTTAGAAACTGTGTACTTGTAAAATTCCAAAGAATTTTAGAAAAAAAATTCCTTGAAATTTCTGGGTCTTTACATTACCCTCACCTCAATGCTTTTTGTCCCTGGAAAGCTAAAACATAAACTAGGGGAACAAATGAGGGTACTGAGAACGCATCTGAGCCTCCTGCTCCCATGTGCTCTCCTGGAGGTTCTTGTGCTACCAACGAATGCACACTAGAGGAATCGACCATCCACATAGGACCTTCTCCTATTAATCCTCAATCTCCATTGGGACCTCCATGAATTTCGCCCTGTCATCAATGTCTAGGTCCCTATGATCGATGATGTATGATGGGTTGTACACGTATCTCCTCATCTAAGATACATGGAAGTCTTCGTACACCCAGTGCACCTGAGGTGGATGGGCCAGCTGGTAAGCCACCTCGCCTAACTTGATAAGGACTTGGAATGGTCTGATGAAGCGCGGAGATAACTTTACGCCCCGACCAAATATCTGTAATCCAAGTCGAGGTGAGACCTGTAAGAAAACGTGGATTCCATCCTCGAACTCTAGTGGTATCCATCTCCTATCAACATAGGAATTATGTCTGCTCTGTGTAGTCCACATGCGCTCCTGGATGATCTGATCCTTCTCCATCGTAGCCTGAACCATCTCTGGTCCTACAAGTGCTGACTCCCCAGGGTCAGTCCAGCATAGAGGTGATGTGCAAGGTCTGTCGTATAGTGCCTTGTAAGGTGTCATCCTGATGGTGGAGTTGTAGTTGTTGTTTTACACAAACTGCACCATGGGTAGTTTGTCCTCCCAACTACGACTAAATTCAAGGACACATGCACGGAGCATGCCCTCGTGAGTCTGAATGGTCATATCTGTCTAGAAATCCGTCTGAGAATGGAAGTCGGTGCTTAGATGTAGATACGTCCCAAAAGCCTCTTGTAATCCCTTCCAAATCCAGGAAGTAAAGAGAGCGTCTCGATCAGAGATGATAGATGATGGCACACAATGAAGTTGTACGATCTCCTGGACGTAGAGGCATCCTAATATCTCTAATGAGCCATGCTATCTAATCGGTAGGAAGTGGGCCAACAAGGTGAGTCGTTCAATGATCACCCAGATAGAGTCGTGTCCTATGGATGTACGTGGAAGCCCCATCACGAAATCCATGGATATCCCATCCCACTTCAACTCTGGGACCTCTAAGGGCTATACCAATCCTGCTGGTACCTGGTTCTTCACCTTCACTTTCTTACAAGTGAGGCATTGTGAAATGAACTCTTCTACAGCCTTTTACATGTCTGGCCACCGGTGCTGTCGTCTGAGATCCCGGTACATCTTCGCCACTCCTGGATGTACCATTAGAGTGTAAGTGTGAAACTCCCTCAGCACTTCCGCTTGTAATTCAACTGCTACCATAGTACATCCCTTAAAGAGGAATATGTTCTCCCCTCCTTCAGATATCCCATCCGGCACCTGTCCTGTGGATATCTGAGAACGTCGCGTCTCACAGTTAACATCCCCACATTGTGCCTTTCTGACTCATTAAAGGAGTGGATGAGTGACTGTGAGAAACTATAGAAAGGCTGCTCCATCTCTATCCACAAAGGATATCTGCAACGTGGCTAGCTGCTCTGTCGCATCTCCTAGTTACTGAATGCCCGATCACCTGCTGAGAGAATCAGCCACAACGTTCCCCTTCACAGGAGTATAGAATATATCAAAATCATAGTCCTGGAAGAATTCAAACCATCGCCACTGTCTCATGATCAATTCCTTCTACAAGAATATGTACATGAGACTTTGGTGGTCAGATTAGACTATAAATTGCTCACCCATAAGATAGTGTCACCACATCTTCAAGACGAATACCACTACTTATAACTCCAATTCATGGGTAGCGTAGTTCTACTCGTGTTGTCTCAACTTCTGTGAACCGTATGTGATCACTACTCATTCCTACATCAGGACACACATGAGTTTAGTCCCTAATGAATAGCAGTAAACTACGAACCCTACTCCCTCCTCCAGTATCCTCAAGATGGGATCATTGTTCAATCTATTCATAAGCTCCAGAAATCTCTACTGACATCTATCTAACAATAGGAAGGGTTTCCCCTTCTTCGTCAAAGCTGAAAGTGGTACTGCAGCTCTGGAAAATTCTGGCACAAATCTCTGATAGTACCCATCCAGACCTAGTGAACTTTGTACCTCCGTCATGCTCCTGGGTGGCTCCCAAGCAAGTACGCCTCAATCTTCACTGGGTCCACTGCAACCCCAGCCTCCGAGATGATGTGTCGTAAGAAATGAACCTCTCGAATCCATAACTAGCACTTCGAGTGCTTACTATAAAGATGGTGCTCTCAACGTGTGTCTAGTATAACCGGAAAGTGGTAGGTGTGCTCCTCCTCAGTAGTTGAGTAAATCAGTATGTCGTTGATGAAGACTACAACAAAATATTCAAGGTAAGGCTAGAAGATCTAGTTCATGAGACTCATGAACACTGCTGGTGTGTTGGTTAAACCGAAGGGAATAACCATGAACTCTTAATGGCCATACCGACACCTGAAGGTCGTCCTCTGTACATCCTCGTCTCGATCTCTAAGCTAGTGATATCTTTACATGAGGTCTATCTTTGAGAACCATCGTGCTCCCTTGAGCTGATCAAAGAGGTCTACAATCCTCGGGAGTGGGTACTTGTTCTTGACTGTCACCTAATTCATGAGACGATAGTCGACACATATTCGTAAGCTCCAATCCACCTTCTTGGGAAACAAAATCGAAGAATCCCAAGGTGATACACTAGGTCGGATGAATCCCTTTCCTTGCTAGTCCTCCAGTTGTACCCGCAGCTCATGAAGCTCAGTAGGAGCCATCCGATATGCTGGAGTAGATATCGGTGATATCTTGGGGTACAGATCTATGTACGAGTCTACCTCTCTACGAGGAGGTAGTCTTGGAATGTTGTCAGAAAAAACACATACATACTGATCCACCACAACAGGAAAACTTAGACTATGCACATCAACCGCTCCTAGGATGAGACTAGCCATCTGATGTGTGATTAGCTGCCCTCTCCTCTACGTAAGTCCATCCTACACTTCAAAGTCTCCCTTCTCACCGATGAAGGTGAACCTGGTCCCATCCATGCAGACACACCACACTTTGCACCTAATACAATCGATCTAGGCATGGACAGTAGATAACCAGTCCATACCCAAGATGACGTCGTAAGGCCTCGACGCCGCTACAAAAATATCCCAGCTGAATCTCTCGCCTCCTAGAGTAAGCTCACATTGCCAGCACCAATGCATAATCATCGAGTCTTCTCCCTTAGGAGTGTCTAGACGTAAGGATCGAGCAAGAGGCTCCGTCAGAATCTCTGTGATCCGAAGAAGGGCAGTGGTAATAAAATAATGACTCACTCTTGTGTCTATAAGTACTGCAGCAAGGGTGGAGTAGACATAGATAATACCTTGAATCATATAAGGTGCACCAAGGTCGTAGGCCTCGACTTCTTGGAGCTCAGTCTGCCCCTGTCCGCCAGCTCCCTATGGTCGGGTTGGTCCTCCTGGTGGTGGTGGTGGTGGTAGAGCCTCAAAGCGTCATCCACCACCCACTGCTCGGCCAACACCTCTTCCTTTTCCGCCTACTTGAAGGTCCGTTCCTGGAAGAATGGGTCTTGTAACATTTCCATGGAATAGTGTGAGAGGTCAGTAAATCTCGCCGAGTACTAAGCTACTGTCATGTTGCCCTTCCGCCGATGAAGTAACTAATGAATCTACGCCGCACGAAGGGTGGCTGGAACAAACTCCAAGCGGATGAGACTCTCGATGTACGTCCAAAGTAGAGATTCCACATCATGAACCTGATGCATAAATTCCACCATCTACCTACTGATGGATGCATTATAATCACTAAGAGGATCACCATAGGGGAAGCAGGTGTCCCTACCAATATGAAGACTCTAACGATAGCCTCCAGCCAATCCTCAGCTGCCTGAGGGTCTGTCTCTCCATGGAACCTAGGTGGCCTCTATCACTAAAAGTCGTGACGTGAACTCAGGCAGCATGCACTCTCTGCCGCTGGGGCTGATAGTATCAGTGGCTCAGTAGGTAGTGTTACCACTGGTGCCTCCACTATGATGGGGCCCTACACCAAGGCCTCGTTGTTCGGTGACTACCATCTGGTACATGACTAGGAACCCTAGCTGACTACCTTTGTGGGGCCATCCTCAAAAGAAACAGGTGTGCCATGGTCAAATAGTATACCTGGTGAGCTGACACAAAGTAATCACAAAGAAAAATTTTGAATCTCGTATGCAATCAATGCTTTCGTGCAATGAGTTGTAAATCAGGAGTAAGGGTCCTGGTGTATGGATAAATCGGCCGCTGCACCAACACTGGGCTCCCTGGACTGATAACCACACTGAAAACTCATAACACAATTGCTTCATAGAAATGAACGATCAGAGTCTTGAGTTCTGCGGTAGAACTGACTCCTATGATACCAATTTTTCACGACCCGTTCTCGGGGCCCGTGTCATGACTACCCCAAGCCCGTCTTCCATAGGCCCGGGGCTGGCGAATAGCACTAAATGTGTAATTTCTAGTAAAAGAGAAGGCATTGCCTTTATAAAAGTAAACAAACACAACAGATTACGCGAGTGAAGTAAGCCCTATGTAAAACTGAGTACAAAAGTAAGTGCTGAAAATAAATGGGCCAGTATACAAACCTACCTAAAAGTACAATACAACTGAAAAGAAAGAACAACAGTATTAAAGTAAAGCAGGAACCACTAAGTCATCCTCCTGATATCCCACCTAAAGGGAGGGTACAGATGATCTCCTCAGCTCCTCGGGTTTGGTCATCCACCCCGTGTATGTCCCGCCAAGTGGTCCACCTCCGGGTACCGTCCTGCTCCACAAACCTCTACCTCGATCAGTGATGTCTGTCGTCTGCATCCAACATAAATTAGTGCAGGCATAGCCCGTGCAGGGGTGAGTATTCGATTCTCAGTAGAGACCCTGAGACCCCCGAAGGTCTCCCACAATCCACAAAGGATAAACCACAAAGGAAAGATACAATCCCAAAGTGTCAACCGAATCTACTTAGTTATATTCCCATACATATACCTAAGTCATCAATTCTAGTTCGGCTCCAACTCTCGAGCCCAAGCACAACCCAGTCCACACAGGAAACAAGTCAATCACACCGTTGGTAATGATTTCAAGTCAAGACTCAGCTCACATAGGTATACTATTCACGAAGAGGGGTGTAGATGATTAGATGTAGCTTCTAGAAAATCTCCTCTGCCAAACCCATGTAAGATCCTAGTACAGAAGTCATCGCTGCTGAACCCAAAAAGGATCCTAGTACAGTCCTCACCGCTTCCGAACCCACGGAGGATCTAAGTATAGTCTTCGTCACTATCGAACCCACGTAGGATCCAAGTACAATCAGCATCGCTGCAGAAACCATTAAGGATCCAAGTATAGTGTTCATCGTTGTTGAACACACGGAGGATCCCAGCATGGTAGTTGTCGTAGTCTGAGCCAGCTCTAGGGTTCCCGCACACAGGATGTTCGATTCCGGGAGGGTCTGCTCCTCGATCCAAGGGGGTCGAACATCAAATATCACAAATTATGGATTTTATGTATCACAAAGCCCTGCCTCGTCAAAATAAACTCAACGCAATAGACGACACGTCAATCGGATGCTCGATCTGAGATATATTGGCTTTTCCGTTCCAGGGACCTGGCTAAAAATACGCTCGTTTCTTACCCGACCCTTCCCAAAATTCATCCAAACCTCACATAGAGTATTTTAAAAGTACATCCTCGTCACAAGTATCCTAGTGCCGCAGAAGGCACGTCGATCGGACACACGGTCTTTGAGTTATTCACCTTTAAATGAAAACAGGTCAGGCTCTTTAAGCCCAGTGGGACGACGGGTCAGGTTAACCTAGTTTTGGTAGGTCCGACCAGGAAGGGGTGTCAGACCGGCCCGATGTAATGTGTGTCTCTACCCGAGGGGTGTAGCCCAGCCCGAAGGGGCGCGACTGGCCCGAGGGGGCGCGGCCCGGCCCGGCGAGGCGAGGCGCGGCGCGGCCTGGTGCAGCCCGACATGGCACGGCGAGGCGCGACTTGGCGTGGCATGGCCCGGCGCAGCATGGCCCGGCCACGGCTTGGGCCAAGGGGTGCGAGTGGTCCGAGGCAGGGCCCCCCCCCCCCCCAGCTGCCCAAATCGCCAGCACCAAGCAGTGCCGCCCTCACTAACCGGCCAGCTGATGCTGGCTGGCCTTCTTGGCAGAATCGACCCACACGGGCGGGCCGCGGTTCGTCCGGCGTAGCACCCTCCTGACGCCGCGTCTTTCCTTTGCCCGGCAGGCCGACGGGCCAGCCGTTTCTTCCGCCGAAGCATCCCACAGAACACAGGCTATGGTCTTCCGCAGCGCAGCGCCGTGGGGCGCCACGGTTCCTCCCCTCGGCCCAGCCATCAATGGCCGTCCGGTTCATTCTCGGTCAAGCAGCCTGTAGTTTCAGGTCGCGGTTCTTCCTCATGCGTTCGGCGCCTTCATTTTCCACTACATCTATTCGTCACCACCTTTTTCTGACATGGTCTCAATCGTAAATAAAATAATCTACAGAGGGTCATCGGGCAGTGTGTGTTTGGCATGCGCCCTCCGTGTCAGGTGGTAATAGTTGGCCTAATTCATTTCAAAAAATTAAACGAAGAACAAGAACAATTTTAATCAACCAAAATTGTTTATAATCCCCTGACCTCAATTATTGATGTTGCACGTCGGGCATCACGGAAGACGGCGTCGCGGAGAGATGATTCGTAGATGACGTTGAAGTGTGTCCAAGGAGGAAGCGGTGTCTCCACACTAGTTGTGAAGAAGAGGAAGGAAGGCACGTCATCGCTCTTCGTGGAGTCAGAGTACTTTGTCGAAGAGGCGTCGTTCTTCGTGGAAGGTTGGTGTTATTCAACGTAAAAGGAACTCTCTTCTTCTTTTACATAAGAGCTCTCTCAAATATCATCCCAACACAACGTGTTCCAAAATAAAATAATAGTTAAGGCTATTATTTTATTAACACTTTAAATTCAAAATTTAAATCACTTAATTATTAATTGAAGATGTTGAATTCATTAATTAACGTATGTTGGAAAACAATAAAGAGAGAGAGAGGGAGAGGAAGAGTTTTCATTCAATAAGGGGAGTTTTCATTCAATAAGGAGAGTTTTCAATGAATTAAATAAAATGTGTTTAAGGGAGTTTTGGGAAGATGAATGGTTGGGGCTTGTGTGGGCCCCACCTCACAAATAACCATACATGGGATGTTAGGTGGTTGTGGGTCCCACCCTTAACTCCCTTTTATAGAATATAACTACCATAGATATAAATAAAATTTTGTACTAGCAATTTTATTTATTTTATTTTAAATTACCAATTATTAACTTTCAACCTGGCATAAAACGCAACTGCGGTAAAGGTCCCCTTAATAAAATACCGGCACTGCGAGTTCATCGGTGCCCTCATATTTCAATTTCGAGCAACAATTCAAAATATAAAAAAACCTGCTCATTCGTTCACTGAACGTACCTGAGCTAAATGTCAGAAAATTATTCCGGGCACATCAGGCCTCGGAATCAGGTGTCGTCAGAAATTGTGTACTCGTAAAATTCCAAAGAATTTTAGGGAAAAAAATTCATTTAAATTTCTGAGTCTTTACAAAAATTATGTGTTAAAAATGAACCAATAAATTTTAAAATAATATTTATTGAAATATTTCATACCTATATAATATAGTTTATATAATGATATTTTTTGACCATCTGAAATTTGAATACTTGGGGTATTCCTTTTTCATTTCAAAATTTAAATGTGTGCCACTCTAGCCACTTATATATTTCCCCACCACTCCTTTCATCTTCACACATCCAAAAAATTTAGATCATACAACACATACCCAAATCACTTCTGTATTTCCTCCCTCGATAATATAAACCATAGTTTAGTTTTAAACAAAACCTAATAAACATATTGGTGTAGTACAAATGAAGTTGTCTGAAGAAGAAGTAACATCCCAAACTAAGCATTTTTATTTAATTCTTCATCAACCACCATCAATTATTGTGAATATATTATTATATAAGAACCTAATTATCCTAAATATACTAATATATTATTAATTTAATGGAATAACCTTAATACAATATATCTTACCACAAATGGGTTATGAAATCATCTTATAGTTGTATAGCGGGCTACCTCCTCACGAACAGATGTTATTAATTTTCCATCACAACCTCTACCAGATTGGTTAAATGATGAATCTATAGATTATATATAGTATTTATACTAAAATTTTAATTTCTGATTCATTATATCTCATTTTACTTATAAACTTTTTTGGAAACAAATCAATTTCCCTTCCATTTATCTCTCTCCACATGACTCAAAAATGGGGCATTATTGAACAATAAGGGATATAAAATCATAATATGGATATCCAATGGGATTTGGAAATGTTGTTAGGTCATTTAAGACATTTTATTTTTTAGTTTAACCCCATATTAAACCCTTTTTTACATTATTCATAGTCGTTTATGTTTAATGTTTCTTCTATTCGTTGTCATAAAAAATTATTTTGAAGAGATAAGATAACATAAATTATGATGATTCAAAATATTGAATATATTTTTAAAAATAAAATTCATAGAATTATAAGAATTAATTTTAAAAGTAAACCTACATGTGAGATGAAATAGTTGGTTTCCAAAAACAAATCTTAAGATTAATGGGTTTTAATTTAAAAAATCAATCTGATATTATAACATTCAACTAAATATAATTTATTATAATAAAATTGGAATAATTTTCTTTTGATACGAGTTTAAAATGTAATTTAATTTTTTATAAAATTTAAATGAAAATTCAATTTTCAATAAAAATCAGTAATTTTTCACTAATCCAAGAAATAATAATTTTTTTAAAATTAAAACAAAACAATAAGTGTAAAATAATTTTGAAATGATTCTTTAAAAAAAATCATTTTTTCAAAATAAAATGTTAAGAATATTTCTAAATTTAAATTTCTTGTACATTCATAAGAAGTGAGGAAACTATATTCCTTTTTATCAAAATATTATTTTTTGAAAACCATTTATTTTACTCTCAAAATAATTCAAATTTTTATTTATAAAAAATAGATAAAAAATTAACATTTATAAACTATATATTGTTCATAATTCATTTAGTTCTATTCATACCATCCAATTTAATGGCTTTGTTATAATGTTCTTGTTTGAATAATATTTTAATAGAATATGGAATTTTGTTTAAACATGACATTGTTTACATCACAAAAAATCATGGATATTTCTTTTATTTAAAATGATATTTATTTTAATATCTTGTGTGTTATATTCTATTTCAATATTGGTGTTTCATGTGATATACACTATCAAACATGATGTTCTGCTTTTAAAATCATGGGGTGTTACGTTTTGCCTTTAAATTCTATAGGGAGATGAAAATTTTCTGATAAATCAATCTATAGGGGATCATCCCTATGGGTGTCTCATAAGCTATCCTGAAAAACCATAAGGTTTATTCAATCCTTTTATTATTTTTCTACTTTTTTGTTTTTAGAAGCATCTTTAAAAATTCATTTGATTTATCAATTTTTAAAATAAAATGTCCCATATCTTATGGATGATATGATAAATATGTTTTAGGATATACTCATTATTTTTATAGAAATAACTCCATGATCTATTTGAAAAAGTGTATATCTTAATCATTTATAATGGAAATTCTAAAATTGAACCATTAAAATATGTTAGAGTTAATAAAGTTCACACAATATTATAGTATTCATTTTTAGTGGCCTTAGATTCTACCAATTTAAGAACATAATATATAGCAATAATTATATAAAAGACACCGTTATACATTGGAATGGTCCAATAAATTATATTCCATATACTTCAAAAAATTGCAAATATATTTTATTTTGTGAATTCCAAATCTCATTGTATTTTTTTCTTGCGAATTAACCTTATCAATTATTTTTTAAAACTCGTATGCGTTATTATTCAATGTAGTACAATATATTTCATATTATGATATATTCCAAATATATCATTGATTATTAATGTTGATAGTACATGTTCGTGTATTATAAAATTTAAAAACAGACTCAATATCGCTTACAATAAAATATATTTTTATTATATGATCATTGAAGATTTTCCACATATGTCGATATTTCCAAATGAAAAATTAGGGCTTCGATTTATATTTGATAGTTTTATGGGAATTTAAATGAGATAGAACCATATAAGTAACAAAATAATTTACCATGGCTTCATACCAACATATTTATCATTCATCATATTTTTTCCTCATACGATGTAGTTATCCAATTGGTTTTTTCTATGAAATTTGTACATTATTAATGTTTGGTAATATTCTTAAGTGATAAAGTACCTAATTTTCATCCAACATCATTTCCACATTCTCTAGGAAAAACTCTTGATGTAATATCATCCATCTAACTATACAAGCTTTTCTATCTTTCTTCATCATTATATATTCGTGGGATCTATACTTATAAGATATATTGAATTTAGTTAAATGTAAATATTATCAAAAAATTTCTATAGATAAAAATGAAATAAAATCCTTTGAAATAGTTTTATAGTTCATCAGGAATGTATCTGTTTTCCTCTAGAAATATGAAATGACATTTGGGATTCCCTAATGTTTTCAAGAAATAACATATCCCTTATAATTATTTTAAGAATAAAAGTGTAGCTCAAAGGATATATCCCAACATCGATGATTATTAATGAGTGGGGTGATTAATCTATTATTAATATTATGAAATGTTTCCAAACATTCATCATTAAAATAAAAATCAGATTCATTCAAAAATAACCAAGATGGAGTGAGAGTAATCTAGCTAATTTGATTGATAAATTTCTTGTAGAATATAGTATGTTTTAAGAAATATAAAAAAAATCACCAATGTTGGATATGGGAAAAATTT
This sequence comes from Viscum album, assembly GCA_963277665.1. Taxonomy (NCBI): domain Eukaryota; kingdom Viridiplantae; phylum Streptophyta; class Magnoliopsida; order Santalales; family Viscaceae; genus Viscum; species Viscum album. Next base: position 1,009,772,925 of record OY728127.1, read on the forward strand.
TCAATTCTATATTTGATATATCTACCACAATTTCTTTATAGGTGATGAAAATCTCAATGAATATTCCTATTTCAACCATGAATTTAAAATTATCAAAATTTTAAAAAAACTAGCATATGTTGTCAACCAATTTTCACCGTATCCTAATAAATGATAGAATGAGATACAGAAATAGTGAATGCATCAAAGAATACCTCTATGGATTCCTTAATGCAGTCTAAAAATATAATTTACATCCTCCTATGAAATTTAACATAGATATTTAACTATGTAATAGTAAACTTCATGAATGAAAATGTTCCAAAAGGATTTGGTAATGATGTTTTTAATTAGTCCTATATAAAAATGTGTACCTAAACATATCATGAAAACCCTTCAAAAAAATTAATTGTTTATTTTCCATTCCATCAAATCATGTATATGAACATTTAACAGGATAGTTCAATTAACTACCCTATGTAAATGGTTCAGCTTCAAATAATATATGAAAACATTCAAATTTTAAAATTTTTCATAGGTTTCAATTCAAATTAGTTATTTTTACAGAAGAAAAGAACTTTTTTATGGGTACTATATTGATTGGGATAAAATATCTTTATTTAAAAAGTTTGGTAAATGATTATTTTCAGATAAATTATCAATCATTTTTTTACTGCCACTATTTAGGTGAGATTTAGCCTATACTAAGACCACATAACAGGTATGGAATCTAATTCAAGTAGTATTTTGAGGTGGAATTTTTATGAGGGATGGAATATCACATAATATCTACCTTTTTAAATTCATATTTTGCCTTAAAAATTGAAATCAAATTATTTAAATAGGTTATGGTAAAATATTTCTGATGAAAATTGGATGTTTTCTCAATTCATTTGGAACACTTACATAAAGTCCATGTGAATGGTTTTTATTTCATAGTCTTTGGGTTTTTTGTGGGATGATATTAGAAAAGGGTTTATCATTCTATTAATTCTATTTTATCCACATAACATGACATATAATCTTCCTCATCATTAAATAAATTAACAAATCCCTCATGGTGCTCAAATGTTACCTCCTTATCCAATTTGTTAATATATTTTTCAAAATTAAGGACATATTTATACTCTATTTAATTTTAATTAATTATGTGTTCAATAAAGATAAATTTCACATGAAACATAAATAAAAATTTTATATATTGAGATTATTCCTAGTGGAAAAATGTAAGGAATGAATAGTTTGATAAAGGGCACATTATGGAGTCAAATATATGAACATGAACTATGTTTTATAAAAACAATATGGTGTGTTTTTCTTTATGAACATTAATGATAGTCCTGGTTGTCTTTATGAATGGAATCCCTGAAATGATGTGTGTTTGTGACCTCCGGGTAAAATAAAAAGAACTATACATAGAAGATAATATCTTAAAAATCCATTCTAATGTTGACTAAGGTCAAAGTTATTACTGACTAATTATCTATAAAATAATATTAATTAAATAGTTGTAAATTTTATACATCAATTATACTTTTAAAACAAATTATGTAGTTTGGTTATGAAAAACAAACTATATTATATTCATGGAGATGGTAAGTTGGATGTATGCATGAGTAACATTTTAATTTCTCAATGATCATGAATGAAAGTAGTGAATAATTATTTTTTCATTATAAAATCCTAATTATATCATAAATAACATAATTAGTTATTTAAATATACATTTATATACTATCATTTTTATGTGGTAATAAAAAATGAATCACATCTCATCACCGATTGGTAGTTCGATGTACAAAAAAATGACATCATCATTTTTAATGGATGTTAAGTTAATAAAATATAAGATATATTACTTTTAAATAATTATTAATATGTTATTAATATAATATAATAATATTTAATCATTATTTATAAACATACTTGAGAGGTAATTATTTAAAATGAAATAAATTTGTTCTCATGACGGTAGTCCAACATACACATGAACAATGGTTTAATTTCCCATTTTATTAAAGTGGATATCGATTATTCTTTTTAAATTAACTAAATAACATATTAATATTTGGTATATACTTTTTTTTACATGATCATTTTTTATTTATATTAATGATGTGTAACATGTGATAAATTACGAATTTAGGTTAAGAACATTACCTCTTCCTAAAACCAACTCTTTAGAATTATACATAAATCCTACATATATTGGATTTACAATCGGTATAAATAATATAGGATGTGGGGAGGAAATTATCCAATTTATTTTCTAATCTAATTATTTTTGTATGTGTGGGAAGGATTGGAGAGTTGGTGGCCTTGTATATGGGAGGAGGAGTGATACTCATGTAAATACCCAAAAACTATTCAATAATTAAAAGTCACACTCAAGCCAAGTGCCTCACAAATTGAAAAACATAGAGTTTAGGATGGACAATACAATTATAACCTTTATAATTAAATGTGGAAATGTTTTAAACTTTTCCACTATTTTCCTCTATGTTAACTAACAATTACCATTTTAATTTTTTTACCATGCTAACAATTTTTTTTCTATTTTTACTGTTCATTTTGACTAAAGATTAATTTGACCATATTATATAATATAAAACATGACGATTAAAAATATGGATTATATTACATAAATTTTTATTACACTTATGTGCAAGTATTTAATTTCATATAATTCCCTCATGATAAATGAAAAATTTGTTTTCAGGAAAATAAATTTTTGAAGGAACAAATAATCTTATATTACATGTATGAGTAGAAATCATCATTATATGGATTTATTTAAAAAATTATAGATGTATAATATTTAAATTTTATTTAAATAACTCTTCATTATAGGTTATTTTAAATACATATAATGGAGAAATAATATTCAATATAAATGAATTTTCAAAAATTGAATTTTTTGATGCCAAAGAATATACTTATACTAAAATAAAGAAAAAATATAACGAAAATGTAATTATTTGGATTAAATAGAACTACTGAATAATATTTTTAATTTTATATAAAATTAAAATAATAATTTTTCTTTTAATTTAGTTAATTTATTAATATGTGATGGTTTTAAAAAAAATCAGAATTTTTTATTCACTGAATAATCAATATTTCTGAAAATATAGTAATTTTACCCATGATTATATATATATATATATATTATAATTTCAAAATTCCAAAAAAAATTATAAAATGAAATTTATATGATGTTCTAAAAAAATTAGTATAATATTGTATCATTAATGTAATAAAAATCATTTTTAAAAAAAATTATTTTTTGAAGCATAAATATCATTATTAAAAGTTGACTGCTGATTTCCTGGGAATTTATAAATTGAGTATAAAATTTATTTCTATTTCATATATATGTTAATTATTTTCATATATGTTTTTTTATTGGTAGGTTAGAACAATAACATTTAAATAATCAAGGACATTATTGTTCAATGTTGTCTATTGCATAAGTTTTTGAACAATTTTTTCCTTTTAAAAACTAATGGATTTAAATTATTCCCATTAAAGAAATATCACCTTAATAATTTTATATTAAATTATATGGTGAATACCTATGAGGGAACATCAGAATCATGACATGTTTTAGTTCCTATGTTGCTTCCTAAAACACGTGGTCTCACTACAACTCTTTGAAGATGTGATTTGTCTTATTTCCTAGAACATTGTCTCTATGGTCTAAGATCTCCACCGGCTTCTACTTGGATTAATATTATTTTACTAATAGTACCACCCCTATATTCATTAGATGTGAGTAGTTTGGTATGTACTCCATCAAGTGAGACAATGTGAATACACTATGTACTTGAGATAGGTTAAGTGGAAGTTCTTGATGATAGTCCAACCCTCTAATGTGATCAAGGATCTAAATGTTCCTGATTATGTTGTACTAAGATTTATATTCTTCCAAAACCTCATGACATGATTAAATGTTGAAATATGGATGGAAACCTTATCTCTGCCCTCAAACTATACGTCTCCTCGATGATTTTATACTAATAATTTTTATTGATTTTTCACTCATATCATGTGTCTCTGAATGGTTTGACCCTTACCACTCATCTCTTGGAAAAGGATAGGTTCCATAAGCTTTAAAATTCCAACATCATCAATACAGGTCTAATTTTCACACATATTCCCATATATAGAATAATAAGGTTGTATTTTAATGCAATAGTGGACACTATTTTTATATGGTAACTCTACTAGAGGATGGTGTTGATCTCAAAAACATTTAAAATCAACTGAACAAGATACAAGTATATCCTATAATGTGTGGATATTTCTCTTAGACCATAAATCCATTTGATTATCATATGTAGCAATAGAATTGATATCTACAACCAATGATTTATGAAGTATTCTCTAGATCCAATAGGTGAACCATATTTCTCGATCAAATACAATATAGAGGAGAAACCAATGAAATCATACCACTTATATTTTGTATATATTATAGAGTTTTTTGAAGAGATAAGTCTTCCATGATAGTAATGAAATTTGAAGGCTTTGTAAGGATACTGACTAACACCCATATACGGTTATTTACATTATATAACCTATGAATTCAAATTATGAAATCAATGGTTATGTTTTTCCATATCCATACTAGTTTGGGAAATGGTTCCATCAAACACAAAGACTTTTTTCAATCAACCTTGACTTTTTTTTTATGAAAAACGTCATGATAAAAATTCTACATTCTCCCACATCATGATATCCCATTAGAAGATTGGGTTTATATTCCAATAACTTTTATTGAATCTCAACTAAATATAGAAGGATGTGATATGGGAATCATATAGAAGGTACCTTTTTGACACTATTATTTTTGGGAAACATATCCAATTCCCAAACATATAACCTTATATTTAAGAATGTTTAACTCCATAATATTTTCTACCATTCTCTATTTCACCTCATAATATTTCTTGACCCCATTGATCCTCTTAAGAATGAATGGTTGTGAATTTATTTTTGAAAGGTTGTATGAGCATAATTTTTCTATTCACATATCCATATATTCTATGTATATTATTTCAAGATATTATAAAATTATTATCATTGATAACATTTCCAAATCCTTTCTACATACAATAACTTCCAAATTGATATATTTTGATTTTTTATATTCTTTTATAAACTATAACCATCTACTCTAGTTCATAATAATCTCATTTTATGTGAATATATATTTGAGGCACTAGGAATCCATATATATTTTACAATTCCCACTGTAAAGAAAATATTGATGGATCATAAATGAAATGATCATTATATCCAATACATAGTAATTTGTGAGGTATTTATTCTCATGAAAAATAAATTACCATGAGTCATAATATTTCAATTTATCATTTTTAAATTGTATTCATCCAAAAATGTTTGAATAATCGCTATAAACCTTAAAACGTACCCCACATGAGTGCAGTATGAGAACTGGTGTAGTGACTAGCCTCTATTCAACTCCAAAAAGCTATTTCCCAATCACTAGTCCATGAATTATTTATTCCCTTCTATGTAAGATTTTTTAGTGGGTTTGTAAATTGTAAAAATAATTCCAAAATCATCGATAATACCAAACTAATCCAATAAAACTATAGATCTACATTTAAGAAACTTCTCTATGATATTCCTTGATCACCTTTGTCAAAGCAGCTTCCACAAATATCAATTTTCTTGTAATAATTTGACCTAATAATGATAAATCCAATATCCATAACTCACATATATTACAATTTTAATATTTCTCCTCCTTTATCGAATCCATTTGAAATTTATTAACATGAAGCTCCAGACCCATTTAGATTTTGGGGTAACTCAGAATATCATCTTAAAAGAATTCCATTTTCTTTGACATAATCTCTAAAGGAAAAATTTATTGATTTTATATAAAAGATTCATGAATCAGTTATTCCTAATGGAAACATAATGAAATCATAGTTCCCATACATTGTTCAAAATGTAGATTTGGTATTTCATCCTTCTTTACTGTTAATTGGTGATATCCCAATTGAATATAAACCTTATAGACATTTTTTACTCCACATAGATGATCAAATAATTCATATAACCGTGGAAATTGTTACACACTCATCAATGTTTTTTTTGAGTTCATGATACTCAATATATAGGTTCATCGACCCAACCATATTCTGGATAAAGATGACCATCACACCCCATAATGAATTAGTTGGGCATATAAAACTCTTTTCTAGATTATCTTGTAATTTATCAATCATAGATTAAACTCAATTATAGTCATCACTTATAAATATATATATTATTTGATATGGGAAGATGACCGAGTATTGGTTAAATTTTGTAATCAACTAATTGGTTTAGATAAAGTCGAGAATGATCTTAAAGGAATACACCATCATAAGCCCTCAGAGTGTGCACATCTTCAAGAATGATTCATTCCTTTTCCTTAAACATTTTATTAGATGTCCTTTCTCATATGAAAATAATATTCCTGATTTATCAAAAGATTCCATGGGAGATTCATGCTCCTCCATATATTTGAATATAATTCTAGGCTGGTTTGGGATGTTGATAAGGATCTTCCATTATCAAATCTTAATTTTGGAATTACATAAGGGATTAAAATCCATGTAAGAAATAGTATGAAACCGCACTAAAATATTTAAGATATGAATTTGAGGAATATTATGTCCATAAAAAGTGATCAAGGAATAGTTATATGATTAGAATGTAATCATCACTCAGTTTTCTATTCCCATAGATTACTCAACCCCCATGTTTTTTAGTGGGTCTATAATATATCAAATAAACATTGATGAAATATAATAATAAGTAGAAGCTGAATCAAAATTTATATTCACTATTATATAATGAATTTTTAATTTTGTTTTCAGGACATAGATTTTGGGATCCACCGATGTAGTAATGATACCATATGTTCATCCTTACTCACTATGTAGTAGTGGTTTTTTGTCATTGATAGACTCTTAAAACCCATAGATTAAGAAAATAGAATTCATAATTCCTATGTTCATTGAAGATTAAAATCTTCTCCATATTATTTGTGTTGGTTTGATAATTCATTTCTTCTACCAAATTTGATTGTTTCTTCATTTTCATGAAGAACAAATTATCATGATTCCCTTATTTTCCACATTTTAATATCTCATTGTTCCCTAAAAATTGTTTCTATGATGTTTCATCACACAATTTTGATTATTGGGGTTTTTTATGCTAATTCATAAATGGGATTTTTCTATTGATAATCCTAGTGAAAAAAATAAATTTTATTTTTCTTGTCTTTAGTCCCGTGAGACAACTAGGAGTCACTGATCTCTATATAAACATTGATAACATAATGAATAATATCATAATTTATATCAAAGTCCCTAATGGATAACTTACTCCTAGAATAAAATTTTATCCACTGAATATGTGTAGGATACTATATTAGGTATTTATAAAAAAATATGTTGGTTTACTATGCATACCATATGAATATTTACTCATATGCACCAATGGGATCATCTTCGGTTCTCTTCTGATAGAGGAACTCCCTCTCCATTTTATGTTGGAGCGTTTGAGGAAAATATTAATTAGGAAATATTTTTTTAATTTCATATCATTCCATGAAATGAATATCCTATTTGGAATTTGTTCTATTGATCATTTTCAACCACTAATATATTTATCTCTCATTATGATAAACTATAAGAAACACATTCTATTTCTATGATATTTGAAATACAATGAATATATATTTAATAGATTTAATCCATTTTCCCTTGATGAGGGGATAAAAATGTCCACTAATAGTAGGATCCATTTGTCTTATAAGAAGATCAGGTGCAACATGATTATTCATAGGAGGAGTATGTTCCACATGATTCATGTTATTATTCATAACATGACTTAGTCAAGTCAGTACATCATGGAATTTCTCATCTCCCACTGAAATGTGTTTAGGAATATAATTCGGGAAATAATCTCAATTCCTGTAATGTTGGTTGTTTGTATTATTTCTACTATTTTTATCCATTAACTAAAATAAGAAAAATTATATGATAATAAACTAACTAATTAACATAAATAATTGAATCCTCTAAATTTGGTAGGAATAAAAAAAATGATAAGTATATCATAACTTATGAGTAACTAAATTTTAATATAGGTTATCTATATTACATTCCTTATTAGGTTATATATCATAAAAGTTTATTAATTTCATTCCAAATGGTTTATTATGAGTTTAAGAATTTCAAAAGCATATCCACCGAGACATTCAAACCTGGTGTAAAAAAGGATCGTTGTTAAGCACCAAGTGATTATAATGTAGTGATTAATATACAATTTCTGATGTTATTTCGCATAGGTACAACTATGATAGAATAAATAAAAATTTAGTATCTAGAAATGAATTCAATTACAGAGGAACAACTCAACCTATCCCTCAAAAATACATTAGGATATTTTCTGATAATTAGAATAATCCTCAAACATAACCCTAATGATATCACAATTGTTTTCTCTTCATAATTTCAAAGGTATAACCTAAAATTTTCTCTAATTCCAAATATTGATAACCAAGACATATATATATGTTATTATTAATTAATTTTTAGGCATAAATACCGATTAATACAACATACGGATTTTAGAGGCCTAGTGTCTTTGTAAGAGGGTGTTACTATTACCTAAAATTAAACTAAAACTTGAGATAATAAATTTTTTTTCTATAATTAGATCCAAATTCAATTTTATATCTTAAAACTAAAAAGGGTAAGTTGGGGAATACAAAAAAAAATTAGGTGAGCTAACAATACAATTAATGGAAAAACATGATAAGAAAATATAACATGTGATTAAAAGGGATGATATGAAATAATAAAATAGAATGATCATGTGTAATCACATCGAATCATAAAATAAATAATATATTATTGTAATATCTTGGTAACATATGAAATGTTGTAGAAAAGTGTATAATAAAATAAACTTGAATCAAGGATATCTTTCTAAAAAATTTCAGACGGTGGGAAAATCCCAATGAAAGATTAGGTTTTCTCTCTAATCTCATTCATTACATCTCATGATACTTAAAATTACTGAATGCATCGGAAAACTATCTTGGTGCACCCACAATATAGTGTATATTATCTATGTGTTCCACATAAATGAATTAAATCATATGGTTTGACATATTAACTACACATGTAAATAATAAGGGTTGAATTATATTGTCTCGATACATAATCCATGGAAATTTCATAATTAATGCATTTTAGAAATGAACATAAGGAATGTAATAATCAGTAAAAATAAAGAATACTATGATAGGAATACATGTGAGAAATGTAAATATTTATATATAATTTAAAATAATTAAATATCAATATAGAGAGAATGTGAGGTATAGAGGTAATTTCCAAAAACTGAATAATAGTGTTTGATAGAAAGATCCCTTACATTGATCTCGATTCATAACCAATGTTCTTACCTTTATGAATAATAAATTTATGTTTCTTTTTTAATATAATAAATAATTTAAATTTTATTATTACTTTTATTTTATTTAATATAATTTTATTTTAAAATATTTTTTTTATATTCAAGTTGGATGTTTTGATGATGTTCAGATCATATGTTAGAAATCACATTAGAATTTTTACTAAGACTGAAGGTATTTTTAATTAATTATATATAAAATAATAAATATGAGATAATAATAATTTCTATACATAGTTTATACATTCAAAACAAATCCTGAATAATTTTTATGACAAAATGACTATGTAACAATCGTGGATATGGAAATTCTTACACACACATCCCAAACGTTTCAATTTTTCAATGATCATGATGGAAATTACTTTAGTATTATTTTATACTTATAGAAGGATAATTATATAATAAATATAAAATAATCTCATTAGATACACTTATATATTCTAACCATGTGGTGTGATAATAAAAATTATTCACATCTCTTCACAAGGTGGTAGTCATATGTAAGCATAAACGATTTATCAATTTCAATGGATGGTATAGTAAAAAAGTATATGATACAATAATTTTCCATACTAATTAATATTTCTTTAATATTATATATATATATTTAATTAATAATAATAAATAGTCATGAGAGGTGATTACGGAAAATTTATTGTATCAGTCCATGGGGAAGTAGTGTTCAGTACACATGAAGAACAGTTTCATTTCACAATTTATGGATATAGAGACAGATTTAGAATATAAAATTAGTATCATAATATCTTATTATATGGGGATATTTATTTAATTACATATACATGATTTAGTACTATTTTAGGGATGTGAAAAAAGAATAAAAAAGATGTTCGGTTAAGAATGCTATATCTTTTTTGGAACCCCACTTAATGATTATACCTAATGCCTCCCTATATTATGTTAATGATATAAATAAGAGATATATGATTTAATTAGGGGATGAAGTAATTGATATTGGTAGGTATTAGTTTATACAGTGGGTTTTAGAACAGTCTAATGGAGATGTGAGGGATACCCTTTTATAAGACCGGGGCAGAATTCTTTAAATATCCAAAATTATTAAATAATGGTATGATTCTCTAAATAAATTTGTACAAAAATTGGAAAATATTGTATTATATGAGAACTAAGGACATGAAAAGCCTCTACCATTAACAATATGCATTTTTTATATATTTTATACTCATTGCCTTTTAGGTTAATCACTTTTACTATATTAATTTCACACCACATTATCTATTTTTATGGTTTTTTCTATTAATTTTCACCGAAATTTTAAACAATCATGTTATATAATATGTGTTAAATTTATTCCAAATATAAAATCCTTTTTATGAAATTCAATTGATATATGCATTTGAAATTAATTTAATATAAATCCCAGAAGAATGAGGAAAAATAGTTTCTCGAAAAATGTATTTTTAAAGGAAAAGGTTATATTATATTAACTATTTGAATAGTTATCATGTAGATGATTGAGATTTTGTGAATTTATTCAACTAAAACTTTTCATTTCTATATTTATCATTAAAAGTTAAACTATTTTTTCAGTAAGTGAATGAATATTTCTAAAATTAATTTTCTTATAATTAAAATATTAATTTATGACAGATACCATGTAGTTATTGGAATGGTAAGTAAGAATAATATTAACTAAATTATAAAAATAATTTTTTTATGTAGAGTTATAAAATTATTTTTTAGGTAACTATTTAATTAAAAATTTGAATAATGGAAATCTTTTTCTAAAAAATTATTTTTTGTAAACAAAAACATATTACCTAAATAAATTAAAAAACCCAATTTTGTTGAATGATTTTAATTAAATGTACATAATTTATATATTCAATCAAATATTTAACATTAAACTTATTTTATTTCAATTAAAAAGATATTAATTAATCTAATTTTACACTTAAACTCTGTACTTTTTAAAAAAAGTTATGTAGCCATTTTGCTCTCTCATTTTAATTATTTTTGAAAATTTTAAAAATATTATTCTATATGATAATGTTAATTTTTTTAACCATAATGTATACATTATCATAACATTAGTTTTTAAAATTCCCTAAATATATTAATTTTTTGATGATTAGTGACAAATATTAAATTTTTATTGAAAACAATATTTTCAATTAAATTATTTATAAATATATATTATATATTAATATTTGGAAATTAAAATTTTTTATTTTATATATAATTTATTAAAATTTTTTATAAATATGTATTTTATTATTAATGTTTTATATAAAATATAATAAAAGATTGTGCATTTTCTCTTTCAGAACACCGATTATTCTTCATGTTTGTAGGGTTAATATTAAATTAAAATTCTATACATTTTTGAATAGTATTTAGAAAATGGAATCAATATATTCAATAATAAAAATATATATTATCTAATTATTTCAACATAATATTTAACAATAATTAATATTAAAAACATTAAAAATTGTATACCATAGTTTTGGTAAAAATGGGTTTACCGAGTGCCAAACAAAAAATATAATAGATGAAATAACATAAAAACATGTCTAAAATCTATTTTATAAAAATATTTGCTCCATATATTTTCTAATTATCTAATAATTCCATTTTTTGACCTTTTTAATGAGGAAAACGTGGGTAAAAATCTTCTTTTCAATGATTTACAGGAGTTCCACTCACTTAAATTATAAAAGGCCACCCCATATTTTATCTTATTCAAAGAATAGTTTTTTGGATAATCAATTATATACCCAATTAATTACCCAAATACCTTATATAATAAACTAATACTTAGTATGGGTATAAAGACATCCTAAGAAACATTTTGGTGAAAACCTATAGATAGTACTCGAGAAGTGGAATCATTCTTTAATGAGTGTTTTGATTTTATTTTATCCTACACCATATTAAATTCTTATTAAAACAATATTTAATAAAAAGAATAGTATATTACATAAAATAAAATGTTTTTATGTAAAATTATTGTCATAAATTCATATCCACTTCAATAAAATTTATTATGAAATCAACATTCATGTGTATTGTGGAAAATCGCCTTTTGAATTGAAATCATTTGTTTTTCCATTACCACATATCAAGATTGGTTATTAAGATAGATATAAAGTATAGAAATTGATTTTTATGTATAGAATAATTATAAATATTGAGCCACTATATCATATATAATTTATTTACTTTAAATTCTATAGGGGATATGATAATGTCATCCATGTGTATGACAGAATGCCCCCTCACAAAGTGATGTGATTTGTTTTCACTATTGCTTTACTTGGAAGATAATAAGGACAAGGTGAGGGAATATATGTGATATATGTAATATAATTATTATATTAATTAAATATTTATCATTATTTAAATATAATATAGCATTTTTGTCATACCATTTCACTCACTGAAACACGATAATGTCTTTCATGTGCATATGTTCTACTTCCTTCACGATGAGATGTGACTCTATCATTTCATCCCCACACCTCCAGAATGAAATGTACAAGTATATTCAAAATAAAATAATTATTTATGATATTATTTTAAATATTTTAATATAAAATATTATTCACCTTGTTTCTATAATGATCATTGAAAAATTGAAATGATACTCATGTGTACGTACAACCAACAATCTATCTAATCATAAAATACTTCATTTCTCAAAAACATTTTCAATTATTATTATTAACTGTATAATTGTTGTGTAAATATGAATCATATTTCTTGATTATAATAATTTTTATTATGAAACCATGATCAATGTAATTTGACCAAAAATAACAAATCAAAACTTATAAGAAAAACAATTTGATTATTACCCAAAACATGATATGACAAGGAATTGTTAAACAGTAGGTAATAAATTGAAATAAAAAATAATATATGATATTATATATATAATATTTTTTCTATTATAGATTTATATTAAATCCATTTTAATTATAATGGAGGTTCTAATGTGTACGAAGGAAGCTGAGAATTAATGTAAGGGACATCTAGTCTCAATTTGATTTATAGAAGACATTTGAAAATTCACCACTTGTTTCTTTTTTGAGGTGTATATAGTACCAATATGAAATTTTATATCATTAATAAACTTATATTAATTTTATTTTAAAATTTTATATGATTATATTATTTATTGGGGACTATGATTCAAGATATTACTAAAGTGGTAAGAAATTTTTCCCTTAGTTTTATGTCTATGAAATACAAGCCATATTCACCACCTATTTTATATATATTGTTTATATAATATAAATGAAGTTTTTCTATATTTATTCTAATGAAATTTATAATTATTTTATTATCCATTTGAGGATTTATCTTTCTAGGGTTTACAGTTCATAATTTTCCCATGTGGTAAGATATTCTTTTTCTTAATTTACCATCATTGTGACATTTATAATAATACATAAAAATATTCTTTTATGGGGGTTATATAAAGCCGCATTGACATGTAATATCACAAATAAATTTATTATCGTGACATTTTAAGTTTAATTCAATCTTATTCTCTCATGGGTATTCTAATTCAACTTTAAAAAAGTGGGAATTATTTAAAATTACAATTTCATAGATTATCGAGATTGATTTTGATTAAATTTTCGATAATGTAATATTATTATACACTTCTCGATAAATTCATAAATTTTTTTATAAAAAGTTATTTATTTAAAATACATGTTTTTAATTAATTTTTGTCTATTTTGTTAATCAACATTTCATAATAATGATTTTTCAAAAAATCATCATTGTTTATCCCTTCAATCAAAAACCCTTTTTCCTAAAAACTAATTTTTTCTGAATATGTTTTCAAAAATAATATTTATCATTAATAAATTTTTTTATTAAATTAATTTTAACACATTTATAAAAAATTAAAATATTTTTTAAAGAAATCAACATTTCATTTTCAAAACAATACCAGTTTTTATTTTACCGAGAATGTGAACATAATATTTGATTTAAAGTGTATGATATGAACAAAATTCAGACCATAATGAAAATTATTTACAATTAATATTCCATTATTTGTTTTCAATTTAATTTAAAAATTGTATTTTCAGAATTTTTTATGTTTTAAAAAAATTAGTATTCGAAAATTTATTTTCAACCAGAAATTTTTTATATAATTTGTAATGATTCATTTATTTGTTTTCAGGGTATTTCTCAATGAAAAATATTTCCAACATGTTTTATGTTTTAATGAAATTATTTCCAATGAAAATTTATATTTATTAAGAAGTTTTTCATATGATGTATATTCCAAACCCATTATACATCTATAAATACATCTTCGATATAAGTTATGCTTGGTTTGGGATATAAAACAAGGATACCATTCCTATTCTTAATCAGAATGAATTCTGATTAAAAGTGGTTTATGAAACCCATTTATATTCTATAGGTTATAATATGAAAAAATGTCTATCATACATTAATTTTTCAAGGCTTATGCTATATGAAAAATTGAAATTATTATGAAATAAGTCTCATCACCATATTTTTTGATATGTTGAAATGTTTGAAAAACCTATTTTACATCATGGGTAATAATATTATGAATTCATTATGATATTTTTGAAAAAAATATATGATTGTAATTATATTATAGTTTTAACATATATATCCCTCCAATGCATTATTTAATGATTTATATCTCTTGGGATAGACTAGACTTGAATTGGGAGTGAACCAAATTCAGTAAAGGAAATTTTTTTACCATGATAGTCTTCAGAGTGAACCTTTAATACTATGTTGGTTTGATGATTAAACCCATTAAAATGTTATGGACGTGTATTTTATCCTTAAATAATATAGTAATTATTTTCTATTCTTAATTGTTTCCAAAATTTTATGTCTTATGATAATGTCATTTTTTATAGATCATATTATTTTATTCTCTTATGATTCATGTCTTATGATCTATAAATCATTATTCAGTGACTCAAGATTATGCTATTTAAAATTAATAGTATGATTTTCAAATGTTATGATCATTTTATCATACCTTTATTTTTATTTTATACTTATGTGTCTCTATAATTTACCTATACTGGGTATCTGAGATCACACATTCTTATGTTTCCTTTCCCTAGATTATGAAGAATGGTTCTTGGTAGGGTATGTTTGTAAAGATTACTAAAGTTGAAGATATTTAGGGGATATATTGAATATCCTTCACCAAATTAGAATATTTTGTACCTAATATATTGTTAAACTAAACTATTATGATCATTAGTAATTTTTCTATGTAATGTATTATGTATTCATCTGAGAAGATATAATATCTATGTCTTAAAAGAAGATATTGTTGTAGTTTATATCATTGGAAATGATATTTGAACAATTTTAAAATAGGATGTTAAAAAATTAGTGAGATCTATACGGATAATTCTTGTAATATATCTAGTTATTTCTCTAAGGATATGTCTAAGGATGAGTCAATATATAGGAAAAGTTCCTCGAATATTGTTAAGAGATAGTGAAAGTTGATTCCATGAAATTATATACCTATCTCAATACTATATGTAGATGTGTCTCTATTTAAGAGGTACCTAGAGGTAATATCTCAAAAAAGGAAGAATTATCCATAATATAATCATAACATATTTCATGAAGAAGTCCCTTATGATAGATTTGGTTTGATAATCAATTGGGATATTTTTCAGAAATTTGAAACTCTTTATGAGCCATCATAATGGATTTAAATATATGATGAATAAGAATGACATACAATTTCATAGTTTCCAATAAGTATTCACGATTTAGATATAATATATTTGACTTTTCATGATTGTGTGGTCCCAAACACTTATTATTTTTATCATGCTAGGATTTTTTTACTCATTGGTAGGAACCAGATGAAACTGGGTTAACATTGGATGAGATGTAAAATTTTATGTTGTGAAGTAAATTGAATAAATACTATAGTTAAGTATATTGTGATAATATCTTATTCATAATCATGGAATATGATTAATAATTTTCCCCTTGACAAACTTTCAGACTCAGGAAAGAGGAGAAGGATATAGTTCACTAATTGTTTAAATAGTGGATACCACGGTGGAATGAAGAATAATTTTCCTAAATTTCATGAATTTAGGAAGAAAAAAACAATGAAATATCTCATAGGGAATGGAGAATGATTTGGGTGTATAAAATAAGGAAATAAAGGAAGTATGCAATGGAAAAAATGTAATGTTCTGTTAAAAATGGTTTATAATAATGGTATCATAATGGTATCACCGAGTGTTGAATATTATAATGTAGAATGTATGGGAATTATTAAAGTCATTTTCCTATGGGGGATGATATGAAGTGAATCAGTAAGGTTTTATGAGTATTTATTTTACTATTGACGATGATACTATGAATGACATGTGAATGGAATTAGGTATTAAATAATAAGATGATGAATCCTAGTTAATGGTTTGAGAAGGAATTGTGATGATTAAATTATTAATTTATTGTAATACATGGATTATTTTATACAAATCGTGAAATATATGAGAATTTTATACAATATTTCTTGGAATTATTTATTTTCAAAAACATTTCAAATGTTGCTGATAGACTAGAAAATTGGTTTAATAGAATTTTGGAATTTTTATTTTGTAATGATAACACTTAATATATTTTTGATGTTGATATAATGATATTGGGAAAAAGAAATGTTGTATATGAAGTAAAATGGATAGTACTGACTTCCATAATGGTTTTTTAAATATTAATTTATAATATAATTTATAGACATTAAAAACATTTTTATTTAAGTAATATATCATATAATATGTGTATGGAATGAGGAAGTATGTATGATTTCAATATTTTTTTTGGTATTTCAGGATATTACCCTATTTTAAGAGAATACACAATGATGGAATTCACATGTTTGGTATATGAAAATCAGGAGCCACATAATTATTTTTGGGTGAGTAATATAAAGTTTATATGTAGATATTTAGTGTCTATGATTACAATTTTTTAATTTCTGAATAGTAATAAGGTTACAAATTTATGTAATGGTTTAATTATAAAGATTGATGATGTTTTATAGAATTCTATATTACTTCACTATATGAAAATTTATCCATATTGGATAACCAGTGTTAATATTTTTTTAACTACAGATAGGAGGAATTAATTTTAATTCTATTATAGATAATATTTATTACTTCAAAAAAGATAAATTCATCTCATAGTGTATTTTATGAAGTTGAAATTGATCAAGTCAAAACCAAAGGTTTAAATTAATCCTACAAAATAGAATGATATATAATAATTGAATTTTATTTTTTTTTCTCTATATAAAAGGGAAAATACTTCACCCATAATGGGGAAAACGATCCTAAAATAAAACATTGTAATTATATCATATTTTTTATAACAATAATGACTTTTTTATCACCTCTCTGTTTTATGGTTTTGTGGTTGTTAGCCTTCTCTGGATCATCCACTTTTTCATGATCAATGATCTCAATCACTATCTAAAATTGTTTACAATATAATTTCATATCCCTATTATATGGTTCAACATCTTTTATCCAATTTTTAAATATATTATGTGTTATTCTAGATGATATTCTCATATACCATTATCTTTTTCTTGAGGATATTTCATTATTCATTTAAATGACATTGGTTTCTATGAAGGAATTTCATATTATTAAACCTTTGATGACTAAGATATATGAAGAGGTATCAATTCAAAATATGGGGGTAGAATGTGACAACCATAGTTATTGGGAATAGTATTTCTCAATCAAATTTTATGTTTTATCTAATTTTCATTACAATGATCAATGAGTTCAGCTTTCATTACTCGCAACATTTATTTTATGTGAAATGAGATATATTATTAAAATATTATTATATGATAGCTATAACCTATCCATTCCAATATAGAGTATGAATATGAAGAAATATATTTGGAAAATATATTTTTTTGCAAAAATATATAAATAATTTTTTGTTGCACACTTAATTAAAAATGAAAATGCAGGAAATATTTTTGTAAAAAACTATTTTATGAAAATAAAATTTTTTAACCCTAAGAAATTGTAGAAACCACATTTCTTTAATGATTTTAATTAAATTTATATATATATAATACATTTAATATTTATCATTTATATTATGGATTTTTTGAAAATATATGAGAAGAAATCCAATTTTATGCATTAAAACTGTATTTTTCTGAAAAGTGGGTTTTCATCGTTTTACGCACTCAATTTAAATTTTAATTCTGAAAATTTTCAAATTATTATTTGAAAAAATGATGTTAATTTTTAAAATAATAATTTAAAATTTATATGTTGGTGAATTTATTATAATTTTATCTAATGATTAAATATTTCATGAACAGTGAAACATAATGAATTTTAATTGAAAAATTCATTTTCAATTAAATTAGGTATAATGTTAAACAATAAATTTGAACTTTAAATTTTAAATTAGTTTTAACATCCCAAGTAAATAAAGAATATGAAATTTTCATTTTTATTAATATTTTTCAATAAAATATTAATATTACTTTAAAGGGAATTCTATGTTCAATGACATACCCAGTACGTAACAATGAGTTACTTTGAAATCTTACATTGCACAATAATAATAAAATAATATTATTTTAAATGGTAGTTAACGCCTAACCATTGTAATGGTGGGAATGAACAGAACTAACTACCAAATTATTATATATTCTTGTAAAATATTTTTTCATTTATCCAATAAATATTAGAGGCTTAAAATGCAAATGAATCCAATTTTAAGCATAAATCTTCAAATATTATTTAAAAGGCCGATTAACTGCCTTTTGATAGAGAAGCCTTTTTAAATATACTTTTTTACACTTTTATATATAATATTTGAAAAAATAAAATCATTATTTTGAATCCAGACATCAAAATTTACTTTGTGTAATTTTTTTTATTTTTTCGATAAAGTTTATTTTTTTAAGGAATAGTGAAAAAGTTGTATTTTAATGCAAAAACTCCAATTAATATAATTTATTCATATGGTTACATTATCTTTTTAATTGGTTTTCATGTGTAGTTAAAATATATTTTTACCATTTAATCGAATAGTGGTCATTGGAATTAATTTTACTCTGAAATTGGACATAAACAAGTGTCAATCTTTTGATAGATATTGTTTCATCAAAATACGTTATTTGGTTTGATAGTGAGAATTAATTAAAAAATTAATTAATTCAAACTCTATGTTTTGAATTTGGTAAAATGGACATCATTTTTGAATTTGGAATATCATGTATAGCTTAGGGTGAGTTTTTGGCATTTTTCTGAAAAACATAAATTTTTGATGAACGGTGAAACCACTAAGTGGTAGTTAAAAAACAGATTTTTCTTTTAAATGAAATTTTACCACCTCTGTGAATTGAATTTCAAAAATCCGACCTACATGGTTGTCATTTGGAAGTAAAATGTGGTTCAATGGGATTAAAATAATTTTTGGTGAATAGTAACTTTTGAGTTTTATTAACCACGATTACTGGCAATTAGGGTAACTTAAGGTTAAAATAATGTTGTAATAATATGAAAACACCTTGAAACTTGTACTACCATACATTTATGAGTCATGGCCAACCCGTACAATCTATGGGTCAATTTTTGGGAGGGCATGGAGCAAAATGTGTAAGATAATGACATTAATACCTTTTATTTAAGGTAAAAATAAAAATGTCACAAACATTTCTTATTTTACTAAAAAAAATTATATGGGGTTAAACAAGTTATATTTTTGACTATAAATATTCATTAGAAAGATAAAAATATTTACTACATCGTGATATTCTTTTCATAATTTTTAGACATTAAATTAAAAAATTTATTTATGACACTATGATGATGCAATGATTACGTCATTAATGAACAATTTAAATAAAATGCAAATATAAGGTATAATATAAGACATACACTTGTCCAAAACCTGTTGTATCAGTGGATATCAAACCCTTATCACCTTATCCTAGAAATATATTTTTTTGGGACCTTTAAAATCCAAAAATCATTTTATAAAAAAGTAACATTTTATAACATTCCAAGAGTGCCCCTCCTCCCTCTTATAAAAGTCCCCCACATCTACCCACATACCCACACCTATCAAGACTTGGATTGACCAAACTCTACTAATTTTATCTCTTCACATCCCTCTCATCATCCTAGATGCCTTACCTTAGGCAAAAATCTCTTCAAACAACCCTTTTGGTTCAAACCAAAGAGAGTTACCCGATTTACAGGTAATGTCTTCTCTTATGTTCTTTTATTTTATTTTGCTTCTCCAACTCTTTAAACTCTTTTAGTTCCTTTATTTTGTAACAAAACAAGTATCTTCAATATACAATGATGTATTTATCAAAATTATTCGAGATACACTTACACACACCTCCGTCTAATGGTAAAGGAACATACTGTTTCTGTGGGTGGTGAATTACTGCATCACGAAATGATGATTGTTCAATATTCTTTTAACACCTCTCATGGTGGACATCAAGATGTCAATATATTTATATATGATATATATATTATTTTTATATTTTCCTTATTATTCTATATTTTTCATTTATGTCATACCTTCATGGTTTCCATAATGGATAAACGTGATAATTTCATTTTAGGTAGTGCAGACTACCGCCCCCTCAAAGTGATTTGAATCGTTAATTGCATATATGGGATCTATAAATTATGGAGTTAATGATATTATATATGGTATTATACTGTAATTAAAATATACCTAGGTATCATTATATTTTCATTCCATTAAAGTATGAAATATAAATGAAAGTAGTGTTCATGCGTACGTACGGCCTACCGTCTCCATGAACGGTGCATTTCATTTTTTTTCTCCAAATGTTATGGAATAGTATAAAAAGAATATATACTAGATATATATGATATTTAAATCATTAATACTATTCTGGATATGATGTACTTATAACTACATATACAATTCTTTTCAAACAAGTTCAGTTTTTAACTCATGTACCGAACATCGAGAAAAACGTCTGATATGAACTCACATAATTAACTAATTATTATAACATTATAATATGTGATATGAATTGAATAATAATCATCAATGTATTTCCTTAAGAAATTATTAATTTACCAAAGTTTATTATTCAGGAATATAACAAAACGAACAAGACAAGTCGGACTTGATGTAAGGGGTCCTACCTCTCTCTATCTTTTTAAGTACTCTCTTTTATGCAATTTCCTTTAAGCTCTTTTTTCTTATGTTGGGGGATGTTATTTTATATTCCTATTACTGTAAATTTTATGTTCATATTATGAGAGACCCTATTTTATCTCGTCAATCTATTTTTTTGGAGTTTTAAGTGTCGTTGTTAGGCTGCCGAGTTTTCATAAGGGATTCTTCATCTAACTTTTATTTCCCATGAGATTCATGCTACATTTGCCACTATTTCCTTTTGTGTGGTGTATGTACTGACCATTATTTTATTCTTTGTGTGATATACTTTAATTTATTGGTATTTAATCTTAATTTTGTGACCCTTCTTTCATGGGGTGTACATTTCGAAAGTTACCCAAATCGGGAAGGGAACCTTTCACCCTCCCCTTTTTAAAAGACTTATTTTTTTATGTCTTTTAATTTACATCTTATTGTGTTGGGATATGTTCTTATATATCCTTATTAATGTAAATTTTATGTCCATGTGATGAGATACCATTTTCACTCTCATCAACTCATTTTTTGAATTTTAAAGTGATGTCATTAGGCTGTCGAATTTTTTCAAGGGAACTTCTTAACTCAATTTCAATTCTTTGAGATAAACTTTTAATCCTTGAATATGTCATTATATGAATATGTGTGAATAAATCTGGCTGTTATAAACTTAAAATACACTTATATTGGGTGTATTTTTATTTGTGACACATAATTATGTAATTGATTTATCCTTAATCTAAGGATACCGTCTTTATAAGGGACTTCGTCTCAATCTCCTTTTATAGAAGCATCATTTGATTTATACACGACTTTATTTTATACAGTTTATAAAACCCTTTTGACATTTACTTTTATTCAAAATTAATCTTTTCTCTACGAAGCATTTCACTAAATGATAAAAAGTATGTTTCTTTTTAGCATATGCGGTGACAACGACCCTTCCGCGTCGTGAGTATTATTTGATCTTTGGATTCCTTAAGAAGTCGTAATGTTTTTAAAAGGAAAAAAAATTCCATATACTCATTTATGTATTTTTGTATTGAAAATGTTTTTGAAAATGTTTTGATTATATCAATGTGTTGTATTGATATCTTGTGATTGAAATGTGGAAATGTTGTGTTTTCTTTTATACATGTTTTATGGGATACGATTATGTTATGGTTCTTGGGAATTTTTTATGAAGATGGGTGGTTATGTGATAAAATAAGGGTGGGTGAGCCTGTGATATCTCTCTAATGCATTGGGTAACATGAAGGAGTTAAACGCTAAGGTTTCTCCGAAGAGATTTAGGGAATATACTGTGGTGGGTATTCCAAACGTAACCATGAGGGTTAATCCCTACGTAAGAATGTTATGAATTCCTCAAGTTGCCTTTACATCTTATGATTTCTATGAGTTATTCATAAATATTATGATTTCATGAGGTATGTTATAGTGCTTATTTATTACGAGTA
Source organism: Viscum album (assembly GCA_963277665.1). Classification (NCBI taxonomy): domain Eukaryota; kingdom Viridiplantae; phylum Streptophyta; class Magnoliopsida; order Santalales; family Viscaceae; genus Viscum; species Viscum album. Next base: position 1,009,796,105 of record OY728127.1, read on the forward strand.
AAGTATGATTTCACTGATTCTTATGTATACCTGGACTAATGTTTTCTTTCCGTATTTTTATATCCCTTACTGAGCTTTTTATGCTCATCCCAAGTTTTTGAAATGTTTTCCACAGGACTTATGGGTGAGTAGGGTCAAGGATGGGATCAAGGAAATACATGCTATCTAAAACATGGAACTAGACATCTTTCTTTCAAAGAGTTTTTATTTTATGAAAAAAATGGAAACTGTGTAGAAGTGTCTACTTTGTAATCTTGTGAGATGTAATAGTTATATCCTAATTCTATAAAACCCTAAACTTGAAAAGATCCTCAACGTGAATTATTCATTTAATTTAAGATCATGTTATGTTTTAAGGCTGGGTCCCTATAGTTGGTATCAGAGGTTGGTTTAGATAACATTAGAGGTTAGAGTGTTATTTAAGCATATATGAAATGTTGTAGATAACCACAATGGTAAGTATATTGGATGGAGTCATTGTTTTTTTAGTAATCTGGAATGAGTTTGTGATAACTTGGATAATTATATCTTCATGTTTATCTTCCTCATTATTATATGATGGTTTTACTAATATACTAACACTGACCTTTTTGGTTTTAGTAAATGGTTGGATCTAGCAGACACCAAAGTAACAGTGGATGTGAAGGAAACTGTGACAGTTTTCTGAATGAGCAACTGAATGATATGGGAGCTTCAATGAGAAATCTTGTGTTTATTATCAAGGAACTATCTGGATTCATGATTTACCACCTGAACCTTAGTGTTTTTTAAGGCATCATATATGCGAGAAAAAAGTCCCTACGGAAGTTCAGGTAATAATCATAAAGGTAAGTATGTTTAAAAACATATGTGTCAACGATGTGGAAAGAAACACATAGGAAAATGTTTCAATGGTATAGAAATATGCTATAGATGTGGAAATGAAGGTCATACATCAAGAACCTTCCATGGGAAAAGGACGCATCTAGTTAAATCTACGAAATGGAAAGAAGTTCTTTCTGAAAGATCAATAGATTGTTTTAAATGTGGTGTGCATGGTCATTATGGAAACACGTGTCCTACAAAGAAGTTTTGGGAATGGGATCAATATGATCATACAAATATTTTTTTATCAATACCTAATGCCATTCCGATTAAGGATGAAGAAACTGACAATGACCAATGAATGGTATGGATTATTTCTTAACATGTGTTTTCTTATTATTGAATCATGGGATATGATTCATGATTTTTTTTGTAGTAAAGAAGTCTTTTTGAATAGGTTGTAAAGGAATGGCTAATGGATCATGAATAATGTTTAATGAGTAAGAATTCAATGTATAAGGGATTCAAGAGTTATAGTAGATTTTAGGATGGAGAAATTCTTAAAATGATTACGGCTCATTTGATGATTAGAAGACTTTTTATAGTATGTGTAACCCTGATGTTTGATATATGAAAATTTTATTCAAGGAATAATTATATGTTTTTTTATGGATATAGTTATGAAGAACCATTTGGGTTTATATAATCATTGAATTTGAGGCAATTACCAGATAATACTTTTGGGATGAAAAACAAAAGTTATTAGATTACCTTTGTGACTAAACTATGTTATGGTTATTTTTGAAGATTTTATCTCTTTTTGGTGAATGTTATAGGAATTATGTAGTTTTGTAAAACCTAAAACACGTAGTCCATGTGACAACCCATCGTGTCAGACGAATATGCAGGAATCAAACCTATAACCAAAGTGCGACTGGGATTTATTGCCTACCACTGGACTACGTGAAGTCCCTGGTTAGTATGACTTATTCTTTTTAGTTAGATGATTTTATGAATTGAGAATAAGTTTATTTTGGGTTATCTATAGAAATTATTAACCTATCATGGAGGATATGTGAGTAGGTTAACTACTTTTCAATATGAGACTTTAAGAGTAACTGACATTATTTGTAGAAAAATGATAAAATTTATCCTGGAAGACTATGTGATTAAATCCTTCGAAGATTTGGGTTTAATTCTTAGTTTGGATTACTTCGAAGAATTTTATGGACAGCTGTTTATTGAATGGTCTTTGTTGAACTTTGGATAATGTTTGACAAATTTTGGTGATTAAGAGTAGTATTTATTTTTATAAAGGATTATCTTTTGGGTATTATCTGATATCATACTAACAATTTTGGTTTTGGTTTTGGTCTAAAGACATGGAAAATAAATAGTTCTCTTTTGTGGATTAGGTGATTCTTTATAAGATGATTATAGCACCCTTAATTTGAAAAAGTCATCCTAAATACTCAACTTTTGGAGAAAAATGAGTTTGTGTAAGAAATCTAGTCAGAGATGAATGTCTACACGACAAGTAATTATGTTTCCTTATGATATAGTTAAGCTCATAAATAAATTCCTCATTGAAAAGTAACATAAAACATAAATTTTTTCTATTAAATTTTACTATTGTGGAATCAAATACCATTTATCCCAACAATAGTTTTTGATTTTTTAGTGGTTAACTTTCTCCTAATAATGTTTTCTATCACTCTCCATCAGAACATGACACTTTGTTTTCTTTTCCATGTCCATATTTTCCTACATGGAATCCTAGTATGGGTTCACTCGGGAGACCGTTGTAATTTTCTTTCATTCTTTTAAAGTGATAGTTTAATTTACTCCTTTTCCAATGTGGGGATTTCAATGAAATTTCCAAGCCCAATTTTAAAATTGCAAGGATGGAATTCCCAAAAAGGGGGGAAGGATGTAACATCCCAGGTAAAATAAGAATATGATATTTTCATATTTATTAATATTTTTGAATAAAATATTAATATTACTTTGAAGGGAATGATATGTTCAATGGAATTCCCAATATGCAACAATGAGTTTCTTTTAAATCTTATGTTGCACACTAATAATATAATAATATTATTCTAAATGGTAGTTAATGCCTTACCATTCTAATGGCTGGAATGAACAGAACTGACTACCAAATTATTATTTATGCTTGTGAAATATTTTTTCATTTATCAAATAAATGTTAGAGGCTTAAAATGAAAATTAATCCAATTTTAATCATAAATCTTCTAATATTCTTTAAAAGGTCGATTTCCACCTTTTGATGGTGAACCCTTTTTAAATACACTATTTGACAATTTTATATATTATATTTGACAATATAAAATCTTTCTTTTGAATCAAGACATCAAAATTTACTTTGTGTAAGTTTTTTTTATTTTTCCGATAATGTTCATTTTTTATTGAATAGTGAAAATGTTGTATTTTAATGAAAAACATCCTTTTAATATAATTTATTCATATGGTTATATTATCTATTTAATTGATTTTAAAGTGTGGTTAAAATATATTTTTACCATTTAATCCAATGGTGGTAATTGATATTAATTTCACTTTGAAATTGGACATAAAAACTGTCAATCTTTTGATAGATATTGTTTCGTAAAAACCCATTATTTGTTTTGACATCGAGAATTAATTATAAAATTAATTAATTCAAACTCTATGTTTTGAATTTGGTAAAATGGACATAATTTTTTAATTTGGAATATCATGTATAGCATAGGGTGAGTTTTTGGAATTTTTCTGAAAAACATCAATTTTTGATGAATGGTGAAACCACTAAGTGGTAGTTAAAAAACATAATTTTCATTTAAATGAAATATTACCACCTCTGTGAATTTAATTTAAAAATTATAAATACATGTTTTTCATTAGGAAGTAAAATTTGGTTCAATGGGATTAAAATAATTTTTGGTAAATAGTAAGTTTTGAGTTTTAATAACCACGATTAGAGGCAATTAGGGCAATTTAAGGTAGAAATAATGTTATAATAACAGTAAAGCACCTTGAAACTTATCCTACCCTTATTTTATGAGTCACGGACAACCATGATAATCCATGGGTCAATTTGTGGGACCCCATGGAGCCACTTTTGTAAGATAATGACATTAATACCTTTTAGTTAAAGTAAAAAAGAAAAATGTCACAAACATGTATTATTTTACTAAAAAAAATTTTACATGGGGATATAAAAGTATCATTTTTGACTATAAATATTCATTAGAAAGATAAAATGATTTAATACGTCATGATATTTTTTTAATAATTTTTAGACATTATATAAATAAATTTATTTATGACACCATGATGATGTAGTGATTACGTCATTAATGAACGATTTAAATAAATTGAAAATATAAGGTAAACTCTAAGACATACACATGTCCAGAAACTATTATAAGAGTTTATATAAAACCCTTATCACCTTATCCTCGAAATATATCTTTTTGGGACCATTAAAATCCGAAAATAATTTTATAATAAAGTATCATTTTATAAGATTCCAAGAGTCCCCATCCTCCCTCTTATAAAAAGTCTCCACCTCTACCCACGTACCAACACCTATCAAGCATTTGGATTGAACAAAATATACTCATTTTATCTCTCCACATTCCTCACTTAATCCTAGAAGCCTTACCTTAGGCATAATGATCTTCAAGAAACCCTTTTGGTTCAAACCAAAGGGAGTTACCCGATTTAAAGGTAATGTATTCTATTATGTCCTTTTGTTTTATTTTGTTTCTCCAACTCCTTAAACTCTTTTTATTCATCTGTATTTTAACAAAACCAATATATTAGATATACTATGATGGTTTTATGTGAATTATTGGAGCTACAGTTACACACACCTCCGTCTAATGGTTAAGGAAGATATTGTTTCTGTGGGTGGTGAATTACTGCCTCACGAAACGATGATTGTTCCATCTTCTTTTAACACCTCTCATGGTGGCCATTAATATGTAACTATATTTATATATGATATATATATATTATTTTTATATTTTCCTTATGTTTCTGTATTTTTCATCAATGTCATACCTTTTTGGTTTCCATAATTGATAAACGTGATAATTTCATTTTAGGAAGTGCAGACTCACGCCCCCTCAAAGAGATTTGAATTGTTAATGCCATATTTGGGATGTATAAAGGAGGTAGTTAATGATATTATATATGGTATTATACTATAATTATAATATACCTATGTATAATTATTTTTTCATTCCATTAAAGTTTGAAATAGAAATGAAAGTAGCGATCATGCGTACGTACGACCTACCGTCTCCATGAACGGTGCATTTCATTTTTTTATCACTAAATGTTATGGAATAGTATAAAATGAATATATAATGTATATAAATGATATTTAAATCATTAATACTATTCTGGAGATGATTAACTTATAACTACATGGACAATTCTTTTCAAACAAGGTCATTTTTTTAACTCATGTACCTAACATCGACAAAAACGTCAGATATGAACTCACTTAATTAACTAATTATTATAAAATTATAATATGTTATATGAATTGAATAATAAAATTTAAAGGATTTCCATGAGAAATTATTAATTGATCAAAGTTTATTATTTAGGAATATAAATAAACGATCAAGACAAGTCGGACTCGAGGTAAGGGATCCTACCTCTCTCTTTCTTTTTAAGTACTCTCTTTTATGTCATTTCCGTTAAGCTCATTTTTCTTATGTTGGGGGTTGTTATTTTATATTACTCATACTGTAAATTTTATTTTCATATGATGAGAGACACTATTTGATCTCTTCAATCCATTTTTTTATGTTTTAAGTGGTGCTATTAGGCTGCCGAGTTTTTGTAAGGGATTCTTCATCTCACTTTTATTCTCGTGAGATTCATGCTACATTTGACACAATTTCCTTTTGTGTGGTGTATCTACTGCCCATTATTTTATTCTTTGTGTGATATAATTCAATTTATGGGTATTTAAATCTGCATTGTATGACCCTTCTTTCATGGGGTGTATGTTTTGAACGTTACCCCGATCAGTAAGGGAACCTCTCACCCTCCCCTTCTTAAAAGACTTCTTTTGTTATGTCTTTTAATTTACATATTATTATGTTGGGATATGTTCTTCAATATACTTATTGATGTAAAATTTATGTCCAAGTTATGAGATACTGTTTTCACTCTCATCAACTAATTTTCTAAATTTTAAAGTGACGTCTTTAGGCTATCAAATTTTTTCAATGGAACTTCTTAACTCAATTTCAATTCTTTGGGTTAAACTTTTACCCCTTAAATATGTCATTCTATGAATATGTGTAAATGACTCTGGTTGTTTTACACTTAATATCCACTTATATAGGGTGTATTTTTGTTTGTCACAGATAAGTATGTAATTGATTTATCCTTAATCTAAGGATACCTTCTTTATAAGGGACTTTGTCTCAATATCCTTTTATTGAAGCATCCTATGATTTATACAAAACATTATTTGATACGGTGTATAAAACCCTTTTGACTTTTACTTTTATTAAAAATGAATATTTTCTCTAAGAAGTGTTTCATTAAGCCACAAAAAGCATGTTTCTTTTTAAGTTACGCGGTGACAACGACCCTTCCGCCTCCGCCATTATTATTTGATCTTTGGATTCCTTAAAATCTGTAATGTTTTCAAAAGGAAAAAAATACCATATAATCTTTTATGTGTTTTGGTATTGAAAATGTATTTGAAAATTTTTTTATTATATCAATGTGTTTTATTGATATCTTGGGACTGAAATGTGGAAATGTTGTGTTTCCTTTATACATGTGTAATGTGATACGATTATGTTATAGTTCTTGGGAATTATTTATGAAGACGGGTGGTTTGGTGATAAACTAAGGGTGGGTGAGCCTGTTATAGATCTCCAATGCATTGGGTAATGAGAAGGAGTTAAACGCTAAGGTTTGTCCGAAGATATTTAGGGAATACACTATGATGGGTATTCCAAACGTAACCATGAGGGTTACTCCCTACGTCAGAATGTTATGAATGCCTCAAGTTAACTTTATGTCTTATGATTTCTATGAGTTATTCATAAATCTTATGAGTTCATGAGGTATGTTAACGTGCATATTTTTTAAGTGTAAAGTATGATTTCATTGATTCTTATGTATACCCGGACTAATGTTTTATTTCCATATTTTTATATCCCTTAATGAGATTATGAGGCTCATCCCATGTTTTTGAAATGTTTTCCAAATGACTTAAAGGTGAATAGGGTCAAGGATGGGATCAAGGAAAGCCATGCTATCTAAAACCTGGAACTAAACATGTTTCTTTCTAAGATTTTTTATTTTATGAAAAAAATGGAAACTAAGTAGATGTGTCTACTTTGTAAAATTGTGAGATATAATAGTTATGTCCTAATTCTCTAAAACCCTAAACCTGAAAAGATCCTCAATGCGAATTATTCATTTAATTCAAGATTATTTGATGTTTTAAGGCTGGTTCCTTATAGTTGATATCAGAGGTTGGTTTAGATAACTTTAGAGGTTAGAGTGTTATTTAATCATAAGTGACAATTTGTAGATAACCACAGTGGTTAGTATATTGAATGGAGTCATTGTTTTTTAGAAAGTAAGAATAAGTTTGAGAAAACATAGATAAGTATATATTGGTGTTTATATTCATCGTTATTATATAATGGTTTTACTGATATACTCACAATGACCCTTTTGGTTTTAGTAAATGGGTGGATCTAGCAGCCACCGAAGTAACAGTGGATGTGAAGGAAACTGTGACAGTTTTTTGAACGAGCAACTAAATGATATGGGAGCTGTAATGAGAACTCTAGTGTTTATTCTTAACCAACTATCTGGAGTCATGATTGACCACCTGAACCTTAGTGATTTTTATAAGGCATCATATATGCGAGAATAAAATCCCTACGGATGTTCCGGTAATAATCATAAAGGTAAGTATGTTCATAAACCTTTGTGTCAAAGATGTTGATAGAAACAAATAGGAAAATATTTCAAAGGGACAGAAAGATATTATAGAAGTGGAAATGAAGGTCATAAAGCATGAAATTGCCCTAAAAAAAGGAAGCATCTAGTTGACTCATAGAAAGGGAAAGAAGTTCTTTCTGACGGATCAATTGAATGTTTTAAATGTGGTGTGCATGGTCATTATGAAAACACATGTCCTACGAAGAAGTTTTAGGAATGGGATCACCAGGATCGTACAAATATTCATTTACCAATACCTAATGCCATTCCGATTGAGGATGAAGAAACTGACAATGACCAATGAAAGGTATGGATTATTTCATAACATATATTTTCCTATTATTGAATCTTGGGATATGATTCATGATTTTTTTTGTAGGAAATAAGTATTTCAGAATAATATGGAAAGGAATGGTTAATGGATCATGAAGAATGTTGAATGAGTAAGAATTCAACGTATAAGGGATTCAAGAGTTATGCTAGATTTTAGGATGGTGAAATTCTAAAAAGTATTCAAGCTCTTTCGAAGATTAGATGAATTTTTATAGTATGTGTAACCCTGATATTTGATATATGAAAATTTCATTCAAGGAAAAATTTTCTGTTCTTTTATGGATATAGTTATGAAGAACTATTTGGGTATATATTATCCTTGAATTTGCGGAAATTACCTGTTAATACTTTTTGAGATTCAAAATGAATGTTATTAGATATCCTTTGTGATTAAACTATGTTAGGGTTATTTTTGAAGATTCTATCTCTTTTTGGTGAATTTTATAAGAATTATGTAGTTTTCGAAAAAGGAAAACACGTAGACCGTGTGACAACTCATCGTGTCAGACGAAGCTGCGAGAATCAAACTCACAACCAAAGTGCGGCTGGGATTTATCGCCTACCACTGGACTACGTGAAATCCCAGGTTAGTATGACTTATCCTTTTTAGTTAGATTATTTTATGAATTAATAGTAAGTTGATTTTTGGTTATCTATAGAAATGATGAACCTATCAGTGAAGATATGTGATTAGGTTAACTACTTTTCAATATGAGACTTTAAGAGTAACTGATGTTATTTGGAGAAAAATGTTTAGATTTACCTTGGAAGACTATCTGATTAAATCCTTCATAGATTTGGGTTTAATTATTAGTTTTTATTACTTCGAATAATTTTATGGAAAACTTTTTATTGAATGGTCTTTGTTGAACATTGGATAGTGTTTGACAAATTTTGGTGATTAAGAGTTGTATTTATTTTTATAAAGGATTATCCTATTTGGGTATTATCTAATCTCATACTATTAATTTTGGTTTTGGTTCTGGTCTAAAGACATGGGAAATATATAATTCTCTTTTGTGGATTAGGTGATTCTCTAGAAAATTATTATAGCGCTCTTAATGTGAACAAGTCATCCTAAATACTCGTCTTTTGGAGAAAAATGAGATTTTGTTAGAAATCTAGTAAGAGATGAAAGTCTACATGAAAAGTAAGTATGTTTCCTTATTATTTAGTTATGATCATAAATAAATTCATCAATTAAAAGTAACATAAAACTAAAATGATGTCTGTTAACTTTTCCTACAGGGGAATCAAATACAATTTAACCCAACAAAAGTATGTGATTTTCTGGTGGTTACCTTTATCCTAATCATGTTTTCTATCACTCTCCACCAGAACATGACCCTTTTTTTCTCTTCCATATCCATATTTTCTTACATGGAATCCTATTATAGGTTAACTCAGGTGACCTTTTTTACTTTTCTTTCTTTTTTAACGTGATAGTTTCATTTACTCTTTTTCTGATGTGGGGCTTTCAATTAAATTTCCAAGCCCAATTTTAAAATTGTGAGGACGCAATTCCCAAAAGGGGGGAAGGTTGTAACATCAAAGGTAAATAAATAATATGAATTTTTCATATTTATTAATATTTTTTAATAAAATATTAATATTACTTTAAAGGGAATGTTATGTTCAATGGCATACCCAATACGCAACAATGAGATTCTTTGAAATCTTACGTTGCACACTAATAATATAATAATATTATTTTAAATGGTAGTTAACGCCTAACCATTGTAATGGTGAGAATGAATATAACTAACTACCAAATGATTATATATGCTTTTCAAATATTTTTTTATTTATAAAATAAATTTTAGAGGCTCAAGATGCTAATGAATCCAATTTTAAGCATAAATCTTCTAATCTTCTTTAAAAGGTCGATTAACCACCTTTTGATGGTTAATCCTTTTTAAATATACTTTTTGACATTTATATATATTATATTTGAAAAAATAAAATCTTTCTTTTGAATCATGACATCAAAATTCACTTTGTCTAAATTTTTGTTATTTTTCCAATAAAGTTTATTTTTTTAATGAATAGTTAAAATGTTGTATTTTAATGAAAAACCTCCTTTTAATATAATTTATTCATATGGTTGTATTATATTTTTAATTGGTTTTAAAGTGTACTTAAAATATATTTTTACCATTTAATCTATTGATGGTCTTTATAATTAATTTCACTTTGAAATTGGACATAAACAATTGTCAATCTTTTGATAGATATTATTTCTTAAAAACACATTACTTGTTTTGACATCAGGAATTAGTTATAAAATTAATTAATGCAACCTATATGTTTTTAATTTAGTAAAATGGACATCATTTTTGAATTTGGAATATCATGTTTAGCTTCGGGTGAGTTTTTGGCATTTTTCTGAAAAACATCAATTTTTGATAAATGGTGAAACCACTAAGTGGTGTTAGAAAACGGATTGTTCATTAATATGAAATTTTACCACCTCTATGAATTTAATTTCAAAAATAAAACATACATGTTTTTTCATTAGGAAGTAAAATGTTGTTCAATGGGATTAAAATAATCTTTGGTGAATAGTATCTTTTGAGTTTTATTAACAGTGATTAGAGGCGATTAAGGAAATTTATGGTAAAAAATAAGGTTATAATAATATCAAGACACCTTGAAACTTGTCCTACCCTTATTGGATGAGTCTTGGCTGACCGAGAAAATTCACGGGTCAATTTTTTGGACCCCATGGAGCCAGTTGTGTAAGATAATGACACTAATACCTTTTATTTAAAGTAAAAATAAAAATGTCACAAACATGTATTGTTTTATTAAAACATTTTTTAAATGGGGTTATACATGTCATATTTTTTACTATAAATATTCATTAGAAATATAAAAATGTTTCCAATATAATTATATTTTTTATAATTTTTATACATTATATAAATAAATTTATTTATGACACCATGATGATCATGTGATTACGTCATTAATGAATGATTTCAATAAAATGAAAAGATAAGGTAAAATATAAGACTTACACTTGTCCAAAACCTATTGTATGAGTGTATTTAAAACCCTTATCACCTTATCCTTGAAATTTATCTTTGTGGGACCTTTAAAATCCAAAAAGAATTTTATAATAAAGTAACATTTTATAACATTCCAAGAGTTCCCCTCCTCCCTCTTATAAAAGGCACCCACCTCTACCCCCTTACCCATACCTCTCAAGCCTTTTGATCGACCAAACTCTACACATTTTATCTCTACACGTCCCTCTCTTCATCCTAGAAGCCTTACCATAGGCAGAAAGCTCTTCAAGAAAACCTTTTGGTTCAAACCAAAGGGATTTACCCGATTTAAATGTAATGCTTTCTCTTATGTTCTTTAGTTTTATTTTTCTTTTACAACTTCTTAAATTCTTTTTTTCCTTTATTTTTTAACAAAACCAGTATATTAAATATACTCGGATATTTTATGAAAAGGATTCGAGCTACACTTACACACACCTCCTTCTAATTGTTAAGAAACATATTGTTTCTGTGGGTGGCGAATTACTGCCTCACGAAATGATGACTGTTCAATCTTATTTTAACACCTCTCATGGTGGCCATTAATATGTTACTATATTTATATATGATATATATATTATTTTTATAATTTCCTTATGCTTCTGTATTTTTCATTTATGGCATACCTTTAGGGTTTCCATAATGGATAAACACGATAAATTCATTTTAGGAAGTGCGGACTACCGCCCCATCAGAGTTATTTGAATCGTTAATGCCATATGTGGGATGTATAAAGGAGGGAGTTAATGATATTATATATGGTATTATAATCTAATTATAATATACCTATGTATCATTATGTTTACATTCCATTAAAGTATGAAATAGAAATGAAAGTAGTGTTCATGCGTATGTACGGCCTACCGTCTCCATGAATGGTGAATTTCATTTTTTTGTCTCAAAATGTTATGGAATTGTATAAAATGAATATATACTGAATATATATGATATTTAAATCATTAATTCTATTCTGGAGATGATTTAATTATAACTACATGGACAATTCTTTTCAATCAAGTTCATTTTTTTAACTAATGTTCCGAACATCAACAAAAACGTCTGATATGAACTCACATAATTATCTAATTATTATAACATTATAATATGTGATATGAATTGAATAATTAACTTTAATGGAGTTACTTATGAAATTAATAATTGAAAAATGTTTATTATTTAGTAATATAAATAAATGAACAAGACAAGTCGCATTACACGTAAGGGATCCTACCTCTCTCTTTCATTTTAAGTACTCACTTGTATGTCATTTCCTTTAAGATCATTTTTCTTATGTTGGGGTATGTTCTTTTATATTACTCTTAATTTAAATTTTATGTTAATATCATGAGATAACCTATTTGATCTCGTTAATCCATTTTTTTAATTTTTAAGTGGCATCGTTAGGCTGCCAAGTTTTCGTTAGGGATTCTTCATCTCACTTTTATTCTGTGAGATTCATGTTACATTTTCCACTATTTCCTTTTGTGTGGTGTATGTAATTCCCAATATTTTAATATTTGTGTGATATAATTTAATTTATGGGTATTTACATCTTAATTTTATGACCCTTTTTTCATGGGGTGTACGTTTCGAAAGTTACCCAAATCAGTAAGGGAACCTTTCACCCTCCCCTTTTTAAAGTAATTGTTCTCTTATGTATTTTAATTTACATCTTATTATGTTGGGATATGTTCTTCTATATATTTATTGATGTAAATTTTATGTCCAAGTGATGAGATAACATTTTCTCTCTCATCAACTCATTTTCTGAATTTTAAAGTGACGTCGTTATGCTATCGAATTTTTGCAATGGAAATTCGTAAATCAATTTATATTCTTTAGGATAAACTTTTACTCCTTGAATAAATCATTATATGAATATATGTGAATGAATCTGGTTGTTTTACTCTTAATATCCACTTATATTGGGTGTATTTTTATTTGTCAAACATATGTATGTAATTGATTTGTCCTTAATCTAAGGATACCGTCTTTATAAGGGACTTCATCTAAATCTCCTTTTATTAAAAAATGATTTTATTTATGCACGAAATTCTTTTATATTGTTTATAAAACCATTTTGACTTTTAATTTGAATCAAAATTAATCTTTTCTCTACAAATCGTTTCACTAAATGAAAAAAGTATGTTTCTTTTAAATATACGCGGTGACAACGACCCTTCCACCGCTGTGAGTATATTTGATCTTTGGCTTCCTAAACATGCCGTAATGTTTTTAAAAGGAAAAAAATATCATATAATATTTTATATATTTTGGTATTGAAAATGGTTTTGATAATGTTTTCATTATATCAATGTGTTTTATTGATATCTTGTGATTGAAATGTGGAAATGTTGTGTTTCCTTTATACATGTTTTATGTGATATGATTATGTTATGGTTCTTGGGAATTTTTTATGGAGATGGGTGGTTTCATGAGAAACTAAGGTCGGGTGAGCCCGTGATAGCTCTCACATGAATTGGGTATCACGAAGGAGTTAAAAACTAAGGATTCTCTGAAGAAATTTAGGGAATATACTGTGGTGGGTATTCCAAACGTAACCATGAGGGTTACTCCCTGTGTAAGAATGTCATGAATGCCTCAAGTTACGTTTATCTCTTATGATTTCTATGAGTTATTCATAAATTTTATGATTTTATGAGGTATCTTAATGTTATTATGTTTTAAGAGTAAAGTATGATTTCATTGATTCTTTTGTATTCATGGACTAATATTTTCCTTCCGTATTTTTATATCCCTTACTGTGCTTTTTATGCTCATCCCTAGTTTTTTAAATGTTTTCCACAGGACGTAAATGTGAATAGGGTCAAGGATGGGATTATGGAAAGAAATGATATCTAAAACATGGAACTAGAAATGTTTCTTTCTAAGTGTTTTTATTTTATGAAAAAAATGGAATCTATGTAGAAGTGTCTACTTTTTAATCTTGTGAGATGTAATAGTTATGTCCTAATTCTCTAAAACTCTAAACCTGAAAAGATCCTCAATGTGAATTATTCATTTAATTCAAGATTATGTGATTTTTTAAGGCTAGGTCATTATATTAGTAAAATTATATATTATATATATATATATATATATATATATATATTAATCCTATTTAGGTAATTTGAATCATATTCAAATTTAATTTTGATATAAAAACATTATATTCATTTGAATATTTTCTCTGTAAAAAACATGCATTCTCATTACATCTATGGGATTATTTATAAATTAAAATTTCCCACTTATATGATGTTAATATAGAAAAGCATAAAAATATTTGGAATAAGAATAATTTATATTATATTATAATTTTATATTAAATTTTTAAAATAATGAATCGAAAAAATGGTAAAACTTCTTTTTTACAACTCGGGTAAAAATAGTATTACCAGGGGATCAAATTAAAAAATATAATATTTAAAATGACCAAAAAATGGGTATAAAATATATTATATTTATATATATTGAACCTATAGTATATAATTTTGGATTATACTTAATTGTTTATATTTTTAATGTGAAAATAATTGTTAAAACTTGTTACTTTAAAAAATTACACATGTGTCACTCCCCACACTTGTAAAATGTGAACACCTCTCTTGTATTATTTACAATTTTAAACCCATTTGGTTCATCAAAAACCAGAAAAATACCTTATAAGATTCCATACTCTTATTATATATTCCTTTTTTATCAAAGATCAAATGATGGAAGGATTTTGGAGCAATCCTATTGTGGAAACCCAAAAATGAGGTAATGTTTTCAATAAGTATTTTATTTGTATTTCCTCCTAAAACACCTAAAATTCATTTTTAACCATTATGATATACTGAACTATGTAACATAAATATAATTATAATTTTTTATTACATTAGGGACCTAAAACCACATCTAGTTCTATAAAATGGTTTTCAAAATCAACATTTGTGTGTACACCGGACAACCACCTCGTGAACCGGTGACATTCATTTTTACATTAACACATATCATCGTTGGGTATAAATAGAGATATAAAGAATATATATAATATTTTTAAATTAATTATACCTTATTAGTATTTTAATTGTATATTAATTTTTATATCCTATTTTATAGGAGATATGATAACATCATTCGTGAGTACGGAGGACTACTTCTTATTAATGCAATGTGATTAATTATCACTAATTCTTTAAATGAATTATAATAAGTATTATATTAGTTAATATATTTTATATAAATAAAAAATTATGTGATTGATGTCATATATTTCTTTCTAAAATTATAATATTTCATTTTATTTCTTACCTTCCCACTCACTGAATGATGATAACATTATCTATGTACGTGTGGACTACCACCTTCATGAAGTGATGTGACTCCCTATTTTGAATACCACTGCTCATGGATAAAATTTATAAGTATATGTACATAAAAAATATTTTATTTTTTATATTATTATCACTAAATAATGTTAAAATATTAGTTATATCCTTTCTATGATGATCACTAAAAAATGGAATCATTAATCATGTGTATATATAGCCTACCGTCTTGATGATTGAAATATATTTCATCTGAAAAAATTATATTTAATGATAGGTATTATAAGTATAAATGATGTATAAATATTATAATTATTTTATATTTATATTTATGGGTAATATAGAACCATGTTCAATGTAACAAGACAAAAAACAAAAAATAAAAACACATATGAAAAACAAACCAGTTGTTACTTGGAACTTGATCTTAATAAATATATATTAATAAATGGGTAATAAAGGGTCATCATTAAATTAAATATGATATGATATATTTAAATATGGTTTTATAATATATTTATAATTAAATCTTGTTTATTATAAAGTATGATTGAATGTGTGTGATGGAAATCGAGACATAATGTAAGGGATTTCAAGTCACTATTTTATTTTTGGGAGACATATATGAATTCACAAACCATTTATTATGTGGGATGTATATAACACTAAATTCAAATTTTATATCATTAATACACAAATTTTCATGATATTTAATGCTTAATTTGATTTTATACTTTTTTTGGAAATATAATTAAAAATATTACTAATGTGGTAAGGGATTGTTCATCTCATATTTATATGCATGAGATAAAATCATTATTCACATATTTTTTAATATATATGTTGTATATACTATACATTAATGTATTTTATATTAATTTTCATGAAAATTATATATACATATATATATATATATCCATTTCACTATCTCTCTTTCACTGTGTTTGCATTTTTAAAGATACCCAACTAGTGTGGTATTTTTTTCTCAATTTCCCTTCAATGGAACATATACCAGGTTATGAAATTATGTAATTTAATTAAGTGAAACCCAATTTACATATAATTACGTGAATACATTTATTTTAATGATAACTTATGTTTAATTTAATGTAATTACTTATTATTTATTACAATTCAATTTTACCAAAGTTTAAAATATGTTATGTTCAAATCTTATTTTTTCTCTGGAGAGTATAGGATTACATTTAAAATAATTAAATATTATGATCCATTTCTAAAGAAACTCAGGAATATTCAAATAGAATTTTTATTTATTGATAATAATTTATTTCCATACATCATTCTATAGTATTTTACTCAATAATTAAACAAAGTGTTTCAAGAAAATTATCCATTATTTATCTCTTCGATTGGAAAATATTTTTCATCAAACTAGGCTTTGTATGCATGATTTAAAAAAAAATTATATAAAATTATTAAAATTATTTTTTAATTAAATTTTTATAAATTTTATACTTTTAAAATACCCTTAATGGAATCATCAATTATTTTACTAAATGATGCCCATATATATTTTACAAAAAATTGAAGGAATACTTGTGTTAACATATAAGGCATGAACAGAATAACCTACCACAATAAAAATTATTTAATATTAATATTACATTATGAAATAATAAGTATATTATAAATTAAATAATTTTATAATTAATTTATGTTGTAAAAATATGTTTTCCAGATTGGAAAATTTAATGTCGTTCTGAAATGTTACATGTGACTTATCATTGAAAATATTTTTTCATATAAGATGACATTAATTAATATAAATTTTGAATTACTATGGATATTATCCAAGGAAACCATTTTATTCTTACTTTGAATGGGTTTTTATTATGTAATGTTGTTTTTCAAACCATTTTCTCTTCAATATGTTATAACATGACAAAATATCTATGTTACAAGCATCTTGTCCTGGGTTATGCTATGATAAAACATTGAAATTTTTATAAAACCTGTATCTTTTCAATTGGTTATGATATGATAAAATACTTAATAAACCCATCTCATTTCTTTTTAGATGATAAGATAAATGTTTTAAGATATTATTGAACACATATAACAAATTTTCATTATGTGATGGGTGTGATCTATATCTCCCTCCAATGTATTGGGTAATTATTTATACATCTCGAGATAAACATGAATGGAATGGGGAGTGAAACTTTTAAATAAGGGAAATTATACAAATTGATGAACATGAGAGTAAACCATGAATCTCATGATAGTCTGGGGAGTGAACCCATTTCATAGTTATATCCTTGAAATTTACCCTTGACTACTATGTAAATCATTTGTTATTCTTATGTGTATGAAATAATGGTACGTATTATGCCAATGACATGTTCTCAAAGATCATATTATTTCATTCAATTGTGATTGACGTATTATGATCATCCAATCATTATTCACTGACACAATATTAGTATTTTTGATATACATGGAAAGGTTTTCAAATTTTTTGATCATGTTATCATACGAGTATGTTCATGTTATGATTATGTATCGCATTTTTTTACCATTAATGTCCAAATGAGCTATTCCTTTATTATGTTTCATTTACCATGGTCATGTTGAAAGGTTTTATGTAGGTTTTTAAAGATAATTAAAGTGGAAGATATTTATTGGAGATACTAAAGATCATTCACCATATGAGAAGATTGTACACATAGTCTCCAATAATTGTAAGCTATTCTGGTCCTCATGAATGTGTTTGTGTAATGTACTTAATATTTATCTATAAAGATATAATATCTACATATTAAATCCCTATGTATATATAGTTCAGTAAGATATGAATTTCAATTAATAGAGATAGATATATAATCAAAAAAATCATTTTAATAATTTATCATTTCGGGTTATTATAATTAATTAAAAAAGTTAAACATTATGGACATTAAAATAGATTTCAGAAAAATGTTCTTTTATTGATCAGAATAATCTAATACTAACAAATGGTATAATTAAGATATAAAAAAATTAATTGGGTTAAATATAACAAAATAATATTTATGTGAATTTTAATATAAATTAAGATAATAATGGGACTTGTAAATCACTTTATTTATTAAAAAGAAATTTCAACTTAACAAAACAATGATATTTTCTCAATATTAAATGAAGAAATAATATTCACTAAAATATCCCAAAATATCACCCTAAATTGATATCATTATTCTAATTTATATATTAAGTTCATTTTACAAAATAATATATCCAGAAGTTCCAAAAATTACTTATAATATTTAATCACTGTTGAAATAAATTGTTATTGGACAAAATATATTATTTTTAAGAATAACTATCACTATTAAAAATGGATCATTATTTTCAATGATTCAATAAATTTGAAATAACGTTTATATTTATTTTATAATGTCATTAAACCTATAAATAACTCTGAGTAAACATTGGAATATCCCTAAGCGACTCATGGAATATTAACTAGTATGGACCACCACCAAACAACATGAATTCCTCCCCATATTTGAGAGGTTGAAAAAAATAGGGTCTATGATTAAATTGTGGAAAGGTTATATCATTTGGTATAAGACACCACAAAACTCACCTAATATAATATTACAACCTTGTGGTTAGGATGAAACCATCCCATAATACCATCTGAAGCCTCATAATGTTGTCTATATATAAATCTTTCATAGGTGTTTGACTATAACCCACCTATAATACTATCTCAAATCACTAACATCAAGGGTCAAATTGGTTTTCTCTAATGACACCTCATTATGTCACTAATATCAAGGGATAAAATTGATCTATCTCATGATACCATATCATTTCATCAATATAAATAATTGAAATAACACTATCCATTTATGTCATCTCTAATTATAAATACCATGGATTATAATGGAATTTTTAATGACTATAGTATTGATATTCTTATACATCATATATTTATGTATATATATGGACTTTTTTCTAATTATTATAGTTTTTTTATACCACAGGACCCCATAATAAATATATTAAATATATTAATATATATTAAATCAAAAATATACATAATTTTAAATAACATTGTCTTATTAATTGAGACCATGTATAAGAAATCGACAATATTTGTCTTTCTCAGTGTGGGTTTTCCTTAGGCATGATAAATGGTTGGACAGAAATGAGTGGTTCATAGATGTTAGATGTTGATGGTTATATAAGTGAATAAAATAATTTTTTTATTCAATTTATTTAATATCCTAAAACCAAATCATCCATTACATTTATATCATAATGATTCTAATATAGGCTTAGATTCATGACCCTAGAAGATTAGAAATGATAAAGTGATAGGTATATTGTTGTTGGTGACTAAGCAATGTAGATTAAAAATTAATGGTATAGGGTATTCATGGGACAAATAAAGAACATGGGGGAGCATAATTATTATCAATAGAAGACATTTTATCCAACGACGATTGATTATGGCATGAATTAGGACTTTAATTGTTTTCGGATTTCCACCCTTTATCAAAAAAAAATATAGATTTCATTTCTACTTATTTTCAATAATTTCATTTTCTCATATGAGCCCAGATTTAATTATTATTCATGAATATAATTTCTTATATCAAAAACCCCATTGATTCTCCATTTTCTTTTGGTTATATGTAATCATTATCCAAGATCACATTGACTGATGATGATCATACTTTTTTATTGTGATGTTATTTCACCATTCATTTGGTTCTTCATCATTATCCTATCATGTTGTTAATTAAATATTTTTGGGCTAGATTTTTGCAAGAAAATGCACCCCTTTTCATATCAAATTCATGAAAAATAGAATCATCCTTTATTTTTTTAATGTACCAAGATAGATTTGTTGGTTTTGGGTGATATATTTAAGGCTATAGACCCCAATGGATGATTTTTATGTGATGATTACCATTCATACAACCAAAATCCCATTTTTTGAATAATAAAGGAAACAAAATGATGACTAAAGATGAAATAATTCAAAGTATCCTATTTCAGGTGGCTTATATAGTGCTGAATGAGGCTGTAGTTCTGTATCATAAATATTCATGAATTCCCTAGAATATTTTTTTGAAAAATGATAATACATCACATATATCTCAGATTAACACATACTATGTACCTAATTATCTCACAAATGATTTTGTTTCTTCCAATTTTATGTGAGTGTGTCATGTGGCTAAGACCTGAAGCTATGTGATCCCACCCAAGAATTCAAGACATGTGGTGAGGACACATCATCAAAACCTCCAATTGGAAGACATTCTGTGTCCCCTGAGGAAACATCCTTGGTGGGTACATGGCTAGTCTATCTATGTGATGAGGTAACAAACTGAGGATGTAGAGTGACAATAAATTCCATGTACTCGGAGCCAAGTGACATGAATGGTTACATGGCTAGCCGATCTATGTTCCAAGGGTATATTCCAAAAACCTTGGTTGAACGTACTTCTCGGGACCCCATAGACACATTCTGTTCTAGGCCATATGACCATCCAAGGAGTGTCTAGGAAAAGAAACACCTAGTTGACTATAAAAGGCCACATTCTATGTGTCTCGATGTATAAACAATGTACATTCCCAAAAACATTGACCACATGTATCTCTATGTACTATAATTATATTTAGATGCATGAGTAGCCCATATTAATTGATTTATCCTAGGATACAATTCAAACCTTTTTTATCATTAAATATATTAAATCGAGAATTTTTAGGGGGATACTTCATAAAGTTATGTATTTATGTTGCAAATGATCATGTTAGATCATCTGAGAGATGTTAGGGTCAATATTCCATGTTACATCATGGGGTGAGTCACAAATAAAAATTACACCTTTAGGGTCAACAAAATTCCACACTATAGAGGGCATGAGACAATATTTATTTTGTGTAAGTCCCTCATAATCATGTTTTAGTGGGTATAAGTACCACTATGTCATATAGTTCTCCCTTTACTAGGGAGTGAAGTGACATAGAGGAGCCCCACCATTATGGTTCTTCAAATATTTTTCATGTTGTTGGGAATAATATATAGAACTATTAGATTGTCATGTATCCTCATTATTATTTTTATATATCTATGTAGTTGAAGATTATATTTACCTCTTTGATTTAGTTTCATTTTTAGAGTATATGTTACTCATTTACTTTACTCTCTTTCCAAATGGTTTGAGATGACTATATTATTCTATTCATTCCAATTGGGTTTTTTGGGAATCCTACTGGGTATGTATATACTCAACACTACATGAGATATTCATTAAATTTTTTTTCTTATGTAGTAGGTAGGAATGTAATATGTGACATTAGTTGACCTTCTATTGGAGGAGTAGAATAGTATTTGAGGTGTTAACCTCATTCGGTGGCTAGCCTCAAATATTACGAGTTTCAATCTCTTTAATTTTCTCTTTTTAGTAGTATTTTTTTAGTTAGGAACCTCAATTTTAATTTTTCATGTATTTTCCCATTTTTATCATTTTTTTTAGAATTTTATAATTTGATAAATTTCCATGATGTTTTTTCATGCATTTATTACATTCGGCATTTTTCTATATTTTATAATATCTCTATACTATTTCAATATGTTGGTTGTATATGTGGTTATATTTAATTTATGACAAGGACTCCCATTATAGTATTTCACCTCCTTAGTGCCTATGTTTAGGACATAATCTATTAGAGGCAGTCTCAGTGTTTAACTCTTAACATTCTTTCATCCTGGGTGGTGTACCAGGGGGGATCATCATGAAGGAGTGGAATCTAATGAGGTTTTTAATTTTTTTTTTATTTTTGAATGTTGTGAGGTTTTGTTTGGGAACATAGGGAAATGAGTTTAGTATTTCTTGAGATCATATCTTATATTAGGGAACATAGTGTTAGATCAGAGGCCGATGTATCCATATGATAAGACTCAAATTACCTACGATTTGACTTAATATGTAGAGACATCGGTTGCATGGAACTAGTTTGAATCCATCATGAATGATATGGTCTTTTTATTTTCATTTCCTTCTAAAGTTATCTCCCTTGATATGATCCACATACAATGTTACGACATTTAAAATTTTAGGATTCCATTGTGATGATGTCCATCATAGAGACTGGAATAGGGTAATGATAATTACTAGATGATTGATTAGACCTCCATTCAGGAACTACATCATGAGGTGTCTCCACGAGTAGCGCATAGAAAATTTCTTCCTCCTAATGATCATCATAAGGTTCCCCCACCAATGGTCCTGGGAGATGATTATATTTATGTTGGTAAGACACTAAAACCATAGTATGAAGACAATTATATGAATAGTATTAGAATGTTATGTGAGATTCATTGATAAATACCACTTCAATTTCAGGGTGATCCAAAACCATATAATATGGGGGAGTGGATCTTGGAATTATATTTAATTTTTTCCTTGTTCATACCCCACCTGATCGGATGGTTACACATGAGACCAACCTTTTTATATGAGTTATAGGGAACTGGTGGTTTTTTATTTCTCAAATAATTATTAGATTTTTCATTTATGGATATTAATTTGATATTTGTTAAAATATGATTATTACCATTAGGGTTTTCACTCTATTTTTATCTATGAAATTTTTGAGTTGTGATAAGGTGATATGTAGGTTGTTGAGTGCACCTCTTTGTTTAGAAATCTCATATGATATTATTATGATATGATGTGATATGGATACTTCCTGGTGTGGATGATTGAGAAAGAGAATGATAAAGTAATCTAATCTAGCATGGTCACTCTCTATATTCCCACATATGCTGGAATGGTGGAAATGTATTTGGTTATAGATAATTATCAAATAGATGGATGAATTAATGATGGATATCGATCTGTATATTATCAGGATGAGACATCGTTTGTAGCTACTATGAATATATCATCACGGTCATATCAAATGAGGCATATTCATGGCAAGACTCTGACCTATAGATATACGTTATACGGTTCACATAGTGGACCCAATCCTCTAGGATATGGAAAATACTACGCTTTTGATGGGTGAGGTCACATAGAGAATGATCAGTCAACTCATCATGATGTAGATTATGACTATGATGTGGATGAACCAACAATATAGAGGAAACATTAAGATCCATGATCTCTTGAGTTTTATCATGATGGCCCCTATGAAGGATACATTGATAGAGGAGTATGTAGAGCTATAGTGGGAGAAGCTACTATTAGATGATGATGTTATGAACTTCTCATACCACCACCACTATGTATCCCACACCAAGGTAATATGGTTGGCAGTTGTGGGTGCGTTTAGTTGCTTGCTATGGAAAGATATGATCGTTTTTTGTTGAGGAGACTGAATGTTTGACCAATATGTGATATTCTCAAGCTCTAGTATATATAGAAATTGGATTCAGTTATTGGTTTATATCCATATTCCTTATGAGGGAGATTATTCTTTTACTAGTTTATTTGGCCTGTTAGATGTAGATATCTGTTCATATAGGGAGTGAATCTTTAACAAGACACATCCTATTATAGTGGGAGTCATACTTACTTAGACAAAGTCTCTCGTGGGACCTCCATGGCATTGAGATAAAACCATATGACATAATCATGGGCAAGGACTAGTTTTTCAAAATGCATTCCTGCATATACATTCATCAAAGGATAATTATAGGAATTCATGTTGATGGGGTGAGATTATAATTTTATATGAGGAGGGAACTTATGTCCATGTAAGTGGGGATCAAGAGTATGTAGATGTAAACTATCACCCATCAGTTTCATATTTTATCCCATTGTGAAACAGGACCAATAACATTATGACTTCTAAATGTATTGGAGGATCATATGGATTTATTTCATGAATATTTCATGGGTATACCTAAAAGGTGGAAGATTTACTTTTTCAATGATTTTCACAATGTTAATACACTGATTTATTCGATGGTATATGTTGGGCAAAAATACCTCAAGGAATCATTGAAGTATTTTAGAGGTGATTGTGCTTGTTGACAAAGTGAACATCTGTGTTGTGATTGTAGAAAATGAAAACCATGACATAAAAATTTGTTGACAAAGGGGAATTCATGGCGGAATGTCAAGTTCAAGAGTTGTGGTCAACAATCCATGTATGATTCAAGAACGTTGAAAAAGGAATGGATGATCTGGAGGTGGCATAAAAATAACAGATACAAGGTGGTGTCATTTTCTAGTGTTTTCCAAATTTTTGGGCCTGCAAATCGACAAATGAAGAATGTGTTTTTGGGAAAGGTACCTGTGCACCAAGGTCTTTGAGGATAGGAAACTTGCGCGCCATATGTTTTTGGAGATCATATCATCAAAATATGGCAATGGGATAAGGGTCGTGCAAGTGTTGCTGTGGTTGCGCAGGTGAAAGGCGCGATGTGAGGAGACTTGTGCGCCGATGCATTGGATTCATGAGAACTTGCGCGCATGTTTTTTTTCTATATCAGTTGATCAAAATATGGAAAAGGAAAGAGGGTCGCACATGTTATTGGTTTGGTCACGCTAGGGAATTGCAGGAGATGAAACCTGTGTGCCGAGACTTGCTTGCCGAGGGTAGACTTGCATGGCATCGCGTAGGGTGTTCAAATTTCCTATAAATACAAGACCATCCCTCCTCATTTCTGAACAGAGTTCAACACTTGGAGAAATCAGAGCTCCCGTCGCGTAGGTGTGGTGGTCGTGCAGGTGGTGTTGTGTCACGCAAGTGGGACATGCGTGCCAAATTTGAAGAAGCACGGTTGTTGTTAGTTGCGCACCAATATTGGTTTGGGTGTAAAGGGAAGTTAGTCGCGCAAGTTTTGAGTTGAAGAAGCTTGTGTCGTGCAAGTGTCTGAGGTGGACTTGCGCACCAGTTGTGACTTGCGCACCGATACTGGTGCACCGGATTAGACTTGTGTGCCAAGTAAGGTTGTTTTTTCAGTAGTGTTTTCGGGCTGCACGAAAGATGGATGTTTTCCCGATACCTTCGGTGTAAAGAGAAATTCATCTACGGGTGAAAGTTGAACTTCAACAGAGCATCCACACACAACACAGGATGCACTAATTCATGAAAATGAAGAGACCTATAGTTCTATAAACAATGAGTGGATCGTTTCTAGAGCAGTGAGCGAAGGAAGAGTAAGAAGGTGATCCTCTCCACCGGCAGTGAGCCAGAGAGAGAGAGAGAAACAGGGAGTGACCCTTGGGTAAGTAGTGAGCTGACCCTAAACTGTGTAAAGAAAGTGAGCCTGGGACAGAGTGACTATGCCCAAACCTTGTAATCCACAACTACTGAAGTTCAGTGGAATTGTGTATGACCAGAAACCTGTCGACGTATGCTCCTTGGACGTAGCCCTTAGCAGTGAACCAAGTAAAACTGGTGTGTCCTGTGATTGCTTTAATTTCTGTTTATATTGTGCAACAGGAAAGGGAGAGAATAGTGTTTTTCTTAACAATGAAACAACATTAGAACAGGATTTAATTTTAAATTAGTCATACCCTAATTCAACCCCCTCTCAGGGTATTCAGCCTTGTGGACCTAACAATTGGTATCATAGGGAAAGGTTGATATTAGTTCTTCTCTCAATAGAGGTCACTAATCATAAATGGATTCCGATCTTCGACGAAAACAATTTTCATCTATGGAAGAATCAGATGCAAAACTACTTCTGATCTTTGGGAATGGATGTTTTCACAGCAGCAATGCGTGGCATAACAGCTGATCTTAATAGTGGTGCGCTATCAGAAGCTGAGCATAAAGAGTTGGATGCTAATGCCAAAGCAATCAATGACTAAAGCTGAGCCCTGTCCATTCCTATATATAAAAAGGTGTTTTCTTTCAAAACATCACATTCCATATGGGAAAAGTTATAGAATATATATGAAGGGGATACAATGGTTAGAGAGGAAAATCTGCAGGTGTTGTAAAACAAGTATGATGATTTTAAAATGAACCCGAATGAGTCTATCGATGCATTCTTTGAGAGGGTAAATGTTGTAGTGGATGACTTGAAAGGTATTAGAGATGTTATTGAAGACATAAAAATTGTGAAGCACATCTTGAGGAAACTTCCACCTTGGTTCAATCCAAGCGTTTTAGTGCTAGAATATAATGATCCAAAAGATCTTACATTGGATAACCTACATAGCACTCTTGTTGCATATGAAATGAGAAATGATGATAATGATTCTGTGGAAAAGGGGAAATCCAAAGAGGTGGCATTCAAGGCCTTGAAAAATCTCAACATTGAAGACTCTCAAGAAGAAGAAGAGACATATGAGGTAATTTCATTCCTCTACTCAAATATTCAAATAGGAAAATGAATGTTTGAAGGGAAACTACCTCTTGTATGCTTTAGATGTGGAAAGGATGGACATCTCGTAGCCAGATGCCCCAAAAAGTTTAAAGAAGAAAATGATGAAGATGATGTTGAAATTCCCAAGAAGAAATCATTAGCCTATGTGAAAGGGAAGAAACAGTTCAAGAGAAATTTCTTCAAGAAGAATAATCATATTTCACAAGAAATATATAGTTCAGATGAGTCTGAGATTGATGAGGGTGAATAAATAGAGAACTAGAATGATCGAGGAGAAAATACTACGGTGGCGGTTATCAATAGTTCTCAAGAAAAGGAAGAAACTGACGCCGGGGAAGAAGAAGAAGAAGTTGAAGGAAGAGTTGATATGGAATCTGAGTTGGAATCAACTCTTGAAGAGATAGATGTTTGGATAGCCAAAACGAAGAAAGCCAATAAAGTTGTTCGTGATGCCAAACTCTATATGCAGCAGCATGAAGAAGAGAAGTCTGAGCTGTTGGAAGAAATTAAAAAACTCAAGTCATCAACACTAGAGAACTCAAAATCAGTTACTGAGTGTAAGATCAAGATTGAAGAACCGAAAAGGGAGATCGATGTCTTGAACAGAAAAGTGAAAGATCACGTCAATCGTATCGAAGAGCTTGAAGAAGAAGTTATCGGTCTACAGAGGAAAGTTAAAGACCAGGAAAAACCCATGATTCCTAATTCATTCCTGGGAAAGTGGGTCATTCCTAATACTGAAAAGATGAAAGATGAGACTAGTAGTTTAGCTAGAAAGAAGTATCAATTGAGCTCAAACATTAAGTCTGATTCAAGGCCTGATCAGAAGCAAAAATATGTGGCAATTGAAGTTAGACCGCAAGAACCCATCCCGATATTGAAAGTTGATTTGGGCACAAAACAGAATCAGAATATTCAGAGATCCTAAGGGGAAACTCATAGTGCTGAACTGACACAAAAAAATGCACCTTATATTAGGTGTCATTTTTGTGGAATGATGGGACATTCACAGTATGTTTGTTCCATAGCCAAAATATACCGAAGGGAACAAGAACAGAGGTGGCAGATGAATAAAGAACATTTTTCCAGAACATATTTCGAAAGACACTGTTTTTGGTGCGGAGGATTTGGGAACATTACTAGGTACTGCACATCGACCATTCATAGAAATGTGCCAATGAATAATCAAAATGTTCGCAAGTAGCAGATCAATAAACCGACAGGTGAGTTAAAAATGCAGAATAGATTTATGGCTTTTCAAGATGAAGCTGGTCTATCATACATTGAGGAAGAACATAAGCCTCAATCCATGCAGAGTGTGAAGGAAAAATTATGGACCAAGAAGAAGAAAAATTAAAAGGTCGTGGTGGAATATATTTCCCTTAAAGCATCAGATCGCTCTGGTGTGTGGATCCATAATAGTGGTTGCACATCTCATATGACGGGTAATAAGGATCTTGTTACATGCATAAAATATGAAAAATAAGGAGTTGTAAAATTTTCAAACGATGAAGTCCTGAATATTTTTGGCTCAGGAAAATCCATGTTTGGGGGAAAAGAAATGAGACATGTTAATGTCCTGGTATTAGATGGTCCAAGTCATAACTTGCTCAGTGTCAGTCAACTATGTGACTCTGGGCATTCTATCTGATTAACCAAGAAGATGTGTGTTGTGAAAGGAAAATATGGAGCAGTTGTTCTACAGGGAAAAAGGACAAAGGGAAATATTTACCTTGTAGGCAGGGAAGAAGATACATGCCTTTTATTTAGAGAGGATGAAAACCAGTTGTGGCATAAGTGACTTGGTCATCTATACCAACCATCCATGGAAGATCAGGTAAAGTGTGTTGTTGGTAGAGACCTTCCCAAACTATCACGTGATCACAATCATACGTGTGATGATTTCCAACAAGGGAAGATCATCAGAAAGACATATAGGCCAAAGGAACAGAAATCAACTAGAGTGCTTTAATTGGTGCATTCTGATTTATGTGGACGTATCTCACCATGAGCTATTAATGGGAAAAGGTAAAATGTTCTATTCATTGATGATTATAGCAGAATGTCCTAGGTATTTGTTGTTACCCATAAGATAGAGGTGTTCAGTTGAATAAAGTAGTATAAGAGGGAATCAGAAAGGATGCTTGGGAAGAAAATTCTAATGTTTCGTACTGATAACGGTACGGAATTCCGAAACAGTCAAGTCGAAAACTATCTCTAGAAACATGGGATAAGGCATCATGTTTCATCAGTGAGAACTCCCCAACAGAATGGAGTGTTTGAGTGGAGAAATTGGATCATCAACAACATGGCCAGAAAAATTCTTATTAAAAAGGACCAACTAGAGAAATTTTGAAAGGAAGTAGTTTTGACATTTGTCTATATTTCGAACAGGACTCTGTTGTTTCTGAAGGAAGGGAAGACTCCGTATGAAATGTGGTACAGAAAGAAGACAACGATGAAATAATTTCGAATCTTTTGGAGTAATTTCTTCATTCTCAATAAAGAAAATCATAGGAAGAATGAGTCATGAGGAGATGAACGGATATTCCTTGGCTACTCAGGGAAAAGCAAAGCATATAAATGTTTCAACAAGAGGCTGAGAAAAATTGTTGAGAGCAATGATGTCACTATAGATGAAAAATGAACAGAATACTCAACTTCCTAGTGAACAGTTTCTGGATGAAAGTGATGATGATAATGTAAGAAACATAGGGGGAGTAGAAGTGGCAGAGGCTGACTCAGATGAAGATACTGATGATGAACAAGAAAGTGTCAAGTCTGTGTCTGCAAGAAAGGCAAAGAGTCGAGCTTAAATTGATAGGCAAAATATCATTGGTGATTAGACAAATCCAGTTTATAATCAAATAATAAAATCATTACAGCAAACATCATTTTTATCTCAGGTGGAGGCGAAATGTTTTGCCAATGCAGGTGAAGATGAAAACTGGGTTCATACTATGAATAAAAATCTTGATCAAATTGAGAAGAACCAGAAATGGGAGATTGTTTCAAGGCCAACAAACAATAATGTCATCAGGACTAAATGGGTTTATCGCAACCAGATGAATGAACATGGCATAGTTGTAACACCCCGATCTTCCACGATACGATTCTCTTTCAATAATGCAATAGATTGCATTGTACGCATGTTTGAGATTCTAACGCACCACGACCAATTAAAATGGCCATTATGAATAGTAATACTCAGTTTTTGAAATTATATATATTTTATATTTCAAAATGGACTTCATTTTTGAATTTGTAATATCGAAATTAGCCTATGTTGAATTTTTGGTATTTTTTTGAGAACTTCCATTTTTTATGGATAGTGAAAAATACTTAAAAACAAATATTTTAATTAAAATGATTTATAGTGATAAATTATACTATTGAGTCGTTTTAAAGTGCAATTAGAATATATTTTTACCATTTTATACAATGGTGGTCATTAGAATTAATTTCACTTTGAAATTGGACATAAACAATTGTCAATCTTTTGATATATATTGTTTCTTAAAAACAGGCTATTTGTTGTGACAACGGAAATTATTTATAAAATTAATTAATGCAACTTATATGTTTGGAATTTTTAAAAATTGAAATCATTTTTGAATTCATAATATCAATTATAGCTTAGGGTGAAATTTTGGCATTGTTTTGAAAAACTTCAATTTTTGATGAATAGTGAAACCACTAAGTGGTAGTTAAAAAACTGATTTTTCATTTAAATGATATATTACCACTTCTGTGACTTTATTTTCAAAAATCTGACATACATGGTTGTCATTAGGAAGTAAAATTTGGTTCAATGGGATTAAAATAATTTTTTTTGTGAATAGTAACTTTTAAGTTTAATTAATCGCGATTAAAGGTAATTAGTGAAATTTAAGGTAAAAATGATATTATAAAAATATGAAAATACCATTAAACTTGTCCTACCCCTATTGGCTAAGTCCGGGCCGACCAAGACAATCCATGGGTCAACTAGGGGTCCCCATGGAGCCACTTTGGTAGGAAAATGCCATTAAAAACTTTTTATTTAATGTTAAAATAAAAAATGTCACAAACATGAGTTGTTTTAATAAAACAATTGTTAAATGGGGTTATATAAGTCATATTTTTTACTATAAATATTAATTAGAAAGATAAAAATATTTCATAGATCATAATATTTTTCTTTATAATTTTTAGAAATTAAATAAATTACATTTTTAATGACACCATGATGATGTAGCGATTACCTCATTAATTAATGATTTTAATAAAATGGATGGATAATGTAAAATATATGAATTAATATTTTCGAAAGCCTATTGGATGAGTATATTTCGAACCCTTATCACCTTATCCTCGAAATAGATAAGTTTGGGACCTTTAAAATCCGAGAAGCATTATATAATGATGTAACATTTCATTACATTCCAAGAGTGCCCCTCCTCTCCTCTTATAAAAGGCCCCCACATCTACCACCTTATTCACACCTTCCATGCCATTTGGATCAGAAAAACTCTTCCAAAATACTCTCCAAACTTCCCTCTATTACTCCTAGAAGCCTCACTTTGGGCATAATTCTCCCCAAGGAAGCCTTTGGCTCAAATAAAAAAGAGTTACCCGATTTTAAGGTAATGCCTTCTCTAATGTCCTATTGTTTAATTTTGCTTCTCCAACCACTTAAACTCTTTTTATTTATTTCTTTTGTAACAACACCAGTATCCTCAATATACTAGGATATTTTTATAATATGTATTCGAGCTACACTTACACACAACTACATATAATGGTTAAAGAACATATTGTTTCTGTGGATGGAGAATTTCTGCCTCATGAAATGATGATTGTTCAACACTCATATAAAACCTTAAAAGGTGGACATTAATATGTCACTATATTTATATATGATATAAAATATTTTTATGTTTTACATAAGCTTCTTTATTTATCTTTTATTTCATACCTTTATGGTTTCCATTATGGGTAAACACGATATTTTCATTTTAGAAAGTGCGGACCACCGCCCCCTCAAAGTGATTTGAATCGTTAATGCCATATGTGGGATGTATAAAGGATGGAGTAAATGGTATTACACATTATATTATACTTTAATTATAGTATACCTTTGTATAATTATAATTTTATTCCATTAAATATGAAATAGAAATGAAAGTAACGTTCATGCGTACGTACGGATTACCGTCTCCATGAACGGTGCATTTCATTTCTTACCTCTAAATGTTATGTAATATTATAAATGAATATATATACTGGATATATATTATATATATGATATCTAAATCATGAATATAATTCTAGAGATAATGGATATTCTACCACATAACCAAATTGTAATTATAAGACGTTTATTGTTGACTCAAGTTCCAAAGATCGACAAAACGACCGTTATTAATTTAAATGACTACATAATTTTCATAACACTGTAATAAGTTATATAAAAGGGATAATGAACTTGTAAAATGTTCTCAAGCTTGTAGAGATTAACTCTAGTTTATTATTCAGGAGGTTAAAGAACGGTCGAGTCATGTCGGACACAAGGTAAGGGAACTTCTTAACCCAATTTCCATTCTTTGGCTTAATCTCCTACTTTCAAATTTTGTCATTATATTATTATGTCTTATCTTGTATTTATACTTTCTTAATGTGTACATATAGTGAATACACATAATAGATATATTATATTTAAAAATGTACTTTTTAAGGGACTTCGTCTCAATCTCCATTCATTGATAGATACTTTGTTTTATACACAAATTTTTTTTATACGGTGTATAAACCCCTTTGACTTTTACGTTTATTCAAAAGGAATATTTTTATATGAAGAGTTTTACTAAACGACAAAAAGTAATGTTTTTCATGTCGTACGTATGCGGAGACAATGACTTCTCTGCCTCTGTGACAATTATTTGAGTTTCAGCTTTCCCTACAAGCCATAACTTTTTTTAAATGAAAAATAAATACAAAGTTTTAATTTTATTTTTTTTTGCATTGAAAATGGTTTTGAAAGTGTTTTTATAATATCAATGTGTTTTATTGATATCATGTGATTGAAATGTGGAAATGTTATGTTTCCTTTATGCATTTTTTATTTGATATGATTATGTTATGGTTTATGAGATGTTTAAACCTATTCATATGAGGAATGCATTGGACTTCATAAGTGACGGGTGGAGCCCGCTATAGCTCCTAGATGCATCGGCAGGTCTCATGAAACAAAATATTGTCTTGTCATGAGGCCTTGACAAAATCTTATTTGTGTTCTTGGCACGAGGCCTTGGCTATGTGGTTATGATAGTCTGGCATTATGCATTCCATCGTTATGAAAGTGGTTATTGATATTGCATGTGATTATTTGACCAGTAGAATATCCATGTGAATAAGTAAATGGAATTATTTCATTTTAATTTTCCCATATTATGTTGAAGTTCAAGTTTAAAAGGCTTTTGTTTTAGTTATAAATTGCCTTAAATGTTTATGTTTATTGATGAAATCTTCCGCTATATTGTTATCCTTACTGAGCATCTGAGCTCACCCCTTTCAATGTTTTAATATTTTCCAGGATATGGAGAAGTATTTTATGAAAGACCTGGAGGGATAGTCAGAAGAGGATATGAGTGTGGACTATGGAGACTTTTTTATTGTAGATTTTAACTTTATGATGTAATGTAACATTTATGAATGTATCTAGTGTTTCCAAAGCTACTAAAATAACCGGTCTTTTGAGACATGATCTTTTGTGATCATGCCAATGTTATGATGTAATGCACCGACTCTGGGAAACTGGGGCCGGGGAGTTACAGTTGGTATCATTGGTAGTTTAGAACTAACCTTGGAAGCTAGATTTTGATAAACTCTAATTAGAGCACATAGCCCAAAGATAGACTTTGAGGATTAGTATAGAAGAACTTCCTAGAATGTTGGTATTATAGAGGTTTTGTGAGTTTTCCGAACAATACATCCCTATCTGGATACGAGCAGGTAGATGCGGCACTGGAACAGATGTACCTAGGGGTAAAACTCGAAAACACCGCTTTGAGTTAGACTCGAATGGGAACTAGTGCACAAAAACGGGCCATGCTGCACTCTTGGTTACGACACTCCCGGGAGATATGACTAGGATAATTCTCATTTACTTTTCAAACCATTATGAAGGTTTTATGAGTATATACTTACTCAAAGAAAAAATTTCATTTTATGATTATAGATTATATCCATAAATAGTTCAATTTATGTTATTTGATTAAAAATTATGGAATTATGTATTTTAATTCATAAACTGACATAGTTTATGCCATTGTATAGAAATGGCGCCCAGTAGAAGGATTGTGAACTCCAGCAATACGTATGATCCAAAGAGTAAGAAGGATCATATCTTTCATGGTATTAAGCCAACATTTAGAAGGGAAATAGTCTCCCATGTATTATCAACATATGAAGAAGTAGTATCATGTGTTAATAAGATAAGTAAATAATTATCTGAGTCCTATGGATTTGAAGGGAAGAAAGAGAAGAAAAGGATGATGGATAAAGGGAAGATGGAAAAGAATATTTTTCCAATATGTGATAACTGTGAGAAGAAACACATTGGGACTTTCCTGAAGGGAATGGGAGTTTGTTATAGGTGCGGAGAAAAAGGTCACGAAGTTCGTGACTGCAAGGGTAAGAAAATGTTTTCAAATGTACTATGCTTCATCTGCAAGGACTGGGGACACTACGAAAACCAATGTCCAAATCATCAGAGTATGCCCCAAATGATGTTATTGGATAATAATCAATTTATGATACTACCACAGATGAGGAGGAATGATTAGAGTTCTTATGTTGTTATTAATGAATTTTGGCATTTGAGTGTTGTATCAATGATGTACTGGTTATAATAATTATAGAGTATGTAAGTAATGTACTTGAGTATTATTTTATCAAGGACTTGAGATTTTGTGGAACCAAGAAAAGTGACTCCACAACAGTTTAAATTTTTGGAAAATATATGGTTAAGAGAAATATAAACCATAATACGGTTATGATTCCGAGATATTGATTTTGGAATAATACATGATTTATTTGGATAAAATATATTGGATATTCTTAACTTCCTTGAAACTGATTAATGATTTGTATACATTTTTTGGAATGAAGGAGTATATCAAGTATTCTATAAGGAATAAGGGATCATGAATGTAAACAATAAGGATTTATGGTAATTCAATATGTTGAAGTGTTTTAAAATAATACATGATGAAGGTGTTCACATATTGTTATGCGGAAAAAATGATCTTCATTATGTTTACCTTCCTTATTAAATTTCGACTGTGAGTTGGACAGAAGTATTTTGGATAACTATATATGTTGGAATGGATTAACATGGACCTTGGAAAGTATTTTTTCAGGTTAAAACATTTCTGAATAATATTTTTGGAATATTATAATACTATAGTTTTAAAAAAGGACAACTTGTAGGTTGGGGGATAACCCATCGCGTCGGACAAAGCTGTAGGAATCGACCCCACAACCATTGTGCGACAGGCCTTTATTACCTACGACTAGCCTAAAGGAAGTCCCTGGTTATTACAAAATATTTTTCCTAATCTAAATGGTATGTGTTAATATTTGGAACCTTATAAAATTAGGATAAATAGAATATTTTTGAGTTCTATTACCTTTTAGAGTGAAAGAAGGGTTTGTGGTAAAATTTTATTAATGAATGAAAGTCTACATGACAAGTTTGTATATTCCCTTACATTCTTAGTAAATGTTCTAAATAAATTCCTCAACTTTATAAAATGTAACTTAAAACAAAAATGTTTCCGGTTAACTTTTCCAAAAGGGGATTCAATGACCGTTTAGCCAATCACAAGTTTGTGATTTTCATGTGGTTAACATTATCCTAATCCAGCTTTCTACAACTCCCCATCAGACCTTGATGGTTTGTTTTTATTCCATATCCATATTTTCATAGAATCCTAGTATGGGCTATCTCGGGCGACCTTTGTACTTATCTTTCTATCCTTTAAAGTTATATTTTTTAACCATATTTCCGATGTGGGTTTTCCAAAAATAATTTCCTATCATCAACCTTTCATTTTCAAAGAAAATTTTCAAATTGTGAGAACACAATTTATTGAAGGAGTGGAGAATGTTACACCCCGAGCTTCCACGATACGCTTCTCTTTCAATAATGCAATAGCTTGCATTGTACGCATGTTCGAGATTCTAACACACCGCGACCAATCAAAATGGCCATTATGAATAGTAATACCCACTTTTTTAAATTATATATATTTTATATTTCAAAATGGACTTCATATTTGGATTCGGAATATCTAAATTAGCCTATGTTGAATTTTTGATATTTTTCTGAAAACTTCCATTTTTTTATGGATAGTGAAAAATACTTATAGACAATTTTTTTAATCAAAATAATTTATAGTGATAAATTATAATATTGAGTGGTTTTAAAGTGTAATTATAATATATTCTTACCATTTTATCCAATGGTGGTCATTAGAATTAATTTCACTTTGAAATTGTACATAAAAAATTGTCAATCTTTTGATATATATTGTTTCTTAAAAACACGCTATTTGTTGTGATAGTGGGAATTAATTATAAAATTAAATAATTCAACTTATATGCTTCTAATTTTGTAAAATAGACATCACTTTTGAATTCGGAATATCAATTATAGCTTAGGGTGAAATTTTGGCATTGTTCTGAAAAACATCAATTTTTGATGAATAGTGAAGCCACTAAGTGGTAGTTAAAAAACTGATTTTTCATTTAAATGAAATATTACAACTTCTGTGATTTTATTTTCAAAAATCTGACATGCATGGTTGTCATTAGGAAGTAAAATGTGGTTCAATAGGATTAAAATAATTTTTGGTGAATAGTAACTTTTAAGCTTAATTAATCGCGATTAAAGTTAATTAGTGAAATTTAAGGTAAAAATGATATTATAAAAATACGAAAATACCTTTACACTTGTCCTACCCCTATTGGATGAGTCATGGCCTACCAAGACAATCCATGGGTCAACTTGGGGACCCCATGGATCCACTTTGGTAGGAAAATTACATTAAATTTTTTTATTTAATGTTAAAATAAAAAATGTCACAAACATGAGTTGTTTTACTAAAAAAATTCTTAAATGGGGTTATAAAAGACATATTTTTTACTATAAATATTAATTTGAAATATAAAATGATTTCCTACATCATGATATATTTTTTATAAATTTTAGACACTAAATAAATTAAATTTTTAATGACACCATGAAGATCCAACGATTACCTCATTAATTAACGATTTTAATAAAATGGAAGGATAAAGTAAAATCTAAGAATTACACTTGAAAAAATCCTATTTTATTAGTATATTTCGAACCCTTATCACCTTAGCCTCGAAATATATAAGTGTGGGACCTTTAAAATCTGAAAAGCATTATATAATAAAGTAACATTTCATTACCTTCCAAGAGTGCCCCTCCTCTCCTCTTATAAAAGGCCACCACCACTACCACCTTATTCACACCTTCCAAGACATTTGGTTTGGCCAACCTATGACCAAATACTCTCCCAACTACCCTCTTTTACTCCTAGAAGCCTCACTTTTGGCAGAATTTTCCCAAGGAAGCCGTTGGCTCAAATCAAAAAGAGTTACCCGATTTTAAGGTAATGTCTTCTCTAATGTCCTTTTGTTTTATTTTACTTCTCCAACCCACTAAAATCTTTTTATTCTTTTCATTTGTAAAAAAACTAGTATCCTAAATATACTAGGAGTTTATTATAAGAAGTATTCGAGCTACACTTACACACACCTACATCTAATGGTTAAAGAACATACTGTTTCTGTGGATGGTGAATTTCTACCTCACGAAACGATGATTGTTCAACACTAATATAACACCTTCAAATGTGGCCATTAAGATGTAACTATATTTAATATGTTTATGTTTTACTTAAGCTTTGGTATTTTTCATTTATTCCATACCTTTATGGTTTCCATTATGGATAAACGCGATATTTTTATTTTAGGAAGTGCGGACTACCGCCCCCTCAAAGTGATTTCAATCGTTAATGCCATATGTGGGATGTATAAAGGATGAAGTAAATGGTATTACACATTATATTATACTTTAATTATATTATACCTTTATATAATTATAATTTCATTCCATTAAATATGAAATAGAAATGAAAGTAGTGTTCATGAGTACGTACGGCTTACCATCTCCATGAACGGTGCATTTAATTTCTTACCTCTAAATGTTATGTAATATTATAAATGAATGTATATAGTGGATATATATGATATATTTTATATCTACATCATGAATATAATTCTTGAGATAATGGATATTATACCACATAAACAACTAGTAATTATAAGAAGTTTATTGTTGACTCAAGTACCAAAGATCGACAAAACGACCGTTATTAACTTAAATGACTACATAATTTTCGTAACATTGTAATAAGTTATATAAAAGGGATAATGAACTTGAAAAATGTTCTTAGGAAAGTAGATATTAACTCTAGTTTATTATTCAGGTGGATAAAGAAAGGTCGAGTCAAGTCGGACACAAGGTAAGGGAACTTCTTAACCCAATTTCCATTCTTTGGGTTAATCTCCTACTTTCAAATTATGTCATTATATTATTATGTACTATCTTGTATTTATACTTTCTTTATGTGTACATATAGTGAATACACATAATATATATATTTTATTTAAAAATGATCTTTTTAAGGGACTTCGTCTCAATCTCCATTCATTGAGGCATATTTTGTTTTATGCAAAAATTTCTTTTATACGGCATATAAACCCCTTTTACTTTTACGTTTATTCAAAAGGAATATTTTTATATGAAGATTTTTAGTAAATGACAAAAAGTAATGTTTTTCTTTTCGTACGTATGCGATGACAAGGACTTCTCTGCTGCTGTGACAATTATTTGAGTTTCGGCTTCCCCTACAAGACATAACTTTTTTTTAAATGAAAAATAAATAAAAAGTTTTAATTTTCTTTTATTTTGGTATTGAAAATGGTTTTGAATGTTTTTTTATTATATCAATGTGTTTTTTTGATATCATGTGATTGAAATGTGGAAATGTTATGTTTCCTTTATGCATGTTTTATGTGATAATATTATGTTATGGTTTATGATATGTTTAAACCTATTCATATGAGGAATGAATTAGACTTAATATGTGATGGGTGGAGCCCTCTATAGCTCCTCGATGCATCGGTAGGTCTCATGAGACATACTAGTTTCTTGGCACGAGGCCTTGACGAAATCTTATTTGTGGTCTTTGCACGAGGCCTTGGCTACGTGGTTATGATAGTATGGCATTATGCATTCCAAAATTATGAAAGTGGTTATTGATATTGCATGTGATTATTCAACCAGTAGAATATCCATGTGAATAAGTAAATGGAATTATTTCATTTTACTTTTGCCATATTATGTTGGAGTTCAAGTTTAAAAGGCTTTTGTTTTAGTTATACATTGCCTTAAATGTTTATGTTTATTGATGAAAGCATCCGCTATATTGTAATCCTTACTGAGAATCTGAGCTCACCCCTTTCAATGTTTTAATATTTTCCAGGATGTGAAGAAGTATTTTATGAATGACCTACAGGGATAGTCAGAAGAGGATATGAGTGTAGACTATGGAGACTTTGTTATTGTAGATTTTCACTTTATGATGTAATGTAACATTTATGAATGTATCTAGTGTTTCCAGGGCTACTAAACTAATCAGTCTTTTGAGAATTGATCTTTTCTGATCATGCCAATGATACGAAGTAATGCACCGACTCTGGGTAACTGGGGTCGGGGCATTACAATAGTGATTCGAAACAAATCACGGCTATTGTGCAAGGGTTACTCCCAGATAGAGGGAATAAATGTTGATGAGACATTTGCACCAGTTGCAAGGATGGAGACAATCAGACTATTTTTGGCCATAGCAATGCAAAGAAAGGTCAAAGTCGTCCAGATGGATGTCAAATCCGCATTCTTGAATGGTTTTCTGGATGAGGAGGTGTATATTGAGCAGACAGATGGTTTTTTCATTCATGAGGATGAGAACAATGTTTGCAGGCTAAAGAAGGCGTTGTATGGGCTGAAACATGCACCAAGGGCATGGTACTCAATTCTTGATCAGTACTTGATGAAGCTTGGTTTCCAGCATGTGGGAGTTGATTACGATCTCTATTTCAACAACGATAGTAATCAAAGAATGATAGTGTTGGTTTATGTCAATTACATAATATTTGGCAAATCAGATGAAGCTCAGTGCAGATAGTTCTTCTAATTCATTAAAAATGAGTTTGAAATGTCAATGGTTGGAGAGATATCATTTTTCCTTGGCTTACAGGTGACACAAGGATGTAATGGAACATTAATTTCTCAATCCAAATACGCCAAGGAGGTTCTGAGAAGTTTTGCAATTGATAATTCCAAGGAGATAAAGACTCTGGTTGCTACTCGGATGAAATTATCAAAATATGAGGATGGAAAGTCCGTTAATATTACCAAATACAGGGAAATTATTGGGAGCCTGCTGTACTTGACTGCAACAAGGAATGATATTGTTTTCGCCACATTCCAAGCAGTGAGATATCAGAGTAATCCCAAGGAAATCCACATACTTGCAGTAACAATAATACTTCGGTATATCCAGGGAACAATGGATTTCGGATTGACATATACTGAAAAATCTCAAACATTGTTATTGGGATATACTAATGCAGACTGGGTCGGTTCAGCGGATGATAGAAAATCAACGTCAGGTGGTGCATTCTATCTTGGTGGATTTTTTATTTCTTGTCTAATAAAGAAGCAAGATTTCATTTCATTGATCACCGTAGAAGCTGAGTATGTTGCGGACACTCAAGCATGCTCACATTTATTGTGGATGAAGAAGCAGCATGAAGATATTGGAGTTGAAGTGAAGTCTCTGATCGGAATCCAATGTGATAACTCAAGTGCCATAAATCATAGAAAAAATCTTGTATATCACTCATGGACAAAGCACATTGACATAAAGTAACATTTTATCAAGGAGAAGTTTGAGGATGGAATCTTAAAGTTGGAGTATGTGCCTAGAGAGCTACAGGTTGCAGACATTCTGAAAAAGGCCTTACCCAAGGAAGCATTTGAGAGGCATCGACTAGCTCTAGGAGTTCAGTCGACTCCCTGTACATAAAAGAGTTTGGATGTGGAACACACACCGCTCTCCCCGAGGTATGATGTGTTTTTACTTAATGTGATAATATGTGTTCTCTAATCTGTTACTGACTTCAAATG
The DNA here is from genome assembly GCA_963277665.1 of Viscum album. NCBI lineage: Eukaryota > Viridiplantae > Streptophyta > Magnoliopsida > Santalales > Viscaceae > Viscum > Viscum album. The sequence continues at coordinate 1,009,837,253 of OY728127.1, forward strand.
AGTGACATTTCGGTTCATTGAAAAAGGGGGAGAAAATAGTGATTGTTCAAGGGGGAGATAATGTAGAGATTTGAGAAATCATGACAGAAATGGGGAGAATCTGATAAGTGGAGCATCTAGATAGGGGGAGTTAAAGCTAGTTGAACATGCTTAGCCAAAGCGTAGCATAGACAACACAAGAAATAGGGCTAAAGTGGTTTTGAAGATGACAAGGGTTGAAGCTGTGAACAGAAAGGGGGAGCATATTAAATCAGACGATGCTAGAAGGGATCGATCAAAGAATAGATATCACTACAGCTGAGGATCGTGATAAAAGATGATGAGTGGTGTTGGAAGAATATTTCCAAAAATTGGTATTAGTTTGGTGAAAATTGGTATCAGTTTGGTGTCAAAATGGGTGTAAGAGATGAAGTGATTCATTAATGAACTTTTCATTCACTCTTGTTTCTCACGCCGAGCATTGCTCAAGTGGGCTTAGAGTATGTGTTGAGTAAATCCTTGATCACTATCAGAATTGAAAAAGGCGAATGGTGGCTGATGAATTAACGATGTATCTTTTTATGGAAGTGTTGTCAACAAACCCAAAGGGGGATATTGTTGGGAAAAAATCCATCAAGTCATCATTGAATTATTTTTGAGGTGATTGGGTTTGTTGAAAAAGTGAGCATCTGTGTTGTGATTGTTGAAAATTCAAACCATGACATAATAATTTGTCGACAAAGGGGATTTCATGGGGGAATGTCGAGTTCAAGATCTATGGTCAACGATCAATGTTTGATTCAAGAACGTCGAAAAAGGAATGGATGATCTGGAGGTGGCATAAAAAGAACAGATATAAGGTGGGGCCGTTTTGCAGTGCTTGCCAAATTTTTGTGCTTGAAAATCGACAATTAACGAAAAGTGTTTTTTGAAATGGTACTTGCGAGATGATGTCTTGGAGGATAGGAAACTTGTGTGCCATATGTTTTTGGAGACCATATCATCATAATACGTCAAAGGGATAAGGGTCACGCAAGTGATGGTGTGGTCGCGCAGGTGACTCGCGCGCCGTGAAGAGACTTGCGCGCTGATGCGTTGGATGCTTGAGAACATGTGAACCTGTCGTTTTTCAAGATTATAATATCAAAATATGGCCAAGGAAATAGGGTCATGTAGCTTATTGGTTTGGTCATGCAAGTGAATTGTAAGAGAAGAGACCTGTGCGGCGATACTTGCGCGTCGAGGGTAGACTGGCACGACATCACGTAGGTTGTTCAAATTGACTATAAATACTGGACCACCCCTCCTCATTTCTGAATGGATATCAAAACATTGAGAAATCAGAGCTCCCGTTGCGTAGGTGTGGTGGTCGCGCAAGTGGTGGTCTGTCGCACAAGTGGGAATTCCACGCCAGATTTGAAGAAGCGCGGTTGTTGTTAGTTTCACGCCAATATTGGTTTGGGCGTAAAGGGAAGTGAGTCGCGCATGTTTGGAGTTGAAGAAGCTTGTGTCAAACAAGTGTCTGAGGTGGACTTGTGTGCCACTTGTGACTTTCATGCCGATACATGCGTGCTAGACTAGACTTGCGCACCATGTAATGTTGTGTTTTTAGCAGTTTTTTCGGGCTCCATGAAAGTTGGAAGTTTTCCTGATACCTTCGGTGTAAAGAGAAATTCAACTACGGGTGAATGTTGAACTTCAAAAGAGCATCCAAACACAATAGAGGATGCATTATTTCATGAAAATGAAGAGACCTACTGGTCTATAAACTTTTAGTGGATCCTTTCCAGAGTAGTGAGCGAAGGAAGAGGAAGAAGGTGATCCTCTCCACCGGTTGTGAGCCAGAGAGTGAAAAAAAGGGAGTGACCCTTGGGTAAGAAGTGATCTGACACTAAACCATGTAAAGGCAGTGATCCTGGGACATAGTGACTATTCCAGAACCATGTAATCCATATCTAGTGATGTTTAGTGGAAATGGGTATGACCAACAACATGTCTTTGTATGCTCCGTGGATGTATCCGTTAGTGGTGAACTAAGTAAAATTGTTGTGTCATGTGCTTGCTTTACTTTCTATTTATATTGTGCAACACGAAAGATAGAGAAGAGTATTTTATTTAACAGAAAAACAAGATCATAACGGGAATTAATTTTAAATTATTCATACACTAATTCACCCCCCTCTCAGGGTATTCAGCCTTATGGACCTAATAGTATATTAGGTATCCAATAACTATAAATAAGACATTTTTTTCTAGTCACATTTTTTTTGAGAGAGATGTTTTATCAGACCCTATGTGTCCCCCTTGATGGATCTAGCTCTATTCATGAATAATAATGTTATATGATTGATATTTACATTGATTATTGTAACATGAACATGGTAACGATCAAGAAAAATTAACCCTTACTGAGGTTTGGATACCTTTTCAAATAGTCGAAAGTCAGAGTTGGTTTTCAGTGATTGATATATTGTCCATCTATTATTAGTTCATGGATAATGAGGATAATATTATTAATCTATCATTCTGAGGCCAATATGAGAAATTTGAGTGCCTTTTTATTCCTTCTAGTGAAACATAAGAACATGATTATAAATCCATATATGGATTGATTCCTAGTAATATTAAACAATTAAATTCTAATATAATCATCATCAATGGAGGAGAATGTGGATCATTTTGAGGATGACCTTAGACCCACTTCTGTAGAACCCACATTATGGTAATCTCTATAATCTTCTATATTGAAAATTATTGTATAAGATTTTGGGTCCTGAAATATCTATGTATAGTTTAGATATAGATCAAATAATTATTTGTGTACTTCTTTATTTACTATAATGAAATTTCATGCAATATGTGAAGTGTATTATTTGTTTGTTTGGGGTACTATCAATGGTTTATAGAATAATTTTAAAGTATTCCAGCACCTTTTCACAATTGGTGTGTAAAGAGAATCCTTTTTCATATAATGGGTGGTTCAAAGGCCTTTGAGGATATGAGGAAATGGTTTACTGGTTCCCCTATTTTAATTCAATCGAAGGAGGGTGCCCCACACATGGTGATTTGTGATAAAACGAGAGCTAGGATCGAATGTATAAAGATGAAGATGAAAACTATAATAACTTATTGGTCAAGGTAATTTTAACACCACTAGTATAATATTGATATCCTTTATGTTGAGGTTTTCCTTTATTGTCTTAACCCTAAAGATATGGTGCCATTATATTTTTTTTGAAAGTGACATTGGTTAATTACCCAATAAATGTCATAGTTACATCGTTACCTAGAGATATTATAACCTAAATTATATGGTTTTGTTAGAATTCTAGTAGATTTATGACTTCAGGATAGTCTATACTCCAGGGAAGGGAATATTGGTATATGTATCTCTTAAATATAATTCTAGTTCTCCATTGCTGGAGATGGTGTCAAAGTAGTTGACCTCATTACTGATAACACCGGTAGTGGAGGGCAGTGAATCTTACCTTATGTTGATGTTTATTACCTACGACATCATTATAATGAGAGATATGGTTTTTTGGAAATCTATACTATGAGTTTTTTTTGACTTGATAACCTAATTAAAATCAACTAATTGATTTTTAAAAGGAGGGGATCAAATCATTATTTTTCTAGGAAGGATGATAGTTATAGTCACATTTTGTAAGGAAGTGTTTATGGAGTTCCATACCTCCCAAAGAAATGTACATACAGGTGTGGAAAATACATTCAATTATAATCTATGGCATGTTTGGTTGGATTACATAAGATGAATCATTGCAAAGAGTGTCTCTAGAGTCCTCAAGTGTTAGTATGTAAAACGTAAAAATTAGGTTTCAATATGTCTGAATAAAAAACTAAAAATACTATAGTTGAGGTTCTATTACATATTAATATAATTTATTAAATGTATTACATGAAACAAAAGAATATGTGGTTTTGTATGGTTGATTTTTGGCTAACATACTAAATCTGAACACTTTCTCTCTATTGAAGGTCATAGCATGGTTTAGAGTTTGGGTCATTTTCACAAGAATGATACCATATGTATTTATGGTGGAATCATAAAGATATTGTCTAAATATAATTATTGGAACATTTCATGGTTTTATAGTGGTATGTAAGAATATTTTGAGACAATGTTATAGATGATCATGTTTTTTCCTCTCATACCAATTTCCAAACCAAAAAAACCATGAATATTATTTTTGGAAATACTAAGGGACTATGTGGTGTACATCAACTTGGGATAGGATTATCACATAAAATAAGTGGAGTTTTCCAATAATAAAGTCTATCACTCAACTATCTTTATAGAACCTTTTGATACACTTTTTTGTGAGGCCTTTCTCATCACCCTTATGATGGTCTAATATTGGAGTGTAATAATATGATGGGACAAATATAGGGAAAGAAAAAGGCAATAAGGATCAAGTAATCCTTATGTTTATATGGATTTATTTTTATTGTCGATAATCTTATGCAGAAAAACATTTAAGGCCTTTAGATTTTAAGCTGGGAGACCATATTCTCCAATGACTCTCCTTACAATGTGGATAACAAGGATTTGAAATAGGGAACAAGCAAACATGAGGTTCAACTAAACATTCCAAATATGTTTTTGGGATAACGAGGTTTCTTACTACATGTAGATACTATGCTATTGGACTGAGTGTATGATACATTTTAAGTGTCACAACTGACGAGATAAATTCAAAATTCACCACACATCACTCAATTGGGATATCTTGACATTGATAAAGGATCTACCTTCATAGAGTACCCCATGGTGATTGGGTTTTCATAGGAGAAGATCATTCAAGGTTGATCAATTAATTTGGTTTGAATTCTTTTCTAGTAATGGAGTTTGTATGAGAGATACTGGAATTTTGAGATCTAGATGGAGAATCAGTTCTGACACCATTTTTTGTAGCTTGGGATTGTGATTGTTAAAATAATTAAAGTATATGAGAACGTAATGACTCCATCTTTGATAGTTTGATCATATGAATATTCTTATGTATATATCTTGATTTTTACTCCTATATGGTTCTACATTGGGGTGTCATAGAACCATATAAATAATATACTAATAATAGAAATTTATATTAAATAATTATCATATATCTTGGAAGAAAAATTTGTTTACCATTCATTGGGATCACATATTGGAAATTCAAGACACCAGTTATTTTTAGAATGTGGGGTATACCATAATAATTAAATAAGTATGGTTATAATTTGGAGTTTTAGGGAAGGAAGATGACGATAGGCTAATTATGTGAAATGAATAAATATTTTACTAAATTTATTTAACGGCCTAAAACCTAATATCTTTATATAAGTACATTTTAATAAGGAAACAAAATCATCATCCACATAATCCTAGCATATTAAATGGGAGAAAGTGAGATGTATATTACTGTTTTTGACATGGGAATGTGGATCAAATACAATTTATTGAGGATATTCATTAGATAATTTATTAACATAGTGGGATCATCATCACTATTTCGAGTAGAAGTGTTTATCACAAATTATTGATTATATCTTGAGTAAGGACTTATTATTTTTTGGGTTTCTACCCTTTGAATTATTTATATAGAATTGAATTAAAATATACCATTTTTTATCAATTTTCATTATGTTCCTGATCCTATATTTAATTAGCATTCATAACCAAATTTCATATATCTACAATAAAATTTATTATCCCTTTTTTATGTAATCATTGTCTTGGATCACATTGGACAATGACAATATGAATTTGTTTTTATTATTTCACCCCACATTATCCATGTTCTAAATGAGTGACCCATAGGGTAAATGATTTGACATTTATAGGAAACATTCAAGCATGATAAAACCCATATATTTATGATGTATGCACAAATATATTGGTAATATACACCATGAATATTGATTGAGTTTGTATTTATGAGTTTTAGGTGATGAAATCAAGGATTTGGACTCCTAACGATGATGGTGGAATAAAAGTTGCTTCCGAGGTTACCAAAGTCATTTTTTCTAGTCATTGGAGGCCATGAAACAAATATTATAAAATAAATAATATGACTTAAGTCATTTTAGATGTGTTAATAAGTGGTTTTAGTGGTTTTAATGGAAGAGATGGCAGTGGCATAAAGATTATGGTTACTCTCTATGAAAAACATGAATTCACATGATATATCACGGATGAACATATGTCATGTACCCATGGTTCTCATGCATTATATTGTTTCATTCCATGTTAGTTATCACCCTATGTTTTTCTATTACCACAAACCATGTTACCCATCCCATGTAGCCAAGGTGTGTCCCGAAAAAATACACCGAGTTCCCTCAGTGAGAAGACACATCATTTACCTAATGGGAAACATCTTATGAGTGTATATGCCTTACTAAGAAATGTTCTAAGGGAATATTCCCAAGAACATAAGAGACACTACATGTAATTTAATTAGAGGGACACTTCGTGTGGGGGAACATGGATTGTCAAGCTGTAACACTTTGTGTTTTTTATGGTACAGTTTTTTTTATATAGTAATGTTATTTGATAGATAGTATTTCACAGGACACCAATTTATAATTTTTTTATATGAAATAACAAGTAAAAATACATGAGACATAAAAATAAGGGATTAAATTTTGGAAGATAGAAGTTTATGTTAGGTTTTTGTTACAAACAACAGTCACTTCCTTTTATAGTTTTTGTTACATGCATGATCAGGTTTTAACAAACAAAAAAATCTATTATTATTATTATTATGAATATTTCCACCAATATATTAGAATGGTTCATATGAATATAGTTAACTATATTATGAAAATATTATTTACACATGTAATTATATTTCTAATAATTAATTCAAAATGTTTTTAATAATTATTTGAAAACAAAGAAATTTCTTTCATGAAAAAATGTTTTTATATTTATAAATATTATTTTACTCAATAAATTAAAAAAACTATTGATAAATTATTAATTTAAAAATATATATATTATATTAAATAAACCATTTATGGTTTATTTTATTTTTTTGTACATGAGATGAGCTTACATCCAATTTTATGCATAAAGACATGTATTTTACTAAAAGGAAAGATTACCACCTTTTAAGGGAGAATTAATTTTGTCACTATATTTTAAATATTTTAATGATCATACTATTCAAAATAAACATCATTTTGGAAATTGAAATGCCAAAATTTGGTATGGTGAATTTTTTGTTTTTATGTGAAATTCCACTTTTTAATAACAAGTGAAAACACTATATTTTAATTCAAAACCATATTTTAATCTTATTTTTTTATATATTTAAATTATATTATAATTTGTTTTGAAATTATAGTTAAATAAAATTTATATAAATAAATTTAATTCAGGTCATGCTAATCAATTTCATATTGAAATTGGATGTAAAAAATTTCAATATTTTGAACATTTTACTTTAAAAACTCATTATTTCATATAATCATCTTGATAGAATAAAATTAAATTATTCATATACTGTGATTGTAAATTTAAAAAATTGATTAAATATATGGAATAATAATAATTTATAATTTATATTATGGTAACTTTGTTTTTTAACCAAATGATTGGTTAATTTAATTAATATTAATTACAACGATTAAGGTAAAAATGAGTTTACGTAATGGTTAAACATTGAAAATAAGGGAAAAATGACCTAAAACATTTCCAAAACCAATTTTATTTACATATTTCTACCGTAAACCATATTTTATGGGAAAAAATTAATTATTTTACGAACATTATATAAGGGAGACCTCAAAATAGTGTTTACTTCATTGGTATTTTCATGTTTTCCACTTAGTACCCTTGTAAAAGGAAACCAACTCACCCCCTATACTCACACCCATAAAGCATTTTGGCTCAACAAAAAATCTCCCATTACAACTATAAAAATAACTCATCCCATTATATAAGACTCAAATTTGGAAAAAATCAAAACAAGGAAGGATTTTTTTTTAAAAAAGTTTCCAGAAGAAGATGTAACTTTATTCAATGAACCCTTTTTCTTTATTTCATTATCCACCCCTTGAATTATTTTAATATTGTAATGCCCCAACCCCAGTTACCTAGATCTGGTTCATTATTTTAATTATTTAGAATTATTACAAGGAATAAAGTCCAGGAGGACTGATCATTTTATCAGTCTTGGAAAATATATTACATACATGAATGATATATTACACTTTCTAACATAGAACACAACATAAAAAAAATATTTTGAGAATTCCATTATTCCATTAGAATAACCCTACTTATCAATAATAATACACTTCTTAGAATCGTGGGAAAATAATACATAATAAAGGGGTGAGCTCATATTATCAGTAAGGGTAAATAATTTAGTAGAAGCTATAAGCTTTTAAGGCGAGATGTATAATAAAAACAAAAGCCTTTTAAACATAAACATGAAAATAATATGGTAAAAATAATTAAAAAATTACTATATAAACATTCACATTGATATTATAATAATCTAATAATCAAATGTAATAACTAATTTTATAATGAGGGAATGCATCATTCTATACATTATAACCACGTAGTCAATTCCTCATTCCACGACTACAAATAAATGTTTTTTGAGGCCTTGTTCCAGGAAATTAATTTGTCTCATGAGACCTACTGATTCATCGAGGGGCTAAAGCGGGACCCAACCATAACATAATAATTCAAACATATAATAACCCATTCAATAAAATATGGAATCTTTTTGTTATAATACATCATCTTCAATCAAGAATAATATCCAGTAAAGGATGTTGACATAGTTGAAAATTATCATTAAATCTCTTTGAGAGAAATATCCTTTTTTATGAAACCATTTAAAAGTCACACATTTATAAAAGAAGTCATTTAAATAGATTCTTTAATAAAAGTGTCTTATACAACATTGAAACCTTTTAAAGTAATTAAAATTTTAAAACAATCACGTTCATATAAATAAATCCTTAAAATCATTTTGAAAACATGTAAAATAATTAAAATGATTTAGAAGAATAAATCATTAAAAAATTTAAAATGATGATATTTCTAAAGTGCCCCTTAAAAACCTTAATATATTCCTTTTGAAAAAAAATTTATGAAACATGGACATGGATGATAAATATGTCCCGGTAAATACTTACACATAAACAATCTCGGATAATAATGAGATTGACAAATTAACCCTAACCTTATAATTTCCTTTGGTCTAGGATACGTTTAACCTCCTTTATAATGACCATAGTATGTTATTAAATTATACCAAAACCATATTAATATTTATGATATTATTATTTACTCATGTATGGCTTTATATTGACCATTTAATAATAATTTCTATGTCAAAATAACATTTGGGTAATAATCGCTTTCTTTATTGTAAGTGTTTTAACCTGTTATTATTGATCATATCACTTATATCATGATTTAATAACTTATATAATATAAAACATTATTTATATATAATATATATTCATATATTAATATGTATTATACATAGATATATAAAATATAATACATTGTTCATGGAGACGGTAGATCGTACATAAGCACAAATGTTGTTTCTATTTTCATATCATATTGAATGAAAGTAAGTGAATGAGAAATATGATAATACATATATATATATATATATATATTAATTATTATTCCATATATTACATACTTATTAATAATATATATTTTTATAATCATCATTTAATGATGAATGTGGAAATGAATCTCATTGCGTCATGGACACGGTAAGTCGTACGTACACTCGAGCGATGATATAATTATATTTATAGTGAAATCATATGTAATTTGATGGTATATTATATATATATATATATAATAATTAACATGTTATTATTATTATTTTAATCAATTATACTCATTATTATACCCATCCAAATAATGAAGTGTTGAATAACAAACTACACCATGATGTGGAGATGGTAAGTCGTACATACACACGTATGTTGACTATGTCATTCATAGGATGGATAGAATAATGAATATGGTTTTACCATATTTATAATAACATCATAGTATGTAGAAGGTACTTGAGTTAATATTATTGTATGGAAAAAACAAATAAATATGAATTGGAAGAAGAAAAGAACTTTGAAAGAGGTGATGAAATAATTACTTCTTCTTTGGGTGCTTCCTTTTGATTTGATCAAAAGGGATCTATAGGTTGGATTTCTGATAAAATTAATGCCTCTAGGTTTAAGTGAGGGTATTTGAGAGGATATTTGAGTAGGTTTTGTCAAAGACTAATGGTTTTGGAGTTGTGAAGATAAGAGAAGGGAAAGTTACCTTTTATAAGAGTGGTGAGGTGAACATTAGGAAAAGCTTGAAATATTAATTTATTATAAAATAATTTTAGGTTTATAATACATGAAAATAGATTTATTTCGATCCTAAGTTTTGGATGGATATAAATACTCTCAACGAATAGGTTTTATACCAGTTTAGGTCACCATATTGACGTTATCTTTTATATTTAATCCATAGTTAAATAGTTTATCATTTACAATGTATTCTTGTATTTTTATATTAAATGTTAGTAAACATATTATAAAATTCCAAGATAACCTCAAGTGGTTCATTAATGACATGTCTAACATTATATAAGTCCTTTTTCTGATGCTTCAATTTTTAGGAATATTATATTATTTAATAATATAGTATTTGTTTTAAAAACTCATTTTTGTCAATTTTAACAAAATTTATTGTTTGGTTTTGGTGAAAGTCCTGAAAACCTGATTACATCGAAAAAAATACATCGAATCATCTCTAAAATATCATATTCACCTAGAAAATTCTTGGATGGAATCAAATGTTTTAATTTACATTCATGTTAATATTTATAACATCAATTAATTTATTTTTTCATTAATAATGTAATTACTGCATCATCATTGATTCATAAATAAATTTAATTATATACTCTCTAAAAATTATAAATAAAATACCATGACGTAGAATATATTTTTATCTTTATAATTAATATTTATATTCAAATTTATCTTATGTGTAAACCTATATTAAAAATGGTTTAGTTGTTAAACATTTAATTTAACACATTTATCTCTTCTTTATATAAAATATAATAAATGTACTAATTTGACCTAAATGGATAAAAAGGATCTTATTTTTTCATAAGGATGATTTTGGTAGAAATACAATTATCCAATATAAATAGGAATGTGTAGGGGTAATTTTAATATTATTTTTACCTTTAATTACCTTATTTACTTTTTACCGTGGTAAATAAAATTCACAAGTTACTATTAACCAAAAATTATTTGCATCATATTGAACCACATTTTACTTACTAATTTCAATCGTGTCTCTTATATTTTTTAAATTCAATTCACAAAAGTTGTAAAATTACATTTTATTCAAATTTGAAAATGTGCCTAGAAGGTGGGTAATAGATGTTAAAAATGTTTGACAAAATTTTATATATCTAATCTTATTATAAAATGACTCCAATGTCATATATATTAATAATAAATGTATTATGTATATATTTTTACTTTACGATAAATTTTTAATTAAAAACATTTATTTAAATGAAAAATTCGGTTTTTATGTACTCTTAGTATTTTTCAATATTCATCAAAAATTGAATGTTTTCGGAAAAATACCAAAAATTTACCCTAAACTAATTTTTATATTCTGAATACAAAAATGAAGTCCATTTTACCAAATTCAGTTTTTAGGAGTGTATAAAATTAATTTTATTATTTTTCACAAAAGGACATAAAATATATTTCTTTTGAGAAAATTGTTTTTCTAAATATATAACTATTTTAACAAAAGTTATACATTTAATTATAAAAAATGATTTATTTATGTGAAGACATTATAAATTTATTTTAAAATTTATTTTTCTACTATTCATATTGAAATATTTAATTGATAAATAAATATTTCATTTATATAATTATAATACTGATATGTTGTTTTTCAGAAACTCAATCATGCATATAACGCAATCCAAGTCGGAGTTGTGTGAAATATATGATATTAAATTAATTTAAACAGGTAACTTACTATGTAATCATGGGGTGTCACATTCTCCCCTCCTTCTATAAATTGCATACTCGCAATTTGAAATACTTATTTGAAAATAAAAGGTTTAAAATAGAAAATACCTTTGTGGAAAGCCCACATCAGATATAGGGTTAATAAAATTTAGTTTTATTAAGAGGTAAAGGGAAATGAAAAAGTCACCACCTAATTAGAATTTCATATAATATAACATTGGTGGTAATTAGAGACACCTAATTAGAGGAAAATGCAATTATATATAGGGACTGATTGAGGTCATCAATCACGAACAACTGAAAAATAAATGTAAAATTGAGGGCCTCAAAGCCATAAATCTATGATGATTTAAAATATCCTTGGATCAAAAAAAAATAAGATATTAAGATAACACGTTATTTTTTTTAATATCATTTCCCTAAATTTTAAGAAATAATTTTTCTATAGAATAAGAAAAAAGCGAATACATGAAAACTAGAGTTCCATCCTTAAACTCATTTCTACAACAAACTTGTCTTTCACTCGAAAAGATAATAGAACTAAAAAATATTATATTTAAACTAATCGTATAGGGTTCCAAAAAATGAATCTATAATTCATCTATAAAAACACAGAAAAACTACATTATACAAACCAGTAAATCATATAGGTTAGTGGTAGGTGATGCACCTTTGCCACCCATCGGTTGTGGGTTCATGTCTTGCGGCATTGTCAGACGCGATGGGTTATCACCTGACCTCTGGGTTATCCTTTTTATAAAAATCCAAAAATTCCCTTAATAAATGTTTTATCCTTAAACAATAGTATCCAATGTCAAAATTAATCCATTCCAACCATTAATCTTATCCAACATACATTTTTCTAAACTCACAGTCCAAAATTAATAAGGAAGGTCAAACTAAAATAATGAAGTTCTCTTTTATCACATTACAAAAAGTTAATACATTAATCATGTATTCAATTAAAACATGTTAACAATCTTAATTACCATAAAACCTTATTTAAATAGTTAATTACTTACTTATTTCTTCTGTATAACATAGAATACATGATATAGTCATTAAATCCAAAAAATGTTGTAATCTACAACAATGATGGAAAAAACAAACCATTAATTAGTTCCAAGGTAGTCAATAATATCCAATATATATTATCCAAATCAATTATATCATATTCCTAAATCACTACCTTATTATCAAGACCATATTAAGTTTTAGCTTTGTCTCAACCATATATTTTCCAAAAAAATTATCCAACTTTTGAGTCACTTTTCTTGCTACCACACAATCTCCAATCATTAATGAAATAGTGTCATAGTACAATGCTTATTTATTTACAAAATTCATATAACAAGTAAATCATTGATACAAATCTCAAATTACATAATTATTCAATCCATAAACACAAATATATTAATTATTCTACGTATACTATAGTAACAAATTATGCTTGACCGTGATCCCATTTATTCTTCTAAGTTATTTCCATAATTCTTAGGACATTTATTTTCATAATGCCCCATTTCACTACAATTAAAACATTGAATAAAAGTATATTCTTTCTTCCCTTTGCATTATTTTTTATATGAACATTTTCTCCAAACAAATATAAAAATCACAATCCCTTCAAAAATTTACCAAGGTTATTCTTTCCAAAGTTATCAAATGTGGGAAAATTCTTCTTTACCCTCTTCCATTTATCTATCTTTTTATCTTTCATAATCTTCTTCTCCTCCTTTCCTTCAAATCCATAGGACTGAGAGAATTCATTACTTATCTTATTAACACAATGATACTATTTGTTCATATTATGAGAATATGTGGGAGACTATTTCCCTTCTATGTGTTGGATTAAGACCATGAATGATATGATCCATCTTACTCTTTGAATCATGTGCATTGCTGGAGTTCTCATTCCTTCTAATGGGCACCATTTCAAAATTATTGCATACACTAGGTTAGGTCCTATCATAATATAGAATAAAAAAACTAGAAAAATTATCAATATTAATTGAATATTTACACCCATCTAATCTCATAATCATAACATTGGTTTATTTCCCAATATATTTACTCATAAATCCTTCATAATGGTTTGTAATGAAAATGTGAATTATCCTAAGACAATCCCCTAGGAATGTCAAACCAGGTGTGCAGTAAGGCCCACTGTCATGTACCAGGATACCTAGAGTCAAGACCAATACTCCACATCAATATTTTTAGTCCAAGGTACATCTGTTCCAGAACCACGCCCACTCGTAGTATCCATACATGGATGTATTTTTTATAAAACCCATATAATATCTCCATTTCAAAAGTTTTTTATTTTCTTCTATACTAATACTCAAAGTATATCATAGGGAAATGTTTCCTAATCATAGTTTATCTGAATCTAATTTCCATGGTTATTGCTAAAATTCCTCTAATACCAATAGTAACGCCCCAGCCCAAGTTACCCAAAGCCGATGCATTATTTTAATACATTGGAATGATTATAAGGAATCAAGTCCCAAAGGACCTGTCATTTTAGCAGTCTTGGAAAATATATTACATACATGAATGTTACATTACACATTCTAACATACCACACAACCTAAATAATCCTTTTAGAACACCATTATTCCTTTAGATTAACCTTATATATCAATCATAATAAACTTTTGGGAATCCTAGTAAAATAAATTATAAGAAAGGGGTGAGCTCAGATTCTCAGTAAGGATAAATAATTTAGCGGAAGCTATAAACTTTTATGGAAACATGTGTAATAATAACAATATCCTTTTAAACATAAAATATAACAGCATATGGTAAATATAATTCAATCATTACCATATAAACATACACAAGGATATTCTACTAGTATAATAATCACATGTAATAACTAATTTTATAATGTGGTAATGCATAATTCCAGAGATCATAAATATTAGGCCCCATCCTTAAACCTTACTTAATATTGAATTAAATGAATAATTCACATTGATGATATTTTCAGGATTATAGTTTTAGATAATTAGAACATAACTATTACATATCAAAGGATTACAAAGTAGACACTTCTACTAAATTTCCATAGAATAAAAAACTCTTAAAAAGAATCATGTCTAGTTCCATGTTTTATATAGCATGACTTTCCCTTGATTCCATCCTTGAACCTATTCCACATTAAGTCATGTGAAAAACATTTCAAAAAAACTTGGGGTGAGCATAAAAAGCTCAGTATGGCATACACAAAGAATGAAAACTATTAGTTTATCAAAACAACAAATAAAACATGTATACTTTATCAAAGTAATACTTTTCACATTTATGATTAGTAAAAACTCTTCACTCAATAAAAGATCATTAATTACCCTTTTGTAACAAAAAGATTACCAGAAAACCCATATAAAGATCACATAACATATAAAGGTAACTTGGGACATAAACATACTTAAATGGAATAACCATACGGTCGACTTCCACACATATCTCTTAATGGAGTAGTCATACGGCCGACTTCCATACCCAATACATTGGAGGTTATAAGGTAAACACCCGTCCTGGTATTCATGGCACCACCCTTCATATGGTTTATCACGTAACCACCCGTCAAATGTCCAAGTACCAATATAAAATCATAAAACATAAAAGAAATATAATGGAAAGAAAACATTTCCACATATTGATCACAATATATCACATAAATATATTGACATAACAAATCCATTATAAAAACCATTTTCAATACCAAAATACATAAAATAATATATGGTATTTATTTCATTTTAAAAACATTACATCTTTTTGAGGAATCCAAAGACCAAATAATACTCGTGGCGGTGGATAAGTCATTGTCGCTGCATACGTACAACAAAAACATTCCCTTTTGTTTTTTAGTAAACGCTTCGTATAAAAGATTCCTTTTGAATAAACATAAAATTCAAAGGTGTTTATACACCGTTTTAATGAATGTGGTGTATAAAGCAAAAATATTCCTCAATGAAAGGAGATTGAGATGAAGTCCCTTACCTCAGGTCCGACTTGACTCGATCGTTCTTTAACATCTGGAATAATAAACTTGAGTTAATTTATACTTGATTATGAACATTTTTCAAGTTCATTATTCCTTTTATATCACTTATTACCATGTTATGAACATTATGTAGTCATTTAAGTTGATAATGGTCATTTGTCGATATTTGGTACTTGAGTCAAAAGTGAACTTCTTTCAATTACATGTTGTTAGTGTGGTCAATGGTTCATTATATCCAGAATGATATTTATGATTTGTATATCATATATATCATATATATCCAGAATATACATGTATTTATAATATTACATAATCATTTAGAGGTAATAAATAAAATGCACCGTTCATGGAGACGGTAAGCCATACGTACGCATGAACGCTACTTTCATTTCATTGTCATATTAATGGAATTAAAACTAAATGAGAGGTATTTATATTTTAATTACAGAATTATATTCATCATTTATATGTAACATACATCATATATAATAACTTTAAATCCATCCTTTATACATCCCATATATGGCATTAACGAATCAAATCACTTTTATGGGGCGGTAGTCCGCACTTCCTAAAATGAAGATATCGCGTATACCCATAATGGAAGCCATGAAGGTGTGCCATAAATGAAAACTACAGAAGCTTAAGGAATACATAAACATATTAAATATCATATATAAATATAGTGACATCTTAATGTCCACCTTTGAAGGTGTTGGAAGAATATTGAACAATCATCGTTTCGTGAGGCAGAAATTTGCCATCCACGGAAACAGTATGTTCTTTAACCATTAGATGTAGGTGTTTGTAAGTGTAGCTAGAAAGATTCTTATAACAACATCCTAGTATATTGAATATACTGTATTTGTTACAAAATAAATGAATAAAAAGAGTTTAGGGGGTTGGATAAGCAAAATGAAACAAAAGGACACAAGTGAAGACATTACCTTAAAATCAGGTACCTCTCTTAGATTTGAGCTCAATGGCTTCCTTGGGAAGACTTTTGCCCAAAGTGAGGGTTATAAGAGTTATAGAGGGATGTGTATAGACACAATGGTCAGGGGTTGGATGAGCCAAAAGCTTTGGAAGTGTGGGTATGGTGGTAGAGTTAGGGGCCTTTTATAAGAGGAGAGGAGGGGCACTCTTGGAATGTAAAGAAATGATACTTTATTTTAAAATGAGTTTCAGATTTAAAAGGTCCCACATTGATATAATTTAAGGATAAGGTGATAAGGGTTCTATCTATACCCAAACAATAGTTTTTTGACAAGTGTAGGTCTTATATTTGACATTATATTTTCATTTTATTTAAATTGTTAAATAATGAGGTAATCGCTCCAACATCAAAATACCATAAATAATTTAATTTATTTAATGTAAAAAATTCAAAAAACAAATATCAGGTTGTAGGAAATCTTTGTAGATTTATAATTAATATTTATAGTCAAATATCTGACTTTTATAACCCCATTTTAAAATTCGTTTTAGCAAAACAACTTATGTTTGTGACATTTTTACTTTCACATTAAAAAAAGATATTAATGTTATTTTCCTTCCAAAGTGGCTCCATGGGGTCCACAAGTTGACCCATGGATTGTCTTGTTCGGCCATGACATATCCAATAAGGGTAGGACATGTGTCTACGTCATTCCATGTTATTAAATCATTATTTTTACCGTAAACTACAATAATTACCTCTAATCGCGATTAAAAACATAAAAGTTACTATTCACCCAAAAAAATTATTTTAATCCCATTGAACCACATTTTACTTCTTAATGACAACCATGTATGTCAGATTTTCGAAATTCAAAACACAGAGGTGGTAAAATTTAATTTAAATGAAAAATCAGTTTTTATAAGTACCACTTAGTGGTTTCACTATTCATTAAAAATTTAAGTTTTTCAGAAAAATACCAAAATTCACCCAAAGATATATTTGATATTCCGAATTCAAAAATGATATCCATTTTTAAAAATTCAAAACAGATAAGTTTCATTAATTAATTTAATAATTAATTCCTGCTGTCATAGCAAATAGCGTGTTTTTGTGAAACAATAAGTATCAAAAGATTGACACTAGTTTAAGTCCGATTTCAAAGTGAAATTAATTCCAATTACAACTATTGGATTTAATGGTAAAAATATATTATAATTTCACTTTAAAACCAACTCAAAAGATAATCTAATCATATAAATAAATTATATTAAAAAGAGGTTTTGAATTAAAATACAACATTTTACACTATTCATTAAAAAATGAACTTTATCGGAAAAATACCAAAAAATTACAAAAATGAAATTTTGATGTCCCGATTATAAAGAATAGTTTTATTTGGTCCAATAGAATTTATAAGAGTGAAAAAAACTATATTTAATGATGGTTCTCCATCAAAAGGCGATAAGTGAACCTTTAGTGAAAATTACGCTATATATGCCTAAAATTGAATTCTTTCCGTATTTTAAGCCTTTATAATTTATCAAATAAATATAAAAACATTTAAAAAACATATATAATCATATTTTAGTTATTTCTATCCATTCCTGCCAATACAACGGCTATGTGTTAACTACCATTTAAAATAATACTATTTTATTACTAATGTGCAACGTAAGATTTCAATGAAACGCTTTGTTGCGTATCGGGTACGCTATCGAACATATCAACCCCTTTAAAGTAAAATTAATATTTAATTCGTAAATATTAATAAATACGAAAATTTATTATTCTTTATTTACTCGGGATGTTACATCCTTCCCCCCTATTGGGAATTGCGTCCTCGTAATTTTATTCACTTATAAAAATAAGTGGGTGTATTTATCCCTCATAGCATTTTCATATTCCCACGTTGACACTTTAACCAAATGGTTTTTCTACAAAACCTTTACCTGGTGAATCACCTTATTCTGTAACACTTGCTCCCTGTGGTCAAAAATCTAGACCGACTGTTCTTCATAAGATAGTTTCACTTCCAGCTGAACTACCTCTAGACTCAAAAAATGAGATGGATCATGCATATACTTTTCAACATCGAATCATGAAAAACATTGTGTACCTGAGATAAAATTAGAGGTAATTCCACTCTGTATACAACTGATCCTACTCTCTCCAGAATTTTATATGTTCCAATGAACCTTGGACTCAACTTTCCTTTCTTACCAAATTGCATCACACTTATCCATGGAGAAACCTTGAGAAAAACATGATCACCTACCTCGAAAGATAGATCCTTCCTCCGGTTATCCGCATAACTTTTCTGTCTCCTCTGAGCTGTTCTCACGTGTTTCTGAATCAACTGAACTTCTTCGGCCATCTCTTCTACCAATTCTTGTCCCATCATCTTCCTTTCACCCACTTCATCCCAAAAAGCTGGAGATTGACACCGATTCCCATATAATGCCTCAAATGGTACCATCTGTATACTGGAATGGAAACTGTTATTATAAGAAAACTCAACCCAAGAATGATGTTAGTCCCAACTTCCCTGATAATCCATAGTGCAAGCTCGTAGCATATCCTCCAAAGTCTGGATCGTTCGTTCAGACTACCTATCTAATTGAGGATGAAAATTTGTACTAAAATTTAATTTAGTACCCAACGACTTCTGAAATCCTTTCCAAAAGTTAGAAGTGAACCTGGGATCACGGTCAGCTACAATGGATAGAGGAAATCCATGTAACCTGACTATCTCATTAAGACACAAACGGGAAATTTGATCTAAGGAAAAATTATCTAGTATGGAAAAGAAATGAGCAGATTTAGTCAAGCGATCAACAATAACCAAGATTGCATTATTACCTCGAGGTGTCTTCGGCAATCCCACAACGAAGTCCATGGATATATTCCCCCATTTACACTTTGGCACTTGTAAAGGCTGAATCATCCCTTTCGATAATTGTCGCTCTGCTTTAACCTGTTGACATGTCAAACACTTCACAGTATAATCAGCAATATCTCTTTTCATTCCATCCCACCAGTAATAGTCCCGTAGATCCCTGTACATCTTAGTACTTCCAGGATGAACTGAAAGTGGGGAACTATGAGCCTCACATAACAACTCATTCTTCAACTGTGAATCACCAAGGACACATAATCTCTTCCCAAACATCAAAACACAATCATTATCAATGTTGAATTCAGGCAACTTACCCTTCTGAACCAGCTCTACCTTTTTCTGCAACTCACTATCTTCCTTCTGTGCTTGCTTAATTTTGTCTGATAGGGATGATCTCACTGATACCTGATACAAAATAGAAGAACTTCCTAAACCAACAACTTCTATTCCAGATCTCATCAAATCAAAAACCAACGGATCTCGTTCCAAACATAGCATGGTTAATGAAGCATTACTTTTTCGACTCAAATCATCGGCCACTTTATTTTCTTTTCCTGGATGGTAATGAATTGTACAATCATAATCCTTGATTAATTCTACCCATCTCCTCTTTCTCATGTTCAATTATTTTTGATTGAATATATACTTTAAAATTTTGTGATAATTATATATTTTACACTTTACTCCATACAAATGTTGACTCCAAATTTTTAGAGCAAAAACAATAGCAAATAATTCCAAGTCATGTGTACGGTAATTTACCTCATGAGTTTTCAACTGACGTGAAGCATATGCAATTACCTGATCATTCTGCATAAGGACACAACCAAGTCCCTTCAATGAAGCATCACTGTAGATAACAAACACACCATTCCTAGAAGGAACTACCAAAACTAGAGCATTCACCAATCATCTTTTCAACTCTTGAAAACAATCATCACATTGTTTTGTCCAGATAAATTTAACACCCTTCTGAGTTAGCTTAGTCATTGGACTAGATAACCGTGAAAAATTTTCAACAAACCTTCGGTAGTAACCTGCAAAACCAAGGAAACTACGGATCTCGGTTACATTTGTGGGTCTTGGCCATTCTTCAACAACTTTTGTTTTATCAGGATCAACAATTATGCCATTTTTTGAAACAATGTGACCCAGGAAAGAAATGTTTTGTAACCAAAACTCACACTTGATGAATTTTCCATACATTTTCTTTTCTATTAAGTTTTGCAAGATAACCCTTAATTTACTTTCATGCTCCTCTTTAGTTTTAGGAAACACCAAAATATCCTCGATGAAAACAACCACAAAATTATCCAAGAACTCATGGAAAATTATATTCATAAGGTCCATGAATATAGAAGGTTCATTGGTAAACCCAAAAGGAATAACTACAAATTTATAATGGCCATATCTAGTACGGAATGCAGTCTTCATAATTTCTGCTTCTTTTACATTCAACTGATGGTACCCCGACCTCAAGTCAATGTTCGAAAAATACTGAGCTCCCTGGAGCTAATAAAACAAATCATCGATATGAGGCAAAGGATACTTTTTCTTAATAGTAATGTTATTTAAGGCTCTATAATCAATTCAATGTCTCATTGAGCCATCTTTCTTTTTAACAAACAAGACAGGAGCACCCCATGGTGATATGATAGGTCAAATGAAACATTTTTCTAATAACTCCTGAAATTGCTTCTTTAACTATAGAAGTTCATCTTCAACCATTTGATAAGGGGGTTTTGAAATTGGCTTAGAATCAGGAACTAATTCAATAGTAAATTCAACTTCCCGATCATGAATAATGCCATGCAACTCAAAAGGAAAAAATCAAGATACTCATTTACCATTGGCACATCCTTAATCTGAACAGTTCCTTTATTTTCAACAATATGTGCAAGGTAACATTCATTTCCATATTTTACTAGTTTCTCAACTTCCTGATATGTTATAAAAATCAAGGGTTCATTCTTGTACACAAAAAGAAAATCTTTCTGAAAAGAAACCATTTCAGCTCTGCAGTGAATCTTTGCATGATAAACAGAAAGCCAATCCACGCCCAAAATAACATCAAACTCTACTAGAGGGAAAACAACAAGGTTTGATGGTAGATTCTTTCCACAGACAATAATATGAAGGTTCTTATAATTCCTTTTTGTCTCAACATTCCTTCCGGGTGTTTTTACCATAAGTTAAGGATTCATATCATGAGATGGAATTTTTAATTTACTAGAAAACTTCTCAGAAATGAAAGAATGTGTAGACCCTGAATCAAACAACACATTGGCATAATCTGAACAAAGAAATAGTGTACCTGGTAGTACTTCATTCGATGGCCCATCATCTGCTGAAGTAGTTGCAAAGGATTTCACCACCACTTTCTGCTTGTAGCTTGGCTACATTCCCTTAGTTGAGTTCTTCATTAGACACTCATTTTCATAATGACCCATTTCATTACACTTAAAACATCTTACCGCTGACTTTTCATTGCCTGTTGGATCACCTTCCTTAAAGTTATGAGCAATATGACCTGACTTACCACACCGAAAGAAATTTCTAGACTTGAATAAACATTCTCCAAGATGCATTTTACCACACTTCTCATAGGATGTATATTTGGTTTTCTTACCTGCTTTCTTCATTGATGAATTCTTCCCCTTTGCATGCCAACTGGACCACTTATTATGTCGTTTGTCAAAGAACGCCTGATCGTCGGAAAATTCTATTTCCACCTTCTCCGCACATCGAACAGGTTTTTCATAACTTTTGAACTCACGATAAGCTAAATTCCTTTGATACTTTGTCTTTAACCCTGAGTAAAAAATGGTTTATTTTACTATCAAGATCTCGTATGAAGTTTGGAGCATACCTTGCCAATCGAGTGAACTTTGCTTCATAAGTATCCACTGAGTCATCCTCCTGCCTCCATTCTAGGAACTATTTTTCCATCCTAAGACGAACCACCTTAGGAAAATATTTCTCAAGAAACATAACTTTGAATTCGTCCCAGTGAAGATAATCAATCTCATCATTATCCCTAATATTTTTCACCATCGACCACCACTGATCAGCTTCACCATCAAAACGGTAAAAAAAAGACTAAACTATTGATGTTCTGAACACCCCATGACATCAAAAATATTCTCCAGTGCATTAATCCACCCTTCAGCTTGCACATGGTTAGATGATCCTCTGATACATGGGGGGTGTTTCCTCATGAAATGTTCCACCACTAACATGTTCCTCTACGGTTGATCTGACTGATCTCATGCATGGATACCACCACCATTTATAGCCTGAGTCAACTGTGCCATCACTACAAAAAACTTTTCAGTTCTGATTCCGACCATCTCAGGTTGCTAATTTGGAAGGTTGTCTTCCTCTTGATGTCGTCCCAACATAGCTGCTTTGTTTCCTCTACAGAAAACCATTCTGAACACAGAAATATCTTAGGCGAATCAATATGGTAATCTTTAAATTCTATATCATTTCAGTCTTACCATAAATTAATGTATAATTTAAGAATTTTCTAACTCCTCAAGTTGTCTAAACCGACCTTTGATACCAACTATAAGGCCCCGGCCTTAAACCTTAATTAATATTGAATTAAATGAATAATTCACATTGAGGATCTTTTCAGTTTTAGAGTTTTAGAGAATTAGAACATAACTATTACATCACAAAAGATTAAAAAGTAGACACTTCTACTAAGATTCCATAGAATAAAAAAATCTTAAAAAGAAACATGTCTAGTTCCATGTTTTATATAGCATCACTTTCCCTTGATCCCATCCTTGACCCTATTCCAAATTAAGTCCGGTGAAAAACATTTTAAAAAAACATGGGGTGAGCATAAAAAGCTCAGTAAAGGATACACAAAGATTGAAAACTATTAGTTTATCAAAACAACAAGTAAACGATGTATACTTTATCAAAGTAATACTTTTCACCTTTATGAGTAGTAAAAACTCTTCCCTGAATAAAAGATCATTACTTACCCTTTTTTTACCAAAAGATTACAATAAAACCAATATAAAGATCACATAACATATAAAGGTAACTTGGGACATAAACATACTTAAATGGAATAACCATACGGTCGACTTCCACACATATCACTTAATGGAATAGCCATACGACCAACTTCCATACCCAATGCATTGGAGGTTATAACGTAACCACCTGTCCTGGTATTCACGGCACCACCCATCATATGGTTTATCATGTAACCACCCATCAAATGTCCAAGTACCAATATAAAATCATAAAATATAAAACAAATATAATGGAATGAAAAAATTTCCACACATTGATCACAATATATCACATAAATATATTGACATAACAAATCCATTATAAAAACCATTTTCAGTACCAAAATACATAAAAGCGTATATGGTATTTATTTCATTTTAAAAACATTATGGCTTGTTGAGGAAGCCAAAGGCCAAATAATACTTGCGGCGGCAGAGAAGTCGATGTCGCTGCATACGTACGACAAAAACATTCCATTTTGTCATTTAGTAAAACGCTTCGTATAAAAATATTCCTTTTGAATAAAAGTAAATGTCAAAGGGGTTTATACACAGTATTAAAGAAAGTGGTGTATAAAACAAAAATATGCCTCAATGAAAGGAGATTGAGACGATGTCCCTTACCTTGGGTCCGACTTGACTCGATCGTTCATTAACATCCTGAATAATAAACTTGAGTTAATTTCTACTTGATTAAGAACTTTTTTCAAGTTCATTATTCCTTTTATATCACTTATTAACATGTTATGAACATTATGTAGTCATTTAAGTTGATAACAGTCATTTGTCGATATTTGGTACTTGAGTCGAAAGTGAACTTCTATCAATTACATGTTGTTCGTGTTGTAGAAGTTTCATTATATCCAGAATGATATTCATGATTTGGATATCATATATATCATATATATCTAGAATATACATGTATTTATAATATTACATAATCATTTTGAGGTAAGAAATGAAATGCACCGTTCATGGAGACGGTAAGCCGTACGTACGGATGAACGCTACTTTCATTTCTTTGTCATATTAATGGAATTAAAACTAAATGATAAGTATGTATATTTTAATTCCAGAATTATATTCATCATTTATATGTTACATAAATCATATATAATAACTTTAAATCCATCCTTTATACGTCCCACATATGGAATTAACAAATCAAATCACTTTGAGGGGGGCGGTAGTCCGCACTTCCTAAAATGAAGATATCGCGTATACCAATAATGGAAGCCATGAAGGTGTGCCATAAAAAAATATACAGAAGCTTAAGGAAGAAATAAACATGTTATATATCATATATAATTACAGTGACATCTTAATGGCCACCTTTGAAGGTGTTGGAATAATATTGAACAATCATCGTTTCGTGAGGCAGAAATTCACCATCCACCGAAACAGTATGTTCTTTAACCATTAGATGTAGGTGTGTGTAAGTGTAGCTAGAAATATTCTTATAACAACATCATAGTATATTTAAGATACTGTAGTTGTTACAAAAGAAATGAATAAAATATTTTAGGGGTTGGAGAAGCAAAATAAAAAAATGACACAAGTGAAGACATTACCTTAAAATCGGGCAACTCTCTTAGATTTGAGCTCAAAGGCTTCCTTGGGAAGACTTCTCCCCAAAGTGGGGCTTCTAAGAGTTAGAGAAGGATTTGGAGAGACATAATGGGCTGGGTTTGGCCGAGCCAAAAGCGTTGGAAGTGTGGGTAAGGTGGTAGAGGTGGGGGCCTTTTATAAGAGGAGTGGAGGAGCACTCTTGGAAAGTAAAGAAATGTTACTTTATTTTAAAATGGGTTTCGGATTTGAAAGGTCCCACATTGATATAATTCAAGGATAAGGTGATAAGGGTTCGAATTATACCCAACCAATTGGTTTTTGACAACTGTAGGTCTTAGATTTTACATTATCTTTTCATTTTATTTAAATCCTTAAATAATGAGGTAATCGCTGCATCATCATGGTGCCATAAATAATTTAATTTATTTAATATCTAAAAATGATAAAAACAAATATCATGATGAAGGAAATATTTCTAGATTTCTAATGAATATTTATAGTCAAAAATCGGACTTGTAAAACCCCATTTAAATTTTGTTTAGTAAAACAACTCAGGGTTGTGACATTTTTACTTTAACATTAAATAAAAAGATATTAATGTTATTTTCCTTCCAAAGTGGCTCCATGGGGTCCCCAAGTTGACCCATGGATTCTATTGGACGGCCATGACAGTTCTAATAAGGGTAAGATATGTTTCTAGGTCATTACTTACTATTAAAACATTATTTTTACCTTAAACTACACTAATTACCTCTAATCGCGATTAAAAACTTAAAAGTTACTATTCACCAAAAAAATTATTTTAATCCCATTGAACCACATTTTACTTCTTAATGACAACCATGTATGTCGGATTTTTGAAATTCAAAACACAGAGATGTTAAAATTTTATTTAAATGAAAAAGCAGTTTTTATAAATACCACTTAGTGGTTTCACTATTCACCAAAAATTGATGTTTTTCAGAAAAATACCAAAACATCACCCTAAGATATATTTGATATTCCAAATTCAAAAATGAAGTCCAATTTACAAAATTCAAAACATATATGTTGCATTAATTAATTTAATAATTAATTTTCGTTGTCAGAGCAAATAGTGTGTTTTTATGAAACAATAAGTATCAAAAGATTGACACTAGTTTAAGTCTTATTTCAAAGTGAAATTAATTCCAACAACCACTATTGGAATTAATGGTAAAAATATATTCTAATTTCACTTTAAAACCAATTAAAAATTTAATACAATCATATAAATAAATTATATTAAAAAGAGGTTTTGAATTAAAATACAACATTTTACACTATTCATTAAAAAATGAACTTTATTGGAAAAATACCAAAAATTTATACAAAGTAAATTTTGATGTCTCGATTATAAAGAAGAGTTTTATTTGGTCCAATAAAATATATAAGAGTGAACAAATCTATATTTTATTACTGTTCGCCATCAAAAGACGATAAGTGAACCTTTAGTGAAAATTAGGGTATATATGCCTAAAATTGAATTATTTCCGTATTTTAAGCCTCTATCTTTTATTAGATAAATGTAAAAACATTTAAAAAACATATATAATCATATTTTAGTTATTTCTGTCCATTCCCACCAATATAACGGTTTTGTGTTAACTACCATATAAAATAATATTATTTTATTACTAGTGTGCAATGTAAGATTTCAATGAAACTCTTTGTTGCGTATTGGGTACGCTATCGAACATACAAACCCCATTAAAGTAAAATTAATATTTAATTCGTAAATATTAAAAAATATGAAAATTTACTATTCTTGATTTACCGGGGATGTTACAATAAACACATAGTCAGGGCCTCGTTCCAAGACTAAAAATAAAAATTGTGTCAAGGCCATATTCCAAGACAATATTTGTCTCATGATACCTACCAAAGAATCGAGGGGATATAGCGGGCTTCACCCATAACTTTCTAAGTCCAATGTATTCTTTATATAAAAATGTTGAAACATAACATAAAAATTCATATAAACATTAGCATATTAAATGTCAATACTTTAAACATAAACCATGAATGGTATAAAAATAGAACATCCACAGTCAAACATCTTATAACTCATTCAATAAAATATGGAAGATTGTGTTATAATACATCAACCTCAATCAAGAATAATATCCAGTAAATGATGTTGACATATTTTAAAATGATCATTAAAACTCTTTGATAAAACTATCCTTTTTTGTGAAATCATTTAAAAGTCACATATTTATAAAGGAATTATTTTAAAAGATATTTTTGAATCAAACTATCCCAAACCACATTGAATCTTTTGAAAGGAATTAAAATTTTAAAACAATAATATCCATTTAAATAAATCCTTAAAACCATTTTGAAAACATGGAAATTAATTTAAAATATTTAGATGAATAAATCATTAAAACATTTAAAATGGTTATCTCTCAAATGACTCCATTATACAAAACCTTAAAATAATCTTTTTGAAATCATTTTTATGGAAATAGACATGGATGATAAATATGTCCCAGTAAATACTTACACATGAAAAATCTCAGATAATAATGAGATTGAGGTGTTAACATTTACCTTGTACATTCCTTTGGTCAAGGGTATGTTTAACCTCATATATAATAACCATAGTATGTTATTAAATTATACTAAAACCATATTCATATTTATGATATTATACGATATTTATTTAAGGCTTTATACTACCCATTTAATAATAATTTCCATGTTAAAATAACATTTTGGATAACAATCCCTTTCTTTATTGTACATGTTTTAACTTGTTATTCTTCATCTTATCACTTATATCACGATTATATTACATAAATAATATAAAAAAATTATTTATATATCATATATATTCAGAATATAAATATGTATTATAGATAGATATATGAAATGAAATACACCATTTATGGAGATGGTAGATTGTATGTACGCATCAACACTATTTCCATTTTCATATCATATTGAATTAAAGTAAGTGAATGAAATATATGTGAATATATATATATATATATATATATATATTTCTAGTATAATTTTTATCTCATATATTACATACATATTAATAATATATAATTTTATAATCATCGTTGAATGGAAAATGTGGAAATGAATATTATCGCATCATGGAGACGGTAAGCAGTACGTACGCACAAGTGATGATATCATTCTATTTAAAGTGAAATATTATGTAATTAGAAGGTATATTATATTTAAATAATCATTAACATGTTATATATATTATTTAAATCAATTATAATCATTATTATACCCATCCAAATAATGAAGTGTTGAATAATAAACTACACAATGACATGGAGACGGTAAGACGTACGTACACACGTATGATGACTTTATAATTCATAGGATGGATAGAATAATGAGTATAGTTTTACCATATTTATAATAAAATCATAGAATGTATAAATTGATGGAGTTATTATTTTGGTATGGAAACAACAAAGAAAGTGGAAGTGGAAGAAGAAAACAACGTTTAAAGAGGTGATTAAATACTTACCTCTTCTTCAGGTACTTCCTTTTGATTTGAAAAAAAGGTATCCATAGGATGTATTTATGATCAAATTAATACCTCTAGGTATATGTGAGGGTATTTGGGAGGATATTAGAGCAGTTTTTGTCCTATCCAAATGGAATTGGAGTTGTGAAGCTAAGTGAAAGGTGAGGGGATATTTAGGAAAAGTTTGAAATATTAATTTATTATAAAGTATTTTTCAATTTCAAATACCTCCAAATGGATTTATTATTAGACTAAAGAGTGGATGGGTTGAAATCATCTCAACTAATAGGTTTTAGACAAGTTTAGGTCACCATATTAACCTTATATTTTATATTTAACCCTTAGTTAAATAGTTTATCATTTACCATGTATTCTTAAATTTTTATATTACATGGTTATTAAAGAGACAATAAAATGCCAAGAGATGCTCATGTGGTTAATTAATGAAATATCTATCCTTATCTATGTCTGTTGGCCAAATCATATATTTTTATGAATATTATATCATTTAATTATATAATATTTGTTTTAAATACTAATTTATGTCAATTTCAACACTATTTAGTTTTTGGTTTTTGTGAAAGTCATAAACACTTGATTTATAGAATCCCATATTTTTTAACCAGACAAAAGTAAAAAAGTTTTAGAACTTTTTTGATTACTAAACCGGCTATTTTTAAAACCGAGCTTCGAAACCTAATTCTGAGAGTTGTATCACTCATAAGTTATGTTTTTGGGAATTGGAGAAGGAATGAGAAGAACCTCGAGTGGATCAAGAAGTTTCGGGAGTTTCACACCCAAAAAGCATAAATTTTTAAAAGATAGCTAAGGTAACACAGTTTGTGCATGGTATGGTAAACAGTTCGTCCCACAGCATTTAACCGTATGGCCCTTTTTTAAAAGGGTCAATGGCTTGCGCACGGCCTGCACATGGTTTCCTAAACCGTGAGCCTAGCCCGTGCGGAGTGTGTCTAGGAGGCAGTAGACTCCGCACGATTTGTGCATTGTTTGGAAAACCGGGCAGATCAAACTGTGCACGATGCCTATTTTTTTTATTTTAAATTATTTTTAATTTAATTAAATTAAATTAAAACATAAACCTTAACAACTCCCTATGCCCTCTTAGACGCGACACACCAGACCAAAGGGATCTCCCATTAGATGCATGAGACCCTCCTTCGAGCTCCTCTCGGATCGTTGTTCATACGTTGTTTCCTATGATTTCTTCTCTGATCCTATAGGGTAAGGTTATATCCTCCATTCTCTTCCTTTTTCCATCCTCACTTTGATCTAATCAGCACCAGGGTAGGTGCAGCCAAACACTAGGTTTTGGGGTTAATGTTTTTCTAGTTTTCATCAGTTCTTAGGTTGTGAAGATGGTCTCATGGGGACATAGGGTTCGAGTTTTGGTAATCACCACTGATGGTGAGGTAGTTCAGATGGTTTTTGTCTTTTGGTTTTGTTTTAGGGTAAGGTTTTAACCTCCTATTTTGTTTCTCACATGATATTTTTTTGGGTCTTTTGGTGCTTATGAGTCTACGGCTTGTTTCTTGTAGTGAGTTGTCTTCTGCTGCTTGTCAATTTTGTATTACTACTTTGGTTGTTAATCATTATTTACTATTCTATACCGTTTCAAAACTCTTATTAGAGGGTATTTTCTCCCCAATGACTATCCTTACATCCTAACTACTAGTCGGCAGCCTCTGGCGTATGGGGAGGCGCACTCGAGGTCATGTGGTGACCGGTCCGACCATCGTTTTAGTAGTGAGACGAGCTGAGAAATTACATGATTACTTCAAACCAAATACATTAAATCATACCTAACATGTCATATTCACCTTGAAAATATATGGATGCCTTCAAAAGTTTCAATTTACATTTATTTTAATATTTATAACATAAATTATTTTAACCATCCATTAATAAGGTAATTATTGCGTCCTCATTGTGTCAAAAATAAATTTAATTATTAAATGTATAAAAATTATAAATAAAATACCATGATGTACAATATCTTTTTAGGTTTCTAATGAATATTTTTTGTTTAATTTATCTTATGTGTATCCCTATATTAAAAATGGTTTAGTTAATAATCTTTTAATTTAACACTTTTAACTCTTCTTTAAATAAAATATAATAAATATATTAATCTAACCCAAATGGATAAAAAGGATATTATTTTTTCCCTAAGGATTAATTTGGTTGAAATACACTTTTACAATTGAATTAAGACATGTGTTGGTGTAATTTTAATTTTATTATTACCTTTATTTACCTTATTGACTTTTTACCATTGTAAATAAAATTCAAAATTTACTATTCACCAAAAATAATTTTCATCCTATTTAACCACATTTTACATACTGATGTTAACTGTGATTCTCAGATTTTTTGAAATTAAATTCATATAAGTGGTAAAATTACGTTTTATGCAAATTTGCAAATGTGCTTAGAAGGTGGGTAAAAGATGTTAAAAATGTGCAATAAAATTTTATATATCTAATCTTATTATAAAATGAATCATTTGACTTACATTGTACTAATATATGTATTATGTATCTATTTTTACATTAAGATAAATTTTTAATAAAAAATAATTATTTAAATGAAAAAGTCGGTTTTTATGTACTATGTAGTATTTTTCACTATTCATAAAAAATTGAATGTTTTCAGAAAAATACCAAAAATTCACCCTATGCTGATATTGATATTCTGAATTCAAAAATGATTTCCATTTTACCAAATTAAATTTTTATGAGTGTATAAAATTAATTTTACTATTTCTTACAAAAGGACATAATAAGTAGTTCTTTGGAGAAAATAATTTTTCTAAATATACAACTATTTTAACAAAAGTTAAACATTTCATTATAAATACGTTTTATTTATGTGACAACATTATAAATAACATTTGAAATTTTTTTGTTACCATTCATATTACAATATTTAATGGATAAATAAATATATGATTTAAATAATTAATATAATAATGTGTTGTTTTGTAGAATCTCAATCATGTGTATAACGCAAGTCAAGTCATTGTTGGGTGCAATATAAGCTATTAAATTACATTAAAGAGGTAAATTATTATGGAATCTTTGGGTGTTGCAAATATCATGATTATATAATAACCTATTTTTAAAAAAATATAAAGATAATTTATTATTTAATGTTACTAACTATAATATTACACACTTCCATCAAATGAGATATATAATCACCATTGGTCTGTAAGACAAACTACCTCCTCGCAAACTGATGTAGGTCATTCCTCTATTACCACCTCTCAATGTTGGGAATAATAATGTATTTTAAGTTCATATATTATATATATGAAATTTATGTTTTATTTATTCTTCTATAAATATGATTTGACACATGACTTCATGATTTTAATGTTTTTATAATATGATAACATTGTTTTTGGACGTGTGGACTATCACCTCTTCAAGGAAATGTGATTCAATCAATCTTTACACTAAATGAATTAAAGATGGGTTTAAAAAATTTGTGATATATATAGTGCAATTTTTTTAAATTAAATGTTAATATATATATATAGATACTTTTAGTTTATTTCTTTCATTATGACATGAAAATAGAAACAACATTCATGCGTATATATGACCTACCGTCTCCATGAACTATGTATTTTATTTAATAATTGTAAATTTTATGAATAAATATAAATAAACTTATAGTTAATATATAAAATCATTATATCGTGTTTGAAATTATATAAATTATTAAATATTGAAAAATTTAACTAGACAAAAAACAACAATTCAGAACATAGCCCATTATAATGTGGTTGTTACCCAAAACATAACTTTAACCTGGAATAGTTTATAAATGAATAATACAAAGTAATAATATATTAAAATATGTTAATATATATATATATGAATATGCATATTTAATAAAATTATAATAAAATTTTATTAATTATAGACGTGTTTTGAATGTGTATGATGGAATTCAAGACGTATGGTATGGATATTTCTAGTCTCACTTTTTTTCTATGAGACTTATTCCATATTAATCATTCATTTAATTTGTGAGGTGTATATACTATGATTTTAAATTTTATATCATGAATAAAAATTATTTAATTAAATTAAAATATTTAATTTATTCTATTATTTCTTATATCTCATGGTTCAAAAGTTAATCAAGTTGTAAATGACTTTTTTATCACTTTTTACTTTCGTGAGAGTCATGTTATATTCACGGCCCATTTCATATATGTTGTGTATATAATTCACATTAATGTATTTAATGATGCTTATAAATAAAATATTTTGTTTTTGAATATCCATTTGAGTATATCCTTTCATAGGGTTTATGGTTCAAAAGTAAAAAAATCGGTAATAAATTTTTTTCCAATTTGTCTTATTTGAGACCCATGTTATGTTATGTACCTATATTCATTTACAATGTATATATACTATCCATTTGACATGTAAATTCATTAATATACTTCATTTTATGATTTTTTATGCTTCATGTAATTTATTTCTCTCATGTTGATTATGATTCAATATTACTAAAGTGGTATCTCTTTATATCTATAATCTCATAGTTTATCATGAGTAATTATGTAAATGATTACATTGATGAAATATTATAATAAAACACTTAATAATACTAATAAAATTTATTTTCTTTTGTTCATTAATTATAACTTTTGGTAATGGTAACATTTATCTACTATTTAGTATATATTATAATTATGATAATGTTTTAATAAAATACGACATTATTTCAATTTTGGTCGTAAATTTTTTTTCCTTCAAACCCATTTTTTTAAATATATTCAAATAAAACATTCTATAATCATATGGTCATTAAAAAATATTTTTAACATTGTTTTACTTTTTAATAAATCATATTAAATGGAATCTGCTTTCCATTTTCATATCAAGGTGCTTTTCTAAACATTGGTAGTGAAAAAGGAATGGTTGTAATGTACATATTTATCCACCATCATGAGCTTCATTTCATTTAATATTACATTCAATTTTTTAAAAATATTTTTTAAGAAAAAGTTTTCCGTTATATTGTTTGAAATAGTTTTTCTTAAATTTTTTATAGAAGAAGTTTTTCCAAAATATTGCATTTTTTAAAAATAATTTTTCAAATATGAAATGATTTTTTTTCCTCATGAAATGTTCATAATAGATCATTCAAAAATAGTTTTCATCTTATATTAAATTCTTTGTTATTGTTTACGATTTGTGGGATATAATGATAGGATACCATTATTATTATTTCTTTGAATGGTTTACCATTTAGATAACATGTTTTTTATGAACCCATATCTCTTACATGTGTTCAACCATGATAAAATGAGAATGAAACCTTCATTAATTAATTTTCTATTATATGATTAAATGAATATAAATCCTAATAGTTTTACATTGGTTATGATATGATGTATATGAAACCGTCTATTTTTTTGGGTCATGATATGATGATTGTTTTATTACCTTGTTTCACACATCTATATGATTTAATTATCTGACATCTGAGACATATATTTCCCTTAAATTAATTAGGAAAAGGCATATATATAAAGCTATATATATGGTTGGAATGAGAGGTGAACAGTGTTTAGTAATACGTAGATAGAACATGGAGTGAAATCGATTCCATAATACATGGCTAGAATGGGTAGTGAAGCTGATTTAGTAATGTATTTTTTCCTCTATGAAGGTTATGGAAGTATGCCTTGAATAATATTAAATAATTATATATTATTATGCTTATGCAAAAAATTCAATGTCTCATTCCTATCTTATACTCTCATGACTCTTATTCTTTTATAATACTTTAATTCATGTCATATGAATTTCCAATCCTTATCCCATGATTCAAGATTGTGATATTTGATATTAAAATTATTGTTTTCAAATATAATGATAATATTCCTATACAAGTTTTTTTATCTTTTTCTTACATATCACATTTATTGATCCTTAATAATCATCTCACATAAGACTTTCATATGTTTCATTTCCCCAGTTAAAGAACAATGGTTTTATGTAGGACTCCTAAAGATGAAGATATGTATGAAATAAGTTGAATACAATACACAAAATTATAATATTGTGTTCTAGGTGTCCAATGAAACTAAAATATTATGGTCCTCGGTCATGAAATTTTTTAATTCATAATATATTAACAATTTCTATCCTTAGGAATGCACTTTTTTAAAATGATGAATATTCATCGAAAATGATGTAATATTCATGTATGTTAGTTATAAGTCACTACAGTTTTTATCAAAGGATTGGTTTAGTCAAACATTATTAACTAGAATGAGAAAACATTAGCAAGATACCCATAGACTTTTCAATGGATATTTCTATGGATTTACCTATGGATAATTTTAATGATGATTTAATGTAGAGGAAAATGTTCAAGAAATTTTGTAATGGATAGAGTGGATGGTTTCAAAGAAATAAATCTCTATCTAGATACTAAATGTGGATGTAGATCTGATACAAATGTACATTGAGTAATATACCAAACAAATACCATATTGATCAAGAATTGATCAAGAACGTGTGAATGATAACATGTCCTCCATCACACCTAGTTACCCACTAGTGTGGGATATTATTTGGAAATTCAAAAACTCATTATGAATGATTGTGATGTATTAAATAGATGATGATCTTGGATAATCTAGAATAAGATTAAGGTATTATAGATTAAAAGTATATGTCATTATTTAGACGTAAAATAATTAATTTTTCATGATTATGTGGTTTTCTACTATAATAATTATTTTTTACAGTATGAATTGTAGTTTTATGTCAATGGTGGAAATAATAGGGAAATATGATAATGTTGAATATGGTAGAAAATTTACTGATGACATTTCCATTGGGATGATCACTAAAATGATTTATTTTTTGATTATTTTTAATAGGTTTTCACGGATCATGATTATCAACATAAATTATAGTCAACACTCAGACTCACCAAAGAAGTGAATGAAATACTTCGCTAAAGATTCAGGTAATGGATACCACATACAGAAGTCGATTCCATTTCTTTTCCATTTAGAATGTGGGAAGAGACAGCCAAGTGGATATCTTATAGGAATAGTAATATCTTTAAGCATTGTAAAATATCGACAAAAATAAATTAACTACAAAGATAAAATGAATAGATCAGTTAAAATAATGGAGGATAATAATGACCTCCCCTTGTTATCATTAACTATACAATTGTTCAAATGTGTAATGTTTGGGAATTATGAAAATCAAGTTCATAGGGGGA
This sequence comes from Viscum album, assembly GCA_963277665.1. Classification (NCBI taxonomy): domain Eukaryota; kingdom Viridiplantae; phylum Streptophyta; class Magnoliopsida; order Santalales; family Viscaceae; genus Viscum; species Viscum album. The sequence continues at coordinate 1,009,873,556 of OY728127.1, forward strand.
AATAACATTAAGGAAATCAATAAGGTTATAAGAGTAACAGACTTTATTATAATGATGAGGAGACCAGAAGATACATATAAAAGTTATTTTCTATTATAATATTTTTTATTATAACCATCAATAAATTTAGTTTCTTGACTTTTAAGACATGATTCATATTTCGTATTATAGAAATGTGTTATTAAGAAATAAGATGATGTACAATAGTTAATGGATTTTGAATGATTTTGTATGATTAAAGTATATATATATGGTAATTTATGAATTATGTCATATGAATCATGATGTTTATGTATTTCATTAATAATTTTCAATAATATATCAAATGGTGTAGATGTCCTTGAAATGTGACTTAATATAAATGTGATATTTTGATCAAGGTATGGAAACCATTAATGAGTTCCTAATGATTAAAAAATTAGTTTTCTCTAGAGTAAAGAAATCATTGATAAGAATAATGTAAATTGGATTGTATTGTTGACCTCAAAACTAATAAAGGTTTTTTTGAAAAGTTTTTTATGTTATAATTGATACAGTTTAGATAATGTTTTGAATTTATGGGATATATCTAATAATATATGTTCTATTAACGTAATTAAATACAAATTATGTTTTCAATATGTTTTTACACTAATTCACATTATTCCCATGATTCCAGAGAATACATGATGATGTTATTCATATGTTTTGAATGTGGAAGCCATGATATACTGTATGATATATGGGGTACCAATGTGAAGCTAATTTTTATAAATTTAGTGAAATTCTTATCAATTTTTTCTAGTTTTATATTTCAAAAGAGTTATAAGGGTATCCATTCATGGGAAAAATAATGTTGAACTTCAGATGTGGTTTTAGTGATTAATCTATTATACAACTATATGAGGATTTATGAATATAGGAATATGGTGTTATCTATATTATTTAGATATTAATTAATGATAGAAGGAATGACCTATAATTATATTTATAGACATCATGATCTATTAATTCTTCATGAATGAATAATTCACATTCATTTTTTGGAGTAAGAGAAAATGTGTAAGTCGATCTAGTCACAAAATATTATACTATACATATGAAAATGAAAGAAGTAAAGTAATTATATCGTCCTTTGAATAATTCATCCACATTATTAAGTGTATATTAATTTAAAATTTTGTATTATTATCATCATTTTGATGATATTAATGACTTTTTCATGCCAATTTACATTATAGTTTTATTTTCTAAAAATTTATATTGATAACTCACTTTCCTGTGATCAATGATCTTTAAAACTCTCTATAATTATTTACATTATTCCTCCATTTTCCAATATCCACTTGCCACAAATGTTCTCCAATGCGGAATCCTATTTATGTGTTACTTTTGGATACCATTATATTTCTAGCATTCCCTATTAAGAATATATTTTAGTATCCAGTTTTATGATGAGGATTTATATTAAAGGCGATTTCAAGTATTAATCCTTTCATGACCCAGAATAATTTCAGGAGTGATATTCATTTTATTGGGGGTATAATGTAACAACTCATGTTTTTTATGAATAAATATTTTTTGAGTAAATTAAATATATTTCACGGCTTCAATTTCATGTTACACTACGTCTTAATTATTTATTTATATGAAACACCATTTTATTATTGTGCTACATGGAACACTATGATTATATTTAGGTACACAAAAAACATTGTTTTCCTTTTGTTTTCCACAATATTGAGTTCCTTTGATAGTTTTTTGAACACAAAATTCCAATTTTTACCAATCTAAAATATAATAATATTATTATTATAATAGTTTTCAAAAAATATTGGAATGAAAGTTATTCATAGGAATAAATAAATTATGAAAATTTGATTTACACAGTTAATTATTATGTTACCAATTAATTATAAATGAGATAAATAACTATTCAAAAATAATGAAATTGAATTTATGAATAACTATTTTCTATGTAAAAATATTTCTTATATCAATAAATTAATGAAACCAAGTTTTATGAGTTATTTTAATGAAATATTTTTATTTATTATATTCAATCAACCATTTAACATTCTTTTTAGAGGTTTTTAGGAAAGATATGGAAATAAATCCAATTTTTCACACAAAGAAATAAATTTTTGTAAAATGTTATTTTACCTACATTTAAAGGAATAATGATTATAAACATAATTATTGATGAATTTTATATATTATATATGACCACAAGAGCTTTAGTTTTGAATTAATAATTTCAAAATTAGCAATGGGTTATTTTTTAGTATTTTTATGAGAAGGTTTAGTTCTTTGATTAATAGTGAAAAACAAATAGTTTTAATAAAAAAATAACATGTTTAATAATTTATTTATATAGTTAAAAAATATTTTAAATTATTTTTAATGTTTAATGACCTAAATTATACATAAAAAATTGAATTTATGTCATTATAATCAATTTCACATTGATATTTGTTCTAAAATCATTTAGATTTTTTTATCTTTTACCTTTTAAAACTCAATGTTTTTTCCTGATTTTGGTATTAATATTAAATTAAATTATAATAATTATTTGATTGGAATGTAGAAGAATGGATTCCTTCTTTTGAATCATAAAAAATTCATAATTTCTATTATTTTCATGAATGTATTTTATGGAAAAAATTTGTGAATAGAATAAAATTTATTTCCAATTATTAGGGTAAAACAAGTTTACATAAGGGATAAACATTAATATTTTTGGTCCATTTGACATAGAAACATGTCCAAGACATATTTTATATCCACATTTATTCATTTAACCAATTTCAACTAAAAGTTTTCATTATTGGATGCACATAATGTAAGGGAGATCTACCAATAGTGTTTAACATTTTGGTATTGAAAAGTTTACCACTCACCTTGCTTATTAATGGTCACCACACCTCCCTCTCCCTTTACACCTCCAAATAATTTTTTATTATCCAAAACGTGAAAAAATAATCTCCCAACAACACTCCTCTCATCCTATAATTATAGTATTTAGATTAAACAATCAATTTTTTCATTTAGCACAAACCAATTGGAGTTACATGAAGCAGAGGTAACATTCTTCAATGAGCACTTTTGTTTTATTTTGTTCTACACCGATTTAATTTTCTTTATATCATTATTATATAATATACTAAGTATATTACATATTATGGTTTGTAATTATAATATGTTTATGGACTAAAAAATCAGAAACATACCTCAGATGGAGCATGCAATTATCGTTCACGTGTACTATAGACTATTGCCTCCCAAACCATTGTCTTTATTTAAATTACCACCTCTCAGTATTGGTAATAATGATTAATTTATAGTTTATAAATGATATATATGAAATTTTATATTTATTTTTTTCTTCAATATTATATTACACATAATTTAATGACTTTCATGTTGTGATAATATGATAACATCATGTGTGGCAGTGAGGGCTACCGCCTACTCAAATCAATTTGATTCATTCACACATTATATGGTATGTATTTAGTATGGTTATATTGAAAATATGTAATATATATAATTTAGAAATTTTATTTAAATGATAAAATATATAAATACAACATTTACATTTATTTCGTTGAATACGTCATGAAAATGGAGTCAATGTTCATGCATACGTACAAAATACTCTCTCCATGAACGATATATTTTATTTCCTAAAATTATAATTTATGAATCACTATAGATAAATATATTTTTAAAATATAACTTATTTGTACCATGGTTTAAATTCATTAGATGAGTAAATCATCATCTTATTATGAGGACCAAAAATAACCAGTCATAATAGATATGAAAAACTAAGCAGTTATTACCCAAAACATAACCTTAACATGGATCTTCAGTAAATGAGTATTATAAATTCATAATAAAATATTATTTCATATAATATATATTAATATATTTATGTTTTAAATTAACAATAAAATTATATTTATTATATAGGAGTTTTAAATGTTTATGAAATAATTCAAGACTAATGTTAATTTGATTTCTAGTCTCATTTGTTTATCTATGAGATTTATTCCATATTCATCACTCATTTCTTTTGAATGGTTTATATAATTTCCAATGAAATTTTATTACATGAAATTAGTTTATTTCCTAATATTCAATGATTAAATTTATTCTATTATTCTTTATATATAATGATTTGAAAGTCATTTAAGTAGTAATGGAATTATTCCTTGTGTTTTACATCCATGAGACACATATCAAATTCACCACTTATTTATTTCATGTGGTTTATATACTTCAAACAAAAGTATTTTATTATGGTTCTAAATAATTTTTTTCTATTCAAATATCCATTTTAGGATCCCACATTCATGGGGATTTCAGTTTGAGTGTTCCCAAATCGGTAAATGTTTTTTTCTCAATTTTCATTTTTAGAGACACATGTTATGTTATGAACCTATATTCTACTAATAGGTGTATATAATTCCACATTATCAAGTTTTATTATGAATATCCTTAATTTATTTATATTTTAAGCTAATTTAATGTAACTACCTAATGAAGATTATGATTAAATTTTATAAAAGAGGTAGGAGTTTATTGTTATAGTCTCATCATTTATTGGAATTTTTTATGATCAAGATAAAAATGAATAAATATTATTATTAATATATCATTAATTATCATGAATTTTTTCCCTTTATTTATTCATAATTTTATCCAATAATGATACCATGTTTTATTCACTAGTTCTTATGATAATTAAGACAATGTTTTTTAAAAAATACGATATAATTTCTCTCTTAGATAAGAAATATGTTTTAATTAAAAACCATGATTTCAATAAATGAATAAAAAAATTATATATTATTCTATTTTAAAAAAAATATATTTCACTTTTTTACCATTTTATAAAAGGATTGGAAAAGGAATATTCTTTTCAAATTATTATGGGGGGATCTTTTCTAAATATTCTATAGTGAAAAAGGAGTGTTTTTCATGTATATATTTATGCTATTTCATTAACATAATTTCATTGAATCATCCCTTTAATGTTTGAAATATTTTTTTTACAAATTTTATTACAAATATTTTGAAAAATCATTAAATTTAAAGTGATTTTTTTGATGAAGTTCTTCAAAAAAAACTAGTTTTAAAAAACTTATTTTTCAAAGCGTAAATTATATTTCCCAAAAGAAATGATTTTAAATGATCTTTCAAAATTATTTTCCATATAATATGAAATCCTTTGATATAATTTTTTATTTACTAGGGATATGATACAAGGACTCAGTTCATATTCCTTATTTTAATTCTTTATGATTAATATGATATGTTGTTTATGAACCAGTTTTCTCATCCACGAGTTATACTAAGATAAAAATCATATGAAACTTTCTTATGTTCATTTATTATTCTCTGATGAAGTGATTATGAAACATTTATCTTTTTTATTAGTTATGATATGATGATTATGAAAAAAATATCTTTTTACAGATCATGATATAATGAATGTTTTATCATATTATAGAACATTTATTTATGATTTCAATATGTGATATGTGAAACCTATATCTCCCTCCAATGCATTTGGTAAATATTTATATCTTATGAGGGATATAAGACTGTCATGGGAAGTGAACTAGTTTTAGTAATATACCGCTTGATGGGGGAGTGAACTAGATTCAGTAATATAGGATAGGAATGGGGAGTGAACTTGGTTCAGTAAAGGATATTTTCCACTATGATTTTATTGGATATAATCCAGTCCAATATGAAATGTTTTTCAATGATTATGTGTATACCACAAATTTGATTTCATATGCCTATGATATTATCCCATGAGTAATGTTCCATTATTATCTTATATTTCGTGTATTTTAAGGTGCTGATCATTAATCCTTGATTCATTATTATTATTTTTGATATGAAGGGTTTTGTTTTAAAATGTTATTCCCATGATCCCATGCCATTATGTTCTTGTTATCTTAAATATCTCATTAATTTACCCGTACTGTGCATATGAGATCTCCATTTTATATATATCCTTTCCCCACGTTCTAAATAATTTTTTATATGGTATTCTTAGAGGGGAATATCTTTATAGTTTTTTTGGAAGATCATTTAAAAAATTAGAGGATTGTAAACCAATTTATCAATAAAACTAAACTTTTATTGTCCTTAGGCATGTACTTTTGTAATGTGATGAATATTAACATTCATAGTATTCAATATTTTACTTCTGTAATATTCAGAATATTCATCTCAAATTACTTAATATCCATTTAGGTTAATCCTGGGTCCCTATATGAGCCTTATGCCTAGGGCTCACTCCCAGGACCCCAGGTGAATAGACACCATGTTTCCCATAGGGACATGTTGTGTAGGGCCCCATGGAATGTAAATACTTGTCTAGGGTATGATATTTCTTTGTTTTTAGGTTAGGTCACATGTCATGTAACCCCAAACACACACAATTTACATTTACTAGGAATTTTAACAATGTTTATCTCCTTTTTTGGGTTCATATTTCCATCTGGAAGTAGCCTATTATGAGTTTTTTCTGTATAGTAAAAGATGGTAGCCATCGGTTTTTCATTGAGATATAAAATAAGGATTTATTAGTAGGATTATTCAGTTAATGATGTATGTATAATGATAGTGATTAGGTTTGATCATCAGAAGGATGATAAGGTTTTCACTCCACTATTACACCAGTGCGAGGATCCCCCATAATCGTTACATTGGGTGAGTCATTATACCCACACACCACCAGTGTTGTGTCTTGTCTATCTATGGAGTGGTAATCCCTAACATTCAAGATGAATCATGGAAGTAGTCCCTCACAACAGATAGTTCTTCTTTTGATGTGGGATCTTATAGTAAGGGATTTTCCCTCAACTCGGATTCCTATGAGATTGTGTCTGGTGTTGGGAATTGAAGATGATACCTTAAGATATCTAAGAAGGTTATTAATCATTAAGTTATTATTGTGGATATGGAGATTCCCTTTATTATTTTTAATTGATTAATTTTTTATATTATTTTTATTGATTTCCTATACACTATTGCCTTATTCTATGAGATGAATGACTTATTCTATTTCTTCCGTATTTGTTTTGGATGATCTTACTGGGTATGTATATATTCACACATTCATGTAATATTCCCACACATGTTGTGTCTTATGGAGATGAAATATAGATCATAAGATAATTCTATGGACACAGTATTGGAGGAACCAAGTAGTATTGGTGGTTCTAAACACATTCAGTGGATATCCATAGATATTTTCATCGGGTAACTCTTCAAGATTCACCATTCTATGTAGTTTTTATATTAGTATATCATTTAGGGTTGGGAATGTATTTTTCCCCTCTAAATAATTTTTCTTTTCTTTTCAATATTGATATATTTCATAGTGTCTGTTTCATGCATAGAATAAACACTAAATGTTTCATTATTTTATTGTATATCTTTTTTGTTTCAAGGTGTTAGTGATGTGTGTGCATATAGTTACATTACAATATGCCATCCCATTTAATTATTCTTAAAACATGGAACTTATTTCCACTACTTGGAATAAAATGTAGGTCAGGATGGGGTACTACTCTCGACATAATACCATACATGGAAGGGCCCCTATGTGTCAGGTCATGAAAACACTCACCTTTGGAACATGTTATATAATCAACATTGATGATCAAAATGGATCTTTACCATGATACAATTTCATATCATCTATATAGAGGATCAGAATGGAAGAAGTTCATGATGTTATATCATATCATTAATACCAAGAGTTATAATGGTTTCTTTCCTTAATGCAATTTAGTATCATCAATAACAATTGTTGGAATAGAATACACCATTTATACCATCTCTCATTCTCAATTACATGGGTAAAAATGGATATCTCCCATGATACCATGTATTATCATCAATTTGAACGGATGAAATTGTGGTCACTAAATATACTATCTTAAATAACAAATACTAAGGGTTATAATGGTATCCCCCCTTAGTATTATCCACTAAAAATAGTTGCCATAGAGACTTACTCATATTGTTTCCACATAACTTATTTTGTATTAATAATTCAACCAATTACATAGGCCCTTAAATTTTTGAATGGTTTCCAACCCATCCCACATACCATTCTCTATCGATAGCCTACAAATTTTTGGTTATCATGTAACCTAAGAAACCGTTCTGATACAACTCACCACCATGATCAGCATGAACACCCAACCCATTAAAAAATCTATAACACTATAATATACCATTAATAATCATTAACAACATAAAAAACATTTCTTATTTAAAAAAATAAAAAATAAACATGTTAATGGTCTCAGGGTTTGGAAACATTCCCATCATTGGAATAAAATCAATCATTGGTTGTTCTATCAAGAACAAAACTTTTTTCGATATGCCATTTTATCCAATGCTATGACCATGTTATATATACATTATTTTCCTCTAAATATAAAACATAAGACTACAGTACCTATAATTATATACAAGGAAACATCACATTACACACACCACTAAGAATTACATTCCTTAAAAATTCCCAACCATTAAATTGTATAAGGATAGTCCAAACAACAGTAGATAAGGATATCATATAAGGGTCCAAAAAAGCCTGTAAACATACAGGTCACATATTTTTCATACCTCACATGGAAAAAATATATTGTAAATAATAAAAAGTGTATATCCACTCAAACATCCATAATTTTGAGGGTAAACAGTAACCTAATGTCTCAATAAATTATCCATTATCAATTAGAAAACACATGGGTTCCATAGTTGATGTTATTTTTTATTACCACCATCAATCAGTCACACACCATACAAAGAGGGTGTCAAATAGTTTATATGAAGGTCTTAAATTTATTAATTCAATAATTTTTTACCAATCATGGGTCCATATATTATATTCCCTGCACATTGTCTCATTAACATGAACATAATTGAACATAAAATCAATGTTTAACGATCATGGGTTCATCATGACCCCTATTCAATTATACAAATAATTGGAGTAAATGAATAACTATTTATTTTTAAGCTATGTTTGTCATAAAAAATGGTTAGACTCCAGATCACATGTCATGAAAAAATATTTATACACCATAGGGTGAATGTTAAAAGACCTCCTACTTAGGATAAAGAAGTAATTTCTTTTAGATAAGACCAACCACAATTATCGTCCAAGACCAACTATCCATCATACAAAAATATGAGGCTCTAAATCCTAATAATAATAAGCTAAATTAATTATAAAATATTTATAGATAATTTATTTATTATTACAAGAAAATTATTACAACAAAATCTATAGGAATAAATATAGAAAAAGTCAAAAGTTTTTCTCCCCTAGCCTAATTCTCATATAATGAGGTGTGTATCACTCATGAAACGATCCTGAGCCCACTACTGAAAAAATACCTAACCACATCCAAAGAAACATTAAGTAATCCCGTCCAAATTTTATAGAAAACCAAAAATAAATAATTTAAATAGATCAACTTATGTGAATAAAAAAACCCTCTAGTTTTAATCCATCCAAGACAACTTTTTTCTAACTCAATAAAAATACCCAATGTTCTGGTTGATTGTGCCATGATATAATGGGATCATACCCCTATATCAATCTCAATGACACAAAAATTGGTGACCAATAATGGAGAATATGAATAAAAGGGGAAGGAGAAAACCATACCTTCAAAACAATGTTCAATGGCCTCACAAACATGCCACCAACAAGGTGGTCCAAAAGTGAATAAATTATAGGAGGCTTGGAAAAAAATTCCACAATAATACCCCATTCAATTTTAAATCACAGGATTGGAAAACCAAAAAATGTTGGTACTACCCCTATTTATGAAATATATAAAGGATCCCTATTGTGACATGTCCCAAGGAGGTCATGATCATATACCCCCCATCTTGTGTTCCATTATGGCACGACCCATTTTTTTATAGATCTATAATAAACCATAGAAAAAACTATACTGTAGAATCATGAAACATAGAAATAAAAATAATCCATATTATCCTAATAAAACTATCTTTTAGGAACCCACCATGTAAAATCCCATTCAATACATTCTGAGGCTTACCCCTCTAGCTACACTCAGAACATAACCTCTTAGGCTATGACATGATCCTTATAGGACATCATGTCTTTATTATTAGATAGATAATTTTTATAATTTTCTTATTCCTTTATTATCTAACCCTCTCCCATCCATTAAAAATTAATTTAACACAACATATTCCATTCTAAAATGGTCCATTAATTTGGAATTATTTCTCACCTATAAAATAAATCTATAGTAGGACAACTGCAACCCTGCTCAAACACTCTTCTAACTACCAGAGACATCTATCAGGCCTCCAAAAATATAAACTAAAAACTTGTTGTTAATTTATAGGTATCATGAATTCATTATGAGTCTCAATTAATAACACATCCCCTACTCAAAAACTAAAAATTTATATTTATCATGATTTCACTAACCCCTTATGACATGGTTTCATACAGTAAAAAAATTTAATGATTGTATTTAGTAGGTTCTAGTGAAATGTGTAGAATATGAATATCCAAATTACATTCCATTCAGGGAGATTTAGTGGTTATTTATATATTTTTATTACATAAATATAGAAGGAATGCAATAAAAAGTAGTTAAACTATTAAATAAGTAAAACCTTTGACCATTGAATAATATAATTAGTATATAAATACAATAAATAAATAAATACTGTAACACTCCATTTAAATATAGTTTTATTAATTTTCTAGCAAAAATAATTGAAGAAAACATTCTATAAATTTCAATAATAAAATGATGTGACTAAATCCCTTGTTTTTTGGATATATCCTCATTATGATGTCCCCATTATTATAAAAAAATCGATCCAAAGTATAAATAATATCTAAATTGATTAAATACCATTATTTTGATGAATATATATCCCCCACATTTTTATTATGACTATTGGGTTCTTTTATCTGATGAGAGAATGAAAAAAAATAATCAAAATGGGTAGTTGGAATGTCACTAAACCTATGAACACAAAATGACTAGATATATGGAAAATATCTTATAGATATAAATTATTTGGTGATTTTCCACCTTTATTCACAAATAAAATTCTATATTATACAAGAAACATATTAAAAACCCAATAGTCCATGTAAAAAACCCCCAAAATATTGGACTGAAAATGACTCATTTGAAATAAAGATAGACTGAAAAATATCAAATCAATGAAGACATAATCTAACAGTGATCTGGGTAGATTTATTGAAATATGGGAAATATATTTGTTTCGTCCAGTAAAAATAGTGGTTGTGTATAAAAAATGGGGACTAATATAGATTCCTAAAATGATACAAATGTTAACGTGTCTGAATCATGATATTATGTAGAGGGTGGACATAGATATCAGAATAATGATCTACATTGTAGCCCATGAATTGGAAGGATTTGAGTCTATTAGGATTGAATAGTTATATTGGTGACTGAAAATTATGATTTTTATTGATTAGAATCACACAACACCTTATTGGGATGGATATCTAAGTGTTATGTCAGTGGATATTTATGCCAAAATCATATATTATGTCCAAGACACGAAACTCTATCCTCTCATGTGTAGCCATGATAAACGGTTCTTCATTGTAATTAAATCTTTTCAAATCAACCTATTTAAAACCATATTCATCATATTTCACACCACTATTACAATCAACACAATAACACATCAAAATAGTGACTCAAAATTTAATATAATAAAATTCCCATATGTCTTCAAGAACTCCAATATATGAAGTTGATGCTGAAATTGTGTTTTTATCTTTGGCACTCGAACAATTCACTACTTCAGCAAAAACCATCACACCAATATTCTGAATAGTACTCTTGTCATCCATGTTTTTTGTGTAAAATTTGTAGCCATTGATATCAAAACTAGACCATGTGATCGCATTAAGAGATGGTCCCCCTGCTAACCACTTCAATGTTTCTAATACATATATATCTAGGGTGAACTTCTCTTTAAACCATGAAACAAATTCCTTCTTATTCTCAATCATGAACGAAGAGGTTTGAAAATCATTGAATCTAGGTTGGGACCATTATTTTTTAATATAATTCCCTTTTAATTGAATTTTAAAATTGTGTGTTGATCATTCAATAAAATATTTTTATCCTTTTCACACTAATGGATTGGAATAGTAAATTCATACATGACATGTAATGTTCAATGGTAATTGTGAAAAAAATTTAATTTTAAATGGAATTTCTAGATTTATTATGTTAATTGGTAATGATTCATGAATTTTTATAATTGTATTTTCATTATATTATTGACATTTGAAATTGGTAATTGGAATTCGATCACAGTTGAATTCCAATTAGTGGCATAAAATAATGTAATAAATAACATTTTAATTAGAATATTTAATTAGTTATCCAATAAGGAATATATTTATCATGATTGGAATGTTTAGTAATTTTATTCATTATCAATTGAAACTTTATATTGTTAGAATTGGATGTCATTCCTAGTATTGGAATTACAAATTCATCTAATCTCCACTATGAATTTCTGTTTTACTTTCATTGGAATTCACACAGTGTAATTTATTATGTGAAACATGAAATTCACCATTGAAATTAAAATATGACTTGGGTGAAATGTGAATTGAATGTGTGATTGGTTTTTAGCACTTGAATCATTACATAAATGATGGTGAGTCTAGATAGATAAATCCCGCATCATGCAGATGTAGGTATAGTTTACCCTATGTTTGACCCTATCTCTTTTGGGTCAATGAGTTTACTAATATGTTCTACATATTATTATTAATTAATGTCTGTGTATATCATAATATTAAATAAACTATTTTTTAAACAAGATTTTTATAGACATTGTTGGTGGTGGCGTATTGTTTTTTCTAATACCCTATCTCGGAAAACTCTTCTTGCCTAGGAAGACTTTATGGTTAAAGTTTTCAAAATGGTAATTTGGCCCTTTGATTGAAAGTTATCTGGCTAAATTCTACCAAAACATATAATTGGGACATATTTTTGGATTCATACCTCTTTTAGGAATCAATATTATAGAATTTTTCATTCGATTGTATGATTTTATTACTCTTAGTTCTATATTCAGTATGACATGGAATGGTTTGATTATATTCGTTTGGTTTGTATTTTTCTTATTTATTTCTTGTAGTTGATTTATATTGACATATTTATCAGTTTTCAATTGTTATTATTGTTAGATATCATAAGGTATAGTCTCACCACTACATTTTTAAGATGAAAACATCTAGTTAGAAGCCTATGGTGTGTAGAGAGATGCATATGTGGTTTCATAATGACCTATATTTTTAGCGTGAAGGAGAATCTAGCTAACAAAATTTCATGGTAGTACCAAATGAGATGATTTATTGTACATTACTATTTTTGATATGGTAGATGGGATAATATTATGTAATGGGCCGGGTAATAATATTATGTAGGGGAGAAGCTGGCCCATGTGTGGGGGAAACCTAAAGTTTCCTGTTATTGGATTTCCATCCATGAGTTTAACTTGTATCAGTTCTGATTTTATTCCACCTTGAATGATGCACTTTTTTATGATGTTACATTGATGTATATTTTACTCACTGATCAGAAATGCACATGGATTGTGTAAATTCATCGTAGTAGATATGTATGAATGTATGTTATCCTAAATTTTACATTCTCATGATTCATTTTACACTTGAACATAAACGATTAAATTTATAATTAATTTCATGAATTTTTTGAAAGAAAAGGAATAAAATATTTTTTAATGGATGAGTAATTCACATTATAGGATATGAAATGAAGTGACCCTATATCATTGGTATTCCATTATATCTTATTTCGTATGAGTTTTATCATTTGTTAAACCCTATAAAAAATTAGTGTGTTGAAAAATATTTTAAACTGCATTCACATTGTCACGAACTGAATCTGGTCGCCTTCAAAATCGGCACCCGACCCGGTCCATGGAAAGACCCGAAGGGCGTTCCCGATCCCCACGGGCTGGCACAAGTGCCTGGGTATCATAGAATGATAATTGGGAATGATTTACCTGAGTTTATAAACTTAAAATGAAAAAAGAGTTCAATAAAACAAATCTGGATTTTTCAACTAAAACCGTCTTTTACAAAATTTCAGAACTGAAATACATAAGTTAAAACTTTGTTTAAAGACCATTACGATGGTACATAACCAAATAAGGACAGCCCAAGAACCTCCATAAGGAAATAGGCACCACCCTCAATCTATATCCTCGACACGGTATCCCAATGGACAACTAAAAACCTGAATGAATGGCATAAATCCTGTACCCAAACCTGTGACATAAAATAAGCAAATCTACTTACACCCAAAGGTGTAAGTAGGGTGTGAGAGAAAGCCCATTAGGATACCACCCAATGATTCCAAGGTGAATGCAACACATGGTGAAAAAGCAAGCAGTTTTAATATGCAATGAAAAGCGGTGACAAATTCCAAGAAAAGCTACTCAAAATTGAAAACATTTTACAAGATAAAAATTTCAGAATGTTAACACATTTAAATATTAATGTTATCTAATTAAATATAATTCCAAATACACCCAAATACAACGGCAAATACCACAAGACCAATGAGAAACAAAACCGAGAACACCCCTAGGCACTAGATAGTCTCGGGCCCCATGTACCTCGTACCTCGATGTAATGTAACAATAGTAAAATCTGTTCCCGTGAACGAGCCACTAGTAGGGAACTTACCCATAACCTAGTGGTCCCCAATCATCATCCACATAGTTTAGGTAGAGTTTTCGTTATCCAAATGCTAAGTGAAACAGGGACAAAACCCATCTGGTCCACTAGCCGTACTAGTACAAATCCGCCCCACCTAGGTACCCGGGCTTCCCCCTTTGTGCTCAAACAATTTCAGCATTTAACACTTATCAATTTTATTCTAAAACACCAATAATGGTCACATATACCAAATATAGTAGCTATCTTATTTTATACCACTTAAAAAACACAACAAACAATTTGAATTTGAATAAATCAATTTCTCAAAATCCCGTGTTGTTTTGCACACCAAACCCCTTAAGAAACCCACTTGTACACGTTGTTAACACTTGTAAGTTACCAAAACAGTAAATTCAGCCCAATAAATTTCAATTAAAACAAAAAATCAATTTTCAGGCATCCCCATGTTAAAAAAATGTGTTATCTTTTTAAAACCTTCATTTTCACACAAAAGTGGAACCAAAACTTCACTTTCTTTACAAACACAATTAAAACCAATTTTTGCAGCAATAACCAAAGGGGATAAACATTATAAACAGTATTTTATGCCTTATTATAGATCAATAAAAACAACTAAGTTTTTATTGGGAATCCCCAAATAAACAAACAAAACACTTCTTTGGAAAGCCCCCAATTTCACACCAAATTTGCATTTTAAATTCGATTGCAATAGAAACATCATTAGAACCATTTTTTGCAGCAATAATAAAATTACATAAATATGAAAATATGATAAATACAGCATTCTAATACACAAAGATTGCATTAACATTGGAATCACCTGCCAAATCAAATGAAACCATTGAATCCTTTGTGCGAAAACACAAAGGCACCACCGCCACACCTCAAAAAGGGTAGATCAAACCTAAAAATAGAAACTTGGACCAAGAAAACTCAAGGTTACACCTTAGGTTCGAACCCCCAACCACTGGTCATTTTTCACTTCAATAAAAAGGGAGGACACCCTAAAAATATAATGAAACCCTAATCAATTTTAAAGGGGAAGAGAAATGGACAAACTTACTTGAGAAATCTATAATAAATCTCTCCAAGACACCAGTATCTGAAATTTAAAACGGCCAAAACATAGGGGATGTTCGGAAAAGAATTATTAGGTCATTTAGGAATTGGAATGGAGGGAAAAGAGTAAGAATTGAGAGAGTTATGATTGAATGAACATACCTTATCAAATCTGCCCTATTTTAGAAACCCTAAGATGTTCGTCCCTATATCGAGATCCTAAGAGCTCTATAGAGGGGATAAAGTGGTTGGGGGAGCGGCTGGGTGTAAGTGCCGCATATGAGGATTTGAATCACCGAACAATACTTAAAATTGAATATGTTATTAAAGAAATAAAATTAATTTTTAAAACTGGATATGGGCTTCCGGGCAGGCCCAATCCCTTAAATAAAAACCCAACTAAACCTTGGTTAGGGATTTTCAAAGGCTCCAAATTTTAATGTTAGTGTTAATATATCAGAGGAGGAAATTTAGGAGTTTTAATGAGTGAAAAATATTAAAAAATGAATAAGTTATAAAGGACACAAAATTTATTTTTAAATATGGAATTGGGCTCACTGTTTGGCCCAATTCACGAAATCTCACCTATTCTCCATAAAACCATTGGAAACCCCCAAAACAAAGAATTAATGGAAATTAAAATAAAAATAAATTTAAAATAACCTATGTATGTGACAATTATCTCCACCATAAAAACTTTCCTCCCCGGAAAGTCACAGCAAGACCAAATCAACAACCAAACCCAACTGAGAAACCAAGAAGTACTTCCTTGTCAGGTTTCTTCCCCAAAGGCCAAAACACCTCCAGTGATCAATGAAGGAAGGTATACTCTCACAAACCTAACTTGCACCACTTTCATGAAAAAATAAAGCACATTCATAGTTTATCACAAAATAAAACTCCATAAACACTATCCGAACAAGACTCAAGCAACTCACCCAAACGAACAACAACTTTAAACAATGTTACATTTACCTTACATTAACTAAACCATTAGGCGCTCTCCAGTACCAATGTTTACTCAAGAAAGATGTTGGTAGCTAGATAGCTCTGAAAGATACTATCTACACCAAGCCAACAACATGGAAAAATCTATATTACTAGTACGGGGGGACACAAATACGCTCCCCACCATAAGAGACAACTTAATTTTTTTTTTCCGAGACAGAATCAAGACACTAATAGGGGAAGGCCCAAACAGACTCCCTAGTACAAGGGGTATACATCCATTAGAAATTTACAAAATAATATGCACAATACCCATGGTGGGTCTTCCCACCACAAGAACCAACTAACTTAACCGACCGGCGTGGGCCGACATGAATAGACACCAAAATTAAGGAGTTTGGACGGTCACACGGTTAGTCTGCACAATTTGAGAAACTGTGTGATAACTATGTGGATCCTTATATCTGCAAGGTTATTTTTTTGTTCATGGTTAGAACTAACCATGTGAAAACCGTGTGCTCAACTTTTCTAGCCAAATTTCCAACCATTTTCCAACGACTCAATGGAAACCAAATGGGGAGGGAATAACATTGTGTGATGACATGGGTACAAAACCCTCCACCTATTTCCACTGAACGGGAACAACAGAAGAAATATGATGACACCATAGGTTTAAACACTTCCTATCTTTCATACTGAGGATATGACTTTTTACAAGGGTTTAAACGACACTGGGGTTTCCCCTGACTACGTGCCGACTTCTCTCCGGGACCTATGGCTGGAGCTCAAAATATTGAAGCATCTTCGGCCACGAAGTTTGGCTGTTGAAACCCCTATGTGGAACTTCGTCTTTCGATGCCACAAACAACTACACCGCATACCCTGATGGGTTCATCAAGACATAACACACTGTATAACTCACTTTACCAAAACCAGGCATTTCACTGAAACAAGGGATCTGAATATGCACACACATCACACCTTGTTTCGTTGGGTGAGAAACAATAGAAGGGCATGACACGTATAAACACCGTCCTCTAAGATAGAGAATTTGATGTTTTTCCCAAGGGATACATACTCCCAACATAACATAGAACCTAAGAGGATTGTGTGACCTTGACCTTTACAGTCAAAAGAGCACACAACATCACAATGCATCACTGAACATGACCCTTGTGATTGATAGAAACAATACGTGGAACATGACTATATTCCAAGTCTCTAAACAACAGAAAAGTCCAAAAAGTGGACACAATATCTTATAAAGACCAAAATCTCAAAATTGGTGGTTTAATAATAACTCTTGCTTCAAGGAAACTATGGAGAACCCAGAGGCCCTCTTAGACACCATCATTACACTCATCCACACTAATAACCAAAGAACACTTCCACCTTCGATGAATCATGAAACTTAAGAAACCAAGGCCTCATTCAACCTTCCACAAGAACAATCCCACTACAAGAGGATCTAAAAATCAACTAAATTAATGGTTGTAGACTCAAGCAACAATGATCTATAAAATATTCCTTATATTGATCAACTGGAGGATTTTCAAATGGAGAAACAATACGGGTTGCACTTCAGTTGTGCACTAACCCTAAAAGGGGGCGTACCTTATCCAACGGGAGAACCCAAGGACCCAACCAAGATGGTCCATTGGTTAAAAAAACCATAAACCAGATCCAAACACATGTAGGTAACCACCATAAAGGTGTCCCAAAACATATCTCAGAGGAGACTACTAACCGGTCCTTCTACCTAGCTTACCGACCAAACATAATCCCAAAACACAGTTCAAATAGGAGGGATTATTTGACTAAAAAAACATCCCACAAAAACAAAATCTTCAAAGAACCATAATAAAAACCATCCCAAAACTATTCATCAAGACATCATGTTTTTCTTTAAAACCATTTCTTTGAAAACAAGTAGTTCAGCGGTAAGAGTATCGACCAATGGTACCCCATGGGCCTCACACATGCATGTTTTTGTTCCACACCAGACACCCTCCTCATATCCGTCCCGGCACTCATCCAGTCTTACCGTAAACCATCCATCATCCCCTATAAACCCATGCATGTGTTCACTAATGGAAATACCAAAGGTTAACAACAATTCTTTCCACTTTTCAAAACCAAAACGGTCAACCAATGCATCCTTTTTTTTCTCATTACCAGTACCCACGAGATCAAAATCCCAACTCACATCTTACACAAAATTTCAGAAAGTCACAACCATTTATAAAATAACACACATTCAAGATGTTAACATAAATTTCAAAACATCTCATCCCATTAAAACACACTCTGATTGTTTAGAAAACTCTATTGGAAACACTTTTCAAAACCAACTTCAATACAGTTTATGCCTTCAAAAGAGGTGTAATCACACCATTTTCTATTTCAAAATAATTCTGAATATTCAGTTCCAAAATTTAATAAATCATACCATTCCATCTTTATTTGAAAATCATTTAATAGAAACATTACACTTCTTAAAACCAAGTCACTTTAAAACCAAAGTTCCAAGATTTCAAAACTAAAGAACACAAGACAATGCGAGAGGAAACTAGTTTTAGTGGGTGACTTGGACATATGGTTGGCGGCCATATTCCAATCACTTCACTGTCACCGAGAGTGTTCTAGGGAATATCCCCAGCTCCACATGGCTTTCCAGACCCTGCGAGCTCATTGAGACCATTAACCCAACTCTCTTTTCATTTCCCCTAATCATCATCAAACCAAGAAAACCAAAAGACATAGAACAAATCCCAACATCCCCTGGCGACATGAATCCTGAAATGAGGTGTGGTGATCAATCACACTACCCATAACCATAATTCCATGTCCCAACAATCATAACTCTATACTATCCTGACTATTTCCCAAATAACATGACTCAAATGGAGCGAACCTCCTCTGATACCATTTTGTCACGAACCGAATCTGGTCGCCTTCAAAATCGGCACCCGACCCGGTCCATGGAAAGACCCGAAGGGCGTTCCCAATCCCCACGGGCTGGCACAAGTTCCTGGGTATCATAGAATGATAATTGGGAATGATTTACCCAAGTTTATAATCTTAAAATAACAAAAGAGTCCAATAAAACAAATCTGGATTTTTCAACTAAAATTGTCTTTTAGAAAATTTCAGAACTGAAATACATAGGTTAAAACTATGTTTAAAGACCATTACAATGGTACATAACCAAATAAGGACAGCCCAAGAACCTCCATAAGGAAAGAGGCACCGCCCTCAAGCTATCTCCACGACACTGTATCCCAATAGACAACTAAAAACCTGAATCAATGGCATAAATCATGTACCCAAACCTGTGACATAAAATAAGCAAATCTACTTACACCCAAAGGTGTAAGTAGGGTGTGAGTGAAATCCCAGTAGGATACCACCCAATGATTCCAAGGTGCATGCAATACAAGGTGAAAAAGCAAGCAGTTTTAATATGCAATGAAAAGCGGTGACAAATTCCAAGAAAGGCTACTCTAAATTGAAAACATTTTTCAAGATAAAAATTTCAGAATGTTAACACATTTAAATAGTAATGTTATCTAATTAAATATAATTCCAAAGACTCCCAAATAAAAGGGAAAATACCACAAGACCAATGAGCAACAAAACCGAGAACACCCCTAGGCACTAGATAGTCTCGGGCCCCATGTACCTCGTACCTCGGTGTAATGTAACCATAGTAAAATCTGTTCCCGTGCACGATCCACTAGTAGGGAACATACCGATAACCTAGTGGTCCCCAATCATCATCCACATAGTTTAGTTAGAGTTGTCGTTATCCAAATGCTAAGTGAAACAGGGACAAAACACATCTGTTCCACTAGCTGTACTAGTACAAATCCGCCCCACCTAGGTACCCGGGCTTCCCCCTTTGTGCTCAAACAATTTCAGCATTTAGCACTTATCCATTTTAATCTAAAACACCACTACTGTTCACATATACCAAATGCAGTAGCTATCTTATTTTATACCACTTAAATCACACAACAAACTCTTTGAATTTGAATAAATCTATTTCTCAAAATCCCGCGTTGTTTTGCACACAAAACCCCTTAAGAAACCGACTTGTACACGATGTTAACACTTGTAAGTTACCAAAATAGTAAATTCAGCCCAATAAATTTCAATTAAAACAAAAAAATAATTTTTAGGCATCCCCATGTTAAAAAAAAGTGTTATCTTTGTAAAACCTTCATTTTCACACAAAAGTGGAACCAAAACTTCACTTTCTTTACAAACACAATTAAAACCAATTTTTGAAGCAATAACCAAAGGGGATAAACATTATAAACAGTATTTTATGCCTTATTACAGATCAATAAAAACAACTAAGTATTTATAGGGCATCCCCAAATAAAAAAACAAAACACATCTTTGGAAAACCCCAAATTTCACACCAAATTGGCATTTAAAATTCAATTTCAATAGAAACATCATTAGAACCGATTTTTACAGCAATAATAAAATTATATAAATCTGAAAATATGATAAATACATCATGCTAATCCACAAAGATTGCATTAACATTGGAATCACCTAAAAAATCAAATGAAACCAATGAATCCTTTGTGCGAAAACACAATGGCACCACCGCCGCACCTCTAGAAGGGTAGATCAAACCTAAAAATAGAAAATTGGACCAAGAAAAAACAAGGTTAAAACTTAAGTTCGAACCCCCAACCACTGGTCATTTTTCACTTCAATAAAAAAGGAGGAAACCTAAAAAAAATAGAATGAAACCCTAATCAATTTGAAATGGGAAATGAAATGGACAATCTTACTTGAGAAATCTAGAATAAATCTCTCCAAAACACCAGTATATGAAAATTAAAACGGCCAAAACATTGGGGATGTTCGGACAAGAATTATTAGGTCATTTAGGAATTGTAATGGAGGGAAACGAGTATAAATTGAGAGAGTTATGATTGAATGAACATACCTCATCAAATCTGCACTATTTTAGAAACCCTAAGATGTTCGTCCCTATATCACGATCCTAAGAGCTCCAAAGAGGGGGTAAAGAGGTTGGGGGAGCGTCTGGGTGTAAGAGCCGCATATGAGTCTTGGAATCACGGAAAAATAATTAAAATTGAATAAGTTATTAAATAAATAAAATTAATTTTTAAAACTGGATATGGGCTTCCGGGCAGGCCCAATCCCTTCAATAAAAACACAACTAAACCTTGGTTAGGGATTTCCAAAGGCTCCAAATTTTAATTATAGTGTTAATATATCAGAGGAGGAAATTTAGGAGTTGGAATGTGTGAAAAATATTAAAAACATGAATAAGTTATAAAAGAAACAAAATTTATTTTTAAATCTGGAATTGGGCTCACGGTTTGGCCCAATTCACCAAAACTCACCCATTCTCCATACAACCATTGGAAACCCCCAAAACAAAGAATTAATGGAAATGAAAATAAATTTAAATTTAAAATAAGCTATGTATGTGACACACATTTCCTTCCAATTTAACAGTAGGAGTGTGGTAATTACCACACAACTAATGTAATAATACACTGGATTTCGGAAACTCTGAGGAATCTCAAGGATGATCCGCTCTATGAGTTACTATTGTGGTTAATTTTATATATGGGGAGGGATAATAATAATTTCATTAATTTGATGTCTAATATAATGAGGGATTTCCAAGTAAATCATATACCTATGATCTCTAATGGGTGTCTCTCATATAGTATAGTTTTAGATTTAGTTCATTCTATTTATCTTTAGTATATTTGAGACAATCGTAGAGGTAATGGGAAATATATTTTCATACTTTCTATTAGGACCCACCATGATCGTTTGGGACATCATATTATATGCCGGATTTGGAAATTATATGGACTGTAAAGGCACGAAGAAATTTTTTTGAGACACTTATATACCAATAAATTGATTTAAGAAAGTTATTGGGATATCCTGAACCTAAAAAAATAAATATTGATTATAAAGTAAAATGATGTTCCTATTATAGACCTATAGGGGTTTCTCCAATAATTGGGTGGAGATGATATTTATAGTGTAAATAAATTCAAGGATGGGCTTCAGTATGAAATCATGTCCTAAGAGAACATTTTCTACATGAACATTTTCTATATCAGGATGAATTAGGTTATCATCGACTAATGTAACCAATATAAAGCCATGAATAAGAGGAGGGTAGCTCCAATTGGATGATCATGTAGTTCCTCATCATATAAAATGAAATAATATATTTACAAAATATTCTATGGAAGAAATGGGAAGATAAAATAGGGTAATAGACAACCATCTCAGGATGTTTTCAAGGGGTAGTGTTATCAGGGATGTTTGGATGAAAAATAAATTTTAGTTTCATTTCCCTTCATTTGGAGTGTCAATAATTAGGTAATATGGGACACCAATATAGTTTCTACAAGTTAAATCATTGAAAACCATGTGGAGGATGATTATAGAAGACACCAAGTTTTGGGAGGGACTAAGATACCCCATAATAGGGAGGTATATGGAGTTCCACTAGTATCTCATGGTAGAGTAGGGGGTTGGTGCCTCAATGAGGGAGCGACATCATTAGATGAAGGGATAATTTATAGTGATTTTGAATATTACTCAGGTTCGAGGTGTGAGTTAGTTTCATGTTGTGAATTTTAATCATTCCATTTAGTATGGAGAACCTTTATTTGTTTGTTGTATGAATCATATGGAAACTCTCAATATTTTTGTTTTTTGATATAAGATCATAAGATTAATTTATTTCTACTCTATTTTCCAATATATTAGTTTTGGTTACTAACTTAATGGATTGTGGTAGATCCCTTGAAACAATGTTTGTTGAACAATTGGAGAGTATCATATGTTTAAAGGGGCACCCTTTTAAAATTAAAGGTTATTAGTTTCTCTATGATATGCTTGTGAGGGAAATAGATAAGACCAATTTGATTTTATATATGTTTTATCATGTTTTTTATCTGGATCACATAAACTATTATCATAGGAATGTTAACTTTCTATTTATTAAATGGGTTATCCATATTCATCATGGTGAGTGGATTCTTCAAGATAGTCATATAAGAGAAAATAAACACAAAGTGGGTCATCTCATGACCAAGGTAACAAGAGTAATTCTATATGATGAAACGACAAAGGGAAGCATGTTTCCTACAGCCATGGACCACATTTAGGATGTGTCTCTTGATGTTTTATCAAGCTTACCACCCAATCTAGAGGATGATTTCATAGTAACATCTATTCTATGAGCCGAAGCTATTTCTATCACATCCTATAGGATATAATAAATAGACATTCACACATTGAATGTAATTTTTTGTGGATAAATAAGCTAATGGATTTATGTAAAAAATTGAATCACTTTTGGGTTCCCCCAAATTATTATATACAAAGGTTAATGGAACCATGTATTTATATTTATATTACTAGAGGATAAACCTGATGGTGGTAAAGAAATATTATACCCTTATATGAAACAATTTTATATGTGATTAGCTTAGAGTTTCCTAGATATTTTCCTAGGTTGACTTGAGGTCAAGGAACCATTATTTTAGTGTCATAATAATTGAAATGAATTGAACTTATTTTATGAGTATATATGGATTTTAGGAGTTCATGGTAATTTAATTTTATCTAAAAATTACACCAATGGTAATCATGACCTTAATGAAATAGGTCTTTCAAAAAATTCTGGATAATTTTTTATGGTTTTAATTCACAACATATTAGTGTACATCCAATCTAGAGATGATAATTACAAACATCTTGACATCAAACTGAGTATGCTGAGTGGAATTTAATATAATCCAAGATACGTAAATTTTATTTCTGGAATGTCAAAGTTAACTTATTGGGCACATTATTTCTGAGGAAAGTGTTATAGTGGGACAATAGAAGATTACTTTAATGGCATCATGTATGTGTCCAAATAATATCTTCAATATTAAGAAAATTATAGGTATTTAAGGCTATAATCAATGTTCCATTGATGATTTTTTTCTATTGAACAGTGTCTATGTATAGTCTAAAAAACAAATGGGTGAGGGTTTTTAATCAAATTAGTGTGAAGTAGACTTATGGATATTTTAGAAATGACTAACGTCATCACTGATACAGAAATTTCATAAGGTGGGTAATGATTATAAAATATATGAAAACACTTCTGGTGTTGAGATTAGGGAAGTATATTTAAAATAAGATCATTTTTTCTTATATATCATGTAAGTTGAGGTTATTTGAGTATAATTAACCAGATCATGACTTTTAGTAATAATAGGTTGTACATTCCCTAATATAATTTCATTATTTGTTGTTGGGAGTGTTATTTGTGGTCAGATAGGACCCAAGGAACATGAAGTATAACGTTACACAACGGTACATGAACCATTGTAAGTGGAGGTGGGTTGAGTATCAACAGTCATTTTATTTTGTTTAAGAATATACACATGAAATGGGAAATTTCATTTCTGAGACAATTTGTTGTAAGACACAAACATAGGTAAGGTGGAAAAAAAGTGATGACTAATGTATGATGGATCTTTTTCAATATAAGAATCTCAATGTTCATGAGTATTGAGGGAGAGAAACTTTGACATCATCCTCTATTGTATCCCCAAATATGTATTTCATTAATAATAGGTTGTTATCTAATATGAAGGTATTCTCCTTGATGGTCATCATATATTTTGGTGAGCCCTCATCTAGAAAAATAGATGACATTTTTTTGGATATCCATGGTTGGATATTGGTTCCTAGGAGCATGTGTGAGTTTCAATTGAGTAAGTTATATGATTTGATGTGGGAGGTGAATAGTGGGTTGAAAATTATGTATCATGATCACCTTAGGCATTACTTTTGGATAGGTATAATGAATGTGAGTTTGTTATTAATGGCTTGATGCTTCACCAATTAAAGTGAAAAGGATGAGAATAAGTTTCCTACTAAAATGTTGTAGCCTTTTCCGATTCAATAATTCAAGTGGGATAATAGTACCATAAACATCATGGTAGGATTTCCCAGGTCACCTTAGAATAGTGATGTAGTGTGGGTGGTAATGTATTGGCATATGAAGGTATCCAATTTCATTCATATCAGAGAGAAATACAATGCTAATTATGCGGGTGATATCTAAATGTAAGAGAAACAAAAAAATCATAGTGTTTAACAAAGCATCACATCAGATATAGATCTATATTAGGTGGTATAGTTTTGGTGGGGACATCAGAAAGATTTGGGATAATTGATTTTTTTTAGCACAAACTATCATCCAAAAACTGAAGGCTAATCAGAATGTGTGATTTAGATTCTTGAAGACATTTTATGAACCTCAATTATGGACTTTGGTAGTTTTTTGGGAACAAACTTTGGATCTTTTTGAGTATTAATATAATGAAAACTACCATGATTCAATAAAAATTGATCCTTCTGAGTCTTAATATATAAAATAATTTCACTCTACTGAGTAATGGTTGGAGGCTCATGAGTTATTTCTCATTGGAAATATTATTATGTAAGAGACATATAATCTAGTCAATTGACCAAGAAGCAATTTGAAATTACATAGATTATGAATAATTGTATTTTTGGATATTAGGTATGGCCTGTATAGTTTTATATTGTACAACACATATTACTTTGGGTATCTCCAAAGATTGGGAAATCTATTATCCTAAAAATGGATGTTAGAGCCCTAGTATAAAGGTTTTATTGATATAGTGGAGAGAATTGATCATGTGGAATACTATTTTCATCTTTCATAGTGATATATTTCCATGAAAAATGTTTTTCATATGTAATCGATTTAGATATATCACCCATCACATTCTGACATGGTATATGTTGATGGTGTTGTTCTTGATGTTGATGAGTCATTTATGGAGAATCGGGTCTATAACATAGAATAGTGAATGGAATCACCAAAGATAGTATATTCCCCTAGTGGGATTATTATTGCAGTATGAGTGTATAGAGAAACAGAACTAGGAGAGGGAGTCAAATATATGATCATAGTGGCCTGATTTTTTCACTAATACCACTTATTGATGTGTTGGAGCACCTATTTGGTTGAACTATTATAAAGTGAGGATGTTGTAAGATCATGTCTTTTATCCTCATACATTATATTGTATATTTTTAGTTGAGTTATTAATTTATGTTAGAATGACTTTTAAACTTTTATTTTTATGTTTAATATTCACCCATGTTCTCAAAGGGCGGATTTATAAATAGCTATATATTAAATTTAATAAGGTAACAACCGTATTACCACCATCTTTTCAGTGGATGGGGCAGTATCCTGGAAAGGTTATTGGAATCCCCCTATCCATACATTAAGACCCATTGTTCATTTGATGGAATCATGGAATAATGATATTCATCCAGGAATCCCATTTGGAAAAAGCTGGAGACCACATACTTGTTGGTGGGGGTTCCTTGGGTGCATTCATTTTGGTTGGCACCATTTGAATGATGGTGGTACCCAACTTCTTTCAAGTGGGTTTGAGCTAGTCGGGGAATGTGAGCGGTGAAATCATATTTATACCATCTCAAAATCCTTTATTAACTATTTTACCCAATCCCCTCAAACCTAATTCAAGTTTATCAATATAAACACTTTTACCATGGATTCATTAGCTTCTCAAATACATCTTATTGGTTCCATAATCATTGATCTGATATGAAAATCTATAATTGGTACATATTGTTATTAATTCTATGAATAAAATTTTTTTCTTCCACAAAATTATTATTTACAATACCAAAATGGGTCAATAACATTCCATAGGGAATCATGGTAATGTGAATTGATCCAAATGCTCAATTTCTAGTTCTCATATTATATACTTTTGAGGTAGGTGGTCAAGAATACCTCCATAATGTATGATTTATTTTTCTAGTATATGAACAATGAATAATTTTTTTAGTATAAGGTTCTCATGATCATTCTTATTTTGGAAAAATTGGTAATTTTTAGAATCATCATATATAAATCTTCCATAGAAATTCATGGGTCTATTTTCATTGAGTCCTGGTACTTTTGACCTCTAAAGAGGTGTACCTACCCAAGACTGTATGTCGGGACATGAATTTGTTAACATAGTTCCCCTATAAGTGAATTGTAGAATTTTCAATTGTTCTCTAGATAATACTTATGAACCTTGTCACTGTAGTGGTTTAAAATTGAATATCCTGACTTGTAATAACATATGAAATAATATGTGGGACTAAATGAAAAGTGAATTGGAATTGTTAAAAATTTATTTGATTGGTAACATGGGAAAAAATGATAATTAGTTTCACAATCGATTGTTGATATTTTAAACTAGTAATTGGAATTTGGGAATTATAGACCTATATTGAGTAACTTCAGATAATTTAATAATTTGAATTTTAATTTCAAATTGGTGTGAGTTAAACATGGTGGAATAAAATTAACATTTTTGGAATATTTAATAATTTAATAGGAATTGTGTGTAGTTTATTTTGAGGTTTGGAATGAGAAATTGGATATATCATTATAATTCACAATAGGAATGACTTTCATTAATCATGTATTCGGTATTAACATGGGAACTCATAATGGGTCTATTTATACATATAGAATAAAATTCACCATTTTCATGGGAATCCACCTAGGGATAGTTGTAAACAAAATTGGTGATTGGTCCTTGGTATGGAAATCCAACAATACATGGTAGTGAGTATATATGGAGGCATATTTCATCAATTTGAATTAGGTATAGTAAATCCCATGATTAAACATAGCAATTTCTGGATTGGAAATTGTTTAGATATTCTACATTAAATTATGAATTCATGCATTTATATATCCTACAATGACCTAATTTTTTATTCAGACTATATTTTTTTAGACACCACTGATGGTGGAAACAATTTTTTAAACACATCATATTTGATTTATTACATCGTAATTGGGAAGACATCGTGTTTTGAGGTCTAGATAAGGGAAAGTGGACCAATTATAGATTGTTTTCTTGGTGACTAGGATTAAATCATTGAGTTTTTATTGAGTATGGGATTATGAATTGGTTTTTGTCAGTGAATATTATATATTAATGCTTTCTACTAGGCTATTTTATGAAATTTAGTATTCCATTTAGTATGAAATGGAATTTATTGATTATATTCAGTTGGTTATTACCTTACCTATTAATCTAATGGTGTAGGTTTATATTGATTTCATTATCATGATTCTGGCGTGATTTTCATCCGACATTACAGTGTATTTCCACCAAAAATTATTAATTTGAACCATATTTCTATTTTATAACCTCTAGAATATGAGTAAGAATTCATGATGTATTTAATGACCTTACTTAATCACAAAATCTATAATTGGTAAAGGGATGAAATAATGTGTTATTAAAGGGAGTTTTATTTTTTTTGATTTACTATTTGGGGGCATTGAATACATGATAATAGGTTATAATGAGGCATGGTAATTAGAATGCACATGGTAAAACATATCCCATGTGTGGGGTAAAATTCATGTATACAAGGATGTGATTGATGTTCATGAGGACTTTTTATTATTGATTTGATGTTATTTAACATTGAAAAATTCACTTACTGTGTGAAATTATTGTTTCATGAGAATTTTCTCATGTGATAGAATTCTATAAGGCTTGTATGCATGAAACATAGTAAAACCAATGAAACTTATGCCATCATGAATTATTCAAGATAGGGACTCATTTATTACATGTGATATTAGAAATCTACATTACGATTGAATTCAGAGACAAGTATGAAGATAATGAAATAAATTAATCAACTAAAATAAGATTTATTTATATTATTACACAAGTAATGAGATGAACGATTATATTTGTTTATCTATACTCTATTATTCCTTCATAAATTGGTCATTTTATGAAACCTATGATATAAGGACTATGTTGAAAATTATAGAGAAAATAATAAATGTCATCTTATGGTTTATTGTCAAGACAGTGGTAATGACCACGCTCCTAACATAACAGAACATGGGATTCTGAAAACTCTATGAATATTATGGATTATTAGTTCCCTAATAGTTTTATAAGGGTCAAATGATCCAAGTATAAGGAAAATAATAATTTAATTCCTTATATTTATGATATTAAAAAGTATTTTTATCTATATCACCCACCAATTTCCACTAGGGAAGGTGTCCCTTATAAATAAGTGTTCTTGATTTAGAACATCTATAAAAAATTTAGTCACATGGATTTACCCTTGGACATTAATGAACTTGATAGAATACATGAGACACTAATTAGTAAATAATTCCAGGAGAGGATGTTGAGTCACATCTATTCATAGATATAGAGTGATGAAATAACTCATGATTTCATGTACCAAAAATTGTAGAGTATGTTACTGATAAAATAAAATGATTTCTTTACTGGGTTATTTTATATTTCTGAACCACTAGGATGAGATAATTTAGTTATTCTTAAGCTCTTATAGATTGGTAATAATTATGAAATAAATTAACATAAGAAAATACTTATTCATGAACAATTACTATAACATGATGGATTAGGCTCTAACTATTGAAGGGAACATAATGGGGAACATGAGTGGTTACTATGTTGTTCTTGTGGTACTATCAGTGTGTTAATATTTTGGAAACATGAAACACTAATTTGAGAACATACACTATGGATGTGTGGGTAGAATTAATAGGGTAGTGAAATGTGATTATAGGACCATAGCTAATTGAAATTTTTTCAGTATGGTAAGGATGAAAAAAAATAACATTCATTTTCAATTCCCTGTAGTGTAGTTTTGAAATTTTTGTAAGATGGAATACTTGTTAACATTTTTATTAGAACTAATCAATCGGGTGATGTTGGAGGACCATGGTAGTCAATGGAGATTTAGAAGGACTTAGTTACCCCTTAGTAAATAGGTAGATGTAGTTCCACTGATTTCTTTGTCCAAGGTAGGGGTGTGGTGCCCGGTTGTAGGATCAGCAATGATAGTAGGTTGATGTATCTCAAGGGATTCATTCTAGAGACCAGGGTAGAGATATGAGTTAGATGTGAAATTTTTATTTTACAACTGCCTGTTAGGAGGCATGATATTCCCCTATCATAGTTATTGTTCTTATAGAATATAAACATTCTTTTTTTATACGAGAGCAACACATTTTATTTTATCAACCCAATTTTCTAATAGATTAGGTTTGAATGGGAAAATAGCGAATAGTATTATCTATATCAAAACAGTACTAGTTTCATGATAAATGGGTATCTGATGATGTAACTAGTATCCTATTGGTAAAATACATTATCAATTTCACTATGATCTGTTTTTAATGGAAATGGTTGAATTCAAATTGATTCTTTATATGGATTGTATAGATCACTACTAGGATCATACAACCAATTTTTAAAACAATTATCAATATATAAATATAATGTAGAATGGATAAATATCATGGTTGATGTGATATTAAGGTTGGTCATTCAAGACTAATTATGTAAATATTAGGTTAGATCAAGGGCCTGGTGGTAGTCCTTATTATGGACTATGGTGAGTCGCATCCAACAATGTTTCCTCCAATAGTAGAGAAATTTTTGGATTCATTTCCTAAATATTTTTCCAAATTACCCCATTATATGGGGCTCATTTTATCTATTATTTTAGGTTTAATATCCAATACAACATCTATCACACCCTATAAGATGAAACCTAATGAAATTTGAGTGTTGAAAGAGTAGTTGGAGGATCCATATTGTATGGGATTTATTTGTCCTATTCTATAAATATGTGGTTCCCTCATGTTATTATCTATGATGGCAAACAGAAAAATATGTTTTTGTATGGATTAATACAGTCTGAATCAAATGATACTCAAGAGATGATATACCCCTCAAGATGTTGAAAATCTATTTGACCAGTTAAGAAGGTGACGTGTTGTAACATATGTGATTTTATTTTATAGTATTCTTTTTTCCCATTTTTCATTATGTTTATTCTATAGATTCCATTAGATTTTTTGGTGAAATAGGTTTTTTGGGATTGGTAGTAGGTGGCAGATGGTTAGGAAAAACCATGAACCCTATCCCAGGAATCCATACATCCAATTTAATTTTTGGACAGTGGAAACCACACGTTTGTCACATGGTTTGGAAGACCATGTGGGATAACCATGTTTAAAATTTTCTTTGATAGTTAGGGATGCAAAATACCCACATGGTTTGGAAAACCATGCTGGATAACCATGTGAGTTTTCCTTGTCATTAAATGTGTGAAATTATAGTTCTACCCTCTTTCTATTTTAACACTGAAACACCCCATTTTCTCTTATCGTGGATTGTATTCCCCAAAGGGAGATCCTCCCTTCATCTAAAATAATACTCCATAATCCTAATGGTTGATCTTCATTGAGTGACTTTTGGAAATAGTGTGCATATTTCCTTGGGTTTTAATAAGTTGTTTCTATTTTTTACTAGTTCTCATGGACTTTCTTTCTTCTTGGGTTCATTGTCGATTTTTTTTGGGTTGAAATTGTTGAAGCGCCTTGTGGTTGACGTTGGTTTACCTTTATACTTGACCATTAAACATAATAATTTTTGGTTTATTTATTTTTTAAAAAAAATTTAAATTAAATATTGATTTATGTTTTTTATAATATATATTTTATATTAAATAAGGTGGGTTTTTATTGTTTTTTAATATACAGAATTGTTTTGTTAACAAATGAACACCATGTGTTTGAGAAAATCCATGGTTTGATTTTGTGAGTGTTTTTTATACCTAAATCATGGTTTTGATTCATAAATGTAATTTTGGTATTTAACATGATGTTTTGGGTTTCATATATAAACATTCAAGTAGATTTGGAATTCAAATGTGGTTTGAGTGCTTAAATAGATTTTCATAAATGTTGTGAAATTGAAATTGGTTTGTATACACCATTTTTAGAAGGTGGGATTAGATCATTGGAAAATGGTTTCTTCAAAAATTTGGTCATCCCAAATGGTTTTGGATTTCAATGTGATTTATATTTGGTGGTTTAGAAAATTGATTTACATGTGATGGAAATGTGTTTTATTCTTTTTGGAATCAGGTGATTTCTCAATGGGTGTTTGAGACCCATTTGAAAAATTTGTGTAATTCCTTGTCTTTCAAACTCTCTATGGATGATCCAATTTAATTATATAAGTTTATTTTTTATGGGCGTTATCCACATGGTAATCTCTTGAGATTAATTGGTCAACAGACAAGGGATGTGTTCCATGTGGCTACTTGTGGGAGACTTATTGATGTTTTTCTTATATATGATGTATGTGCATGTGATTAATGACATGATTGTAATTATTGGAACACCATAATTTTATTATTTACATAGAAACCTATAATAGCTAGAGGATTTTCATTGAATGGTTTCTATAAGAGCTAGGATTTATCTCTAGCATGTGGCCCTTATCATGGAGAATTCATTGCTTTGGGATAGTTTCCCTCATTCAGAAAAGGTAAGTTGTGATCAGGTGTGTAGGAGAGAATTGATTTCATCATGTGTGTAATTACTTCACCATAAGTTATGATATATAGTATGTTCGAGATTAATCATATATTCTCTTGGTTTTTTCCATGTCATTTGGCTCTAAGTTATTTGTTGTGGATGATTGAGGTGTATTGTTGGTTGCATACCATTGTGTGACATTTTTCCATCAACCTTTTTAAATGATAATTTCTACTAAAATAATGTTTGTTGTAATTCATGGATATTGTTTATGCGATCATTTTCAATGGTTTATGAATTTGTTTTTGGAAATGTTTTACACTCTCTTACCTTTATTTAAAATAAATATCACCTCACTCCATCAAAATACAAATGTTTTCTTCTTGTAAAAGAATCTCTATTTTAATGGTAAGAGGTAAATACACCATGTTTTGTCATAATGTGAACATTTTGTCTGAATACCCTATATTTAACATTTTATTTTAAACCTAATTTTGATATTTATTTGATTAATATAAATCCATTGGGAATATAGTTTTTATGGTATTCCTTCTGATCTTTAATAATCATGCCCACAGTTCCTTAATTTTTTTATTCTTTGATATAGGTTCCATATTGGTATAAATCACCATGGTTGATTATTGCCCTTGGTATTTGATGCTGACCCTTGGGGAAACATGGAAACATTATGTTTATTAGGTTCAGTTTGGGTTTTGTAATTTGGTTTATCCTCTGAATGTCCCGAAGGCCTTCTTTTTTATTTTATTATAGATAATCTGCCTTTTAAGGGTTGAAGGGGAACCCGTACATGTCCCGTAGGCCCAAGGCACAAGGCCCGACTTGACCCGCAATACATGACCCGAAGGCCCAGAGGCATACCATGACCATACATGACCCGTAAGCCCAGCCCACTAGAACTGCCCCTCCCAAGCGTCTTGCATCATTAATCGCCTTAGCTCCCCACCTTGCATTTTTTTATCGGCTAGCATTGCCTTGTACAAAGCTGCACAGTGCCTGGAAGGCAATGTGGATCTATGTAAAAGGTTCTCAAAGTCTCTTCATGACAATTGAATGATTTGTATATGGATTCCAACCACATATCCAAGTTACCCATCAACAATAGTTTCCATTTTTTAGTTTTTTTTGTATTCCATGATTTTAAAAATTCTTTTGAAAACTATTTCATTTGAATTGTGATGAATAGATTTTAAATGGTAATGGTTTTTATTTTCAGAATATAGAAAATTTATTTTTACATTTTAATTTATTTCAAAATGCTTATTGGACATATGTTTCAAATGAGAAGGAATTAATGATAAAATAAGTTTTAATCAAATTTTTTATGATGTAATGAGATATGTTGAAACTGATGGAACTATTATAAATGGTATGGGTTGGGCTTTTGGATAGAACTCATGGGTGTTTTTATTTTTAATGGAATCAAATGGATTTTGGTGTCTAGTTTAAAATGAGTTTTTTATTTCAGGGTTCGTGATCATTTGAAAGGGTTTGTGAATTTTTAAATGTAATGTAGATTGGGAATTTGAATCATTAGATAAATGTTTTTTATCATAAAGTGGTATTTTTTTGAGCTTTTGTATTCTCATGAGTACTCACATATATGATTTGTTGATGAAGTATATAGATGATGGAATGTGTGGATGAGTTCTTGAATTGGAACAATTGGATTATTTCCAGGATTCACATGAGTGGATGAGTGCTCTAATTGGTATGAGTGGATGAGTTCATAGTTTTGGATGGTGGATATGTGAGTTAGGATCCATGGAATACCGTTATTAAGTATGTTATTTATAATATTTTATTTCTTATCAAAATGTTTTTTTAATATGAGAAAAGATATTATTTTTAGAATAATATTTTTGATGTTAAATTAGGAAGATTTCTTGATTTTACTAAATTATATAGAATTATTTTTATTAACCTATGAACACCAATTGGGTGATAAAATTATCAATTTAATATTTTGAGTGATTGGTTTTTCATAAAGTATGTTTTGGTATATAAAATGTATTTTTGTCATTTAAAATTTTTGTATCGATTTCATGAATAAAATTTTCAACATTTCTAATTTGAAGATGTGGTGTGACTGCTTATCCAAATTTTCTTAAATGGTTTTGAAATTAAAAAATGTGTGCTTCACACTTATTAAATGGTGGGATTGGTTCATTGAAAAATGGTGGTTTCTTTAGTGGGTGTTTTCAAAATGGTTTTGTATTTGAAATTGATGTATATTTTGATTATTGTAAAATGGTGTGACATTTGATGAAACTATGTTGGTTTTCATTTTGAAATGGGTGATTTTTTGAAGGGTGCTTGAGGCCCATTTGGAACCTTTGTATATTTGTTTCTCCTACAAAATATACGTGAATGGTCCTCTTGACTTGGTTATGTTGAATGATGGATGATTTTTTCTGTATAGTAATCCCTTGACATCAAATGGTTTAAGAGAATGTGACATGTTCCTTATAGTGACTGTGGGAGACTTGTTGTGTGTGTTACTTATGTATGATGCATGTGCATGTGATTGAGCTTCTGGATTAACATTTTTGGATCACCCCCACATTACTGTTGAAATCATAACATAGAAAATAATGTGTATTTGTTGAGAATTATTGTTATATATGTTTGGATTTCACACAGGTTAGGGACCTTATCAATTTCATTTCTTCACTTTTTGAAAGTGCACCTTGGTCAAACTGGGTAGGGTAAAATCAAGGGTGTAGGTGAGAATTGATTTCATCGTTCATGGAATTACTTTAGAATGATTCAATATGTACAGTATGTTTTAGGTTATTCCATTGATCTCCTAGTCCATTCCCAAGTCCTTCGAATCTATGTTATCTGTAGTGGATGATTGAGATAAATTGTTGGATGGTAACCATTTTGTGATATTTCACCATTTCCCTGGTTATATGATCATTAATACTACATTACTATATGGTTTACATCTAATATAAATTTTATTATTTATGTTTTTAGAGGCTTATTGAAAATGATTGAAAATATTTTTCACTCGCTTTCCCCCATTTTAAACAATAACATAATCTTAATCCTCAAAAAAAGTTAATGTACACTTATTAGAAGACAATCTGGATTAGAATGGAAAAATGAAAATGGATTTTTTTTTGTTTTAATGTAAAAATATATATTTATAAGAATAAATTTTTTATATTGTATTTAAAACCCAATGTTTATGATTCATTATTTAAAGGAAATTAATTTGAAATAGAATTGTACAATAATGACTTCTAAGTTTTTATAATGGAACCTATAATTATTTTTGTTTTTATCATTTAGTGTATGTTATAGCTTGGTATCGGTCACTGTGGGTGATATTCGGTCTTGGTATCAGAGGGTAACCCTCTGGTCTACATGAATAAATATTGTTCATTAGGTTCAGTTTGGTTTTTGTTGTATTTTTAGTCTTACTTTGTAAACGATGATCCGTTTGTTTATTACATATATTCATATGGGATTATTTGATTCATTAACTATTATTTATTTATGTTTAGAGAAATATTTCCCTTGGTTTCTATATTGATTCCCTACACTATTTTCCATCTTGGGAGGATCAAGAATGACTCTCATGCCCTGTTTTGGGCCGACCTGGGTGACTGGTTTGGTGTCAACCCAAGATGGTTCGAGTATTATCTATGATTGACTTCAATTCAAGGTACCATCATTTGAGTGTGATACCAACTAATATGCCTCAAACTTTTTTTATGGAATGTACGGATTGAATGAGTTAATCATAATGTCATTTTGTCTAATGAATCCAGTAATAGTATTCATGAACTTAATAAAACAGATCATATATACATGTCTCTATTATATTTGTGTGGGTTTGATAGATCAAATATAAGTGTACTCCCAATATAAAGATGATTATTCCCAATATATTAGAATCATACTATGTATACTAAGGTAGAATTCCCTATGCACCTAGATATCTAAATGACATTTCTAGATTAACAATGTTCATTTCATGGTCCATGTATTGTATGAAAATTTACTACTAGTTTTACTAGAGAGGGTTAAATCCATATTGTCATTTGAGAGAACTAATAAAATATTCTAAATTCAGACATTTTAGGACAGGATAAGTAATTATCATAATTCCATATAGTATTTCTCTTATTTGGAAGCTACCATGTCTATTTTTACCAGGAAAGGGGTGTGGTTTGTTTAGTAAGATGCATGTTATGTGGTTTTAGAAAAGTTAATTATCATGTCAAAAATGCATCAATTGAGACACAATATGATCCAGTAATATAGTATACCATGTATTGAAACACATTTTAAGTCTAGTTCATATAAGATATTATGTAGTATGATCACGTGGATGATTATGTAACTAGGATGTTGTGTTCGTATGAGAGGAATTTATATACTCACAACCTAATGTTGTATGTGGTTGTAAATTCCCTGATATAGTTGTAATTATCTATTTGGTGAGTGATTTGTTTCTATATAGATCATGAGGTATTTAAGAACATCAATTCATAGTGGGACATCAACCATCGATAGAGGAGGTAGGTGAGTATCTATTGTATATTCATATATAGTTAGAATATAGTTCTATATTGGATAAATTCATTACCTACACCTTGAGTAGGATGATTTAGACACAAGCATTGTAAGAATACAGAGATGCATTTCAGTTGATGTAGATTTTTGTAGATATGTATCAGGATGTTCCTGAGTATTGGGGAAATGAAAATCTTATATCAACCTTCATTGTTTCCACTGTTTTGAATCAGATCATAGAGAAGTAGTTATATGATATTTATGGTTTATAATAGAGGAAAATCCTATATGGTGGGTATCTTTAATCTAGTTGGCTACTATATAGTGATGTGGTTCATAAATTTCATGGAAAGATTTAGGTTCCTATGAACATATGTGAGGAGATAATAATTGAATTCCATGCTTCTATGTGGGATTTGAAACATGGTCTGGAAATATATATCATGATATCCTTATTAAACAAAATTGGCCTATTTTTATGAACAAAATCTTGTGATTCCTGGCATGATACTTCAGCTATTTGTAGGATAAGGTCAATCATCTGTGGATCGTCAGGTTATTTCATCATTTTCCCATGCGGGAATGGAATTGGTATGATATAACCATGGACATCCTAAAATAATTTATTAGGGAATATTATAAAATTATTTAATGTGGGTGGTCATATAATTAATAGATAATGTTGAACATTTATTTCCTATCAAGATGACATTCACTATTGATGACATGGATAACCTTTAGTACAGGTTAGATATTGAATGTATTTTGTTCCATTGAGTGTCATTTTTTTGATAGAGAATCCAATTATAAATCATGGCTGTAGAAGTAATTTTAGATGTCACATAGATTTCATATTTTTCTAAGAAATTCTTATCTTCCTCAGGAAAAAAACAATCTAAATGGACAATCTAGATTCTAGAGGATATTTTGTAAACCTATTTTCTATATATCTATGGTTTTGGGGAGCACTATCTTGATCTCATGGATTTTTTATTTAACAATAGGTACTTCTTATCACTAATGAGGTATAATTTTCAGTATTTATATTTAATTTGATGTAATTGGGATCTATTCTGGTTGTAGGTGTGTGAATCAGTACTCTTTAGTCCTATTCACATGAAATATATGTATTATAATGTTTATTTGATCAAGAATTAGTTTGAAATCACATAGAGAAACAAAAAAAGTTACATTTTCAGTTGGCGAGGACCTATGGAGTTCATAGTCAGTAATCATGTCAATTTTCATGTGTCACCGTGGTTGGTAAAATACAGTATCCAGAAACAAGTGATGTTAGCACCCATGAGATATGGTTCATTTAAGGTAGTGGAGATAATTGGTCATTTTTCATACAATAGGCTCTTCCAAAATTCGATAAGTCCTTGAATGAAATTACAAGATTCAAAAAGATTTATAGATATCACAGTTATTTTTCTCACATGAAATATGTAAGTGTTATTTAGTTAGATATTGATGAATACTTCAAACAACACCCATTCTATTCAAAGGCAGTAGCGTGAAAAATCACGGGTGAAAAATTGATCCTCTAGTGTGTGTGTGTGTAATAGAATAATCGGAATATGCATGATAAAACATGGGATTGGGAGATTGATATTCATGGTGTAGTGGGCTGATTTTTTAATCCATAACTCTTATTCATACATGGTATAACAACTCAAGATTGTTTTATTATATGGTATGGTGGATGAAAGATCCCACCTTTTATCAACAGTCTCACCCACTTTAGTTTTTAGTTGATATATTTTTAATTTTGATAATATTCCTTATACCCTAGTAAATATGGAGTTTTGGAGGTTCATGGGGGTCCCAAGGTGGTGAAAAATCATGATCTGGTAGTGGAATGTGGGAATGTAATTGCTACAGTGCAACAAGTTAGACATTGGATGGAGAATATGCCTAATAAAGAGACAAGAATTCCATACACCATCTTGTGAAACCCATAAACTAGTTGGTGGTATCCTAGAAGAATGGAATTATTATTGAAAAAAATATACTAGATCATGGAAGCCATTATCTAGTTTTTACAGTTTCCATGGTTTCAGCCATTAATGGATGATACTATAAGGAAGTAGGTGAAAAGCTACAGCCAGTTTATGATACTGAGAAATTGAGTTCAACATATTATTTTTCCCATTTAAAACCACCATTTCAATATATTATCCAACTCCTTTAACAATAATTCATATTTATTTATCTAAAAGGGTACCCCAAGGCTTCCTCTTCTTCTATAATGAATCTCTTTGGTTCGTTGAACGATGGTCTTATTTAAATATCTTTAATCAATAATCCTCTCATGGAAGAGATGAATTCTTATTATTTTATTCCATAATCTTCTTCCTTTATCGTCTATTGGAGGATTCTATAGTTATCTATATTGAATAATTCTTATGTTTAGTAAAATTTTCTTTTAATGTTTTTTCGTATCATCATAGTAGTTGAGGTGGGTGATTTTATACATCTCCCCTTGGTCTACATTATTTTTAATTTATATATAATGTGTGAAATAATTCCGATATTCCATGTGGATGAACATTATTAATTGTAATCCATTAAATTTATTTAATTCTCATTTTTAGATCTTCCATGGATTCAAATGTGACTATTAAATATGATACCCTGGACTTTTGGCCACCTGAGAGGTGGGCTAATCCTTGACTTTTGGTGGGAACCTACAATTGTGAACCTACTACACATAAAATCATATTGTATAATATTGGGTTGATCATTAGGTTAAACCATGTGAACCATGTCACTTTAGGTGGTTGAAACTAATAATATATACTTGGAATGAAATTAGAATTTTAAGTTGAGCATAAATGGAATGTGATCTGAATTTGTTAAAATGTTTATGTGAATTCATAACATTCCATGAAATTTTTTATTGGATTTTCATAAGCATATATAAATATGAAATTTTGATTTGTATTTGATGATAATTTCACTATAAATGGAATCATGTTATAATGGAATAAATTCTATGATAATTGGAAATTGGTATGATATAACCAATATGGAATACAATAATCATGTTTGGTATTTTGGTAATTAGGTAAGCACTATCAGTTGTTTCTTTTGATTTTTGGAATGAGTTATTGACCCTAAAAATTTAATTCACAATGATTCTAATATAAATTGATCATAGAAGTGTACATATAATGGGTATTTTCACTAGGCCCATCTGTACATGTGATATGAAATTCACCTTTCACATGAAAATCTTACTTGGGATTATTATGAACTAATTGTGAAATTACTATGTGGAGTAGAAATTCACCTAGACTAAGTTATGAATGTATATAGAGAACCATGAATTATACAAATGTAGTTATAGTCAAACCATGTGGCTAAACTCGACCATGAGTATCAGTTGGATTATTTAGATAATCGACATTCGGTTTTGAATTAATTCCATTTTATATCATACAACTACATGAAATATTATTTTAAATGTATTTAATTAGATATAATTGGTTTTGGCATAGTGAGTTATACTCCCACCCAATTCATACACTCAATAGTACCAATTCTTGATTATATGTCTACATAAGAGAAATCAGAATTGTTCTTCATTGTGTACATGCTGACTAGGAATGGAGCTTATATTTTCCTATAATAATGGGAATCAAAACCAGTTTTATGTGTATTTAATTTAGATTCATTATTTCTTTTGGTTGATTGTATGAAATTTAGTACAAAACTCTGTATGATATAGCATTATTTAATTATATTTGTTTCATTTCACTTTTTATTAATTTATAAATTTTAATCAATTTATAATTATTTATTAATAATTATTTTTCATATTTTTTTGATATCATAGGGTATAGTCTCCCAACAATATTCATCTGATAGACACAGATACATTGAATCCTTTGGAATACATGGAGGCATACATCAGGTTTCGTGACAACCTAAATCATTCTTATGAGGGAGAACCTGGATGGGGCTATTAAAAAAATAATGAGATTTAGAGATGGGTCAACTGAATTTTTTTTTCAGAAAAATTATTCTTCATAAGTATTCATCATAAACAACAAATCATGGAAAAATATATTACAGATAATTATATATGTGACTAGTATTTTCTAAAAAATATTATTTTTCAATATTTTTTATATACTTTTCTTATTATCAAAAAATGTATTTTTGACTGATATAGATTCCCTCAATAATAAAAATTATAAAAATGAAATTCTAATTGATTTAAAAATCAATAAAAAATACTCTTTGTGATAAAAATTTAAATCTACTAGAAAATATTTATTATGACGTGTTAAAAATACATAACAATTAATATTAAAAACATTTCACAACACTAAATATAAGTACTATTATATGCAATTGATAATATATATATATATAATAACAATATTTTATAATAACGTATATAATAATTATGTTAGAGATAAAGAATGGGGTTTTCTCCTTAGGCGGAGGGAACTCTATACCTAAATCATGATCAATCTATCACATATTCTATATCCTCTATGAATGATGTTTCTCATACTATTATCTCCCCTATTTATACTCTCTAGACAATCGTTTTAATTTATTTTCCTATGATCTTTTCTTATCTTCATAATCTATAATAATGAAAAATGATCTAGCATAATCACCCTAAAATAAAACAATGACATATCTATATTAATTATAATAACTATCCATAGTCGATCATGAACAAATTCTGATTACAATATAAATCTCAATACAACTTTTTATCACTTGTATCCATAAAATATCATAAAAATTCAACTTTTCTAAGCCCCCTTATTCTCTAACCTAGTGCTCACCCTGATTCACATGCATGAAATGGGTATATTGTTTATTCTTATACTATAAATGTATAAATGAAATATAAATTATAAAAAATATAATATTAACTTACCAAACCAAGGAAAAAATATAATTACCACAATCCACCACTGTCTATCTGAAGAAATCACCTTAGTAGTATAATCACAATACATGATCTTGTACACATCAAAATCCATAATAATAAGATCATGAATAGACTATATAAATTTCCATAAATATCTAGTACTTAATGAATTTATAAATTACTAAAAAATGGTACTTACCAATGATCAATGATATATATAAACTATACAATACCATGGTTTGTGTGTTTCATCCCATCTATATCAATTTTTTATACCAAATCATGGAATCCTCTTGAATGACTCCCATTTTTTAAATTTAAAATGCCTTACAAAATATTTCTGGGACATAGTTTGTTAAAAAATGTATAATTTTTTTCCAAATTCTGACAATGATCCTCCCTCACTGTCTATGTTTTGAATATTGTGTGAACAGTGATGGAAATAGTAAAACATTCATGCTTCAAACACATTCAAAATGGAGTGTCACATATTATCATAAATTGGATAACAAAAAACATTATATATTTTTAGATAGATTAATTTAAAAATTAAAAAAAATTAAATATAAAACACAATTTTTTTCACACCATATACTACTCAAACATATGATGAAACACATCATTAGAAACATGATCCCATTACACCCATGGAGGAAAGAATAGTTCCACCTAATAAAATAATCATGGAAAAGGTGTAGTTGTAAAAAAATATTAATATAATAACAATAATAATAGAATTAATAATTAAATTAAACTAATTAAATGTTAAATTCATTTTATATTTAAACATACTTACTCTAATGAGGATCAAAAGAAAGAAAGAAACATCACTCGAGAATATGACCAAGAATCATCAGTCATGCTAGAACATAACCAATCTAAAAAGGTAGTGTAGGGACAAAACCATCGACTGAGAAAAACTATAGGATCATCATTAGGTGTATCTTCCTTTTCCAAAATAGACATTATGAAATCAAACTCCTCTTGTGATAGTTTATTAGACATTTAAAATATATAACTAATATTAAATGTAAATAATATTAATATTTTTCATAAAACTAAAATGTGATCTAAAATAAATAACATATTCTCATTATTATTATATATAGAATATAACACCTTAATCTTTATCTTTATCATCACACTCATTAATGCTATCATTAAAAACATCTTCATAAGAATCATCAATTTCCATATGATCCTTAATTTAATCATCATTTATTATTTCAAATTAATAAATAGTCACATCATCTACTATATCACTAAAAATAGACATTAATTTCATATTAAAATATTCAATATCGATATAACCTTTTTAGGAGATTTATTCAGAGGTGTACCTCAAAAAATATAAGAAAATTAAACACCACAATAAAATATTTTAAAAAAAAGTTTTCATAAGAGTTAATTTTTATTATAATCCAACAATCAATAAAATATCACATTAGATCAAAAACAATTGTTAATATACATGATGTCCTTGATTTACCATCATAAATGATGTATTATTTCATACTAACTTGTGTAAATAATGTTAAAAATTCTATGACATTGATGAATGTGAAAAAACTAGTCCAAATCAAAACCATAAGAATTAAACAATTTAGGTAATATGATTCTAGAAATTTAAACACAATTATTCCATCGTGTATGATATAAAAGAAAATTTTTCTTTCACTATGATGGATTCCTCTTAAAAACAAAAAAAAATCAATTATTTTTGTATTTCTATATATACAAGAATGAAAATAAAATCCATTATCCTCATAAAAATTATATTATTTTATTAATTTTGATAGGGGAATAACCAATTCACATAATCGATTGTTATGATTTTTATAATTAATGATACCAAAAATTGATTGAAATTATTTTTTACAATAGTAAATAAAAATTTAATTTTGTATAAATTGTAATAAATTTTTTGACTTAGTAGACCTTAAAACCAAAACAAAAAATTAAACGGGCTATATTTATTAGAAATATTTTAGGGTAAATAGTGAGATTTTTTACTCATATGACCTTATTATAAACTATATATTAAATAATATAATATTTACCTTTCAATAACATAAGTAGAAATTTTGGAAAAGTGTCACATTCAACATGAATAATGTTATTTATTTAGTAACAACAAAAACATATGTATGATC
Organism: Viscum album; assembly: GCA_963277665.1. Lineage (NCBI taxonomy): Eukaryota > Viridiplantae > Streptophyta > Magnoliopsida > Santalales > Viscaceae > Viscum > Viscum album. Next base: position 1,009,918,456 of record OY728127.1, read on the forward strand.
TTTATAATATTCATTATATAATATTTGACATTCTTGTTCACTTACAAAACCAGGAAAATATTTATTAAATAATAATAATATATTATATATATCAACCTCAACATTTCCCACATTGTAACCCAATCAAATAAGTTGTGAGAAATATTTTTTAATGAACGTATTATGGTATAAAATATGGTATTTCAATATAAAAGTAATTTTTTTAAATTGTCCATAAAAACTACACTCGATAACATGTAATCTTATTTAGTTTCTCTATAAATCTCTCAAATGGTTACATTATTGGGAAATATAATTTCGCTTCACACTTATCTTCATATAAACACTGTAATATTTAATTTTTAAATAGATCAACATGAACCTGTGGAAATATTATTTTTTATTTTACATAATTTGACCCCAGTATCATTTATATTCCTATTAAATTTATCATATTTTGATGTTTTAAAAGTAGTACCTTGGTAAATATATGATATTTAATTTTTCACATCCCAAATTGATGAATTCAAATTCAAATACCACAAATAGAATAATACTAAACTTTGATAAAATGTTCATAAATTAAATTTGTACATTTTTTGTGATATGTGATTTTTTTAACTCATGTTCATAATTCCTAGAATAATGGGAAAGATCCAATAATTCCATTACAATATCATCATACATTATTAGTGTGTCTAACCCAATATATTATTTGTTATTAATTTTATTCTTAACATAAATTATATATAGCCTATGGAGAACTAAGAAATCTGATTGATATTTATGATCCCAAAAATTAGTTTATATTATTCTATTCTAATCACTACTATGTACTCTAATTTTTAATGGTTTATTATTGATCTGATAATAATTGGTGGTGGTGAAGGGATGATGAATATTTTCATATAAATATCACAATTCACTATTTTAAGTCAATCTCTTTGAATTATAACATTTATACAATTTTTTATATTCCCCCAAAAAGGATTACAGGAAGGGATAATTTTATAATTATAGATGAAAAAAAATTTATTCTTCAATTAAAAAACATAAACACTTTATTATCACTCGTAAAATACCAACATGATTTTGGATCATGTGTACTCCATTTATATAAAATAACAAATTCTAGAAATTAACTTATTATAGATTTTATTTTTACTCTCAATGATAATTTATTTTGTGAAACTACATCATATGTAAATATAATGTCACTTTAGGAGAATTTTAACTCAATAATTAATGGATTAAAAATAATTTTGAATATTTTTCTTAATATTTCCTAGAATAAGGAAATTAAAATAGAGATATGAAACATTCATCGACATCCACAATGGTTTGCTTTATGTATTTGTTAATGTACTAACTAAAACATTGAATGCTAAAAATACCAAAAGTAAGAAACAAACTCTAGATAGACCTAACAAAAAATTTCATAGTTGTGAAGAAAAATATGGATGATATATATAAATTTGTTTTACTAAATAACAATAATAAGATTTATTTATTATTAAATTCATATAAATATTGGATTGATGTCATTTTGTAAATAAATTGGTGTTGTATAAAATATAATAATATTTTATTTATGGTGTAATTAAAAATACATAAAATATTTTACAAGAACAACTCTGGATTTTTCATGTTAAATGTTATTGTAACATGGTCAGTTATATGTTTAAAAATTAACCAAAGAAAAATAATCCCTAAAATATAAGATCTCGTTATTTAAACACTTGCGAATATCAAAATATATAATATAAAAATAATTAACAAACTTTTTTTCTTTCATTGAAATTGAAATTAATTATATTTCTCGAAGGAAAAATATAATTGAAAAAAAAACTATTTTGTAGAGACCCGAAGCTTGACATACAAGGACATCACATTACTTTTGAGGAATACTTATTACATAACAAAATCACACACACACAAGGACAGTAATAGTTTTGTGTCTTTGGAAACTCGGAACATAATCTTCTAATCATGGTGAAAGATCTTCAACCTCTCCCATAAAGATCTTCCCTTTTTTTCTTACCTAATACCATTCTTTATAACCTGGGGAAAAGAAAACATAAAAGGGTGAGCTCAAATGCTCAGTAAGGGTAAACAAAACAAAAATCAATCACATCATTTTCATAAGAACATAACATTTTGAAAATCTTAACCTGCAAAAGAGATCATAATATCATAACATAGGATAAATCATAGTGGTGAAATGTAATGCCAATAATCATAACATAAAACGTGAAAATTTTTTCATATACACATAATCATAGAGAATCATTTCGTGTTAGTCAAGACTCATTGCCAAGACTATCTTAGTGGACAAAGTCCATTTCTGAATCGAGTTCACTCCTCATTTCAGTCCTGTTTCACTGAACCGGTTTAACCTGCCGTTCCAGCCATGTCTATCTCATGAGATATAAAATCTTTACCCAATGAATTGGAGGGAGATATATGTCCCACCCATCTCATTATGATACCATTCTTATGTGTGCCACAAAATCATAAACCATACATCATTGCATAATCCATGTAATAAAAATGGGATTCTTAAACAACATGAAATTATAAAACAATTCATATAAGATAAAGGAATTCATAAAAATAATTCCATCACAACATAATCAAATCAAAGTAATAATAGGTATAGAAACATAACGCTATATTAGCTTAGATGGAAAATAATTTTGATAAAACACTTGAACTCCATTCTTGAGGAAAATATTCTTTCTACTTCAAAAACATTTTCCTTTCATAACATGTCAAACAATTTTAAACTAAAAGAAGTTGATTAAAAATAAACTTGAAAACTTGTAAAGGAAACTTCTTGGAAATAATGTTTTAAAAATCCATTCATGTTGTATAAGTTAAAAAAACATTCTTCTCGTCCTTTTGTCGGAAAAGTCAAAAAGTACCTCGTACGAAAAATGAAAAAAGATTCCTTTAATATATTTTACTAAAAAAACACCAAAGGGTAAAATTGGATTTAAAAAATTGTAGGTGGATGGAAATAATATTACATATTGAGGAAACATGTATGTGGATGATAAAATACACCCTAGTAAATTTCAAATTATAAACAATATCGGATAAAAATGAGATTGTGAAATTTCCCTTACCTTAGGTCCGATTTGTTTCATAAGTGTCTGAACCTCCTTTATAATGATATAATAATGTCATTGACTTATTCCAGAATCATACTCATTGTTATTGTATCATATATGGTTCACCTATTACTTTATATTACCCGTTCTTTTGTAAATTCCATGTTAAAGAGCGTTTTGGGTAAAATTGTTTCATTTGTCATCCGTGTTTTGACTTGTAATTATTCATATGATTACTTAGATCATGATTACATAATTACAGAATATAACACATTATTTATATATAATATATATTCAGAATATACATATATATAATAAATCAGTAAATGGAATGAAATACACCGTTCATGGAGACGGTATGTCGTACGTACGCATGAACGCTGTTTTCGTTTCCTTATTGAGTTGAATGGAATTAAGTAGATGACATAAATATATATACACATAAATATAGTATCATTATTATGTCATATATTTCATGATTACTTATTATATATACTTTATAATCATTCATGAATGGTTATAGTGGAGAATGAATCTCATCGCGTCGTGGAGACGGTTGTCCGTACGTACGCACGAGCGATGATATCATTCTCATGATCATGGGACTGTATTGGAGTGTATATATACTATTTCAGAATCAATATTACTTTAAAATAATCATATATAGTTATTATTTACACCATTATACCCATCCATGTAAGGTGGTGGTGGAAAATAGATTACACCATGGTGTGGAGACGGTATTCCGTACGTACGCACGCGCGGTGATTTCGTTTTCTGTAGGATGGATAGATGGTGAAATAGGGTTGTTTTATACTTATAATAATATATCAGTATATGATTGATACTGATGTTATTACTTCATAATGAAACAACCTATGAAGTAGAAGTGGAAGAAGAAATAAAGTTGAAAGAATTGGTAACAGACATTAGCTCTTCTTTGAAGCGCCTCTTTGAGTCCTCTTCTTAGGGCACTAAAATTGGTCTTTGAAGAAGAAAAGTACCTATAAGATGTTTTTGGGGAAGTGTATAAGAGAATTTGGCAGGGGTTACCCGAGCTTGAAGGCTCCAAGTGGTGTGAGGAAGAGAGGGAAGAGGTTCCCTTTTATAAGGGAGGAGAGGGGCACCTCTGGAATAACTAAAAATATTATTTTATTATAAAGCCAAATTCGGTTTTAAATAGCTCCAAATTGATTTATTTAGAAGATAAGGTGGGTATGGGTCTAAATCCTTTCATCCAATAGAATTTAGACAGGTTTATGTTCCTATATTAACCATATCATTTATATTTAACTTTAAGTTCGATAAATTTACTTTTACCGTGTCTTCTTGTTTTCTTACACTATATGGTTAATAAACTTACAATATCATGCAAAAAGAACCCCAATTTTTTTATTATTAATATATATAAACTTATGTAAGTCATTTGGACAAACCTTATATTTTTAGGAATAAAATAACATTTAATAATATAATATTTGTTTTAAAAACTTTTTTATGTAAATTTTGACACTATTTAGTAATTTATTTTTGTGAAACTCATAACAGTATGATTAGTTCAAAAAAAGTAAATTAAATCAATAATAACATGTCATATTAACCTAGAAAATTAGTGGAATTCATAAAAGGTCTCAAATTTCATTTATTTGGGTATTTATAACATCAATTATGTTAATATTTCATTAATAAGAGAATTACTACATCATCTTTGTGTCATAAATAAATTAATTTATTTAATGTCTAAAAATTACAAATAAAATACCATTATGTAGGAAATATTATTTTATTTCTTATGAGTATTTATAGTCTAATTTATCTTATGTATATCCCTATATTAAAAATGATTTACTTAATAAACATTGATTTTAACTATTTTAACCCTTCTTTAAATAAATTAATAATAAATGTCCTAATCTAATCCAAGTGGGACTAAATGATAATATTTTATTCCTAAGGCTGTTTTTGGTCTAATTACACATATCCAATAGAATTTGGACATGCGTTAGGATAATAATAATAACATTTTTACCCTTAATTACCCTATTTACTTTTAACCGTGGTAAAAAAAGTAAAAAGTTACTATTCACCAAAAATTATTTTCATCTCATTGAACCAAATTTTACTTACTAACATCAACCGTGTCTCTAGGATTTTTGAAATTCCACTCACAGAAGCGGTAAAATTATGTTTTATGAAAAATTGATTTTTTTAACTACCACTTAGTGGTTTCACTATTCATCAAAAATGAAAGTCTCCAGAAAAATACCAAAAATTATGCCTAATCTATATTTGATATTATGAACTGAAAAATGATGTCTATTTTACCAAATTCAAAACATATCAGTTGCATTACTTAATTTAAAAATTAATTTCAATCGTCAAAACAAAAATCGTGTTCTTAAGAGATAACAACTATCAAAAGATTGACACTTGTTTGTGTCTGGTTTAAATGTGAAATTTCATCCAATGACCAACATTGTATTAAATTGTAAAAAAATATTCTAAATATACTTTAAAACCACTCAAATTAATAATTTATCACTATTAATTATTTCAATTAAAAAGGCTATTTTTAATTAAAATTTAGTAATTTTCACTATTCATCAGAAAATGAAAGTTATCCGAAAAGTACCAAAATTTCCCCCTAAGCTAATTTCAATATTCCGAATCCAAAAATTAATTCGATTATGAAAACTAAAATTTACAAAATTTAAAAAAGTTGTTATTACTATTCATAACGGCTAGTTTTAATAATATTTTAATAGCATATCATTGTTTAGTGAAACTTGGTATTGCGTACTACACATGCTATCGAGGAAGGCCGTGATTATGTTTAATGCAAGGCAATTCAAGGATGTTTCTTGTGGAAGCTCCTTTTGGTGTAGCGTACAACACAAGACATTAATGAAATTAAAAGGAATATTTTTCATAAAATCTTGGGGTGTTACATTCTACCCCCCCTTAAAATGAATTTCGCCCTCGAAATTCGTTGGGGTTATAAATGGTTTACTTTTAGAAATTTTCATTGATAGAAACCCACATCGTAAAAAGGAATACCAAAACCAATATTTAAAAACAAAAGTATGAAACTTAATGGTTTCCCAAAAAATGTAATCACTGGTTTTCCACATAGGTGAAAATATGGATATAGAAGAGAAATCTAACCATCATGTTCTGATGGAGACTAGTAGAGAACATGGCTATGGAAAATCCAGCAATCACAAAGCCATAAATTTGTGATGATCTAAGGTACCATCTGATTCATCAGATATAAGAGCACTAGGACAACATTTTTGGTTTTCAAGATCGTTTCCCTAAAGTTGATGAAATTCGAATTCGAAGAAATACTTTCGTGATTTTGGTATAGTCTCACCGTTGGTTGTTCTTTGGACAATTTCCACTTCATCTCTTAAAGAAATGAAGTTGAATTTGTCATTCGTGATGTGTTAGCAGATCATGTGATAGAATGATGGGTCACTCCATCTGTCTCAAAAAAAGGTTAGAAAAGTTATCAAAAAATACATAAGTCCATCTATAGTGAGATTAATCATATATGGTTCCAAAAATGGACTTATACTTCATATATCATACTGCTTAATATAATAAAACTAGTTTCTACTAAACATGGACATCCTATAGGCCAGTGGTAGGTGATAAAGGCCAGTCGCACTTCGGTTGTAGGTTCGATTCCCACAGCCTTGTCTGACGCGATGGGTTGTCGCTCGTCCTGTAGGTTGTCCTTTTTCTAAAACTATATTATTATATCATCCCATCAATAATATCGAAAAATGTTCTATCCTTAAACAATACTAACTTATGTCCAACATAATCCATTCCAATATATAGGCTTATCCATAATATTGCAGTCCATTGTCATATTATAGTGGAAATGATTACCAGAGATTTCATATAAGAAGCATGTCAATACCATCATTGATCCCCATATATCATAAGATATGTCTTGTTGGTCACATTATAAACATTCGAAGGCATTAATCATGTATTCTCTTGAAAAATGAATACTCATTGAATCTTAGTGAAAACATGAGTGTTGTCAAAAGATAACTCTTTCCACATACCAAAAGCCTCAAAATTCTATATACTCAAGCCATGATATCACGTAGTCTTTATATCAATCATGAGCTCATGAATACTGTCAAATATTTCATTTTTTCCTTATCCCTTCATTATGCGCATATCACCTTTTTTCCAAAAATATCTCAATCACTTTCCATGGCTACCGGTACCTTAAAATTATTGAAAACCACAATAGAACAATACATAAATATTCCAATATTCCACGATACTATATACAACATTATTTTGGAATCCCATTACATAAACACTTATTCATTCCACCACATCATTGTCATATTCAACATCGCCAATGGTGATCGCATGTGACTTCCCTTTGTCCTTTTCTTTAAGTGGTTTCTTATTTTGATCATCCCTAACCCTTGGATTAGGGAATTTATTATCATAATGCCCCATTTCTTTTCACTTGAATCATTGAAGTGTAGTAGGTTCATTCTGTGTATCCCTTCCTTTGTTTGCATCATTAGACATATTCTTCCTATCATTGCGGCATTCAAATTCCAGATGACCTTTCATTCTACATTCGAAACTTTTACTTGTCCCTTTAAGACTATCTCCACTATGCTTATTTCCACACTTTGAGCATAAGAAAACATTCATCTTCTTTTCACCATTATTCTGAGATTTCTCCTTGAACTTCATCTTTCGTTTCTTTTCAAAACTATGAGATGGATAAGTAACACCAACTTCCATTTCTACCTTGATAGCACAATTCACAATTTCTTCATAGCTACTGAAGTCTCTTATAGCTAATGCCCTTCGAAGATTTGGTTTTAAGCCACTGAAGAATCGATTAACTCTACTTTCAGGTTGGATGATAAATCTAGATGCATACCTTGCAAGCCTTGTAAAATTTGCTTCGTATATACCAACAAATTCATCATCCTTTTTCTTTAGTTCAAGAAACTACTTCTCCATCTTTGTACGAAGAATACGAGGGAAGTACTTATTGAAAAATAATTTCTTGAACTCGTCCCATTCCATGGACTCAATTTCATCTCTTGGCCTCGAATTCTTGATAAGATTCCACCATTGATCAGCATCAGCTTCCAAACAATACACTGCTAAGATGACTTTATCATGTTAAGAACATTGAAGAACTGAAAATATATTTTCTATGGTACTGATCCATTGTTCAGCAACAAGTGGATCAGAAGACCCACTGAAAGAAGGTGGATGTTTCCTAATGAAGAACTCAATAGAATATTGTTCCCTTATCTACTAATTTGGAAGTCCAGAATTATTCATAGCTTGTGTAAGTATAGTAATAATATTTTTCACTCCATCTCCCATAACATTTGTTTGTTCAGGAGGACAATCATTGCATTATCCATTGCATTAATCAACATGGTTCCTTCGGGTTCCAGCAATCGTCTAAAACCCAAAAAGAATAGTGTGAGAGGAAAATATCATGCTAGGGAAAACAACATAGTAAAGTGGGAGTACCCCCAATATCTAACATCTTAGGTTAAATTATAAGATCTTTAGCCAAATTCTATGACTATAACCTATACGTATACTTAACCTTAGACACATCCCTAGACATACATTAGAAATATCTCTAGGGATCCCACTATTATTTTCGCATCCTAGTTTCCAAAGGTTGACTAAACCTTTGCTCTGATACCAACTGTAGAGACCTGAAGCTTGACGTACAATGACATTACATTACTTTTGCGGAATACTTATTACATAACAAAAACACACACACAAGGATTGTAATAGTTTAGTGTCTTTGGGAACTCGGAACGTAATCTTCTAATCATGGTGAAAGATCTTCAACCTCTCCCATAAAGATCTTCCCTTTTTTTCTTACCTAAAACCTATCTTTATATCCTGGGGAAAAGAAAACATAATAGGGTGAGATCAAATGCCCAGTAAGGGTAAACAAAAGAAAAATCAATCACATCATTTTCATAAGAACATAACATTTTTGAAATCTTAACCTGCAAAAGAGATCATAATATCATAACATGGGATAAATCATAGTAGTGAAATGTAATCCCATTAATCATAACATAAAACATGAAACTTTGTGGAATACAAAAATAATCATAGAGAATCATTTCTTATTAGTCAAGACTCATTTCCAAGACTATCTTAGTGGACAAAGTCCATTTCTGAACCGAGTTCACTCCTCGTTTCAGTCTTGTTTCACTGAACCGGTTTAACCGGCAGTTCCAGCCATGTCTATCTCATGATATATAAAAACTTTACCCAATTCATTGGAAGGAGATATAAGTCCCACCCATCTCATAATGATACCATTCTTATGTGTGCCACAAAATCATAAACCATACATCATTGCATAATCCATGTAATAAAAATGGGATTCTTAAACAACATGACATCATAAAACAATTCATATAAGATAAAGGAATTAATAATAATAATTCCATCACAACATAATTAAATCAATGTAATAATAGGGATAGAAACAGAACCCTATATTATCTTATATGGGAAATAATTTTGATAAAACACTTGAACTCCATTCTTGAAAAAATATCCTTTCTACTTCAAAAACATTTTCCTTTCTTAACATGTCATACAATTTTAAACTAAAAGAAGTTGATTAAAAATAAACTTGAAATCTTGTAAAGGAAGCTTCTTGGAAATAATGTTTCAAAAATCCATTCATGTCGTATTAGTTAAAAAAACATTCTTGTCATCCTTTTGTCGGAAAAGTCAAAAAAGTACCTCGTACGAACAACGACAAAAAGATTCCTTTCATTTATTTTACTAAAAACTCACCGAAGGGTAAAATTGGATTTAAACAATTGTAGGTGGATGGAAATAATATTACATATTGAGGAAACATGGATGTGGATGATAAAATACACCCTAGTAAATTTCAAAGTATAAACAATCTCGAATAAAAATTAGATTGTGATATTTCCCTTACCTTAGGTCCGATTTGCTTCGTAAGTGTCCAAACCTCCTGTATAATGATTTAAATAATGTAATTGACTTATTCCAGAATCATACTCATTGTTATGATATCATATATGGTTCACTTATGACTTTATATTACCCGTTATTTTGTAAATTCCATGTTAAAGAGCTTTTTGGGTAAAATTGTTTCATTTGTCGTCCGTGTTTTGACTTGTAATTATTCATATGATTACTTAATTCCAGAATATAAAACCTGATTTATATATAATATATATTCAGAATATACATATATATAATAAATCAGTAAATGGAATGAAATACACCGTTCATGGGGACGGTAGGCCGTACGTACACATGAACGCTGTTTTCGTTTCCTTATTGAGTTGAATGAAATTAATTAGATGACATACATATATATACACATAAATCCAGTATCATTATTATGTCATATATTTCATGATTACTTATTATATATACTTTATAATCATTCATGAATGGTTAAAGTGGAGAATGAATCTCATCGCGTCGTGGAGACGGTAGTCCGTACGTACGCACGAGCGATGATATCGTTCTCATGATCGTGGGACTGTATTGGAGTGTACGTATACTATTTCAGAATCAATATTACTTTACAATAATCATATATAGTTATTATGTACACCATTACACCCATCCATGTAAAGTGGTGGTGGAAAATAGATTACACCACGGCATGGAGACGGTATTCCGTACATACGCACGTGCGGTGATTTCGTTTTCTATAGGATGGATAGATGGTGAAATAGGGTTGTTTAATACTTATAATAATATATCTGTATGTGATTGATATTGATTTTATTACTTCATAATGAAACAACCTAAGAATAAGAAGTGTAAGAAGAAATAAAGTTGAAAGAATCAGTAACAGACATTACCTCTTCTTTGAAGCGCCTCTTTGAGTCCTCTTCTTAGGGTACTAAAATTTGTCTTTGAAGAAGACCAAGACCTATAAGATGTTTCTAGGGAAGTTTAGAAGAGAATTTGGCAGGGTTTGGCCGATCTTGAAGGCTCAAAGTGGTGTGAGGAAGAGACGGAGGATGTGCCTTTTTATAAGGGAGGGGAGGGGAACCTTTGAAATAACAAAAAAAATTATTTTATTATGAAGCCAAATTCGGTTATAAATAGCTCCAAATTAATTTATTTCGAAGATAAGGTGGGTATGGGTCGAAATATTTTCATCCAATAGAATTTAGACAATATTAGGTTACTATTTTAACATTATCATTTATATTTACCTTTAAGTTATATAATTTTACTTTTACCATGTCTTCTTCTTTTCTTACACTATAATGTTAATAAACATACTATATCAAGACAAACGAACCCCAAGTTGTTTTTTATTATTATATATAAACCTATCTAAGTCATTTGGCCTATCCTATGATTTTTAGGAAAAATATAACAATTAATAATATAATATTTGTTTTAAAAACTATTTTATGTCAATTTTGACACTATTTAGTAATTGATTTTTGTGAAAATTATAACAGGATGATTAGTTCGAACAAAGTTAATTAAATAAATACTAACATGTCATATTAACCTAGAAAATTATTGGAATTCATATGAAGCCTCATTGTACATTTATTTGGGTATTTATAACATCAATTATGTCAATATTTCATTAATAAGATAATTACTGCATCATCTTTGTGTCATAAATAAATTAAATTATTTAATGTCTAAAAATTACAAATAAAATACCATTATGTAGGAAATCCTTTTTGATTTTTAATGAGTATTTATAGTCTAATTTATCTTATGTATAAACCTATATTAAAAATGATTTACTTATTAAACATTGATTTTAACTATTTTAACCTTTCTTTAAATAAATTAATAATAAATGTCCTAATCTAATCCAAGTGGGCCTAAATAATCATATTTTATTCCTAAGGTTGTTTTTGGACGAATTACACTTATCCAATAGAATTAGGACATGTGTTAGGATAATAATAATAACATTTTAACCCTTAATTACCCTATTTACTTTTAACCGTGGTAAAAAAGTAAAAAGTTACTATTCACCAAATATTATTTTCATCTCATTGAACCACATTTTACTTACTAAAATCAACTGTGTATCTCGGATTTTTGAAATTCAACTCACAAAAGCGGTAAAATTATGTTTTATGAAAAATTCATTTTTTTAACTACCACTTAGTGGTTTCACTATTCATCAAAAAATGAAAGTTTCGAAAAAAATACCAAAAATTAGGCCTAATCTATATTTGATATTATGAACTGAAAAATGATGTATATTTTTCCAAATTTAAAACATATCAGTTGCATTACTTAATTTAAAAAATAATTCCCGTCATCAAAACAAATAGCGTGTTCTTAAGAGATAACAACTATCAAAAGATTGACACTTGTTTATGTCTAGTTTAAATGTGAAATTAAATCCAATGACCAACATTGTATTAAATTGTAAAAAAATATTCTAAATATAATTTAAAACCACTAAAATTAATAATTTATCACTATAAATTATTTCAATTAAAAAGGTTTTTTTAATTAAAATTTAGTAATTTTCCCTATTCATCAGAAAATGAAAGTTATCCGAAAAGTACCAAAATTTCACCCTAAGCTTATATCGATATTCTGAATCCAAAAAAGAATTCCATTTTGAAAACTAAAATTTATAAAATTTAAAAAAGTGGATATTACTATTCATAACGGCTAGTTTTAATAATATTTTAATAACATATCGTTGTTTAGAGAAACTCGGTATTGCGTACTACACACGCTATCGAGGAAGGCCGCGATTGCGTTTAATGCAAGGCAATTCAAGGATGTGTGTTGTGCAAGCTCCTTTTGGTGTATCATACAACACAAGACATTAATGAAATTAAAAAGAATAGTTTTCATAAAATCTCGGGGTGTTACAAATTTAGTCAAATATTTTTTTATACATTTAAAAATCATATTTAATAGACAAAAAAATGGTAACCTCATCAAATTTTCATATTATGGATAAAAATTTTAAATCCTCCTTGATAGAATAAACATTTTTTGAAGATTTGTTTTTATTATTTTGATATTTAATTATCATTCTGAATATTTTTTTATAAAATTGTTATCCCATCACCCTAACGTACCAAATTTTGAATATGTGTTTGATGAGGAACTAAAAAAATAATATTTTTTGTTAAATTGTAATCACTATATCGATACCAGTAATCAAAATATACTCTATAAAAACCCTTCTTGATAAACTCTATTAATATAAAATGTTTTAAACATATTGTCATTATTTTTTATATAGGGTCACATAATTATTCCACCGGAAACAAAATGTATAATTGAGGACCCAAATGCGATAAATTCATCAACAACATTAATAAAAACTAAATTAATGCCAAAAATTTTTAGATATTTTTATTTAATTAACAAACCCTAATCTTGTAATATAAATTATTGATTATTTTTTATAAACATATTTTTATAAAAAAATTGATTATGATTGAAAAAAATTTATCTATTAAATAAATTACATTTATATTTATTATCTATATATTATTATTTTTATTTTATACATTTTTTTTATTATTATTATCCTGTAATATTTTTTATAATATTAGATTAATATTTTATCACATAACATAAATTTAATACAATTTTATATATAATTGAATATTTTTATTCTATAAATTCATTTATGGTGTTTATAAATGTACAAATATAACTAAAAAACATTGTTTATCTATTTAATAAAATTTAAATATATTTTTATATTTTACATATCTTAAATTAAAACTTTATTTTATAAAATTTAGGAAATTAGAATAATTTTAATTATATAATATAAAATATATAATAATATCTTTTCTTCAATAACTAAAATAATACATTAAAATCAACCACTTATAATTTTTTAAATTAAAGTAATGTTTTCTTGTTTCTATATTACAAAATATTATTTATTTAAATAATATTTTATAAATATATGTTATTTGATTTTTATTATCAATTTTTAAAATAATATTTAATAATATATATTTAAAATTAAAATTTCTATTTAATAGATTAATTAGTCATATTATTTGTCAATGAATTAAATTAATGTTATTATTTTGAAACTGTTTATTTGATTTCTAATGATATTTTTTACATTTTAAAAAAAATTATCATTACGAATTATTCAATTGTTAAATACGTTCTAGTTTTCATTATTTGTCTTGGTTTTAATTAGATTTTATTTTATTCTATCAAATTTGTTTTTTTTTGAAATATTATTTTATATTTTGAATTTTATTATTCTATAAAATTACATTTTATAGATATTCTTTTTTAATACTATTTATATACTTTCAAAAATTTTAATTTCCTAATTAATTATTTTATTTTATAGAATATTTTCAATTTTATGTTTTATTATTATTTTAATTTAATTGAAAATACATTATAATAATTGTGTTTTCAAAAATTAAAATATTAAATTAAAATTAATTACTATTTTTATTTTTGAAATTATAATTATTTTTTATATTAGACACTATAATAAATTAAAATTATAATAAAATTATTCAAATAACAACAATAAATAAGATGATGTACAAAATAATCATTCTATAAATTAAAATAATTATATAATTTAATTTATATAATCTTAATTTATTAATTTTCTCAAATTTCAAATTAATTATTATAATTCTGTTTTATAATTTCTAAATCATGAATAAAACTATGTTAAAATAATAATAACCACATATTTTATTTAATAAAATTTAAAAAATTCATGATCAAATATAATTATAAAATAAATTAATAAAATATTACAATTATGTTCTTGAGAAAACACCCAACAATAAGTCTTCATGGAATGTCTAGTACATAATAGGTTTGAGGATCTTTGAGAGACTAGTTTTCGAGAGAGAGAGAGAGAGAGAGTTTGTGTGTGTGTGTGAGAGAGAATGTTATATCAATTGTGTTTGGGGAATGATTGAGTGTGTACTTTAATCATTGGTTTTTTATGATATATATTTGGGATAAAAAAGGTTATTAAAAAAATTATTTACCATGGATGATGAACTTATCATAAATAGTAGCCATAGTATTTAAATTTCATAAAATTCTAGTAAAAATAATTTCCCCATGGGTATTCAATTGTAAGTAATCCACCATTATATAAAACCTATTACATAAAGGCTATTTGTGACCTCATATTTATTAAGAAAAAATAACATCTCTTTATGATGGAAATTATAAATCTATTTAAAATAGTCTACCTCCATAATATTTTTGACGGAATTTTTTATTTGTTACAAATAACCACTATTTTCAAACATAGTATACAACTATAATTAAAAAAATTATATCCGTTCATAATATTTTATGACTGAATTAATTTTTTTTCAGAAATAGTTATTCAGGATAATGTAGATCCTTTCCCAGTAAATTTATATTTCATAAAATTTGTATCCATTTAAAATAATTGTTGCTAATTTTATTTTTTATTCGTAATTTTTTCTTTAAAAAATCTGTATGCAATCAAATTTATTAATTACACTCCAAAACCATGGTAGATTACCCATCACAAATAGTCATTTTATTATAGTATTTTTATGGTTAATTTATATAAATTAGGTTTTACATGATTAGTTAATTTATAACACCCATACCATTTTCGACCCACAATTACATGATTTATAATTAGGTTTACATTTTATTATATTTCAAATATCAAATCATTTTATTAATTTAAATAATTAAAAAAACACAAACATATCACAACATTATAAAAATGTGGACAACTCCAGTCAATATCTAATTTCCATACAAATAGGATACTTAAATTTAAACTAATGTTTCATAAAAACATGTTTTATCATTTAATGTAGAATTCCTATCATGGTCTGTTAGACCTTGTTATAGTTCCTACTAAAAATTAGGATCATTAAAATAAATCATTACAATAAATGAATAAAAAATCCCATTAAAGGACTAAAAAATAATAATGAAACTGGATAGTCCATTTTTATATTGTGACATAATAAAAGGGAGTTTCCACTAATTTAATAAAATTTTATACTCGAAATATTGTTTATATTAAATCAGATTGAATGTTTAAATCGCTTCAAAATAAAAATTAAATGAAATAATTAGGGATTCATTTAAAACATGTAATTCCGTGAAAATAATTTTCTATTAAAAATAAATTTTTATCCAAAATGGAATAATAATTAATTTAAATAAAAATATTAATTTCATACAATATGAAATAAAAATATTTCCATGAACAATATATAGCACGAATATATAAGTCATGTACGTTAATTGATACATCTTTTTCGTATCACCCTTATAATAACTTTTATAAATTGAATAACCTTCATGGTAATTTCAAATAATATATTAGGATACACCAAACCATGTTAGCTCCAACCCTTTACCAAATGAATTACACAGCTATATCGGGCTCACCCCTCATCATCAGCTATATTGGACTTACCCGTCATCATAAATACATCTAATGACCAATAACATAATCATAATACCTAAAATCATATATTTTCATCATCAAACTCAAAAAAATATTATTTTCTCTCATAATAAAACCTTTTCAGTTATTGATAAATACATTCAATATGAAAGCCATTATTAAATTAGTCATTTTAATTGAAATAATTATTTTTGTTGAAGAAAACCTGAAATATTGTAATTGAGTCCAAATATTAAATAACATTAACTGAATTTGTAAACACTATTGATGCCACATATATTAAAAAATAATATTCCTATTGTATCTTTCAAAACATTCCATCATAATATTCCACTTGAAAACACTTGAAATTATTCCAAAGTGACAATTATAATTCATTAATGTTCATACAAATATATAAATAAAATAAATTTGAGAATATTTACATGTAGAAAAATTATTTAGAAAATAAATATTTGAAACAATAAAAACATGATATATAATGTAAAGTGTCCCTTACATCATGTCCAGCTCATCGTGTGAAGTATTCACCTTCCATAATAATATAATTATGAGAATTATTTACATTATTAAGATATTTTTCAATTTTATTTTCCAATTTTATTTTATTTTTTATTTATTTATACATAATTACAAAATCATTATGGTTCATGTCATATGTTTTGATGATATTGGTTTCATATGTCCATAATGAATTTGGTATGTTGGATAAGGTCAAATAGGTTATAATTGAAAAATCTTTTAAATAATTTTGAGCAAATGATTTCCATTTTTATTCATGAATTATACTTTTAATACCATCTTTTAAATATGGTTATGAAAAATGAGGTATGATATAATAATGGTGAAAATATGTCATACGTATGCATTAATACCATTTCCATTTTTCAAAAAATATAATTTCAGGAAGGTAAGCACTATATTTAATATATAGATTTATGATTATAACACGAATATCATTCTTTTTAATTAAATAAAATTATATGTATTATATATGTTATTTGGCCATTAAAAAGGTATCACATCGCTTAATTATGTTGGTATTCCACACATTTTCATGAATGACATTAATATTATTCAATGGATGGAAATGTAAGAATGTAGATGATACATTATCATTCAAAATGATAATTATGTACTAAATAATATATATAGATATATATATATATATATATATTAAATCCATCATTATAAAATTCCATGATATTTGGTTTTGGAAAATGAATTACATCTATCTAAGTGGAAGTAGTCCACTGTACACATGAATGATGCCCTCATTTCCTATTTAACGGAACTGGAGAGAGATATTGATCATAACATTAAGATAGTAACATCCTGGAATATTTGAGATAAATATGTTATTATTTCATCTGGGTTGAATAATATTTTATAGAGGCATACGAAGAAACAAAACTAAAAAATTCTGTTAAAATCTACTCATGTTCATTGAAAAATAGAAAAATCATTAAAACATAATACCTATAAAGATTGTATTTTACGCAAAATAAAACCTCTAGAATATTGGGAGGTATATTGGTACAGGATTTGGGTATGTATTTGCTGAACTAGAGTGTTCAAAAAAATTGAGTAATATGGGATAACTGGTACCCTTTTATATATATGGGAGGGGAACTCTTGGAATCACTAATATTATTAAATTTATATAAATTCATTTTCATGGAATAGTGACAAAAAATATATATTTATAATAGAGGATAATTCTGAGTTTAAATCCTCTCATCCAATAATTATGTTGAATAGTTTGGGTTATATTTTCACCATTATCTCTTTTTTAACATCTCTGTAATCCTTATGATGATTATAGTGATATCAATGTTTTTTACAATTTCAGTGACAAGAGTATTATTATTGAAGGTATAGTTACCCATAAATTAATTGTGGTTGTTTTTTTCAACCATATCTAATTAACTTGGATGACTAAAGTATTTTAATTTATTTAAAACAATTTAATAAAATATTGTATATTAAAAAAATCATTAATGTATTTTTTTAGAACTATTCCATTATTTTGACATTAATGCTATCAAGATACGTATTAAATTCGAATATACACTTATTAAATACCCATAAAATTTTAAATTTATCTATAAATGTAATGGGATATAAAAATTCACTCATGAAATATTACATTTAGGGTTATTAAAAAATATACTTTATTTTTCTACTACATGCAAAATCATTGTGTCGGTATTATGTAAGTGTCTAATGTAATAATTTCATCACTAAATATTGAAAATAAATTTCATAAATTAAAATTTTATTACTCTTTAAATAACATATAAATTCATTCAAAAAATATTTCTATCCCAATGAGAACAAATAAAATAAATTTAAAGGCAAAAGTCAGAGATTTTAAATTTTTATTAACTTATACTAATATATAGCTATATTTCAATGAAAAATGGAAACAAATTTACATTAATTATAATCATTAATGACTATGGGATGAATAAAACTCTTACATTATATTATGATAAATTTTTAGTTTTTTATTGATACATTATCTTATTATTTTTATCCTTAGATATATTTTTTATCCTTATAGAGGACACAAATATTTATCATGATTACTATACATAATAAAAAACTTAAAATATTCCAATTTTATAAATAGGTTACACATAATTATAATGGTGGAATCAATTTTACAATTGTTAATTCATAGAAATTTCAGCATTACATTGAAAAATAAAGGAAAAAAACATAATGAAGAGTCGTTTTAATAAATAAATTAATTCATTGGTATTAGACTTTTTTAAATGAAAATTAATTATAAAATTAATTAAAAATACTATAATTATATTACTAATAATATATTTGAAATAATTTTACCTATAAACCATTTTGAAAAAAATTACATTTAAAATTATTTAAAAAATTTCCATTAAAAATTTGTGTTTTTAAAATTCATCAAAAAATAAAAAATTTTAGAAAATTATAAAAAAAATATTCCTAAGCTAATATTTAAATGATGATTTCAAAAAAAAATGGTGTTTTATTAAACATTTTCAAAATCTATTAGGAAATAATTATAATATTTTCTCACAAAAACAAAAAAAATATTATCTAACAAAACCTATTTTTGAATCCTAAAACGACTTTAATGAAAAGGGGTACATATTTTTTATGAATTAATTAAAATATTTTCATTATATAAAACCTTTATATAAATTCTTCCCAATTTTTTAATCACTATTCAGACCTCTTTATTTAATTTCATGGTTATCATTGTCATATTTGAATGTTAATATTTATATATTATATCCTGGTTCACTGATGATGAATGTTTATTATTAAGAAAACTATCTAATATAGATTTATTTTAGAAACATAGTTTGTGACATTCTCCCCAATTAATAAATTTCATCCTTGAAATTTTATCTCAAACCTGGTAATCAATTGTTTATGATTTAAAATTACATTAGTTGAAAACCCACATCGTAAAAAGGGTTAATGAAACATTCTCATAAAATGAGATAAATTGAAATATTTATGTGACTAAGAATAACACATATCTTGGATTAAATAGAGGAGAACATTAGTGTGAAATGAATATATATATGGGAGATAATTTAAATTCTAAAAATTGAAAGAGTGTTATAATAAACAATGATCATATGAATGTTAATGATCAATAGAAATTTAATGATCACAAAACCATAAGCCAATGAGGAAAGAAAAGGTCATGAATTCATAAAAAAATTATATTGTAGGATAAAATTTTTATTTCATGATATTCCTTCCAAATATAAGGAATTAATTTACTATCTAGAGTAAAAACATAACAAAATATACATACTAGAAAATTATATTTTAATTATTTAATCAATTCCCACAAAAATATCATATTTTTTACCAAATGATTAGTATTCAAGAAACATGTTCATTCAAGAATCACAAATACTAAATTCTAATGTATTTCATAATTCCATCTAAGGTTTAAAATATATTCCTCATATATATATTAATTTAAAAAATATTAAATTTGCAACACTTGGTAAGATAATAACCAAAATAAATAATCCTTTGTATGAAAAAAAAGAAAACATTAATCTCTTTGGATTCAACAATACAACCCAAATTTCAACTAATTTTCTTATATTAATTTAATATCATAAAAAAATGTGAAATATTTCTAAAAATATAAATCAAATGTTCTAGATCACATATTTTTTCATGAAAAATTTAGAATTTATGTACAATCAGCAGTAGTCACTAAAACGTTCATATACCAAAATAGTATCCTCCCTAATAATTTTGTATAAAAAATGTTAATCATGTCCACAATTGAATTTAATATCCATAAAGAAACATTAATATTTTATATTCTTCCAAACAATAAGTCCACCTTTATTCCACAAATAAAAACCCATTTCTGCAAAAACTATTTCCATTTACATTAATCATTTAATTGTATCCAAATAGTTAAATCCTCAAAAAATAACATAAATCACATAGCCACATTGTCACTATTTAATCCCATGGTTATATAAATGATTAATCATACATTATTACTATATAATAGCCCTCTGATCACAATTAACCAATATTACCTAAATTTAAATATCTTATTAACCCTAAAGGATAATAATTCCGTTAATATTATTTTAGTAAAATATATAATATTTGTTCCTCAAATAAAATATTAAATAACATACAAACTAAACCCAAGGATTGTATTATCATAAATTTATCCAAAACTTCTATTATTCATATTAAAATTCCATCATATAAAATAATAAAGGTGGTTTCATCGACTATGAAATTGTGATCAAAAATAAAATATAAACCCATAATGGAATCTATAATTATTATATAAACCCCACCCAAAATCATCATAATCTACATTGTTATACAATATCTTCCTTTGATACGATCTATAACACCCAATACAATTTCAACCAATAATTACATTATTTATAACTAGGGTTTAATTTTCTATGATTTTAGGGATCCATTTTTATATAGTATTATAGAATTAGGGAAATCACGTTCATATCACTCTACTATAAAATAGTGGACAACTATACTCAATTATCATTTTGTCAAAAAATCAAATACAGAAATGTGAATTCATGTTTCATTAATGAAATATTAATATAATCAATGTTAGAACAATATAATCAAAAATTTTATATTACTATAATCCCAAATCCTTCTTAGGAACATTGAAAAAAAATGAAAACATGTTATTAGTTCATTATTCTTAGTAAGGTACAAGAAAAATAATTATACCCATTAGTCCATTTTTAAATTATGGGATTACAAAAGATATCATTCCTTTGACATGAAAATATTTGAGATGAAATAATTATTTACATGAATCATCATTACATCCCAATTATTTTTAAAAAATATATTAAAATAAATAATTAATAAATAACCATTGTCAATAGGGATTTATAAAAAACATTTGAACCCTTAAATTTTTTTATTTAAAACATACCTTTTTTTGAAAATAGCATAGTTATACATATCAAAAAAATATAAATACCGTATCTTATTAAGTAAAAATATATCCCTAAAAAATAATTACCATTTTTAGTTATGTCCAATAGATAAATTAGGACATTATTTTCATATCACTCATACAATCTCCCTTATAAATTAATATTTTACCTACTAACTATGAAAAATCTATTAATAGAAACCATCAACTAGTTAAATGTGTCGTTTTACCCATATAATTAAAGAGATATATCAGGATCACCCATCGACATGAGATATATAATGTAAACATATCTTCAAAAATGTTTCCCAAGAATAATATCTTAATATTAATACATGACATGGCTCATTTTCATCACCATACTTATTAAAATATTCATTGTACCAATAAGAAGAAATTATGATAGTTAAATATCGATTGAATTTAAAAACGTTTTTAATGTACCCTGAAAAAGTTTAAAAGAGTATTTTATATAAATATATTATGATATGTTGTAAAGGTGTCCAAACATCACAAATGGGTATGGTTTTAGGATAATGTTTTGATGCCTTAAACGTTAAAATATAATATTCTTTTTTCATTATGTCAAAATGTTTTGAAAAAATATTATAAGAATTTCATAAAAGATTATTTTTGTCTTTATAATTTATCAATTACTATATAAATGAATCAATTAAATAATTTTATGAGTATTTACATAGAAGAAAATGATTTGGAATCTAAATCATAAAAAAAATTAAAATAATGCTTTTACATTAAAGTGTCCATTACATTGAATCCTACTCATCAAGAACATTATTTATCATTCAAAATGACATAATTATGTTAATTATTTGTAGTCATAAGAACCATTTGTCATGTTTTTTATTCATTTTAATAGTTTTATTATGATTATATATAAAATAATTAAATTATTTATGTTCACTTCATATGTTTTGACTATATTCATCTCATATTTCAAAAATAATTTAGGTATGTTGATTGTGGTCAAAGAGGTTATTATTGAATCATCTCTATAATGTTAATAATTTTATAATTACCATTTATATATATATATATAAATTATTCTATTAAAATAAACCATTAATGTTGGCTTTGAAAAATTATTTATATTACAATCATGGAGATGTTTGTCCATTCATATTCATGAATAGCATTTCCAGTTTACAATGAACATGGTGAAAATAGGGTTAGTGTAATTTTTTTATATAATTATTATTATAAAATAAATATAAAATTATTTCTTAAAATTCTATAATATATAGTTTTTGTGTCAGTGGTCAGGTAAAATGAATAACACTTCTTTGTGGTTATGGTATTTCAAACATATGCACGAGTAGCGTTATTGTTTTTCCATAGTAGGAATGAAATTAAATTAGATGATATATTATATTCTCAGATTTATAAATATGTTCTAAATATCATATATATATATAGTAAATCCATAATTATAACCAATTATTAGAGTCAATGATGGAATAAAGGATTATATCTAGTTGTGAGGCGATAGTCCACTATACATATGAACAATGGTTTAATTTACAATTTAATTGAATTATAGATCAATATAGGTTATGAAAATGATATAATAATATCTAAATATATAAAATATATTTATTTTTTTACTTAATTAGGATTTAATAATAGATTAACGTGTTTCAAAATTAAATAAAACTAATGTTTATATAAAATTTTATTCCTATTCTTTGTATAATCACATTTTTCATTACACATTAATCCATCCAAGGAAGGTATTATTTAGAATAAAAAGACATATAAAACATGGGAATATAGGTTGTGAAAGTTCTTGGGTAGGTATTGACATAATTAGAGTTATAAAATGGCGTGAGGAAGAGAGGATAATATATTCCTTTTTATATGATGGTAGGGTGACTCATGGAATCACTTAATGAAATAAATTAATATTAATTACATTCCATTTAAAATTGGAACACAATAGATATAATTATAATATAGAATTATTAGGAGTATAAATTTTCTCATAAAATAATATTTCGATATGATTTGGTGATGTTTTACACGTATCTATTTTTTTGAAACCCCATTAAACCTTTTGAAAATTACCAAGATATCAACATTTTTTACACTATTGGGATGAATAAATTAAATATTAAAGGAGAGGTTATCCATAAATGGGAAATATTATATATGTTAAACCCTTTCATTTTAACTTTTTCAGTGAGTTTATTTTTATAAATTTCAAATAATTTAATAAAATAATGTTTTTTTATAAAATATAATTAATTTCATTTTGGGAGCATTACATTTTCATTAACATTAATAAAATGAATTTTAAATTAAAATTAAATTATTTTCTTTTATAACATCACTATAGGTGATACTCGGTGCTCCCACGTGCAACACTAGTCATGGTGCTCACCATTCCGGTGGTTGTGATAGTCGTCCTGCATACCCCCTATCCCCTGTTGGCATTCTATCCTTTCACATATACAGCCTCTCTCCCCAATTTCCCTCATATCCTCCTTATCCCAAATGTCCCTGGCCTTGATAAAATTTCTCCATTGCATTCAATTTATCTCTAGGAGTTCATAGAGGCTTCGTTGCTACATAGAGTGTCCCTATCCACCAATATTGGCCATCATTGGCTATCCCTAGATTGCTTCGAAAGGTTATTCAATAGTTCCAGGCCCCTTAAGATCCACATCATGGTTGGGCTCTTGAATTCTCACTACATTATTCTTCACTTCGCCTATGCTGATGATCTAGCTTCCACAAGATCCAAAGTAATGAGTTATTTTATTTTCTCTCACTTTTTACAACTCAGATTTAGTTATGAGTTCAACTAGAATCGAAACCACTCCACTGCATCGATTTGGGTATTTTTTCTAATCCCCCCTCTCCACATCAAAAATCCTGCTATTCTAAAAATTATAGGAAACCTCATAGAGAGGATCCTTGCATTCGATGAGTTCTCAGACACCTAATTCCACCTAATTTCCTCCAAATATGGGTCAAAGTTCATGTTTCAAATCCTCAGGAGGATATATATAGGATTGAGATTGGTGAAGAATAATGTTACATCCAACTAGTGGACTTTGAAAACTATTTTGACTATTTTAGTTCATGTTTTTGTATGGATCACCTCTAATTTTACTACTGATCATCTAGTAGCTCGACTCCCAATGCATTATTCTCTACTGGTATTCTGGACCATTCAAGAAATGATTCCCCCCTTCAGTTAGAGGCTCGATCGTTTCTTCCTAAATCAAATTTCCATGATCCTGTGGTGTCTGAGGGAGGAGCCCGATATTCTTCTGGTGTTACTACTGCCAATTCATATGCCACTATCCTTAGTATTCCCCATTTGAATTGGGAGCCTCATATGTGAGGCCACATCATGGGACCACATAGTGATAATACAATGGTTTTTCATACTGATCCATGGGTTGAAGATATATTTTCAATGTTAAAACATGATTTGGGTACTCCAAAACTATATGAGCTAGTCTATGGTGAGTCCAGTCCTATGGTACCCCAGACTATCATAGATATAGTCAAGGATGGATGATGGAGGACTCAGTGGGTGCTCTCATATTATGTACATCTAAGCGGTGATGGATTTCAAGCCAGTGGAAGGTTCCTTGCTAAGAGAAACAAATCCCTCGACTGGATGGATATTGTGGCCCCAAGTTGTGAGATACATGCCCTCCATGGTGCCTTTAGGCAGTGGGTTTTCACTCAGGGGTCCAATGCGAGAAGAATTTCACCAAGTCTCATTTTTAGAAACTACTTCAATAGACTATGTGTCGAGGGAGGGGCTTCCAGTTGTCCCCCAAAAGCAGAGTCAGATGGTGAAATACATACCTAATGTTACAATATAGTTAGAGGGTATGGTAAAGGCCTTCACAGGCCATGGAGGAAGATGGGAAATAATAAAAACAAGGAACCGAGGAGATGAATTATTTCCAAGAGGTATAAATCAAAGGGATGTAAAGACTAGTCATACCTACCTAGGACTATGGAGACTCGATTAGTCAAAATGGATGGTAATCCCAATGAACAAAATGCCTATCTAGTTGAAGTTGATATAGAGGGTCACCATATTGGAGTGTAAGGGTCCTCAAATAATGTAATGGAGTCTTATCAGGAAAAGGGTACCTCAGATGATTCGGTAATTCTTCAAGGGGTGAAAATATGTTGACCATATATCAGCACGGGGAGGCGAATCCTCAGTTAAAGTATGCATGTATGGAGAATGAGGATACTCTACCTCCTGGGAATCTACAAGAGGTAGATTACCCTAACGGCTCCCAAAGACAGGATGCTAAGGTTCATTACACGAGTATGGTTCTGATCATGCACTCAGGTGAAGAGATGATGGAGTATTTTCCAAAGATTAAGGAGACACATTAAGATGTCGATGGAATGATGGGAATATTTCTATGCATGGATACTATGAGGGAGAAAGGTGAGTGTATTGACAAGTAAGACTACATACTGATTAAATTTTTCAAAATGGGGATGACTAAGAATGAGGAATACATGAAATCATGGGATTATTCGGAATTCCATTATGAATACATATTAAAAGATGACCCAGATTCTCAGGTAAATTATTTACCTTCGAAATTATTTAGGGTGATAGATTCTAAAAAACATAATCATTTCCTGAACAAGACAATTGTTTCTTTTGTTATTTGATCTGACTATGATGTCAGGGTTCTCACTTGCCTCTTAAAAAGTGTTTCCTAATAAAAAAATTACTTTTAAATCACCAATAACATTTTGTATCTCTATTTTAAAATAATGGTACATTGTAAATCACTAAAAATACTATTATAGTTGTTAAAGTCTTTTACACATTTTTTATATGTCTAGCACAAAAATTATGTTGACAATGTATTACAATTTAATATAGTAATTTCACCCTAAAAATTAAAAAATAAATTAACATCATAAAAACATCATTATTCTTCATATACAAATTAATATATATTTAAAAAATATTTTTACCCCTATTTGAATAGGAAATAGAACTTTAAATTAAAGAGAGTTATATTGTTATATTTCTTTACGAAAAATAATATATTAGAAATTTTCAAACAAAAATGGCACAAGGGTGCCATAAATTAGAATATTTAAATAATATTATCAAAACCCACACATAAAATATATTAACGGAAATTATTATTGTATTTTTAGTCATTATAATAATATGATTAAACTTAATTACCTGATATACCCCTAATAAGGTGAAAAATATTTTACATGGTTCCTATTCATACTTTCAAAAAATAAAAGAGAAATATAAACAAAATTTGGTCCTCAAAATTAAAAATATGCAATGAATTTTACTATATTCAATTCATATAAGTAGAAAAATTTAATTTGAAATTAATTTTACAAAATGTGATGAAAAGTGATTTGCCATAAATAAATTTCTCCCAAGTTGTAAGATTTTTCTTACAAAATCAAGCATTAAATTTATTATAGAACATTAATTATATTTTTATTAACAAAAGTGAACTAATTTTAATTTATAGCTACATAAAAAAAATATAACATTATAAATACTAGAAAAAATATGTATTGTACAATAAAAATTGGCATCTTTCACTATTAATAGAAAAATCCAAATTTTTAAAAAATTATCAAAAATTAGATCTAAGACAGTTTGAGAATAATGAATCAAAAAAATTTAATTTTTATAATTAAATTTTTTAAAATAAAATCAAATTATTTATAATATATTTCCTACACAAATAAATAAAAATCATTTTTTAAAAAACATTTTTTAATTCATCAAATGAATTTCCAAATAATTTATTATTATTTATTATGAATCAATAAAATCATTTAAATTATATAAAAACGTTATAAATACTTTTCATATGGATTTTTCAATATATATACATTCAAATGGAACATCAATTTTATAATGGTCACATTAAAATAATGATATTTTTATGGTATATCCAAATCCTCTAAAATATGTGTGTTTCATGTTAAAAACTATCAAGATTGTATTATTTTAAAATATTGGGGTGTTACATCAATTTAACTCACTCTAACACTGTATTTGGTCTCTTTCATCCAAAATAGTCATTAATATATTATTGATTTGTAAGATTACTTTTTACAAAAAAATTCTCACCTGTGATGATAATCTTTTATATACTATCATTGACTCAGTTGTTTGTTAGTGGAAGGATTATAGGTAGTTTCTACATTCATGACTTAATATTTTCACCCACCTTATAGGTTTTCCTTGATCATTTTATATTTATTAACTACTAAAATATTAATCCTCATGTTTCTATTCTTAATAAAAACATTTGTGAGTCACATATTGTTTCTTATTTTGATTTCAAATCATGTTTGTTTGAAAAGAATAAATGGGTATCTTACAATACTTACATAATCATAAAAGTGTCATGTTCTTTTTATATTAAACATTATAAGGTATAGGTACCTAATTCCATTCCAATCCATATTTAATATCATTATTTTTTTACATTAACTGAGGATATTTCTAAATATACTTGGGTGTATTTGTTAATGAATTTATATTAAATTCTCACTATTTCAAAACCCTTTTTTAAATCAAAAAATAATAGCCTTGATCATTGAAACTTGTATATATTGAAAATTTTCATGTGTAATTATATTAAATTTCAAAAAATTCTTGATTATCACAACATTATACATCCAACATTGAATAAATAAATGCAATTTTCAAAATAAATAATCAATATCTGTTTGATGTTTCTCATGCTCTTCCTTTTTAAATGATGTTACAAACCACTTTTGTGGTGATGATTTTCTAATATAATTATATTCCATTACCCATATTCCTCTAAAAATTATTTAATTGGGTAAAACCTTTCATGGTTTATTCCCTACATCACCATCTGATTCACTTCAAATTCATATTCATATCTATAAATGTTTTGATCATAACACCATTACCTATTTCTATAATTTTGATACACACTACATAAAATTTATTTTTTAGGGATGTTCATGGAATCAACAAGGAAATCATTATTTTTCCATTCATTGTATCAGCGTATGCTATCATATGATTTATCTTTAGTGTAATCTTTCATTTTCAACTTACTAGGTTTACCCATCACATTCACTATCAAATTATAAACTATCCCTTATCTTTTCAATTGATCATCCACAAATAAATCCCTCCAATATGAGTTCTTCCAAATTTTTTGGATCACTTATAGACCTCAAATATGAACTTCATAGTCACAATAATCTGATAACTCATCTACCCATTATCATTCAAATGATTATTTTCATATTTAAATAAGAAAAGTTACACATAATTGTCAACTAAACCCATATGACAAAACATTATTATTGACTATCTATTGACAATAATACATTTATTTTTATATTGGATGACATTTTCATACCTCGTATAGTTCCCAAATATCAATCTCATCCAGGATGATTACATAATATGGGGGAAGAGTTCCAATGCTTGTAAACTAACAATTCTTGGGATCTCATACAACATCTTATATTTAGACTTTTTATTGGGTGTAAATTGATCTGCATCATATTTGTAAATTTATATGGATCTAATCACATATAGAATGGGAAGGAAAAAAATATATTCATTTTAAAGAGATTTTATAGTTATTATTTATTGAATAATAAAACAATGTTTATAGAGGGATCATAAATACAAGTAAGACTGTTGAAATAATTGGGCCATTGATCATTGAATAATATTATTAAAATCTAAATACCATAATATCTAAATAATATAAATCCACAAATTACTATTTAACCTTTCATAGAAACATATGAAATTTAATTTATGATATTTTTTAGAATATAAACCATTTTATGAGATTCCCTCTCAATGTTTTGGTTTAGAACAGTTAGTAAAATGTAATAAAATGTGTCACTCTAAAATAACCAAATATACATCCTATAATACCATATTCATGATTCCTATTATAGGTAAGGATGTTTTATATTAGTGAAGGAATATAAGGTCAGAGTTCAAGGACCATAAAATTTAATGATAATAAATAATTATAAAATTGTAAAAGTGGAAGCTTATTCAAATAAATATAAATAATATAGCAAAACAAACATATGATAATCCATTAACACATATATAATGAAATGTTTTACATGATTTCCCATAGGCACAACACATTTGGACATGAAAAAAGCACCCAAAATAAATAGGGAAACCAACAACAACAAACAACCTAAACCATTTGTAGAACCAAAAATATCCATCCCATCAACCAACTATTCATTATTATCCACTAGGTTCAAGATAATAAATTCATTCCCTCACATATTCCATGAAACATAAATTCTAAAAAAATTATAAATCCCTCACATTAAGTGTTAGTATAAACTCAAAAACCCACTAGAGAAACTATCCCAAACTAATAACTATACATGTACCTGTGTATGTGTAAAAATAACTGAAACCAAAACATACAAAAAAACTTCTCTAGTAAATATCTATCTTTCATTAGTGTTCCTTTCCAGGATTCACCTAGTGTTAGAGTGGCATAATATATCCATAGAATTTCATACTATAAATATCATTATCTCACTAACCAATTTCTTATCACAAGGAATCATACATAAAATCATAACTAATAGCCATCCAATTTTATCCTCATTACCCAAATTAAATGTACAAAAATCGTATAAATCATCGCATGATCTTCTGGACCCTTTTCCAACAACCAACTCCCTAACCTAGAGAAACATAAAATACGGTGACACTCATCATTTAATAAGACTATACCATCAACCCCCACATATCATGCATACATGTAAGTAATTTTGTTATAGTCATTTGATCTCAATGATCACCATAACCTTATGTCCGTCTACATCATATCACCCTTCTATAATGGTGGTCAACACCATAAACCCTACGTCACCAAAAATACGACGTATTGCACTAAATATAATTTTTTAAAATCGTATCATGGTACATATAATATGTATAAATTACCTTCATTTATTTATAACATATATATGGTAGGAACAATTAACCACTCTAATACATTACCATATTTACCATTAGATATCATTGCAATACATAGAACACCTGATTTAAACAAAACATTATTTAGTCATTTTATTCATAGTTAATTAAATTATATAAATTTTAGAGATTTTATTGATATATTATATATACAAAAAATAATTTTAAACTCTTCTAATAGTCATAGGATAAGAACAATCCCAATATTACATATAAAATACTATTTTTTTATAAAGGAAATTTTACTACCTTTTAATAGTGACCTTATTTTAAATAATAATTTTGAAAAACATATGAATTTAATTTGTTATGATAAACTAAATTTCTGAACTCATAATTTCAAAATTATATTATGGTGAATTTTTGGTATCTTTCTGAGAAACATCAATTTTTGGTGAATAGTGAAAATTTTGGCAATTTAGTTAAAAATAGCATCTTCATTTAAATAATTATTACAACTAGATTATATTTCAGATTTTTTTAGAGTAAAATTACATCAATTATACATAAATTTATTCATTCATGTCCATTAGAAATAATTTTATAATCAAATTAAATATAAAAACATATCGAACTTATAAACATTTTGCTTCTATAAAAACCAGTTATTTGTCCCCATCTATAGGATTAATATCAATCCTAATTTTCCAAATTATCTTATATAAACTTTTAAAATATAAAATAAATCATTATAATAAAAATAATATTTTTTTTATAACAATATCAATTTTATTTTTCACTAAAATGATTAGTAAAAGTTATTCAAATTAATCACAACAGTTAAGGTCAAATTAATCTTAATTAGGAATTAAACCTTAATATTAAGGGCCCAAATAACATATAAACATGTCCAAAACCCATTGTATGTCTGTATTTCTCCCATAAAGAATCCATTATTGAGATTATTTATTTTTTAAAATTTTATTTATATAATATCAAGTGCACACCTAATTTGTTTGAAAGAATCCCAAGGGAGTTCTCTTCCTTTCCTATAAAAGGAAACCACCTATACCCGTTCTCAAACATCTAAAACCTCATTTCTTCTTTAATTATATGACCAATTAGAATAAAAAAATACTCAATTTTCCCTTCAATCCTCACTTTTCCAATAATTCCACTCAATGAAAACTTTTGGTACAAACCAAAAGGGGTTATCCAATTTTTATGTAATGTCTTCTCTAAATCTCCTTTCCTTTATTTTTCTTATTCACCCCCTCCAATACCTTTATTCAATTATTTAGTGAGAAAAAATATCCTATACATAATAGTAATTTTTTATGAAAATATTTATATCATAACATACATTCACCTCTATCTAATGGAAGAGAAATTATATTTTCAGTGTACGACAAACTACTGCCTCGCGAAAAGATGATTGTTCAATTTTCCCATACCACCTCAGATGGTTTCCATTATTATGGAAACTATATTTATATATGATATATACGTTATTTATTATGTATTTATTTTTTTTTAATTTTTATTTATAACATAACTTTATTCTTTCCATGTTTTTTAAATAAGATAATTTCATTTAAGGAATAGTGGACTAGCGCCCCTCAAACAGATTTGACTCATTCAGACCATACATAGAATATATAAAGTATAGTATTAATAAAACTATTAAAAAAATTTATATAATAGATATTATAATGTAATTATAATTTACAAATGTATCATTTTTTTTAATTTTTGTAATACAATAATGTAATGAAAGTAGCGTTCATGCATATGTACGGCCTACCATCTCCATGAATGGTTCACTTCATTTATGAACTCTAAATATTAAAGACTATTATAAATAATTATATAATAAACATATAAGATAACATACTCATGTTTTCAATTATTTATATGATGAATCCATGATATATTTAATAAGAAAAAGAAATAGCAAGTCAATATATACTTGAGAAAGCTAAGCCATTAACACACAAAATAGTTAATATAATAAAAGAGTTTTAATAAATTGGTAATAAGAAATCATAATAAGTTATTATATGATATAATAAACATGATTATGGTTAACATATTTTAAACCACAATACACGAGTTTAGAGACCACATAAGAATAGGAAGGTTAAGTTAAATATTTTCATCCCACTTTTAAATATATGAGATTAAAATCATATTGAGTACTTAATCCTTTTGTGTTCCATAACTACTGCACATTTTGATACATTATATCATGAATCCACTAAATATAATTATATTATAATATTAATTTAATTTCATACCTTTCTGGGGATTATTATTTAAATGTTTCGAAGTGTTATGGGACACTTTGGAATGTTCAGAGATTATTCTCTTAAAAATACTTAATCTTGCTTCATTTTGTGATTCTTATTTTCCATTAAAATAATAAATTTATTGTAATAAATTGTTATTAGAAATTTAATTTAATATCCACATTCTCATTCAATGGATATTATTATTTCTAAAACCATATACAATTTTCTAAACAGTGTTTACATTTACAGTTATTTGATAAATTTATATTTCTCATCCAATACGGGTATTTGAACAGGCATATTATTTATTTTGGTTATTCAACAAATAGACTGCTTTATATATGCAGTGATGAGTTGAGGCCGGAAATTATATACCATCTTGATGAATATATATGTTCTCATGAGATTATATAGTTGTTAAAATTAAATGGGCCCTGGATAGGTATTTTTAAACAATCCAGAGGATAGATCTTAACAGAAATAGGTCCTCATGTTCCTCATCAATATTGTCCATTATGAAATAATTTCATTCATATTTTAATAGAATTAGTTATAAGTAATTTACTTTTCCATGTTAATAAGTATCATTGGTTCATTATTCATTCCATTTCACTTACCCTTATTGAATATTTGAGCATGCCATTATTATGTTTCATTCCCCATGTTATGATGAAGAAATATTTAACTAAGTGTTAAAGGATGATGTTTGTTTTATTTTATTATGTATCATTTTTTATTTACTATTACCAAATGTGTTACAGTTATCATGTATGTAATCTAGCATTCAAATACTGTTAAAGTAAACATTCCATCAGAATTTTTTTCCTTGTAATATTTCTAATGTAATGTAATAATGAACTAGCACTAGGATTATGTGGTTAGGGCATTATAGTTCGTATAAAATTAAGTTTATAACAAACCTTAAAAAACATATTTATAACACAGATTAGAGTGAACAACCCTAAGATAGACATTGATGACAAGTATACAGGAACATCCTAGAATTCTGGTGAGGTAGGTGTTATGTGGGTATTACTAGAGATATATCCCTGTATGGATACTACAAGTGGATGTGGTTATTGAATATATTTTACTAGGAGTAAAAACTCCAAAATTTATTTTGGGCCTAACTTGGGGTATCCTGGTTCATGATAATGGGCCTTACTATGCACCCAGTTTGATACTCCAAGGGTATATGATTATGATAATTCACATTATTTTTACCTATCATTATGAATGATTTTAGAGTAAAGATTACTCCAAAGTAACCAATGCTTATCATTACATGATTTATAATTCATAAATTTATATTATAAACTATACCATGTTTAGAGTTATAGAGAGTTTATAATTTTATGAGAATGTATTTTATATGTCATGGAATAGAAATAGATATTCAAAGGAGGAATTATGTCAACACTCATGGACAATGTAGAGATTTATCTCTTAACAAAACCAATACAGTGGGTATTGGAACAAAGAAAATCATGGAAATATTAGGGAAACATAATTAGGTTATGACTAATAACCTTTACCAAATGGATCATCCTATTTCAAAAAGGGAATCTCCACTACTAGATCATTTTATGTGATCTAATCCCCCATATTTTAGTGTTGGTAATAATCCAATTATATCTAAGTAATTGATTAAGTCTCTAGAGAATATATTATTATCATTGGAATACAGTGAAATAGAAAGGGTTACAGTTTCATCCTATTGTCTTCAAGGTGATCCAAATTAGTTGTTGTCTTTAATCAAGAATACAAAGGAATAAGAAGAAGAAATTTAACTCATGGAATATAGAAATTTTAAAGACACATTCATTGATAAATACTACCTCATGATCAAAAAATTGAGATTAACATAAAGTTCCTTAAATTAAAGAGGAAGGAAGAAGAGATTTTTTCAGATTATGAATCTACCTTTATAAGGATATCTAGGTATGAAATGGATTATATGTACAACACTGAGTGAATTATTGACAGTTACTTTGAGGTTCTAATGCCACATCTCTAAATGGAATAGGTTTCCTTGAATTTTTCATCAAATGAAGTGATAGCTTTATACGCATCAAGATGGAGAAAGAATTTTCTAGAACCAATATATTCAAGGTAAAAAAAGAGAAGAAGAGGTCATCTCAGCATCATGAAATGTGTAATGCATCTATGAAGAATAAGAAAACTCAATATCTTATATCGTGTGACAACTATGGGATGAAGAACACTAGGAAATGATTTAAGGGACTCATTGTTTTTTATAAGTGTGGATTTTAGGTTCCCTTAGCTCATGATTGAAAAATTTAGAAAGAAAATACTAATGTCCAATTTTTCAACTATATGGAGGTGGGGCACTATGAAAAAAAATTCCCTAAGTGTCTTGGGAATCTACCAAAAAAGTGACAAATGGGAAATGGAAAAGCTTAAATGATCACTATAGAATAGGTTAAAGTGCCAAATAATGTTGTGAAGGTACATTAATTCTATCATAAAATTTATCCAATGCATTATTTGATTCTAGATAATCACACTCTTTCATATCTTCAATGTTTTCTATGAAAATTAAACCTTTCACTTTTGATTGAATTAGAGAGGTGTCAGTAAAAAGTCCTAAGTGAAGTATCATTGCAATAATGTTGAGTCATTCAGTCTCAATTATGAAAAATAAACGTACCATATGTGCTGGTATTGTTATCATACATATGGATAATTTTCATATTATATGTTGTATGGATTGGTTATCTAGATATGATTCAAAAATTTATTAAAATAGGAAATAAATTTCTTTTTGTGAAGGTGATGTAGAATCCATCATATTTAGAGTATAAATTTCCTCAACTAATTCTTATTTAGTACCGAACATAGTAGCTCTACTGAATGAAATTCTTGGAGAGGAAGAGAAGGAATTTTCTAGTGATGAAGGATTTAATCTACAAATTGAGTATATACCTATTGTATATGAATATGTTGATGTATTTCTAGAGAATTTACCGAGACATCCCCAAGAACATGAGGGTGAATTCTTCATTTTTTTAATCTCTAATGCAAGGAAAATATCAATGATTACTGATAGAATGGACACTATGTAATTGGTAGAGTTGATGAAACAAAAAGAGGATTTTTGTAATAAGGGATTTATTTACCCTAGTGTTTCACCATGGGGATCCCATATCCTATTTGATAAAAATATGGATGGATCCATGAGGCTATGCATTAATTATAGGAAAATCGATGCCATTTCAATAAATAACATGTATCATCTACATAGCATTGATGAATTGTTTGAACAAATTCATGGATACCAATATTTCTCTAATAATGATATTTATTCTTGGTATAACTAATTGCGAGTGAAGAAGGTGGACATTCCAAAAAAATATTTTCAAAAGAGGTATAAACATTACGATTTTATAGTAATTCCATTTGGTATGACTAAGGAACCCTCTATTTTTTGGAAATAATGGAAAGAGTATTCAAGGAATATCCTGAAATAATTTTATATTATTCAATGATGATACTCTTGTGTATTTTTAAACCTATGAGGATCAAAAATATAACCTGTAGATCATCCTTAAGACCCTTAGAAGGGAAGAGTTATATGGGAAATTTAGTAAATGTGTTTATGGATTCAAGAAGCCCATTTTATTGGTTATATTATCTCCATAGATGGAATATAAGCTGATACGACAATGAAAAAGGTAGTCATAGAATGGACTATGCCAACAAATATAACTCAGGTACATAGGTTCATTGGTCTGGCTAGTTATTTTCGATGATTCGTTCAGACTTATTCTCATTTAGCTAATACCTTAACCAAGCATACACGTAATGGTGTTTAGTTTGTATGTAAGAGGAACGTGAATAATGAATTGATGAGCTAATCTAAAGATTCATTAATGCTTCAATTTTGACTCTACCATCATCTTGTTATTGGTTTGTCATATATAGTGATACATCAATGAAGGTTGATGGTTGTTTCATAATGAAAAATCAAAAAAAATATTTCAGATAAATCAGAGAAGTTGAAGACTCATGAAAATAACTACCCAACCCATGATCTGGAGTTAGCTTCTATAATATATGCTTTCGAAAATATTGAGACATTACCTTTATGGAGAAATATTTGAGATA
The DNA here is from genome assembly GCA_963277665.1 of Viscum album. Lineage (NCBI taxonomy): Eukaryota > Viridiplantae > Streptophyta > Magnoliopsida > Santalales > Viscaceae > Viscum > Viscum album. The sequence continues at coordinate 1,009,955,879 of OY728127.1, forward strand.
TACATGGATTATAAAATCCTGAAATACATATTATTATAGAAATATCTCTACATTAGAAAATGGTGAGGTGTCGAAATACTAAAGGATTATTACTTATCAATACACTACCACCTAGGGATAGAGAATAATGAGGAAAATGAATTTAGTAGGAAAGATCATGGAGTTATAACCCAATTGATGATTGATAAGTATCATATGTTCATGTATCTAGTGAAGATAGATATAGGAATTTCTATATAAGGGGAGATATAAATCATTTATTAAATGATTGGAAAATCATCACTAATAAAACGGATAATGAATTCTCAGTCTTATGACTAGGAATTTAATAAGATGTAAAAGGCATGGATGATGGAAAATTAGGAGAATATTTTGTGTGTATGGGTTTCTAAAATTACTAGAGAGGTCTTGTGTTCCATCATTAACTGATGTAAAAAGGGAATATTTGGATGGTTATCACAGATAGAATTTTTGGATGATTATCAATGATAGAATTTTTGTGTCTCACTGATCTACATTAATGAAGTTGTAAGATATCATAGCATACCTATATAAATTGTCTCTGATCGAGACCCCCATTTTACATAAATGTTTTGGAAGAGTCTCTAAAAGTCTCTTGAAACTGAGATTCATTTGGGAACTACCAACCATCCATAATCTAATGGGTAATCTGAAAGAACATTTCAAACAATGGAATACATTTTGAGATCATGATCACTCAATTTTCAATGTACGTGGGATGAATACATACCTTTAGTGAAGTTTCATAATAATAATAGTTTCCATTAATGTATTTAAATGGTATTGTATGAGGAATTATATGGAAAGAGGTGTTTTACATCAACTTATTGGGATGATGTTTGGGAAAGGAAAATCAAAGGCCCATAACATGTTGAAGATATAACAACAATGGTGAAGGATATTTAGGCTCTTATCAAAACGTTTCAAACTCAGGAAACATATTTTCTTGGTAATTAAAGGAAGTTTCAAATTTCATGTGGGAAATCATGTTTTCTGTAAGGTATCACCATGGAATGGTGTTATCAGATTTGGTAATAAATGGAATCTGACTACTAGGTACATCATACCCTTTTACGTCCTTGAAAGGTTTGGAATCATTTCTTATCATTTATCTTTGATGCCAAATCTACCAAGGGTTCGTGATGTGTTCCATATATCCCTGCTAAGGAAGTACATTCCAAACCCCAAACATGTGCTAAAATTTAAGGAGATTGATTTTGAACCTATCCTTTCATATTGAAAATAACCCATCTAGATTCAAGATACCAGAATTCATGTATTAAGGAATTAGAGAACTTGTCGAGTAAAGCTACACCAATGAAATAAAAAAATGGAAGAATAAATATGGGAACTAGAGGATTATATAGAGTAAACTACCGACATATTTTTGAAGGTAATAACTCTAAAATTATTTGAATAAAATTTTAGTACCTGTGAAGACTCCATCACCCCATGACATTACCATATTTACCTTTAGATATCATTTCAATGCACACTACACTCAATTTAATATAAACATTATTTAGTCACATTCTTCATTTTAAATTTAATTATATCACTTTTAAAGAGTTTATATATATATTATATATCCAAAAAAATATTTTTAAACTCATATAATAAGAATATGGTTATAAAAACCCAATATTAAACATAAAAATTTTTTTATAAAGGAAATTTTACCTCCATTTAATGGAGACCTTATTTTAAATCAACATTTTTACACACATATGATTTTATATTGGTAAAATAAACTTGATTATTGAATTCATAATGTAAAAAATATATTTGGGTGACTTTTTTGGATCTTTCTAAGAAACTTCATTTTTTTGCTGAATAATGAAAATTACTGCAATTTAATTAAAATATAATTTTTTATATAATTATTAATGATAAAATATATTTTAGATTTGTTTTAGAGTCAAATTTTTTCAATTATAAATCAATTTTTACATTTAATTTCATTATAATTACTTTTAACATCAAATTTAATATAAAAACATAACAAACATTTGAAAGTTTTTCTACTAAAAAACCCATTATTTCACCTCATCTGCGAGATTAGTTATAATCTAAATTATCCCACTTATTTGATTTGAATTTCTAATGTCTAACAAGAAAATATTTTAATGAATATAATATTTATTTCCTAATAAGATAAAATTTATTTTTTGACGAAAATGATTAGTAATGGTGATTAAAATTAATCACAATACTTAAAGCCAAATTAATCTTAATTATGGTCTAAACATGGAAATTAAGGTCCCAAATGACCTAGTCACTTTTCCAACTCCAATTGGATATAATATTTATCCCATAAACCTTATATTATTGATATTAGTTGTTTTTTAAGACATTTTTAGGTTAGAACTTGTTCACACATAATTGTTTTCTAAGAATCCCAAGTGAGTCCTTTTTCTTCCCTATAAAAGGAAACCACCACTACCCATTCCTCACACCCCTAGAACCTATTTAGTTCATCCATGATATTCGCATATATCCTCCCGAAAATACTTATTTTTCTATTCATTCCCCCCTTTGAGAAGAAACCCACTCAAGTAATCCTTTTGCACAAACCAAAAGGGGTTACCCGATTTAGAGGTAATGTCTTCGCTCAAGATCTTTTCCTTTATTTTCCTTATTCACCCCCTAAACTCTCATTATTCCATTATTGAGTGGAAACACTAGTATAATAAATGTAAAGAGATTTTTTATTAAAATATTTTAACCTTCACTTACACACACATCCATCTAATGGTAGCAGACATACTATTTCTTTGTTTGACAAACTACTACCTCACTAAATAATTATTGTTCAATTTTCCCATAAACATCTCATGGTGGACATTTTTATAAAAACAATGTTTATATATGATATATATGATATTTATAAAGTATTAATGCTTCGTTAAGGTTTATTATGACACACATTTATGCTTTTCAGGTTGTGTAAATATAATAATTTCATTTGAGGAAATGTGGACTACCACCCCCTCAAAGTTATGTGACACGTTCATTCCATATATGTAACAAATAAAATATAGTGTTAATATTCCTATTTAACATACATATAAAATATATATTATTCCTAAATTATAACATATATATGTATCATTTGGTTTTAATTATTTTAATATTGTAAAGAAACAAAATCAATGTTCATGTGTACGCACGGCCTACTGTCTCCATAGACGGTGTACTTGACTTTTAATCAAAAAATATTATGGAATATTAAAAATTCTTATGTAATTAATATGTAAGATAATTTATTCATCTTTAAAAATCAGTAGATTATGTAACCATGATATATTTAATAATAACAACAAATAAAAATTATAAAAAATACGTGAGAAAACTAGGAAATTAACACACGAAATAGTTAAAATAATAAAAGGGTGTTAACAAATAGGAAATAAGACATTTTAAGAAGTTATATATGATATAATAAACATTAATATGGTTAGGGTATTTGTTCGTAACATATTTTAAACCACTTTAAAGGATTTTAAAAACCACACATCAAGTGGAAGGTTATGGTAAGGATTTTCATCTCACTTTTAAATCTCTGAGATTAAAGTCATATTCACTACTTACTTCTTTTGTGTTCCATACCTACTGTCCATTTTGATACATTATATCATGAATGAAATTATTCTCATGATATTATATTATTAATTTAATGATACACCTTTCCGGTTATTATTATATAAATGTTTCAATGTGGTATGGGACACTATGGATTGTTCAATGATTATTCACCTCAAATGTTCTTAATCTCACAATCATTTGTAATTGTTAATTTACCTTGAAACAATAACACTATTGTAATAAATTGTCCTTAGAAATTTACATGGATGACCACATTCTCATTATATTGATATTAATATTCCCAAAACCAAATTCCATTTTTTAATATGGTGTTTACTTGGTTTTTTATTTGAAAAATACCTATTTCTCATCCAATATGGTTATTTGAAAAGTATTATTATTTATTTTTGTTATTAAATATATGTAATTATTTTGACATGTAGTGATGAGTGGATCCCAGACTTTATATAGATCCTCTATGAATTGATTGGTTCTCATGAGATGATTTATTTGGCCAACTTAAATGGAGGATGGAACCATAGAAATAATTTTCTAGAGGATAGATCTTCACAATAATAGGTCCTCATGTGCCTTATACATGACCTAAATTAAGAAATAATATCCTTCATATGATTTTTTATTCATTCGTGATATTTTTTGTTAATATATCTATGGATACATTTCATTTTTAGTTCATTGATTAAAAAGAATGTGTTTTAGCTTCTCACCATGACAAATTGATTTGTTCCTTATATAGTTTTTTCAATGCCATGAGTTATCTGTCATTTATATTTCCATGATAATTATTATAACTGATTAATTATTTATTCTACTTTACTTAACCTTACTGAGTAATTGAGATCACCCTTATTATATTTCTTTCCCTTGTTTATAAAGAATATATATTTCAATAAGAGTTCAAGGATGCAGTTTGTTTCATTTTATTATGTGTCATGTTTCTATTTTTTATTCCCAATTGTATTAAGGGTATCAGTTATATAATCTGTCTTTCCATGAATGAAAAACTAAACAGTCCTTCCAAATTTTATTCCTTGTAATAATTTATATGTAATGTAATAATGCATTAGCACTAGTCTTCTGGGGTCATGGAATTAAAAACAGTATACCTTAAAGCTAAAAATCATTTAACCCTAGTATTCACCTATGAAAAGGGTTTACAACATACGTATGAAATTAGAGAACCACATCGATCATCACATAACATGATACTCTATTCACAATAAGTTGAATCCTTCCCATTAAACCTAGATCCAGTAAAGTAAACTATATAGGTAAAAACCCAACATTTTCCCCATAAGAAAAATAATAGATATTTCTTACAAACAACAGATACGATATGCAGATCTATTTCTCATCACATATACACAACCCTACACTTTATTATAAGACATTACCCATGTAGCACATATAATATTGTAAATAACCAAGAACCACCTACCATTACTTATATGCACACCTCTAATTTTGAAACTACAACAGATCCATAAAAAATAGAACAAAATAGATAATCATTAAAAATAACTAATTCAGATAACAATCAATAGAAAAAATGATAAGATAAGGGATATCAATAATTAAAACTATGTACAGATATCAGTATATTTTACTTCTCCCTATAGTGGATAATATAATTAACTATTAGTTTTAAATGAAAATATTTCAATAAGAATTGATAAATGACATGGAGAGATGAGAATTAGGGAACATGAACTATATTTTAGGGAAAAAAATTTAAATACCAATTGTATACATATCATATCAATTTATTATCCATTTTAGATAATTTTGGAAAAAATATTCACACAAAAATTTGGAAAACAATGTGATCCTCTTGTATAAGCCAATGACTTTGGGAATATTATATATTTCCCCCTTAATTCACTTATATATAAATAAAAAACCATCATATAATGATCTCTCATACCATAAAAATCATCAATCATTATTCACAAGTCATGGGACGTTAAACTATTAATAGATTATTCTATATATCAACTCATATCTATTGTAGGGGAACATTTACATATCGACCCATACATTCATTACATTACCTTTTTTAAAACCATGAATACCAGAGGGTATGTATTATCCATTAAATATCTCATCATTATATATCACTGGGTAATTCAACACTTAACCATATTCTAGGTCATATCAGGATGACATTTACATAATTGTAATTTCACATTAAATATCATATAGAACACAATAATTATCCACATTCCACATCCACCAAGGTTATTTAAATATTATTCCCTTACATATAATAGGATAACTAATATTGTCATTTTGATTCCCACCTGATAAACCTGACGTATTTACTTTTCAAAATACTTAACATAATATATCCTATGTTTACTTTTACATTCTATAAGAGACTCTAGAGATTTAAAATTTTCCCCACCCCTTAAATGGTTAACTTTATATACAATAACCCTTATTAATGATAAACTATATATATTAGAGTTTTCCAAGTTTTTATAAAGACATTGAATCCTTAAAATATGACTAAATTTATCCAAAATTCATAAAAATATTCAGTTAATTTAAAACCCTTCCAAAAAATAACCTCCATACTTTTTAATTCTCCAAAAGTCCAAAAATATATGTATTAGACAATAATTGAACCCCTATGCCTTGGAAAACTCTAGAGATTTGATCCCCATCCTATAAAACACCATAGACACCTTAAAATGGTTTAAATTCATATGATCAATATATGGTCAATAAAATATTACTAATTCCAATTACTAGAGAATTTAAAACCCCCCTCCCAATACACTCACCCTATTATTTCTAATTCTTTTGTTATCTCAAAACATACCATGACCAATCCCTAAAAACATTAGATCCCATTATACTAAAAACATTAATCACTGATATGTAAATAATAACATATGTTCCTACCATTCCCAACCTAATACACACAACACAATTGGATGGATTCATTCCATGGTTACTTTATAGCATATGAATCTATTACATATTATCTTGACAACGTGCTTTGAATAGCCCAGTTTGATCATCTGTAGTTGTACCATATCCTGATTTTCTAAAATATGTCCCCCACATGGATTCACTTGTATCTTTATCCATAACCCCCACTACCATGTAACCCATCCACCAACTCCACCCACACATTATGATGAATCTATGTTACTATCCTCTAGTTCTTCTCTAGGTATCACTACTCATATTCCTATAATAGACACCTAAATATGACATAATCCATGACCCCTAGTTTTCCATGCAAGCATGGGATAAAACCAATCATAATATCCCACTGATAAATATTCCAAAAACTCCTTATATGGGTGATCACACTAGTCAAAATCATGCCCTTTATACCTACCATAAAAACACATCATCTATGACTGATTCAATGGTAGAAATATCCACCCTCTACTTTGACTACCATGGAATGTATCCTCATATTCATTCTTCTAGATATATAGATATCCAATATCATTCTTACCTATATCCATTTCCTATCTTAGTATGATCATATTCAGTGGTTTCTACACCCCAATAATCATTTTCCTCAATAAAATTATAATGATATAGAAATAATATTAGGATAGGGGTGCATTCTAGACTAAAAAATGAATGGAAATCTTCATCCAACTCTAAAGGTTGATTAATAGGATGATATAATATCCAAATAAAATAATGGTCAATAGATTATAATAATAATGGAAAATAAATCTATCAGAAGATATTTACCTATTTTAATTTTTTAAAAAGGATCATCTAAAATTAAAACAATACATAAAAATGTATCAATGATTCTTGGAGTAAAGGACAACAATCAATATTCTCATATAAATTATATTTATCACCAAGAATATCCAATAAATATATTTTCTCACTTTTTTCAAATTTAGAAGGATAATATATAAACATGAACCTATATATCCCACATTCCAACGATGATGTTCAACGGATGAAAACCATGATAGATGGTATATGTCATCATATTCGGGGAATCCATCAATCACATTGATTAGACATATGAATTATTATATACTTTTAAGTTCTTCAACTTATACACTATCATAAGGTATTTGTTATTTTATCTTCATAATATCTCTATCACATAGCTCAAACAAACATGTTTCTAAACCTATAAGATCCTTCATCTCAATAGATTAGAAAAATTAAAATTACCTCAGTAAAATAATACACCATTTTTAATGACATCCTCACACATGGATAATCTATGGAAAAAAATTATAAGAAAATATAATTAGAAATTCTCAAAGGAAATTAGATAATGAATAAGTCAAAAATTGTTTACAACTCTTCAAATAACTTGGATAACTCATTCGTTTCTATTCCATGATGTCATGGGATTAATTTAAAGACACACATAAAAAAAATTAAATATTTATACATGATGGCGTTGAGGATAAATTTAAATAGTATTAGATTCATTCTTCCCTCATGTTTTAGATATAGCTTATAACAATATGTTTTAATTATTTTATTTAGAGAACCATTAAAACAAACTATCTATATACGAGTAGCTATGTAGTTCTACAAAATTTAGTAGAACATACCATCCAAACAAATATGATCTCTTCCAAAAAAGTTAAACATATAAAACAAATAAAAAGAAAAAAATTATTGATGTTTATTTCGATGTTTCAAAACTAAACAAAATAAGAGTCACTAGCACATAAATCACCCCTTCTGGAAATCATAAAAATATTATGAAAAATTTTATTTAATTATATGATTGATATGGGATTCAAAAATAAAAACCCAATGGTTGTTTAGTTTTTGATAAACCTCCCATGAATATAATTTTTTTGGAAAAAAATATCTCATTTATGCGATGAGAAATATTAACTAGAAACAATATTAAAAATAAAACTCTAAAATTTCAATAATTCTTCTCATTCATAACATTATTAATTTAAAAATAATTTTATGCCTTTAATAAAAAACATAATGGAAATACTTCTCTCTTTAAATATTTCTAACATAATAATGATTATTGATCCCCAAAAAAATAATCACATAATTGATAAAATAATAATATATCCCAAAATAATAATATCTCTTAAAATAATATAATAACAAAAGAATATGGATATATTACCAATTTTAAATTTTGAAAAAAAATCCCCTTTATGATTCTCAATAAGAACCAAACATAGTATGTTTACCCTTAAAACTCATGATTTAACTTTATATCATTATAGATTTGATGAAATTTGAGGAAAATAATTTATTTTAGATTTATAGGTACTAATAATGTTACTGACATAATAAAATATAAAATAATTGGAAAAATAATTCACTTTCTAGATTTTATTTTATAATAACTACAGATAATATTATTTAGATGATGTTGGTTATGGAGAATATGAAAAATATATTCTATTATCTTCAACAAATATAGAATTAATCATTAAATTCCTGATATTAAATATTGTAATAAAATATAATCTTTTAATTTTGAGAACATGAAAAATAATTTTTTTATATATGCATTTTGGAAAAGGTTTAAATCATTTAAATAAAACCATAATATTTCTATATAATTATCATAATATAAACACAACATAGAAGAATAAAACATTGTGTAAATTTAACTATATATAATTTAATTTTCAATATGTTCAACTAAATAAGAAACTTCTAGATGGTGCAGATCCAATGAAAGTAAAAAAAGAATATTTTCTAAATTCCATTTAATGAACTATAGGATATTTTAATGTATCAATATGAAATATTTTGCATTCCTCTATAATAATTAATTGCAACCACCTTGGATGATTAAATTTTTGTGGTTAAGATGTTGTTTTAAAATGAATTCGAAATTAAGATCAAATTTCATTGATCATACCTACCATTATTTAATGTATTAAAAAATATCAAATTATAATATTTTGTGAAAATACTTCAATAAAAAATTTTAAATTTCAAAAATTTTGAGATTAATATATCTTTTTGAGTATGGTCCCATAATAATTTGTGTCTTATTCCTATTTTCTTCACACATGAGTGGTGTGATGGTATTCTAGACTAATAAACATATTCTCTAAAAAAATAATCATACATTTATTAAACCTCAATCTAGAATCTATAAGCATTAGTTAGATACAAAAAATAGAGAAAACCCATTTAAAACCACCATATATTCAACTTTAATGTTTTAATGAGAAAATTAATATTGTTTCATTATATACCATGAAATTAATGACTCACATAAGAAATAAAATATTCTGGAAGTCCTCTTCCAATACATTTTTCATCCACTAAATGCAGCATCAAAAAACATATAAGAGAGAAATCAATTCTGGATGAATAGAATAATCCATGTTATTTCATTTATTAGGGTAAAATAATATCAAAATTATTAATTTATAATGGGATTCCATTATATTTCATTTTTATATAACACATATATATATTGAAAACATAATACCTTGTGGACTAGCTATGATGTTTATTAATCTCCAGATTATCCCTCTAAACAACTTTGGATTATCCAGTTTCTCAAACTCATAAGGAAGTGTGATATAACTAGTATTTATAGGAGTATTTAAACTAGAAAATTTTCTTTAACTAAACCATTTATAAAAATCTATTTTATAATTATGTTTTTGTAAAGTTATTCCATCAAATTTTTTATTAATATGAATTACATGAATTAAATTAATTTCAACCATCCCTCTTTTTTCAAACTCACTCTAAATATGATTGAATAAACTATTTGATATAATTTCCCATGTTGAGGAAAATATAATGTCATTGACATAAATTTGAGCAATGATAGGGTACATATAGTCTTTCTTGATAAAATTCTTATGGCCATCCAATAAATTAATAACTTCTTTTGAGTATGACTCCTAAAGAAACTATCTTAAAAGGTTCATAGATATTATTAAGATCCTTAATGAACATTGGTATTGTTGAAAACATTATTCATATTTTTATCATTTTGAATAAAGATATTAATCAACATAAACGTGCTCCTGAGAATATCTATTAATGATGTCACACTTTAAATCCATTTGACATTTAGTAAAATAAAAATAGATACATATGATTGAAGTATATTGTAAATTCCTAACCCATAGGGGACCACTAGACAATCGGATTGTGGACCGGCCATAACCTCAAAACTACCTCCTAATGACCATGGGCTATTAACAATTGACGAGAAGTAATAATATAAAATTTGAGACCCTTTTATAGTTTACCTATAGTCATTCACCCAAAATCCTCCATGAAACAATGTAGAGAAATTGTAAAATTTTATAGTTACCAAATATTATAATACATTTATATGTCATCATTTTCTATGAATAATAATAACATTACACAAATTCACACCTGAGGAATATAAATATTTAGTATCTTTGGAAACATAGAAACACACTAACAAGACTGTAGGTAAACTACATATTCTCCCACAGTGGTGTTCATAACTAGCAACCCTCATATTCATATCATATGTAATAAATTTTTTCATAACCTAGTTAAAGGAAAGTATAAGAAATGGTGAAATCATTTTCTTATTATGATTATAAAAGGGATATTGGTTAGCATAACATGAACATAGGGTTATGATAATATGAGAATAACATTTGAAGACATACCCTTTATATCAATGATCATAATAATTAGTTATGGAATAAATAATGGATTTTTTAAGACATGAATAAAAAGGGGATTGATGAAGATGGTCCATTAGAGAATAAAAGTTTCATAAGACGCATATTTGTGGATTAAACAGTATCACATAAAATCATTTCCATAGTAGCAATGGATCATTTCTATTGATATATTATTTAAATTGTTTCACCCCCCCAAACCATCATTGTAGTCTGGTTTCACTCATGATACCATCATAGTTGAAAATTTACAATAAATAATTGGGGTCACACACCATTCTAGTCTACTCTATCTCATGAGATATAAATCATCAGCCAATGCATTGGAAGGACATATTGGTCAGACCGATCTTCGAATTAAAACCATATTTATGTTTTCCACAAGATCATAAGGAATTAATTATATAAAAAACTGAAAATAAAATCATTTCATAAAAATTTCATCATATGACAAAATGTATAAACGAGACCATTGTCATAATTATTTCATCATTTAATCATTTCATAACCCATAGAAAAATAAGGTGGTTTCATAAGATTTTTTTCATGTTATATCCTATGGAAGAGAAATGGGTTTCATAAAAAATCATGTTATAATAAAAATAAACCATTATGAGATAAAATATAATTTTTTTCCTAGGATCATACACACACTAAATAATAGTTAACTTCAACAGATGACATATTAGATTGAAAATGATTTTCATCGATCATTTAAAATATTTCTCGATGAAAATAACAATTTCATTATCGGAAACACTTTTTGAAATATAAAACATTTTAGAAATATTTTTATTTAAAAATAAACATGAATAATTATAAATAATTTATTAAATAAAATAATTTTTAGGATTCATGGATGTTTTTTCTTGTTATATATGTTAAGGAAATGATTTCATTCCTATTTTTGGTAAAATAAATATAGACATGGTTTGCAAATGGGCATGAATATTACTTTAAAAAAATTATGTATAAATTAATAGATGATTAAAAATGTATTTTCTTATTATTAAGACTAAAATAAAACTTTTTGGCTTAAATTTTTAGAAAACATGTTAATGATAGATAATAGATATTTGACCGAAGTAAGAAATAAAGTCATGTTTTCTTGAAAGAATTTTCTCAATTATTTTATCCTCCAATGAGTGGAAAATTAGTACTATTACCTTAATATATCATTAATAACCATAGGATAATAAATTTAATTATTTTCTTGAGATAAGGATCATTATAGCCTTTCATTGAAAACATAACTACAAACAATCCCAACAAATGATGAAATTATAACATAAAATCATTACCAATTTTGTATCTTTAAAATTTAAACCCCATTTAAAGGTTATATAAAATATAAATATGGTAAATAAAATCAGTATTTAACATGTAAATGTGATTTTATAGATTCTTTTAGGATGAATATAGGTCCATTCTATGACATACATCTAAAAGAAGTAACATTGAAAAATAAATCCTTTCCATTATGTCTTCACTTTTGTCGTAAGCATTAAAACCTACTGTATAAAAAATATAACTTTAATATTAATATATTATAAAATAATAAATATATATATATAACAATTCCATTAAAATATTACCTTTTGGGTAATAATATCATTGTTTTTCGTATATGTCTTAAATTTTTTAATTTTTGACATATTACTTTAGTCATGATTTCATCATATCCATAATTTTTATCATGATATAAATATATAAAAAAAATAATTTATTTTTGTAATCAATAAGATTTAATGAAATAAATGAAATACAATGTTCATGTTGACGGTAGGCTATACGTATAAATGGATGTTGTATCCATTTTCATTTATGATTTATTGAACGAATCTTAAATCATATATTAACATTATAGAATAATTTTTATTTAATATATATCACATATATTCACTACAAACAGCCTTTAAATCATCCATGTAAATCATGAATTAATCACATCGCTTCTTAAGGTGTTAGTCCAATACACACACTTGTGACACTATCGTATTCATGAAAAATGAAATTTCTTAAGTTATTCCTCATATAATAATTTATTCAATATAAAAATATCAGAAATTTAATATATAAACCTTTAATACATAATTATACCCAACTATGAGATGTGGTAATGGTAAAATGAATGGCATCAGTTCGTGAGGCAGTAGTTCACCATACAAATGAAAGATGATATCATTTCCCATTTGATGGAAGTGGACATGGTTTTTGGGCATAATATTAACATAAAAATATCTTAATATACATAATATATTGAGGATTTATATATCACCAAGTTATAATAATAATTTATGTAAGTGGAGAATGGAATGAAAACAAAAAATTCTCATTTATGAACATTACCCCCCTTTTAGGTGTCCTCCTTAGGTTTGCACCAAAATCCTTTATATATAGGATTTATATACAAAAATATAATTATAGGATAACATGAGGAATTTTGGGAAGTGTTTTTTGTATGTATTTTCTATAAAATAGTGATTTATGGTGTGAAGAAGACATGAGAAGGGGTGTGATTTTATATGTGAGGTGAGTGTCACCCATGCAATTTTCTGAATGAAAGAATTCTACACAAATTTTTTCATTTCACAAGGCTCAAATAATAGATAAGTCTCTTTAATAGATTAAATAAAGATTAAATATATAATTTAATTTGTTTTTTCATGTTTTCGTTAATTTTAACCCATGTATTTTTAGTTTAACTCCCATAGTAAAACCATTTTTCTGTTAACCGTGACAAATGATCTTTCCATTTGTTACTAATAATTTTGGTAAAAATTTAATTGTAACTTACTAGATATTATATGTCACTATAATTAGAAATATGAAATTCATTTATCCATTTTCCATTAACATATATAGATGTATTTTTTTTAAAATTAATCCTTTAAACACAATGAAAAGTGGTTTTTTAAAGATAAAATTTTCAAAAGTATACAATATTTCTCGATCAGAACTGTAAATAAAATTTCTTCCAATGACCTAATTTGGATTAATGGATAAATTATTTTACTGAATTTATTTTTTATTGAATATAATATATATCTTAATTTTATAAATAAATAAAATAAAAAGGCAGTTTTTCATCAAAATTCATTATTTTTTGATATTCATATGAATGTAATTCATTTTAGAAAATTTCAAAAAATTAATTTGAACCTAATTTTAACCTACTGGTTTTAGAAGTAATTATTATTTTATAAAATTAATATTATTAATGAGTGAAAAAGTAATTTTATTATAGTTTAAAAAATGAAATTAAAATTATCTTTTTAAGAAAATATTATTTTGGAAACATATAAATACTTTACAAAAAAACTAAGTACTTTTTTATCAATATAATAACATTATATAAAACCAAAATAATTAATATTCAAAAATTTGTTATTAAAATTCATATTTCATTATTTGAAAGCTAGGTTTTAGTGGTGACATTTGAGTAATAATAATATTAGTATATTATTGTTTTCTCAAAACATAGTGTCATGTGAAACTCAAGCTATCATAGTGTGGAATGTAGCCCAATATTAACATGGTATTTCATGTAACACAATATAAAACAAATATTTAATTTAGTAAAAAATATTCATAGAAACTCAGGGTGTTACATTCAACCCCCCCTCCTATAAAAATATTTTTTCTCCTGAAACTATTTATTCATACACAAATTATTGAGGATACTTCTGCCTTATCCTGTCCTAATATTCCCACAAATAATCCTCAAATAGGTGGGTTTGAAATGAAAAATTGACCAGGTGAGTTATCTTTTTTTGTAGAACATTGTCTGTATGATCTAGAATCTCCTCAGATGGTGACACAGGAAAATGGTCTCACTCCATTACTATGACTTTTGAGTTTATTACATGTGATGGGTGAGGTATGTACTTCTCTATAAGAGATAAATAAAATAAATAATAGACATGAGACATGAATAGTTGATGTTCCAGCAGATTAGCCACTATCCCGATGTGATCATGAATTTCAAGGGGACCGAAATACCTACGACTTAGTTTCCCTTTATTCCCAAATATCATATCCTTCATATATGATTATATTCATAGAAGTAACTTTTCAAAAACATTGAACTATATATCTCATCATTAATAGTTATCATTACTTTTTTTTTCAAACTCTAAGCTTCATTGATGTGTTTGTAAATAAAATACCATTATTATTAATTTATTCACCAATCTCAAATCCCAATATCATTATTTCACCAACATCATTCTAATACATTAGGTATCTATAATTATTTACATAGATGAATTCATAAGGGTCCATATGAATGCTTGAGTGAAAGGTATTTTTGTTAAAAAAATACACCATAGGAGTCTATTGATCCCAAACACAATTTAAATTCAAATAACATGATCTCAATATATACTATACGATTGAAAACGTTCTCTATGAAAGACACTTTGTTTTTCTATGATACATAGTGCTAAAACTCAACTTTGTATCAATAGATTTCTAGATAATTCACTAGAACATTGAGCTAATCCTTGGATCTTGATCCTACAAAATTAAATATGGTACTATATGGAAAAATTACCACTTAATTAAGGTATATCATAGAAATTTGATCCATAGATAAGTCTTATATTATAATGATCAACTGTCCTAGCATAGTGGGGTGATTAACTACTAATCATATATAATTATTCCATTTAGATATTTTGGTGAGTAAGAAGACAATATCCATGAATTTGTTTTCCCATTTCCATTCTTGTATGGTTAATGGATGTTCCATCCCCTTAGATATAGGTATTTTTCCCTTAACATGCTGACATACCGTGAACCGAGATACAAACTCTATGATATCTCTCTTCATTACATCCCGCCATAAATTCTTTGTCAAATATATATACATATTCATATATCCTTGATAAATATATAAGGAAGAATTTTGATATTCCCCTATAAAATCCTTCTTTAAGTATGGTATGCGGAGAAAATATACAAAGTTATTGGGTCTTATTGATCAATCATGATCACAGTTAAAATCTCTTAAATTTCAGTCATTATTTTATAAATCTTAATATAATTTTTCAAATATTTAATATTAAATTAGATAGGTGGTAGAATAATAAATTGGGGAATATTTTATTTCCCCCATTCTTATTTATTTCCATATAAATCCATTAAAAATATAGAAACATTATAACTTTTTTAATCCTCATAATGAAGAAGATATCATGATAATTTGTATACAAAATGGTAAAAAGTGAAATAAAATTATGTTTACATCAGTTTCGTTGATCACACCTGAGTCACTCAAGCGCTTCGTGTCACACATAGGTGCATAAGAATGCGCAAGCTAAGGCCTGTAGTACCATGGAAATACATCACTAATGTGCTAAAACACCCGCAAAAATAAGTAAAAACACAAAAACACAAATTCACAATAATCCAATGAAGAAACAGCACAAACGTCACCTCAGCGCGGAGCCGCGCTTGACCAACAGGGTCACACAAAAGGGTGATTGGTCGAGCACAGTGTCGTGGAGCACTGAAAAGGTCACCAAAATCATCAATGGTGGCACAAAGACCGGTGCGGATGACGGTGGACCTAGTCAAAGCAGCTGTGGGTTTTTGATGCGTCACGTGATGATCAAGGAATAACAAAGGGGTCGTGCGACAGTTAGAAAGCAGCGATGCACTCTGGCAGGGGCTAGCCAATCATTGGGTTCGAAGCGGGGGGCACACCAGAGGGTGAAAATGCAAGGGGGAGTCAACTGGACAGAGGGTAAGGGAGTTGAGGTGTCGTTCCGCTGCTGGTCAGATGACACAGGGGAATTGCGCCGCTGCTGGCTGGCCGGAACCGGGAAAGGGGATGGCGCCAGCGGGCTGATCTTAGCCATAATGGTGGTGTACCTATGGCCAGAGATGGTCAGAGGTGCGGGAGGCACTACCGGATGATGCTTCGACGTGGGGGCATGCCGGAGGGGCAGGCAGAAAGCGAGGAGTCGGTCAAATAGAGGGTATAAGGTAGGGGAAAGGAGGGAGGTGGCATGTTCGGATATTTTTCAGATGAAAAAAGTAAGGTCACAGGAGGAGGGGAAGGTGTAGGAGAGGCTGGTGCAGCACAGCAGATCTCGGGGGTGTGCGGTGCTATGCAAGAAAATCAGGAGTTTGAAGGGTAGGGTGCAGGTTAGTAGGACGGGAACTGGGGCAACGGGTAGCGACGTTAATCGATGGCTGCACACTGAGAAGGGAGAAGGATGGTGGGTGCAGGTCGTCGGTCGGAGGCAAGGGTGACCTAGAATGGGCAAGTGCAGAGTCATCGTATGGCAGGAGTGCCAGATAATAAACAGTGTGCAGGAGGAGGGCCTGGGAGTGGGTGAGAGCAGAGGGGTGCGTGACGGTGGGAAGCAGAGCGGGGTGGATGGAGGGTGTCGGGGCCCACGGTGCAAGACATGAGGGAGGCTCCGTGATGAGACTCATGCATGTGGGCCAAGCATGGCAGGATAAGCCGAACCAAAGGGGGTGTCAGAAACAAAAAAGGCAGGTTTCTGTAAGGGGTGGTCGGCAGCTGCTGGTAGCAGTTAGAGCAGGGTGTAGGGGAGCTGGTGTTGGACAGGTGAAGCAGGAGGGGCGCAAGATTCTGAAGTACTGGCATGATTTAAGGGAGAAGGAGGTCAGGTGCTGGGATGCTATGGAGGGGAAGAAGTGGTGTAAGGATGAGCTGGGGCATCCACTGTCTGGGTGACTCCTCCGTGTCTGATCGCCCCTCCAGCATGACCCCTCCTCGCAATCGTTGTCCGGAAGAACCTCTTGTGCCTCTGACCAGCTTCATCCATAGGTGCACCTCCATTTTTCCTGTGAGCAGGCCACTGATGCCATCCCCTTTCCATGTTCCGGCCTCCCAGCAGCGGCGCAATGCCCCTACGTTGTCTGGCCAGCAGTAGAATGACACCCGGACTCCCCTTCCCACAGTCTGGCTAAATCCCCCTTTCATATGCACCCTCTGGTGCACCCTCTCTTTACAACTACTACCCAGCTAGCCCTTGCAGGAGCGTGTGGTGTAGGATAGGATGGAGGCACTGGGATGAGGCTTACGTGTGCTGCCCTAGTAGGGTAGAAGAAGCTGAACCAAAGGGGAGCCGGAAACAAGGATGCAGGTTGTTGTGTGGGGTGGTCGGTGGCTACTGTTAGGAGGTGGAGTAGGGTGTTGGGGAGGCACTACTGGGCGGGCAAAGAAGGAAGGGCATAGGAGGCCGGGGTGCAGGAACGCTGCAAGGGAGAAGGAGGATGGGTGTTGGGATGCTATGGAGGGGAAGAAGAGGTGCATAGGAGGAGCTGGGGCATGTTCTACATGGAGCAAGCCGTGGGGACAGCCACATGGAAGACACAAAAAAAATAAAGATAAAATAGGAAGGAAAAAAGTAAAAATAAAATAAAACAAAAACAATAATATTATATAATAATAATATTCATCATCATAATCATATCGATAAAAATATAAATAATAAAAATACTCATTTCATTTTAATAATAATAATTAAAATTATTAACCATGATATTTTTAAATAACACAATTAACATTTATTTATCCATTTTAATTTTCTAAAGATAGACGAACTATGTCATTGCATGGGTGAAGCCGCATTGGGTATCCAAAACGTGCTCTACTCGGGCGCTCAACAACGTCAACTAAAAAACACACATTTTTTTCGACCAAACTCAAAAATAATATTTGGGATTCAACCCAAACCTCGACAAAAAAAATTAAAACCAAAGAAAATAATAAAATAAAAATAATAGATGTGCTGGGGTGTGACAAAGAGCTATAAATATTCTTTAGGATATTCTCTGTGCTTATGTTCTTGAAATTGGTGGGGCTTGGGATGATCATTTTGGGATGGTTTAGTTTTCTTATAACAATATTTACTAGTCCATGATAGGAATGGATCCTTTCAAAGGCTTGTATGTATGGCCTAGTAAATCTTCATTGTGTTTGTCATATATTATTGAAAGTTCCTTGGTTGGACCAAGTTTAGTGCAAGAGGTTAATAAAAAGATTCATTTTATTCATCTTATAATTTTGATGGTGCATAATCGACATAAGTATTATGTTTATCATCACTGTAGACCCTTGTATTTTTTAGTTGGTGAGAATGTGTTCTTGAAATTTTCACCCTTGTTGGGTCATCGGTGGATTGGGACGTAAGGAAAACTTGATTCTCATTTTTTGGACCATTTGAGGCTATTGAGCAGGTAGGGAATGTTTCTTATCATGTAGTACTTCCACCACAACTGATGTCGATGCATAACATGTTCCACGTATCATAGCTATGAAAGTATCTTTTTGATCCATCTCACATGTTCAGATCATGTGATTTTGAGATTAAACCTGATTTATCCTTGATTGGACGGACAGTAAAGATAGTTTATTAGTAAACTAAGGTACTTTGTGAGAGGATGATACCTTTTGTTTGAGTGTTATGGTAGCACGATTCACATTTTCATGAGATGTGGGAGTGTAAGGAACTGATGAAATAGTAGAGGCCTCATCTTTTTGGCATGGAAGCTCCTTCATAGGTTTTCTAGGGACAAAATGTTTTTATAGTGGGGAGGTTGTAACAAATCATTTTCTATGTCACATGTATGTCTTTAACCTCATCATGGTTTTCCTTTCTCGTTGTCTATATAGTGCTGAGGAGGAATTGGGAGGATACCTATAATGGTGAAGTCACATATTTGTTGGATTCTTAGCTTTAACTGGTCATTTATGTTACTTGTTGGGGATTTACACACTATGTAATATGGTTACATGCCATGTAAGTACTAAAATGATAATAATTCTTTGTTAACAATAGATGATGGGTTTTTTGGTGGATATGAGAGTTATCAATTTTACAATGAGTAATTGGCTTAAACGTCATGTAAAACCCCAAGCCACATTTTTATGCAGGTATCCCATCCAAAAATTTTATTTCTTCCCCTCCAAAACATCTTTATTTCAACCCTAGAGGATTTACAGGAAACTTTTTAGCCCTCAATCCCTTCTTGGTGGTTTCATTCATCATTCGATCGTTGTTGTAGTTGCGGTTTCACTTACCGTGTAACCATTCTCCCTGTTTATCCATCTCTTTCTATTTTACTCCACGGAGTTGGGTAGATCGTCATTGGAATGTTGGATCTAAACTATATTTTTTCAAATCTTGTTTCTAGGTTGAGTTCCTAGATCTCATGTGCCTTTATTCTTGTTGGTGGGTATGTTGCGGGCATTATATTTCTATGGGAAAGGTAGGTGGTTCTGTCATGATGCCCAATTTATATTAAACCTAATTTCCTTGTTAAATTTCATTTTTTAATTAAATATAATTTTTTAGTTTTGGATTAAAAATCATTTCAATTTTTTTGTTGTAAAAGAACCCAATTCCCTTGAATTGGGGTTTTAAAAAAACTGGGTTTTGGCATGAAATTGAACCCCCCCCCCCAAAAAAAACATCTAATTGGGGTGTGATTATGATAATTTTTGAGATTTAAATTAGTTAATTTAAATTATCATTTTTCTGGAAATTGTTACAACAAAATTGTTAAATTTAATTATAGAAAATTGATTTGATGGAAAATTGTAAAAAACATAAATTTCATTGAATTTGGGGTTTGTGATGAGATTTATGGAATTGTATGAAAAATTAAATTATTGAATTTAATTGTGAAATGGATTTTGATATTTCTTGAATTAATTTCAAATCCTTATTTAGAAAAAATGGATTTAAAATGTTTTGATGGAAACCTTGGGGTTTCATCTCTTTGAAAAGGCATGTTTTTTTATTAAAAACTCATAATGATTTTTAAAGGGAAAATTGGAATATTTGAAATAGAGAATTTGATTAATTATATTTTAGTGATTCTTGAAATAAATTTCCCATCATTGTTTTTTACTTGATCACAAGAAAGACTTAGGTAGTTAGTGATCTATTTAGGGTGGCACTTTATGACATACAATGTTATGAAACTTCATATCATTACATCCCATTCCTTGGGTGATGGTGATGAGTCCCCTTTACCTTAGGCACAAAGGGGAATATGTACATATTTGTCATTTCACAGTGTTAGATTCCTATAGACCAAAAATATCATTCCTATTTTGGCACATTACCATAATTCTTTTTTGTTTATATTTCAAATATATATTCCATTGTTATAAAAAAATTTATATGCCTTGTGAATTTATATAATCTTTTTTATATAAAAGTGTTTATTTAATCCATTTTCTGAAAAGTTACATTTGTGTAAAGAACCATTTTTTAAGGTAAATTCAATCATTTGAAATTTATTTCCACCATTTGAAATGTTAATCATGAATTTCTAAAGTATTTCCGTATTTTGAATTATAAATCGTGACTGTTTA
The DNA here is from genome assembly GCA_963277665.1 of Viscum album. Lineage (NCBI taxonomy): Eukaryota > Viridiplantae > Streptophyta > Magnoliopsida > Santalales > Viscaceae > Viscum > Viscum album. The sequence goes on from OY728127.1 coordinate 1,009,977,500, forward strand.
AATATGCTTTTGATGTACCAAGACTGTTTATTTGAACATTGAAAGCACATTCTTGGTTAATTTGATATTGCAATCTTGTTATAGAATATTTGATTAATATCCTAATTGGCTTTTGATCACACCCTAATTTTTCCTTTGGGTGTTTTTATATTATCTCCTTCTATGTTTTAGTAGAGGAAAATGATCTCTTAAAGAAAAATCTAGAAGTTGAACCTTGAACTTTTTGAGTTGTGTCCTTAGGGATATGGGATGTTTGTTCTATTCCCTAGTACTTGGTTATACTACTTGGGTTTTTATACAAATTTGACTTTGTGTACATTACTTAAAAGGGAGTTTTTTTGTTATGAATAATTTCTTGTTTCTTTACATCTGTAATGCTAGCGGAAAAAATGTTACCACTTTCATTCTTGTATGATGTCAGGTGCTAGTCATCATCCCATGGGGATCAGGAACTCCCATCAGGCTATGTCAGGACCATCTCAGTTATCAGGTTACTAGGGTATCTAGTTTGGTTCATGAAATCACACTTAGGATTCATGCTTACGTAATTATTCTACCTAACCATGATCTCCCAACAAACCCACTGAACAGGGTGCAGGATTTCCCCTAGTTATCTCGCACAGTTAACAAACCCTGAACATTAACTGTGAACCCCTTGAAAAGCATCTAAAACTACAATTTTTAACCTGAAACATACCTTAAATAAAAAATAAAATAAACAAAAATATGACAACAAAAAAATTGATGCCTTGGGTGTCACAAAAAGCAGTTTACCCTTACCATAAACCAAGGATGGTGTATGCTTCACATGAAAAAATAATTGTATGTTTTTTAATATAAAGAAAGTGTTTTACAAGATATGAAACAACATATGTACGTTTGTATATAAGAATATTAATTAATTGGAATCTAAAACCACTTCCATCTCATGCCATATTCTTTGGAAAAGGGCTTTTTTAAACAAAAAATGGAAAAATAGTTGATGAAAACACACAAAAATGATAGGAATCATGCATAAGTACACCATAATAAAAAATTATTATTCTTTATATAAGTATTATATAAAAATATATATTTATGTTTATATATTTTTTATTCAATTTAGACACATTAATAGTCATCATTTTTAACCAAAGAATTGCTACATTACATATCATTAAAGAAAATAGAACAATTTGGATAGTCACACCCCACAAAGGTAATCACTCTTTTTATAACACTTTATGATAAATGTGAATAAAAAATCTTCTGAAAACTTTCTATTAATAAAAATCTATAAGGTGAAATTCAATGTGATTTACCCCTATCAGCACCCACCTATTAGCTTATTATGATAAGTATGGTGTATAATATCTAAGGATACACGTTGCACAATAAAAAACATCTAAAATATCACATGAAAATGGGGATTGAAGTAGCGCATGAGATGAGTTATCTGTTTCCAGTTCATCTTGATGATTTGGTTTTCAACACGGTCTATAATTCTATTGTAACATTCATTACTTGGTTGTTTAAGCTTATAAAGATACATTATGATAATAAGATATGAAATTTATAATTTTATTCAAATGAAAAACAATTAATAGTTTATGAAAAAAGTATAAAAGGGGGTATAGAATTATAGATATACAAAATGAATGGTAAATCGATGGTTGGGTCAGAATAATCTAGTAGATCAACCAAGAAATCAAAAGGACCTTCTAAGAGTACCTTCAGCCCACCTGTTCCACTACCATATATATTAATATTATAGGTTTATACAAATAGAACATTAAAATATGGAAATGTTTCCTATATTGATTTTTAAAAATAAATATTTGGAGAGGCTATTACAAATTTGATTGGTCTCAAGAGTATAGATGAAATTATCAAGTTTTAATTCCTATGATTATCAGTGGTGAATGCATATATGATGATCATTTTCAAAAAAGATGTCCAAAAAATGATCTACTATGTAAATTACAATTAATAAATATTCGTATTTTCTATAGGAGTATATATTACTTCTATATAAAGGGAAGACCCTGAAAATAAAAAATTGGATTCAATAATCCTATATTCATTTTTACGCTAGAAGTTAATTTGGAAATGGAAGAAAATAAAAAAAAGTATTCAGTAATAGTGAAATTTAAAAAGAAAGTATACCTAAAATGAAGGGTCAAAATTGCAGAATATAATAATATAAAATATATAGTTTTTTTCATTACATATTTTTTCCTATTTTTTAATAATCACCATATGCTCATCTCACTCAATTAGGATACCCTGAATTTTTATTTTTTGAATCCAAAACATGCATTTCTAACAAATCTACCACACATGATATCCATTGTGAATTTTTAATGTATTTCAATCAATATTTTACAGATAAAAATGAATGTAACAAACTATGATTTTAAAATAAGGAAATTATTTTTTATTGTATATGGGACACAAAACACCAATATTAATAACCCCATGAAATATATTTCTATAAATTTAATCTCTCTGATAGCTTGTGGACCATGAAAACCTAAGTAGAAATGAACCATAATATAGTATACCATTAGAAATTATCCATTAAATTGGAAGGTATGAATATTAATAAATAACTTTTGAAAATTATGGTTCTATATTTATTATAAATAAATTAATAGTCATTTAAAAGAAAAAGAAATGTTTTCTGGAAGAAACTATATTATTTCTAAAAGACGGTTTAGTCACACTTTGCGTACATAATACAAAATTAATTTTCATGAATTTTAGAAAATTTATTCGTAAAAATTAACTTAGTTTTTTAAATGATCATATCAAAAATATATTAGGGTGATTTTTTTGGATTTTTCTAAAATGTTTCATTTTTTGATGAATAGTAAAAATACTACATTTTAATTGAAAACTGCCTTTTCATTTAAATTATTTATAATGTTAAATTATATTTTGATTTGATTTTAAATTAAAATTATTTTAGTTGTATATATATTTATACAATTTATGTAATATGAATCATTTTAATATTGAATTTTGATATAAAAACATTGTTTACTTTTGAGCATCTTCTCTTTGAAAACCCGCTTTGTCATCAAGTCTATGGGATTAATTTTAAAATAAATTTCCCAACTTCAATGAACTTAATTTTAAAAAATGTATTAAATGTTTTTTACAATAATAATTTATATTATATAATAATTTAAACATAATTTTATACCAAAATGTATAGTGAAAACAGAAAAAATTATTTATCTCACTTAAGGTAAAAATGAGATTACCAGGGGTTAAACTAAAAAAATAAGGGTTAAAATAACCTAATTTCTTATATAAAATATATTTAATAGAAATAATTATATTTTATAATTTCTAAATATCAATAATAATCCAATTTTGACCCTTTTAGAATTTGAAAATTGGTGGTACACCTATTTCTTTTCAAAAATTACAAGTGTGTCACTCACCTAACTTATAAAAGGTCACCCCCTATCCTCTATTATTAACACCTTAACACCTTTTTTATTCAGACAAGACCAACCAAAAACACTTATTATATCTCATAAAATCATCCCAGGATCCTTATTTTGGAAATATATAGACACTATGTATTTTTTTGTTGAAAGCCTATGGAGGTTACCTGAAGAAGAGGTAGTGTTCTTCAACGAACGTTTTTATTTTATTTCATCATCCACCTCACTCAATTTTTAATAAAACATGATTATAAAATAAAAATAGTAACTTCCATATCGTTATATTTTTTTATGTTTTGTTCATTACCTACAACTATAACCACTTCCACAAAATGTGTTATGAAATCATTATTCATATGTACAGCAGACTACCGCCTCATGAACCGATGTCATTAATTTTTTCCTTTACCACCTCTCATGGTTGGGTAGGATGATGGATATAAAGTATTTATATAATATTTATAATCTAATTATACATATTTTTTAATTATTTCATATATACCATTTTAAGATTCATTTTTAAGGGATATGATAACGCTGCTCGTGTATACGGTGGACTACCACCATACGTAGTGTTGTGGTTTGTTTTTCACTAGCGCTTTACCATAAAGAAAATAAGGAAAATTTTAATGAATGTATGAAATATAAATTACATAATTATTATTCTCATGAAATATTTATCATTTTATTTCTTTCCTTTTCACTCATGTAAAGATGATAACATTTTTCATATATGTGTGGACTACTGCCATCACGAAGCGATGTGACTATCTTTTCATCACCACACCATATGAATGATATATATATAAGTATATTTAATGAAATAATATTATATTTATGATATTATTATACTTTATTAAAGATAAAATATTACTTACCTCCTTTCCATAATTATTGTCAAAAAATGGAAATGTTACTTATTTATATGCATGGCCTACTGTCTCCATGATCATGATGTACTTCAGTTTTAAAAATCATATTTCATGATTTATATAAAAAGTATAATTGATATATAAATATGATAATTAGTTCATTATTATTATTCATTGTATTATGTAACTATATAATATGTACAAGAACCATATCCTTTTTGATAAAATACACATGAGAAAACAAGGGAATTAACAACTGAAACAATGAAAATAAAGAAAGATTATTAACGAATGGGTGAAAAGATGTTATAAAAGGATCATATATGATATTATAAATATTAATATGGTTCTACTATAATTTAATAACATGTTTAAAACCAATATAAATGAGGTTAAATCATTTTTAATCAAAAGTATATGTGAGGTAATAGATTTCATCTCAATTTCATTTCATTGAGGCATGTTGTAATGTTATACACCAACATTTTTTATATGGTGTATATATTGTCCCTTTCACATGTAATATCATTATTAATTAATATTTTATAGTATTTTAAGTTTAAATTTTTATTATTTCATCCAATTTCATTTTACATAAGAGTTACCAAGTGGTAAATAATTTCATAACTCTATTTCTTTTGGTTGGGATATCTTACTTCTTTATCATCTTTGATATTATAAGACTATGTATAAAATAAATTTTTATTTAAATTATTTTTTATTTCAACTTTTTTTATGTGAATTGTTATTTTTTACACATAATTTAATAATTTATTAATTATCCCTTCAACATTATGATCATTGAAGGGTTTATTTCACAATCTTATTCTAATTAAGATTATTTATTCTTGAATTTCATTAGAAGGAAATTATTGGATAATTTCTTAATAAATAAATTTAATTTGATTCTAATATGGTAATTTTTGATATTTTAAATTAATATTACCATTTTTCCACTCTTTGTAAATTAAAATAACTATTAAAATATTTTTAAGAAAGTATGACATTGTTTCTCTCTTCGATTGAAAATCTATTTTCATACAAAAAAGTGTTTTCTAAATTTTTTTTTATAAAAATGCTTTGTAAAATGTTCTTGAAATTTTAAAAATTATTTATTAAATAAATTTTTATCATTTTTTACTTTTTACAAAAAAAATTCAAAGGAATCATCATGTTGATTTCGAAACAGAGCACATTTGGCTTTTACCAAAAATGTGAAAGGAATCCTTATTTTAACATACTCAGTCTGTATGGAATTTTTTGATATCATGATAATTAAATGTTTAAAAGATTCCTTTATATTTTTAAAAGATTGTTTTCAATGAAATTTATTTTAAAAAATATTTTTTAACTTTTAGTTTTAAAAAGTGATTTTCAAAATGAAAAGGATATTTTCCTCAAGATTGTTTTAAAGATATTTTTATGATATTTTAATTCATCAATGACAGAAAACATTTATCCCTACTCCAATGGGTATATGATGGATTGATACAATCCTTATTATGTATATATATTTTTTATGATCATTTTTACCAAGGAATGTATTGACACTCACTTTCTTGGTTCACTTTTGTAGTCATTAACATTCCCTTGAGATATTAACTTACCTATGATCATTGGACATTATATTTACCCTAAATATCCATATTATCTATCTTGTATATGTTTGTTTATTAAAATATATACCAATCCTATATACGGTGTTCCACATTTAAAGTTATTTATTTATCTGGGAAATATTGAAAATATGTATTCTTTACTCAATATGGATATTTTATGATCAGGAACATTTTTCATGAATTAAATCTATCATTAGATATATGGGGAATTCATTGGACATGTAGACATGGGTGAGTTCAGGTTATTAATAGTTCATCGAAATGTCTCATGATATGAACTAGTTGGATAGACTTAGTTAAATGGGTTTCTGACCATCAGTTTTAAACTATATTGAGGAAAGATCTTGAAGATAGAGGTATCATCAAGCATGAGATCCTGACATCAAATAATTAAGTATTTCCATCATTGGTAATTCAGTATTTTTTATCCATGATATTTTATTAATGATTTTATCTCTAGATGACTTTTATTTTCATTTTATTGAATGGAATTTTTTCAATTATTTACCTTTTAAAATTGATTATTCCTTATCCAATTATGATAGCCATCTTATTGATTAAATGACATGTTTTTTCAATTATCTACCTTTCCATGTTTATTATTCCTTATCTAATTATATTTGATAAATTATTGATTAAATGGAATGTATTTACATTTATTTAACTTTCCATATTGATTATTCTTTATTGATTCATGATAGCTCCAATTATACTTAACCATTACGGAGAATTTGAGAACACCCATATTTTCTTTCCTCTCACAGGAATCCATAAAGTGTAATATGATTTATATGAAATTATATTCTAGAGGGAATAACATTAATCTCAAAAAAATTGTATTTTTTTCCAATATAATAAGGGAATCATGTGTGTATTTATTTTACCAAGAATACTAAACTATTCAGTACTTTAGGATTTGATTCCTTATATATTATGCTAATTTAATAAAGTAGACACCAACTCTGGGATACTTAGGTTGGGGTCACAATACTTGGTATCATTGAAAGTTTAGTAGAAACTTTATGAACTAGATTTAGTAAAACATATATTATGGAACATAATCATATGACATACTTTTAGGATACGTATAAAATAATGTCCTTGTGTTTTGTTAATGTATAGATTGTGTGGGTTTTCTATACAATACATGTTTTTCTGGACACAAGAAGTGGATTTGTTTCTAGCATAGAAGTACCTAGGGATAATAAATCTGAAAAGGGAACATTTTCCTTAACCCAATAGTCACTTATTTCATGATAACGGGCCTTACTGTGCATCTGGATTGACACTCCTAGGGGATATGCTTATAATAATTCAAATTTTATTTACATACCATTATGAAGTATTTGAATAGATGATTGTAATGAATGAACTAGGTTAAACCTGTGGTGTCTTAGATTGAAAATAATGTGTTATAATTTACCGATTCTATAAATTATTATGTGCTTTTCCCAATACAATTATTGTTTATCACATTATACTTTTTGGTTTTAGTCAATGGATGGAACCCAAAGGAATCATTTTAATATTGATTATAAAAGAAAATTTGGTCACTATGAGAAAAAAATGGGATGATATCTTGAGTGAAATACATTTTGATTATTATTAATTAGTTTTCCCAAAATATAATTAACAAACTATACTATAAACAACTCTCAGACTCACCAAATATGATAATTATGCAGTTTTATAAGATCATAATTTATGGAGACCATGGATAAAATAAGGATCAATTTCATTCATGTTATAAATATTGATGGAGGAACCTAAGAAATTGTCTCAATGGAATGGGAAAATTAGTTATTTTTTGAAAGGAAGGGTATAAAGAAAATAATTTCTAAGTAAAAATGAATAGTATGATGGAATTTAAATAAATATATTCTTAAGGATCCATTTATTTCCCCTTATCTTAAATGTGGGGAACCTTGGAATTATTTGAGTCAATGACTTTTTCTAAAGGGTAACTCCTAAACCAAGGAATGGAAAATATTGAAATAAAATGGTTGAAGTATTTATTGGTATTATAGTATTATAATTGGGTCCCTAGTAAGAGATTTATTTCCTTTCCATTATACTTTTTCATATATTATAGAAGTGTTTTTACCAATGGTATTTTGGTATAATAATCAAGAAACATTTATGTGTTCTATTAAATTTCAAAATTGTATATGTCTTAATTAACTTAAGATTTATGGATGAAATCATGGTTTTATGAGTTTAATGTTTTTCATAAGTTCATGTTCTTAAACACACCTTTTAAAAAATTGTTAGGAATATATCATGATTAGGGATATTTTTGGAAAACATTTATGGGAACACATCCCATTGATTTAGTATATAAAAAATTTATTTGAGGAAGAATGCCTTTATATTTTGGAATTAAGATTAATGGTATTGTTAACCTTTATGTTTTAACATATCTTTGATGTTGTATTAATTATGGGTTATCAAAATTTTGGAACATTGTAAGAATTAAATTAATATAGTTTTAGAAAAAGTATAAATTGTATGCTAGGTGACAACATATCACATCCGAAAAGGTTGTAAGGCAGGAACCCTTGATCGAAAGATGATAAGGGTTTAATTCGTACCACTAAACTTGAAGATTTTTGGTTTAATATTTCATTTTTTATTTAAAATATTTGACAAATAAATATTAATGATGAACCAGTTGTGTTACTAATTATGATTAGAGATCAATGTATTATATTGGATAACTTGTACTAACAATATTGGATTTGGTGTAATGGCCCAGGTTTTTAGGGTCCATTACTTTGTGAAATCTCATGTTGGATTTTCTGGTATGGGAATCTCAGTGATGTTTGGCCTAATGGTATGCCTACTGGTATCCTTAACCTACCGGTAGCTCGGTCTACCGGTAGCCGCAGCCTACCGGTAGCTCTGTCTACCGGTAGGTCGGTCTACCGGTAGCTCGATCTACCGGTAGCTGCAGCCTACCGGTAGCTTGGTATATCGGTAGGTGCAGCCTACCAGTAGCTCGGTCTACCAGACGTTGTAGCCTACCGTTCGCTGTCAGCCACCGGTAGCTCTCAGCTACTGGTGGCTCTCGCCTACCCCCGCGGGGTCTTTCCAGTAGCGCTCCTTTTTGCGCGAGTTGGGTTTTAAACCCTATTTTGACCCCTTTAAGCTAGTTTTAAATCACGATAATGCCCATAACTGTTTTAACTAAATATTTAATGAATTAAACTTGTGTGTGCGTCGGTTTAGACCCATTTAATAACGTGTGGGGCCATGTGGTAAACCCACGACCCCCGCTCGTTATGCGGTTTTACGTTCTTATCTAAACAGTCCCAGGCCATTATAAACTAAAGGGTTAGTCGTGGTTTCTTCTTTCCCCAATCACCCTGTGCTAGTATTACCCTTCGTTCAGACGAACAGATTTTTTTCATTCAGGCGAGCCGCATCGCTATCCGTAAAGTTTCGTGCCCGAGCTTACCATTGATCATTGATAGCAAGTAGGGAAATTTTTCCTTTGTCTCTCCCTTTTGTGAATCATGCTGGGTGGGCATGCTCTTGATTCTGTAGAATTGGATAAACCCAAAGCTTAAGGAAGATAATGAACGGCCTCTAAATAACGAAGGTGGGGGGCTATGATCGATGATGCTACTTTGTTTTGTGATCTTGTTTTTCTGAATTTGCAGGCTTACGCCTACTGAAAATCATTGTCGATGGTGGTCTTTCTCTATGAACTAACAAACCCTTTCCTCTAGTGATGCGTAAATGAATTGTATTGTGGTTATGAACCATCTTTGTAAAGGAAATTGGTTAATTATGTATATTCGGCTAAATAAATTGGAAGCACCAGGATCAATCCTTTTCTGTGATAACCCCGGTTAAAGTGCAGCGGAATTGGAATCATGGAGTGTGTTAAATCGTTTAAATATTAAAATACCAGCATGGGCCATCTTTGCTTTGGTGGTAGTGGGTTGTTCTTTTCTTTTCATTCACGGGCCGATTGCTGGGTGATGTGGATGGGGATGTGATCCCCTGTTATTACGCTTTGGGTGGTTGAGAAATTGAGGATGGTATCCTCTATTATATCATGAATTGGGGTGGGATCCTCTGTTGTTGAGAAACCATTTGGCTCCTAGAATTTGGACATGGGGATGTACCATGGGGTTTTCTTTGGTTGTTGTGGCTTTACAAGAGAATCGGGTGTGGGTGATGTGGTTGATGCTTGACTGTTTGCTTTCCCTTGACTTGTGATTATGATTTCTAGTTGCCCAAGTAGTTTCAGAAACGTATTTAAACATTATTATTGAACATGTAAATAAGGATGGGACAAATGGGTTTTGGGTTGGTGTGAGTTGTGACTTGGACATGGTACTGATTGTGTTCCTTAGACAGGCTGAAGAAAAGCCTAAACTTTGGGTGAGTGCTTGTTACCTATACTAATACTTATAGTTTTTTGTTTCTTATTCGTTCCCCACCCATGTTGACCACATAGTTCCAAACACCCCCATTTCATGGGGGAGGGTGTTTTCCCCAACACTTCTATTAGTCGCTGGTTATTAGCTCCTTTCTTCTCCCTTTCTTTGATAGCCCAAGTATCTTCAGGAAGGCTATGACGGCATGAAGTCCATTATTATCCCAAGAACCTTCAGGTGGGGTAGTGGGGTGGTTACGGCCCAGGTGTGTGCGGACATGGGGTTTTCCCATGTGTCTTCGGGATGAGGCACGGGTATCTTCGGGCGCGGCAGTGGATCTTCTAGCCCGGGGTTTTTTTGGGCGTGGTGGTGGTTGATCCAGCCTAGGTGTTTCCAGGCATGGTTACATGTGACAGTTGTGGCCCAGGTGTTTACGGGCGGGGCTTGGTAGTGGGACTGCAATGAGAATGTCGGGATTGGTCCGATGCATAGGATGTCTTCAATAACTTGTGGGAAAGTGGCGTGGGGTTCCCAAACATCGATGTTCTATTACAATATATTACTTGACTTGAGTTATTTGGGGAGTGTGCCTTTGTGAGGCTTGGGTGGATAGTTTACCTTGTTAGGTGTTTGGTTTATTCTTTTTTCCCACAGGACATTAGTATGTTCCCCCACTTGTGCACGAGAGTCTTTGGTTTTCCCTAATGAGTATACTTGTATGCTCACCCTATGCATAAAAACTGCTTTCTGGTTTCCAGGAGGACTTCAGGGATCGTGCTGGACCATACTAGCTCGGACCTTTGGGGAAGTTGCAATTTTTGTTTTCTTTCTTTGGAACTTTACCCTTGTAGTAATTTTTTTGTACTTGTGGTATTTAATTTTGGAACAAGCATATGGGAATGGTTGTTCATGGATTTACTTTTACTTTCCACTTTTGGTGTAGTTGGGATTTAACATCTTACATCTCGATCCTATTAAAAGAAAAAGGTTAATGCCTTCAATTTAGTGAGTGATTCTATACCCATGGAACTGGTCTCCACTCCAGGACCAATTGAAGGTGGGTTTCGGGGGTCATTATCTCATATTCAACTTGAAGAAGGAAGGTTCTGGCAATCTGCTAACCCTTCCCTCCATTTGGTGAAGGCGTGTCGTGAAAGAATGGTATCAGAGGGGAGGTCAGGGGTTTAGAGATAGGATGGAGTCTGGAGTTTGGAACAGTGAGAATTTCATGGGATGGTAGGGATACAGTGTTGGGTGACCTTGGTGCATGAATTAGGCCAGGGCAGAACGGCTAGGACATGGGATTTTAGGGCCCCCCATGATCCGACGCAAAGACTCTGGACCTACCGAACGACCAAGTGAGGCCACGTTGATTGTAGGGTGGAGACCCTCGGAAAGGCACATGCATCATAATGACTTGTGTTCTCATGTTTTTGGGGTGTTTTTGGAATTAAGAATAAACAAATTAAGGTTTAATAAGTTTAAAACAATATTATGCACTACTTGGTCTTAGGAATTCATTGTTTACCTTGCAGCTATAGCACCTGGAAGGTGACCACGATTGCTACGGATGATCGAGGCCCCGAAGACTACCTTGGCCGATCGACCGAGAGATGATCGAGAGGAGGAGGATGACCAGTGGAAGAAGACACTTCGGGCCTTCCAGTGACAGACCCTCGAGAAGTATGAGGGCAACACATAGGATATGAAGACGGAGGGCTGGCTAGAGGAGCTGGGGATAGCCTTCCGCTCGATCTGGGCTCCGATCGAGTACTGGGTTCCTCTTCCCATCAGCCAGATGCGGGGAGAAGTGCGACAGTGGTGAACACATTACCTGGGGGAGAGGAGAGAGGCTGAGGTGGCATGGGCTGATTTCGAGAGGGTGTTCCAGGCGGAATTCCTCTCTTCGGCGATGAAGGAGGAAAAGAGACAGGAGCTAATCTCCCTCCAGCAAGGGAGTATGTTAGTAAGGGAGCTAGGAATCAAGTTCAAGGACCTCCTACGTTTTTCTCCGGACCTCTTTCACGACGAGGAGTCTCGGGCAAGGCGTTTTTAGGAGGCGCTCTGACCCTCCCTCCAGTATGCTGTTACCCCCTTTACCATGCCGACGTACTTGGAGGTCCAGAAGAAGGCCCAAGTGGTGGAGAGGATTCACGCTCTAGGAGTTGTGTCATGAGAAGGTATCCAGCTGAGACCATCGAAGGGTAAGGTCGTCAGTACCTGGCCTCCAACGTCAGGATCGTCCAGGTTCAGACCAGCAGGGAGCAGGCCGCAACAGTTTCAGTTACGATCCCAAGGTCCTCAATCTTTTCCATCGGGCCCGGGACCGCGCTGCTTCGTCAATGGGAGCCATGGACATCTCTAGAGTCAGTGCCTGGACTGGGTACAGTACAGTGGTTGCGGACAGCCCCAGCACCCACCCCAGAAGCAGCTTCCAGCCAGGCCTTTCCAGCAGCAGTAGTAGGGACAGCGAGAAACCTTTTGGCTCCTGGATTTTTTACATGGGGCTATATCATGGGGTTTTCTTTGGTTGTTATAGCTTTACAAGAGAATCAGGTGTGGGTGATGTGGTTGTTGCTTTACTGTTTTTCTTTCCCTTGACTAGTGCTTATGATTACTAGTTGCCCAAGTAGGTGCAGAAACGTATTTAAACATTATTATTGAACATGTTAACAAGGATGGGGCAAATGGGTTTTGTGTTGGTGTGAATTGTGACTTGGACATGGTACTAATTGTGTTCCTTAGGCAGGCTGAAGAAAAGCCTAAAATTTGGGTTAGTGCTTGTTACCTATACTTATACTTGTAGTTTTGTGTTTCTTATTCGTGCCCAACCCATGTTGACCACTTAGTGCCAAACACCACCATTTCAGGGGGGAGGGTGTTTTTTCCAACACTTCTATTAGTGGCTGGTTATTAGCTCCTTTTCTACTCCCTTTCTCTGATAGCCCAAGTATCTTCAGGCAGGCTTTGATAGCATGAAGTCCATTATTAGCCCAAGAACTTTCGGGCGGGGTAGTGTGGTGGTTACGGCCCAGGTGTGTGCGGACAGGTGGTTTTCCCATGTGTCTTTGGGATGAGGCCCATGTATCTTCGGGCGTGGCAGTGGATCTTCTAGCCCGGGTTTTTTTCGGGTGTGGTGGTGGTTGATCTAGCCTAGGTGTTTGCAGGTGTGGTTACGTGTGATAGTTGTGGCCCAAGTGTTTGCAGGCGGGGCTTGGCAGTGGGACTGCAATGAGAATGGCGGGATTGGTCTGATGCATAGGATGTCTTCAATAACTTATGGGAAAGTGGCGCGGGGTACCCAAACATCGATGTTCTATTACAATATATTACTTGACTTGAGTTATTTGGGGAGTGTGCCTTGGTGAGGCTTGGGTGGATAGTTTACCTTGTTAGGTGTTTGTTTTATTCTTTTTACCACTGGAAATTAGTACATTCCCCCACTTGTGCAAGAGAGTCATTGGTTTTCCCTACTGAGTATACTTGTATTCTCACCATATGCATAAAAACAGCTTTCAGGTTTCTAGGAGGACTTTGGGGATCATGTTGGACCATACTAGCTCGGACATTTGGGGTAGTTGTAGTTTTTGTTTTCTTTCATTGGAAATTTACCCTTGTAGTCATTTTTTTTGTACTTATGGTATTTAATTTTGGAACATGCATATGGAAATGGTTGTTCTTGGATTTACTTTTACTTTCTGCTTTTGGTGTTGTTGGGATTTCCACCTTTCCTCTCGATCCTATTAAAAGAAAAAGGGTAATGCTTTCAATTTAGTGAGTGATTCTATACCCATGGCACTGGTCGCCACTCCGGGACCTATTGAAGGTGGGTTTCAGGGGTCATTATCTCTCATTCAACTTGAAGAAGGAAGGGCCTAGCAATCTGCTAACCCTTCCCTCCATTTGGTGAAGGTGGGTCGTGACAGAATGGTATCAGAGGGGAGGTCAGGGGTTTAGAGATAAGATGGATTTTGGAGTTAGGAACAGTGAGGATTTCATGGGATGGTAGGGAAACAATGTTGGGTGACCTTGGTGCGTGAGTTAGGCCATGGCAGACTGGCTAGGACACGGGATTTTAGGGCCCCCAATGATCCGACGCAAGGACTCTGGACCTACCGAACGACCAAGTGAGCCCACGTTGATTGTAGGGTAGAGATCCTAGGAAAGTTACATGCATTATAATGACTTGTGTTCTCGTGTTTTTGGGGTGTTTTTGGAATTAAGATTAAACAAAAAAAGATTTAATAAGTTTTAAACAATATTATGCACAACTTGGTCTTAGGAATTCGTTGTTTACCTTACAGCTATAGCACCTGGAAGGCGACCACGATTTCTGCGGGCGATCGAGGCCCCGAAGACTACCTTGGCCGATCGGCAGAGAGCTGATCGAGAGGAGGAGGATGACCAGTAGAAGAAGACACTTCGGTACTTCCAGCGACAGACCCTCAAGAAGTATGAGGGCAACACCTATGATATAAAGACGAAGGGCTGGATAGAGGAGCTGGGGATAGCCTTCGGCTTGATCCGGGCTCCGATCGAGTACTGGGTTCCTCTGGCCATCAGCTAGATGTGGGGAGCAGTGCGACAGTGGTGAACGCTTTACCTAGGGGAGAGGAGAGAGGCTAAGGTGGCATGGGCTGATTTCGACAGGGAGTTCCAGGCGTAATTCCTCTCTTCAACGATGAAGGAGGAAAAGAGACAGGAGCTACTCTCCATACAGCAAGGGAATATGTTAGTAAGGGAGCTAGGAATCAAGTTCAAGGACCTCCTACATTTTTCTTCGGACCTCTTTCACGACGAGGAGTCTCGCACAAGGCATTTTTAGGAGGCACTCCGACCCTCCCTCCAGTATGCTCTTTCCCCCTTTACCCTGCCGACGTACTTGGAGGTCCAGAAGAAGGCCGAAGTGGTGGATAGGATGGACGCTCTAGGAGGTGTGTCACGAGAGGGGATCCTGCTGAGACCATCGAAGGGGAAGTTCGTCAGTACCTGGCCTCCAGCGTCAGGACCCTCTAGGTTCCGACCAGCAGGGAGCAGGCTGCAGCAGTTTCAGTTTTGATCCCATGGTCCTCAACCTTTTCCATCGGGCCCGGGACCGCGCTGCTTCGTCTATGGGAGCCATGGACATCTCTAGAGTCATTTCCCAGACTGGGTACAGTATAGTGGTGGCGGACAGCCCCAGCACCCACCCCAGTAGCAGCTTCTAGCCAGGCCTTTCCAGCAGCAGTAGTAGGGATAGCGAGATCCCGCTCCTCCGAGGGCAGACATTGGAGGAGGAGGTCGACCTCAGGTCCCTCCTCAGGGACCTCTACCAGGGTGTGGTTGGGGAGTTGGCCGACAGCTGAGGGGCAGAGGAGCTGGGTGTGGACTGCTACACGCCACAGTGGCAGCAGTTCCAGCAGGGCCGGAGGTTGTTCGACGTATGATCAGTTTTTTTAGTACCCTTTCTTTTGACTTGTTCGATACCGTAGCTTCGCAATGCTTTGTTACACCCAGTATAGCCCGTGACTTGGGTCTAGATGCTGAAATACATCCAATGCCCCTGGTTCTAAGCACAGTAGTCAAAGGGCAGACTGACTTGTTATATGTTTTTTGAGAATGCAGACTGATGATAGGGCCACCTCAGTCGGTAAGGGGTCTTCTTCTGCTACAGATACAACAATAAGATGTCATCCTAGGCATCGACTGGCTGTTCTTCATGTGTGCCTGCATCAACTGTTTCTGAGGAAGGGTTGTGTTCTCGGACTTGGGCGGCCGGCAAGTTACTTTCACCAGCGAGCGGAGCATTCAGAAGGGCAGCAGGCGAGAGGAACCCCTCCTCTCCTTGTTAGCTGAGTTGTCAGTTGAGTTAGTAGATGCCGAGATGGTGGAGGTGCCAGAGATCATCCATGAGTTATGGACTTCTTTATTATGGAGGTGACGACTCTACCCCCTCAATGGGATATCGAGTTCGGGATAGACCTGCAGCCCGACGCTCATTTGATTTCGATGGCTCCTTACCAGATGGCACCTTCAGAGCTACGGGAGTTGTGGATTTAGATTGACGATTTGAGGAAGAGGGGTTATGTTCAACCAAGTGTGTCACCTTGGGCTGCTCCAGTCTTGTTCGCAAAGAAGGCAGATGGTGGTCTCAGGTTGTGCATAGACTACAGGAGGCTGAATCAGGTGACGATCAAGAATCACTATGCTCTTCTGAGGATAGAAGATCTTTTCAACCAGCTGAAAGTGGCAAGGTGGTTCTCAAAGATCGACCTACGGTCTGGGTATCACCAGTTGAGGGTAAAAGAGAGTGAAATCCCGAAGACGGCCTTCAGGTGATGATATGGACACTTCGAGTTCGTATTCATTCCCTTCAGTGTTACGAACGCCCCAGATTTGTTCATGGGGCTTATGAACACCATCTTACGGAAGTACATGGATCGGTTCGTAGTTGTCTTCATCGATGACATCCTGATCTATTAAATATCAGAGGATGACTATGTAGAGCACCTAAGGATGGTTTTGGAGGTCCTCCAATAGCACCATCTCTATTGGAAGTTTTTGAAATTCAAATTTTGTACACAAGAAGTGCCCTTCCTCGGGAATGTGGTGTCTGAGCAGGGGGTAGCAGTGGACCCATCAAAGTTTGAGGCAGTTGTTTCTTGGGCTGCCCCCAAGAATGTGGCAGTGGTACGTAGTTTCATCGGGATGACAGGTTACTATCGGAGGTTCATACCCAACTTCTCCCGAGTAGCAGCCCCTTTGACAGCCCTGACCAAGAAAGACCAGGTTTTCGTGTGGAGTGACCAGTGCGAGTCAGCCTTCATCTATCTGAAGGAGTAGTTGGTTAGTGCCCTAGTGCTGAGACTACCAGAAGAAGCGGTGTCCTAGAGGTGTTCTATGATGCTTTCAAGACAGGTCCTGGTATGTGTGTTGATGCAGCGACAAGGGCTGTTCCCTTATGGGTCTAGGAAGTTATGCCCTCATGAGCATAATTATGCCACCCACGACCTGGAGCTTGCAGCGGTCGTTTTTGTGCTGAAGTTATGGCAGCACTACCTCATTGGAGAATGCTTTTTGGTCTTCACAGATCACAAAAGCTTGAGTTATATCTTCTCCCAATGGGACCTAAACTTGTGGCAGCGAAGGTGGAAGGAGTTACTCTAGGATTATGACTTTGAGATCTCCTACACATCAGGGAATGGGAATGTAGTGGACTGGTTGACAAAATCGAGTCACTTTCGAGCAATCAGGGAGTCGAGTGCAGTGAATGCTTTGTCACAAAGGTACATGGATGAGGTAATGAGATTGCATGGAGTTCCAAGGTCTATAGTCTTGGATAGGGATGCATGGTTTACCTCGCGATTCTGGAGAGGATTGCAGCTTTCTTTTGGAACCCAACTATGCCTTAGCACTACTTTCCACCCCCAGACAGTTGGGCAGACATAGCGCACCATCCAGGCGTTGGAGGATATGTTGCGGGCATGCGTTCTGGACTCTGGAGGATCATGAGTACGACACTTTCCTATGGTAGAGTTCACATACAATAATATATATCACTCTACCATTGGTATGGCTCCGTTTGAAGCATTGTACGAGAGGCCATGCTGCTCACCAGTGTGTTGGAATGAAGTCAGAGAGGTGGGCATCCGTGGCCTGGAGGTGGTGTAGAGCATGACGGAGAAGGTTCAGGTTATACGGGAAAGGATGAAGGCGGCCCAGGACCAAAAGAAGTCATATGCTGATACCAGGAGTAGGCCCTTGGAGTTTGAGGTTGGAGACCACATGTTCTTGAAGGTCTCCCCTCTGCGTGGACAACAGAGTTTCGACATGGGTAGTACACTTTCTCCCAGGTTCATCGGGCCCTTCGAAGTGTTGTGGTGGGTCAGCGAAGTGGATTATAAGTTAGCGTTACCACTGCTGCTACTGAGGATGCATGATTTCTTCCATTTGTCCTTGCTCCGTTGGTATGTGAAAAAGATTCACACGTCCTCGGATGGGGAGAGCTGGACATCGAGGATGACGTGACTTTTGTGGAGAGACCAGTGATGATCGAGGATCGCAAGGAGACAGTGCTTCGTGGGCGAACAATTCCCTTGGTTCGTGTGTTATGGAGACATTGTGGGCTTGAGGAGAGTACATGGGAAAGGGAAGCACAGATGCGTGCCTAGTACCTAGAGTTATTTTGAGTATTATACTGCTCGGTTTATAGCTATTGTGGTCGAATGTTTTACCTTGTTGGCTATGAAATACTGGTTTTCTTTCCTCTGAATGTGTGTGAAAAGCCCTGGCTACAAGGAGGAGAGAACCTAACCCCTAATCAAGATGCATTAAGGTGGATGCGATTAAACCCGTGTGGGAGAGTCAGTGCCGCCCAAAGCGGATAATATCTTGACATGGGAGAGAATACTCCCCAACCCACATGCCTAGGCAGTTTGAAATGGAATGTTGCTTGGTTCTTGATAGGAAAGTTTTCTTAGTTAACAATGAGGTTCACTCTTAAGAGGTATCTTTTGGGGTGGTTGTTCGGACCCTCTATTTCTTTCTGGATTGTTTTGATTCTCGAGGATGAAAATTGTTTAAGAGGTATCTGATGTAATGGCCCAGTATTCTAGGGTCCATCACTTCGTGAAAATCTCATGTTGGTTTTTTTGGTCTGGGAATCTCGGTGAAGTATGGCATAACAGTAGGCCTACCGGTAGCTCTGTCAACTGGTAGCTCGGTCTACTGGTAGCTACAGCTACCGGTAGCTCTGTCTACCGGTAGCTCGGTCTCCCAGTAGCAGCAGCCTATGGGTAGCTTGGTCTACCAGTAGTTGCGCCTACCGGTAGCTCAGTCTACCGGTCACTGCAGCCTTCTGGAAGCTCGGTTACCAGTCACTGTCAGCCACCGGTAGCTCTCAGCTACCGGTGGATCTCGACTACCCCCGCGGGGTCTTTCCAGTAGCGCTCTTTTTTACATGAGTTGGGTTTTAAACCCTATTTTGACACCTTTAATATTTTTTTAAATCCCATTAATTCCCATAAATGTTTCAATTAAATATTTAATGAATTATCCTGGTGTGTGCGTTGGTTTAGACCACTTTAATAACGTATGGGGCCGCGTGGTCAACCCACGACCCCCGCTCCTTATACGGTTTCACGTTCTTTTCTCAACCATCCTCGGACATTATAAACTGAAGGGCTAGCCATGGTTTCTTCTTTCCTCGATCACTATGTGCTAGTATTACCCTTCATTCAGACGAACAAATTTTTTTCATTCAGGTGAGCCGCATTGCTATCCGTGATGTTCCGCGCCTGGGCTTAGCATTGATCATTGATATCAAGTAGGGAAATATATACTTTGTCTCTCCTTTTTGTGTATCATGCTGGGTTGGCATGCTCTTGATTCTATAGAATTGGATAAACCCAAACCAAAATGAAGATAATGAACGGACTCTAAAGAACGAAGGGGGGGCTGTGATCGATGATGCTGCTTTGTTTTATGATCTTGTTTTTCTGAATTTGCGGACTTACACCTACATAAAATCATGGTCATTGGGGGTCTTTCTCTATGCACTAACAAACCCTTTCCTCTAGTGATGTTTAAATGAATTGTATTGTGGTTGTGAACCCTCTGTGTAAAGGAAATTGGTTAATTACATGTATTCGGCTAAATAAATTGGAAGCACCAGGATCAATCCTTTTCTGTGATAACCCCGGTTCAAGTGCAGTGGAATTGGAATCATGTAGTGTGTTAAATCGTTTAAATCTGAAAATCCCGGCTTGGGCCTGCTTTTATTTGGTGGTAAGGGGTTGTTCTTTTCTTTTCACTCACATGCTGATTGCTGGGTGATGTGGATGGGGATGGGATCCCCTGTTATTACGCTCTAGGTGGTTGCGAAATTGAGGATGGGATCCTCTGTTATATCACAAATTGGGATGGGATACTCTGTTGTTGAGAAACTTTTTGGCTCCTGGATTTTAGACATGGGGTTGTATCTTAGGGTTTTCTTTGGTTTTTGTGGCTTTACAAGAGAACCGGGTGTGGGTGATATGGTTAATGCTTGACTATTTTCTTTCCCTTGACTTGTGCTTATGATTACTAGTTTCCCATGTAGGTGTAGAAACCTATTTAGACATTATTATTGAACATGAAAACAAGTATGGGAAAATGGGTTTTGGGTTGATGTGTGTTGTGACTTGGACATGGTACTGATTGTGTTCTTTAAGTAGGCAGAAGAAAAACCTAATCTTTGGGTGAGTGATTGTTACCTATACTTACACTTGATGTTTTGTGTTTCTTATTTGAGCCCCACCCAAGTTGAGAACTTAGTGTCAAACATGCCCATTTCATGGGGGATGGTGTTTTTCCCAACACTACTATTAGTGGCTGGTTATTAGCTCCTTTTCTGATCCCTTTCCCGGAGATCCCAAGTATCTTCGGGATGGCTGTTATGGCCTGAAGTCCATTATTATCCAAAGAACCTTCGGGTGGGGTAGTGTGGTGGTTACAACCCAAGTGTGTGCGGGGAGGTGGTTTTCCCAAGTGTCTTCGGGATGAGGCCCAGGTGTCTTCGTGCATGGTAGTGAATCTTATAGCCCAGGTGTCTTCGGGCGTGGTGGTGGTTGCGCTGGCCTAGGTGTTTGCAAGCATAATTATGTGTGACAGTTGTGGCCTAGGTGTTTGTGGGCGGGGTTTGGCAGTGGGACTGCGTGAGGTTGTGGCCCAGGTGTGTGCGGGCAGGGTGTGGCAGTGGGACTGCAATGATAATGGCGATATTGGTCCAATGCGTAGGATGTATTCAATAACCTGTGGTAAAGTGGCGTGGGGTACCCAAACATCGATGTTCTATTACTATACATTACTTGAATTGCGTTATTTGGGGAGTGTTCGTTGGTGAGGCTTGGGTGGATAGTTTACCTTGTTAGGTGTTTGGTTTATTCATTTTCTAACTGGACTTTAGTACATTCCCCCACTTGTGCACGGGATTCTTTGGTTTTCCCTACTGAGTATACTTGTATGCTCACCCTACTTATAAAAACATATTTCAGGTTTCCAGGAAGACTTCGAGGATCCTGCTGGACCATACTAGCTCAGACCTTTGGGTCAGTTGCAGTTGTTGTTTTCTTTCTTTGGTAATTTACCCTAGTAGTCATTTTTTTGTACTTGTGGTATTTACTTTTGGAACATTCATATGGGAATGGTTGTTCTTGACATTACTTTTATTTTCCGCTTTTGGTGTTGTTGTGATTTACCATATTACCTCTTGATACAATTGAAAAAAGGGCAATTCCTTCCATTTTGTGAGTGATTCTATACCCTTGGCGTTGGTCGCCACTTCGGGACCTATTGAAGGCGGGTTTCGAGGGTCATTATCTCTCCTTCAACTTGAAGAAGGAAGGGCCTGGCAATCTGCGGAACCTTCCCTCCTATTGGTGAAGGCGGGTCGTGACATTTGGAAAATAGCTAGAGACAAAATTAAAGCCTTTTCACTCTTTTATGGATCTTATGATCTGTTAAAAGTGAATTTTAGTTCTTAATGCATAAAAAATTAATTTTTTGATATCCATATCTTAGAGTGTTTGATGAATCAAAAATTTATTTAAGCATGACCAAAGGATAAAATTGTTCTTATAAAATCAAATTGTATCAAGTAAGTATAATTACTTATATTCATAGACAGTAAAATAATTACTCAAATTTTAGAAAAGTTTCTTAAAGTAAAAATAATTATCTTATTACATTTATATATGATGAATTAGATAGTATTTTAAATCATCACAAAATTTATGGTTTTGAGGTCCTTGACTTTTTAATGATAATTTTCTTTCTTGTGATCAATGACCTCTATTAATCTTTACAATTATTAATAATTTTCTTCAATTTCCATGACATAACTTACAACTAATTTTATTCTGCTTAAAAACCTAACTATTTTTTATTTCTTTTGAGACTTGTAATTCCCTTTCTTTCTCATTAATAGTATATTTTATTAACCCATTTATGATTTCAGTTTTTCGACAATGGTATTTCTAAATGCCAAACCCTTAATTACCGAGATCATATTTAAATTTAGAGGACACAATTTATTTAAGGTGGTGAGAATTTAACACATCAATATTTTAAAATAATAAGAAAAAAATCTGATAGCATATGCGATAGGGAACACCAAGATTAAACAACGAATAAAATATATTTCATTAAATTTAATCTCTTAGATAGCTTGAGGAACACACAACCACATAAAAAATGAACCACAATATAGTATACCATTATAACATAACCACTAATGTTATGGGTATGAATATTAATAAATAAATTCTGAAAATTATGGATATTTGTTTATTAGAAATAAAATAACAATCATTTAAAAGTAAAATAAATGTTTTCTGAAAAACTTTATTTTTCTAAAAGATGATTTAGTCACACTTTGCGCACATAATTTAAAATTAATTTTATCACATATAAAAAAATTATTTTAAAAAATTCACTCCAATTTTAACATTAGAATATGAAAATTAACTTAGGGTTAATTTTTGGGATTTTTTTCTAAAAGGATTCATTTTTCAACGAATAGTCAAAAATACTAAATTTTAATTAAATTATCTATAAAGTTAGAATATATTTTTAATTTTTTTTAATGTAACATTAGTTAAATTGTATATATTTTAATACAATTTAGTTCATTTTAATGATTTTCATTTTGAATTTTGTTATAAAAACACTGTAAACATATGAACATTTTCTCTTTGAAAATATGCTTTCTCATCTCGTCTGTAGGATTAATTTTAAATTAAAATTCTACATTTATATTAATAGAATTATAAAAAATTTATTAAATATTTTTAATCATCATAATTTATATTATCTAATTAGGTCAGCATATTTTTTTACCAAAATATATAGTGAAAATAGTAAAAATTATTTACCACAGTTAAGGTAAAAATGGGTTTACCAAGGGCTTAAACAAAAAATATAAGGGTTAAAATTACCTAAAAACTTGAAAAATGTGGGTATGCCTTTTTGTTTTCCTAAATTAAAATTGTGTCACTCACCTCTCTAATAAAAGACCATCCCCTCTTTTATATTAATAAGACATTAAAAAAAATTATTCAGTCAATAATTTCCCAAATAATTTCCAAAATCCCATAAACATAACATATAATCCTCACTTTCAGCATAAATATAACCTAGGAAGGCTTTGGGTGAAAACCTAAAGATATTACCTGAAAAAGTGGTAACGTTCTTCAACGAGCATTTTTATTTTATTTATTCCGTTGCCAACCTAAATTATTATTAATCCATGATTATATAATAAAATAATTTTCTTTAATATATATATATTTTTATATGTGATGTTCATTACCTAAAACCATCCAAAAATCCCTCAAATGGGTTGTGAAATCATCATTGATGTGTACAGCAGACTACCGACATGCGAACTGATGTCATTAGTTTTTTTTCATTACCACCTCTCACGGTTGGGTTTTATGGTGAATATAAATTATATAAATTATATTTATAAAATAATTATACCTATTGTGTCATTATATCATATATAACTTTTTACATTCCATTTTTTAGGGGATACGATAATGTCACTCATTTGTACAATGAACTACCGCCTCGTGAAGCGATGTGATTCATTTTTCACTAACACTTTACATAGAAGTTAATATGAAAAAAATTAATTAATATATGTGATATGAATTGCATAATTAAGATAATAATGACATATTTATCATTCTTAAAAGATAATATATCATTGGTCACATACCATTTCACTCACTTAAATATGATAACATCATTCTTGTACGTGTGGACTACTGCCTTCAGGAAGCGATGCGACTCTTGTCATCACCACACCACATGGATGTTATATATAATTATATTTAAATAAATAATATGGTATCTATGATATTATTATAATCCTATAAATATAAAATATTACTAACCTTCCTTTTATAATTATTTTTTAAAAATGGAAATGTTACTCATGTGTGCGCATGACCGACCATCTCTATGATCATAACATACTTAATTTATAAAAAAAATATTTTCATGATTGGTCTTAAAAGTATAATTTATATATAAATATGATAATTATATCATGATTATTATTTTGAATATTATGTAACTATATAGAATGCTCATGAAAGATATCTTTCATGAAAAAACACGCATGAGATAACATGGCAATTAACACCAGAAACAATGAAAATAATGAATGATTATTCATAAACAAGTGATAAGATGTTGTAAAAGGATAACATAAGATATTACAAATATTAATATGGTTATAGTATAATTTAATAACTTGTTTAAAACCACTATAAATGTGGTTAAATTATGTTCAACCAAAAGGAAGTGTGAGGTAAGATATTTTGTCTCAATTTTATTTCATTGAGCCGTATTATAATGTTATGAACCAATTTTTCTATATGGTGCATATAATACCCCATTGAAATGTAATATAATTATTAATTAATAATTCTTGGTATTTTCAGCTTTGATTTTATTTATTTCAAAGAATTTTATTTTACTTAAAAGTAACCTAGTGGTAAAGAATTCCATATCTAAATTTCTTTTCATTGGATTATATTACTTCTTTGTCAGAATTTATATTCTAAGATTATCTATAAAATTAATTTTGATTTATCTTCTATTGTATTTTCACTTTTTAAGTGGATTTATATTTAATACACATAGTTGGTTCACTTATTAATTCTCACCTCAACATTATGATCATTATAAGGGTTTGATTCACAACCTCATTATTTTCAACATTGTTTATTATTGAATTTCAGTTGAAGGAATTCATTTGACCATTTCCTAATAAAACAATTTAATTTTCTTATAATCTGTTCATTCATGATATTTTCAATTAATAGTACCATTTTTTCCAGTCTTTGGTACTTAAAATAATTGGGAAATTTTTTTTAAGAAAAAATGCCTTTATTTCTCTCTTCGATCGGAAAATCATTTTCTTCCAAAATTTTGTTTTATAAAAATGTGTTAAAAATGTTTTAACAATATCAAAATTATTTATTAAATAATTTTTTACTCATTTTGAATATTTATAGAAAAATATGAAGTTAATCTTCGTGTCATTTTCAAAACAAATATGGTTTAGATTTTACCAAAAATGTGAAAGGAATATTTATTTTAACATACTCGGTATGTATGAAATTTCCATCCATCATAACCAATCAATTTTTTAAGGAATACATTATAATTATAAAATTTTATTTTCAAATAAAATTAATTTCAAAATTTTTTGTGAACTTTTAGTTTTAAAAAGAGATTTTGAAAACAAAAATGATATTTTACTCAAGAATGTTTATAGAAATTTTTATGGTATTTCTATTCATCGATGACAATAACCCTTTATTTCGATCCAATGGGTATATGTTTGACTGATACTATCCTTATACTTTCTATGGATGTTTTATGATCATTTTAACCAAGGAAAGTATTGACACTCACTTTCATGATTCATTTTTGTAGTTATTAACCTTCCCTTGAAATATTTACTTTCCAATAATCATAGGAAATTAAATTTCTTATAAATGTACATATTACTTATAATGGATATGTTTATTTGTTAAAACATAAAACCATTATACATAAAATGTTCTACATTTAAAGTTATTTGTTTTTATAAGAAAAATTGATATATTTTTATCCTTTAATTAATACGGATATTTGATAATAAGTCACATTATTTAGGAATTAAATCAATCATTCAATATATGAAAAATGTTTTGGACATGATGATATGGGTCTAGCCTATTAATAGATAGCACCTTTATATATCAATAGGTCTCATGAGATGAATCAGTTGGCTAACATTAGTTAAATGGGTTTCTACCCATCTGTTTTAAACTTTCTTGAGGAAAGATCATGACGGTATAGGCATCATGATACCTGAGATCAGGACACCCAATAATTAATTATTTATTTCATTGAGAATTCAATTATTTTTTCCCATGGGATTTTTTTATTTATATTATATTTGGATGAATTTCATTCTTGGTGTATTGAATGGAATGTGTTTTTAGTTTTTTACCTTTCCATATTGATTATGCCTTATCCAGTTATAATAGTCATGTTATTGATTAAATGGAATGTTTTTTCAGTTATATACCTTGCTATATTTTTTATTCCTTATCTAATTATGATATCCAAGTTATTAATAAAATGGTATATTTTCCAGTTATTTATCTTTCCGTATCGACAATTATTTATTGATTCATGACAGCTTCCATTGTACTTAACCCTTACTGAGAATTTGAGAACACCCTTATTTTGTTTCCTCTCCCCGAAATCCATGAGGTATACTATGATTGATACATAAGGATATTATAAAGTTAATAACGTTATTCTTAAAAATAAAATGTTGTAATTTTTGTGTGAAAATGTTATATAGGAATCATGAATGAATATAATTTACCAAGACTACTAAACTATTAGGTTGTTCTCGATGTGATTACTTTTATCTTATTCCAATGTAATAAATCATACTCTAGTTTTGGGATACTAGGTTTGAGGTCACTATAACAAAATTATATATTTTAGTTTATATTTTAACAAAAAAAATGTTATGATAGGGTGATCTATAAATACCATCTAAATCTTGGTATAAGGTTAGTGACTTAACATAATAAGACTATGGATTTCAACAAATAGATATATATTATGGTGTATATATATAGTAATGTTTAACTATCAAAACATATTTCAAAACAAGTTACTTATTTTGTACAATGATACTACATTTTCTGAAACAAAATAATGACAACAATTGTGCATATTATGTTTGTAAATTTAGGAAAGACATCATATGTCATTAATAAACAAGAATCACAGAGCAGGTATTTCCAAAGGTGGTTGTAATTTCATTTAAAATATTTTTAATTTTTTGTTTGTTTATATTATCTCAATGAAACTAGGATTTTTGATGGTTTATGTACTCAAAAAATGAGTAGATTTGTTTATATATCAGTGGGCAGTGTAAGTGGCATCAGAATGTGTTCAAACATCAAGTTGAGGTGATTACCTATCATGTTTCTAATTTTTTTTATTTCACATATATCACAAGGAGTTGATTACATGTTAATCTTTTATGTCCAATTGGACTCCACGTATGTGTTTATAATAAAAAAACTTATTTTAGTCTAAAATATGATTCACAAATCCAAAACCAAGAAAATAATATCAAATTGTCTTGATAATTTAGTAAAAATATCAATAATTAATTTTTTTATTTTTAGGAATTGATCGAACATCAATTTGACCCATGATGTGTCCAGTGTGACTCAATGTGGGTTTTTACAATATAAGTGCCATTTTAGTGTAAAATGAGATTCACATATCCGAAACTAAGAAAACAAGCATGGATTCTCTTGATACTCTAGGAAAATGATTCATAATTCATTTGTGATGTTTATGAATTGACTGCACAACAATCTAACATACAATGTGGCTAGTATGACCCAATGTGTATGTTTTGAATATAATATAATAGTTTCATTTTAGTTTATAATGTAATTCACATAGCTAAAACCTTAAAAATGAGCTTTTATTTTCTTAATAATTTATAAAACAGATCCATAATTCATGTTTGAGTTGTAGAAATCGACCACACATTAATCTAGCACATGACGTGGCTAGTATGACTCAAAGTGAATATTTTTAATATATATAATAGTTTCATTTTAGTCTAAAACATGATTCACATAGGTAAAATCAAGAAAATGATCTTTTATTACATTAATGCTTTAGTAAAACAATTCATAATTAATTTGTAACAAATAGGAATTGACTGCACATCAATCCAACACATGACAAGATTAGTATGACTCAAAGTGCATGTTTTTAATATAATACTGTCATTTCAGTCTAAAATCTGATTCACATAGCCAAAACTGAGAAAACAATCTTGAATTATCTTGATACTTTAAAAAATTATTTATAATTCATTTTTGACATGTAGTAATTAACCATATATAAATCTGAAACATTGTCTGAATTATATGACTCAAAGTGCATGTTTTCAATATAATAGTATCATTTTAGTATACAACAAAATTCAAATAGACAAAACTATGAAAACAAGCTCGGATTGTCCTGATAATTTAGAAAATTGTTCTATAATTATTTTTTGATGTGTTGGAAGTTTCAACATATAAATCAAACACATGATGTGCCTGATATCACTCAATTTCACACACAGGTTTTGGATTCATCTTTTGTCCCAGATCGGGGTGGGTTCTCTATTGTTTTCTCAGGATCCAAGTGTGACAGGTTTGAATTTTCAAGGTATTCTTTCCTTTTATATTTGGCCTTGTCCATTATTGGATGTAATTTATGAGGTGGAGGGGGCTTGGAAAATGAGTTTGTAACACACCTTGGGGCCCTTTATGGGGTATGTTTTTGGGATAGGTTATCCCCTTGAGTTAGATGAGTTTTGGGGTGAAATGAGTAATTTTTTGGGACATTTTCCAGGTCACACAGTTAATAAACACAATTAATTTTACCATGTAATAAGTGTAGACGGGGTCACATGGTTTGCTGATGGTTTAACTTTCCATATAGCCAAAGTGTGCTGCCCATCCATCACTATACAATGGCTAATTTTACAGTGTGTGCATGGTTTGTTAAACCATGAGATCTAACCGCGAAACACTCTTGGGAAAGGGTATTTTGGGATTTTATCCTTTTTTTTAATTGGGGTTTCTTCCCTTAGCCTCCCCCATTCGAACATTATAATGAAAATTCCTCCCATGGTGGCTTTTGGCTCCCCTAATACCCTCAAAGAGTGATTCAAGGTGGTTTCTTGGTGATTCTTCACCTGGATCACAAGGTTAGGGATCCCCTCTCTTTCTCTTTTGATTTTATTCCATTTTCCCTTTCTCCTCTAACCCTAGTGGACATTTTTATCCTCTTTGGGTATCTAGGGTTGTGTGAAATTGGGGGTTTTGTTCATCTAGGGTTCCACTTGATAGATCTTGGATGTTGGAACCCTAATGGCGCATTTTCGAGTCTGCATCATCGATGAACCATGGATTTGAGGTAGGTTTTCTTATTCACTTGCCTTTATAATTTAAGAACTATTAGTTTCATGCTTCTATCACCTTCTTGAATTTATAAATATTGATGTATGATCCTTGTTTTAACCATTTGGTGTGTAATGTGGTATTTTATTCCATTATATATGATAAACAGAATTATTGGGTTAGATAACGCAAACCATTAGTTCGATTAAATGCCCAGTTGGATTTTGTGAGTAAACTGTGATATAAAGTGCTTTGTTTGGATTTTTAAGTGTTTTAGTACTATATGAAATTATGTATTGGGTCTTTTTTTGGGTTTCCAAAGTAATTTTTGGGATTTTCAAGGAATGTTTATTGGGTTTTAAGGTGTTTTGATATGTTTTTCCGATGAAGGGAACATTTGGTGCTTTTGTAAGAAATAGTTTTTTTCAAAGTGTAATGGATGTGTTTTAAGGAAATTTTGTAAATGGTTTTGAAATGTAAAATGGTGTGTTTACACCTATTTTTGATATATGGATTGTATGATTGATAAATATTGGTTTTGGGAAATGCTTAAATTCCTGTTTAGAACCTTTGTGAAATTGATAAAAGTATTTTTTATGAAAATCTCCATTAGATTTTTACCATTCCATGTCTATGTATAATGGATGGGATTTCCTCACTGTGGAATCCTTGTTATCCAATATCAAGGTTTCTCAGTGGGAACTCTTTATGTTCTATTTGTTCTAATTCAAGATATTGGTCCGTAGGGTGGCTTAGAGTAAAGTTTGTTGTTGATTTATTATTATATATGCTTGTGATTGGATTCTCAGACTGCATCAATTGGCTCACCCCCATTATATACATGATACATGGGAACCTGAAATTTTGAGAGAGTTATCTAAGAACTATTACTGCACTAGTAGTTCACATACTGACCAGTGGTCCATAGTAGGTGGATATATTTGGGTTTATTGATATGGGATCAATCCCCTCGGTCTATCGTGAGTTAGGGTAGCCAGGTATTTGGGAATTTAGATTTCATTGTGTGTGTCATGCTACTGGGGATGTGATCTCATGTATTGGTATGTTCAGGATAGTTCTTTATATATTGCATTCACATATGTCTATTGGCTCTTAGTTTCTTGTAGTGATGAATGTGATACTTGTATTCTTATTTACATTTCACTTATTATATGATCATCATGATTCCTTCTTGAGTAGTTATTTCTTAGAAGTAATGTGTTGGTTTTAAAAAGTAGTATGAAAAGTGTTTTCCCTCCTTTGTGTAAGTTGAAAAATAAAAAGCACCACTTACCTTTTTATAATGTCAATGTCTCACTAATGGGATGAGTTTGGTTTTGACAAATGAATAAGGGAAATGGGTTTTACATTGTTTTTAAGTAAAATGTGTAGAAAAATATACTTTTATATATTATAGTTCAAACTTGAAATTTATGTTTCTTTTATTTTAAAGTAAGTTTATTGGGAATAGATAATTTTTCTAGCCTACTATGTTTTAATACTTACGCCTATATTTATTTTCTTTTTTAGCCTTTGGTGTAGGTTCAAACTTGTGTTTGGTCATTGTGGGTAATATTTGATCTTTTTGTTGTAGAGTGACCTATTAGTTCACATGGAGATCATTTGGTTTTATGGTTTGGTTGTATTTTACAATTATTTTATAAATGATGTTCAAATTAGGTTTATTTATATATTTATTTTCTTGTGATACTTGTTGTTGTTAGTTCCTTTATTTATTTATTGGGAGAATTCATTCCCTCATTGTACTATGTTGATTCCCAACACTAGTTTTTATCCCATGGGGATCAAGAACACCCTTCAGGACATGCCATAGATTGGTTTATGAGACCAGTTCGTGGTTAAATAGGTTTGGATCATGACAAAATGGTATAATAGTAGGTCGGATCCAAGAGGACCTTGGTTTTTAGAGTTCCCTTTGTTAATTAGGGATTTGAAGGTAAATAAATTAGAATTTTAGGGAATCAAGAGGTAGTTATAGGAAGATCATCAATAACTCGTTATCGTTATGATCCTGGGGTTTCAATGGGAAGTTCGGTTTTGTATGTTTCTTGGTCTTTAGGGATTGATTGGTGACTGTGATACGAATGGGGGGTCGGGCGAGTGGTCTCTATGAGCTCACAGAGACATTAAATACTTGTGGATCTAGGGGCATGGTCTTAGAAGTTTATTTGTGTTAGTGGTGTGTTTGGCATATGGTCACCAACCATATAGTCAAGTCACCCACTGATACTAGTTCCCTCTTGTGGGTCACCTTTAATATTCTTGAGTTCTGAAAAATTGTTTTGAAAATACTTTTGTGAGAATTACAGAAATAGGTTTTCGTTGAATGGTTAGATTTTGAAAAGTGAAAAAAAATTATTTCCATAATTTACTTTAAGAATGGTTTTATAATGTTGTGTTTTTTTAAGAAATATTTTGGTAAATTGGACTATGAAAAGTGGCTTTGGTGAATTTTTGAAAAAGGAAAATGGTTGTTTGAAAGGGGATGATTGATTTGAAATTTGTTTTGAATGAAAAAGTAATGGGATTTGATCCAATGGTATTGTTGAAATTGGATTATTTTTTATTTTTTGAAAAATGTTTTGAATGAAACAAAAATTATTTTTTATAGAAATCTGTGAGATTTCATTTTCAAATACGATAAAATGGTTTGTTCTATGGAATCTAAAAAATGAATTTTTAACTTGGTGGTTAGTAAGATTTTATAAGGTTCATGATTTTTTGAAATGGGTTAAATAAATTGGTTTGGAAAATGAGGTTTTTTTACCCTTTTGAGATTTCATGGGTGCTCACATGCATGGTTTTATATGGAAATGTGGATGAATTTCCAGTATGGCATGGTGGATGGGTAATCAGGGTGGTACATAAATGTGCATGTGAGTGATACTCGATGAAACACCATTGGTGAGTGTGAAAATGCACCATGTTTGATTTGTTTTATTTTTCAAAAGTTTATTAAGATGGAAATTATGGTTTTTCTGTTAACCAATGGTTTTGTGGCTTGTATTTCAATTACTTAGAAGTGTCGTTTATTTGATATACTTCTTCATGATCTATATGTGATACTAATGTTGTATCCGGAGTTGAAATTCTATTGGTGGGTCATTTTTATAGTAGTGTTCGGTGGGATTCTATAAAGTTCTTGGAAATCTTGGAGCCACTTTCCCTCTGAGTTGATGCTTGTTCTATGTGATTTTTGGTTCATGAGCTGGGTTTTGTAGAGCTTATGTTTTTTTGGATACCTTATGTTCGCCCCCCTAGGGATATGATGAATGTTTTAGTATAGATAATGGTGGTTACCTGTTGTCAATCTTTCTATTTTATCAAACTAAGAA
Organism: Viscum album; assembly: GCA_963277665.1. Lineage (NCBI taxonomy): Eukaryota > Viridiplantae > Streptophyta > Magnoliopsida > Santalales > Viscaceae > Viscum > Viscum album. Next base: position 1,010,010,191 of record OY728127.1, read on the forward strand.
ATTAATTTATGAGTTTTAGAAGTTAAATCCACCACTTTGAATGATGACCCAACTTGTCTGTTGGAATAGTGATGTAGCGACCCGAACTTTTAAATAATATGTTTTTTCTAGAAAATTTAAGTTTAACTATGCGATGATAAATAAAAATATATGAGTATAAATAAAATTTTACCATTGGGTTTTCACTTTTATATTACCATTGGTTAGTATAACCATTGGAAACTGTTTTAATTTTTAACATTATAATTATTGTTTATAAATATATGTGATAATGGATAACTAATGCAAAAAAGAAGATTTGATGGCCTCATCCAGTAGAATCAGGTTGTATGAATCCCATTTTTCAGATCTTGGAAAGGAGGTAGTGTCACTAGAATTTTCTCTGGACCAATCCTAGGTAGATCTTTCATATGTTAAGCTTGAATGAAATCACCTATGGGATAATTTCATGTTAGTGGAGATTACAACTCGGGTGATGTTATCTAAGCTACCCCAAGAGTCTATCACCATCACACATCTTACCCTTAGGTCATATGTGGGTGTTAAAAGGGGTTATTTTTTGAGGTATTAATCACTTAATGTGTAATCGCTTCATTTAAATAAAAATTTTATTACATCATTTCTGTTTTAAGAATAGTTTTTCTTAAAAATTGAGATGGAATTTGATAAATTGATTTTACTAGTAAAAATTATGACTTTCAGAAAGATATAAATTGTCATATTAAAATAAATATTTATTAATAATATTTATTATAATTAAATACTGTTATAAAAACAATCCTTTTTAATTACAAATGATAAAATAATTTTATTTTTTTCAAGTGTCGAAAATTTTACTATGCATATGCAAATATTATTTTTAATAAATATGTATTTTTATAGTTAAAAGTTAAATTTATCATATTTATATATTTATTAAGATAAAAATATTTCTAATTTTCTAATTCAGAACATCGATATTACGTTATGGTGAATTTATGATATTTTTATAAAATGTTTTGTTTTAGGGTGAATAGTAAAAAAAAAATACTATTTTGAGTTTTCAGTATGTTTAATTACATAATTAATGATATAATCATGATTTAATAGTTATGGTAGACTCTTGATGAATAAAATATTATATGAGTTTTCCCAAGTGTCCAATACCATGGGAAAACACCATGGGTAAGCCCATGGTATTTCCAATACCACACATGAGGTGTCCTCTAAAATTAATAAAAAACTCTGTCACTTTTACTATAAATAGCCACCCGTTCCATTATTTTTCATCACTCGAAATCCATACTCCAGGAATTTAGGATATTTATACATCCCAATGGTCTTATCGAGGTGTCCTCAATCACCCTAGGTCCCTATCATAGTGTTTTATAAGTTACTCTTCATGGTAAGGGAATTCTCAACTTCTCTATTCCTTTCAAGTTCACTTTTATGTGGGTACGTCTTTCAAATTTCCATACCATGATCTTATTTAAATTTATTCTATACATATACTTTATTATGAGTCTTTTATTAATGGTTGACCCTTATCCCTTCTATTTAAATGTTTTATAAAACCATGTTTCATACTCGTTATGCTGAAAAATTTTACTCTCAAAATCTCTCTCTTTTTCCAAAGAAATTATTTTATTTTCTTTATGTGAATAACCAAACCTATTTAATTTCTAGGAGTATTCATCATGACATAAATATGATTTATTTTATTCTTTAATTTACATATATAAAACCCTCATTCCCTTCTCATGGGTTATAAATGACATAATGATCATGTTTTTAAGCACTTTTTAAAACGTCATGATTTTGATATGAAACACACTTCTTTTATTATCTTTGGGTTATTTATGAAATTATTTATTATGATATATTTTCATCACTTGAAAATAAATACATATTAAGGGTATACCCAATTAGCTCTCTAATGCATTGGGTAAAGAAATTATTCTCTAGAGATGACAAGTTTTACTATACATTGATCAATAACCTTGGTAATTTTTATGACACCTTCGGGATAGAACTTGGTGATATGATTATGAATGTCTAAATTAAATTTTTTAGCCATATTTTCATGTTGTGATTCAATTCCTTGTTTTTATGATATGCCTTTTTTTCATTTCTCATACCTTAATTTATTTCCTCAAGTTCTTATTGATATCTCTCAAGTTCACATGTAAATTGTTTCCCTTGTTTTCCCTTATTGGGAATTCTACTCACCCTTTCCTTTCATGTATTTCCCTAGGTTATGAGATGTAGTAATTTTACTTGGGATGAACATATGATAAATCCTTACAAGTGTTTTATAATAATGTTTTGTGTTTTCATGTATTATGTACCTTTTTACAAGACACTTAACTTTAAAATATACTATGTTTCGCAAAATGTAATGAAATGTTATGTAATAAAAAGGAGGGACACCATAGTTGGTATAAAAGGATAGTTTAGTTATTTGTAGAAATTAGGATTTAAAATCGGTAGGAATAACCCTATAGAAAATTTTAAATATAAGAAAACTTCCTTGTATTTTGGTGAAATATTAAGTAAATGGTTTCCAAAAAAATTAATCACTATCTGGATATGAACAACTGGATGTGGCTCTGGCGCAAATGTATCTATGGGTAAAACCCAAAAACACTACTTTGATCTAGACTCAAATGGGAACTAGTGCATGACAACGTGTCTTGATACACTCATAGTTTGACACTCCTGGGGGATATGTTTGGTTAATAACAAGATTTTTATGAACCATTATGAAGGATTTATATAAAATTTAATTGTTGATAATGAATAATGTGTTTAAGAATAATGTTTTACGACATAAAAATCCTTTAGAGTTATAAGATTCCTAAATGAAACCAATTTCTCACTAAGGTTTTATTCTTTTAGAAAATGGCAGGAAATGGGAAGAAACATAAAAATAGTGAGTGGAACGGACCAGACATAGATGGCCTTTTGATAGAAGATGAAATGGAAACCTTTTTAAGATTGATGAATCAACTAACTCAAGTTATGGGAAATAACTTGAATCAAGATAAGATACTAGTTTCACCAAGAAGGGAACAGCATACTATTGATGCCATTATGCATTAATAACCACCAATGTTGAGTGGATCTACTGACCCATTGATTTCGGGATAGTGGGTAAACTCTATGGAAAATATATTTTATGTACATCATTGTTCTGAATAAGAGAAAGTCAAATTTGATGTTTACTACTTAGAGGGAGAATCTGATCAGTGAAGAGAGCTAATTAAAAACATGAGGAAAATATAATAGATTGAATATATGGAGTGAGAATATTTCAGGGGAATATTATTTAATAATTATTTCCATCATTCGATGAGAATGAAAATGGAGAAGGAATTCCTCGAGCTAAAGAAGAAGGAGAATGAACTTATTGGTAGCTATGAGATTAACTTCACTAGACTTTCCTATTATACCTCTATTTTTTCATGTATCCAAATGGGAAGGTTTATAAATCATTCGGTGGACTAATACCTCATCTACGGAAGAATATATCCAACTGAGACTATAACAACTATGAAGAAATTGTACAGAGTGCTATGAAGGTCGAACTGGATTTTAGTGAGATTTAGTGGTATCATAAATCTAATGAGAAGAAGAGATACCTAGTTCTATACATGGTGAGGATATTTGATCAGGGAAGAGTCAGAAAGCAAGCACAACTTCCCATTTATAATAAATGTGGGAAGAATAATTTGGGGAGCTTCCTGCTCAGGAGCATGAATTTTTACAAGTGTAGAAGAGATGGCCACGTCTCATAGAATTATTGTAGTGAGGTGAATCCTCAACATTCCAACACTAACAAAAAAGGTAAGATAGTGAAGGACATACTTGAAGTCTAAATCTTCAAGTGTGGATAGCTTGGGCACTTTTCAAATCTCTATCAAAATTTGAGGGTAGTAGAGGGGAATCCCCATCCTCCTCAGCATAGGCCAAGAGAGAAAGGTTGTTCATTTTCTATCATGACAGTTGAAGTTGAAGCTCCAAATGATGTGGTGGAAGTTACTCATGTTGTTCTCTCAAAACTATCAAGTACTTTTCTTGATCCTGGTTCTACGCATTCCTTTATTTACTCCAAGTTTGAAAAGAATATAGAATCAATTCCTAAACTAATAAAATTAGAGTTATTAGTGAAGACTCTTAGAGGGGTTATCCAAGCATAAATTTTTTTACAAACAATAGTATTAAATTTAGTGAGAAGATTATTATCACAAATCTAGTAGTAATTCCAATGTTGTCATTCAACATTATACTAGGGATAGACTAATTCTCAAAGTATAATGATATGATCAAATGAAGAAGAAATTAAATATCAGTATTCTTGAATGTTAGACCAACAGTTATCTTACAAGGAGATATATCTCGGCTCGATATTTGTATAGAAGTGCCTCCTATAGCATTCTTTATAGAGTTGATCAGTGAATATGAATAAAGAAAAAATATTGTGAGGATAGAGAATGTACCCATCATTCAGTAATACATTGGAATGTTTCTTGAGGATTTACCTAGACCTCGCCCAAAAAGAGAGGTAGATTTCTCCCTTGAACTCATAACTAGATCTCAAATGTTATCAAAGCCCCATATAGAATGGAAAATGTGGAACTAGAGGAATTAAATAAGAAAATACAAGATCTTTTGGAGAAGGGGTTTATCTGACCGAGTGTGTCTCTTTGGGGAGAACCAGTTCTTCTTTTTAACCATACGGATGCCTCGATGCAATTATTCATTGATTATAGAGAACTAAATGGTATCACAGTAAGGAACATGTACCTTATTCCAAGAATTGATGATTTATTTTACCAGATTTGTGGGGCTATGTTCTTCAATAAGATTGATCATTCATCCGGTTATCATAAATTGAGGGTGAAGAAAGGAGATATTCTAAAGACCACCATCAGATCAAGATATGAAAATTTTGAGTTTGTTGTTATTCCCTTTTTATTGACTAGTACACCTTCGATTTTCATAGATTTGATGAATAGACTCATTAAATTATACCTTGATAACATTGTGGTAGTTTTTATTGTTGATATTATGATATATTATAAAAGTATGTAGGATCATGAAGATCATATAAGGCTTATATTACAAACTCTGAGGATATAGAGGTTATTTGGAAAGTTTATCAAGTGTGAGTTTTGGTTATAGTAAGTTTCTTTTGTGGGGAACATTATAACCAATGAAGGAATCATAGTTGACCCTGCCAAGATAATGGTTGTTGAGGATTGACCTCATCCTACAACAATAATTGATATTTGTAGTTTCCTTGGATTATCGGGATATTATAGGATGATTGTGAAAAACTTTTCATGACTTTATAATCCATTAACAAAGTTAACTCGAAAAGGGTTCATGTTCATATGGACAAAGGAGTGTGAAAAAAAAGTTTCCAAGAGCTGAAGAAGAGATTGGTTATTGTACCTGTATTAACTCTACCCTCAATCAATGAAATATTAATTTTTGTTGCAATTAATCTCTAAAATGGATTGGGTACGTCCTCATGAAAAATCACAAGTTAATTTCTTCCATATCTCAAAATCTAAAGCCTCATGAGCATATTTATCCTACGCATGATCTTGTGTTGGATATGGTTGTTTTTTATCAGAATATATGGAGGCACTATACTTATGGGGAGAAGTGTGATATATACATAGACCATCAAAGTTTTAAGTATATTTTCACTCAAATGGAATTTAACATGAGATAGAAGATATGTTTGGAACTTCTTAAAGACTATGATTGCTCAATTTATTATCACCCTTCAAAGGAAAACAAAGTCATTGATGCATTAAGTAGGAAAGACCTAATTGTTTTATAAATGATTAAGATTTAAGGAGATCCCTTGATCAAAGACCTAGTAAAACTAGACATGGGAATTGTAATGGAAGGGACATCATCAACCCTATCCCAAATTATTTCTCAACCATCATTACTAGAGAAGATCAAGATATATCAAAAAGAAGATCCTTCATTGCATAACACGTTTGAGGCTATGAAGGGTGGGAAGTTTCTTGAGTTTAATATTGATCAAGAAGGTGTACTGAAATTTTGTAAAATACTATGTATTATATATATTATAGAAATAAAGAAGGAGATGATGGATAAATCACATAGCTCTACATTCTCTATACATCCTGGAAGCACGAAAATGTATAAGGACCTTCGTGATCATTATTGTTGGCATAATATAAAAAGGGAGTTTTCTGACCACACTACAAGGTACCTAGTATATTAGTAAGTGAAGGAATAGAAACAACTTCCTAAAGGGGTATTACAAACACTACTTATACCAACATGGAAGTAGGATAATATCAATATGGACTTTTCCACTATTCTCCTGAGAACATCTGAATGAAACAATGTGATAAGGGTTATAGTGGACAGTCTCACCATGACTGTCCATTTTATCTCTATTTGGGAAGATTTATATCTTGATCAACATTCCAAGATTTACATGAAGGAAGTGGAAAGGCTACATGGAGTTTCACTTTCAATCGAATCTACTCGTGATCCAAGGTTTAAATGAAAATTATGGAGAAGTCTTCAACATGCTTTGTGTACTGAATTGAATTTCAGTATGGCCTATCATCCCCAAACTGATAGCCAATTTTAAAGGGATATCCAGACACTCAAGGACATGTTGAGAACATGTTCAATGTTATTTAATGATAGATGGGATCATCATCTCAAATTATCTGTGTTCTCTTACAACAACAATTTCCATTAGAGCATTAAAATGGTGCCCTATGAATCTCTATATGGGATGTGATGTAGAACTCCAACTAGTTAGGATGAAACTGGTGAGAGAAAGCTTCTTGGGTTTGAACTTTTGCAAGAGATGACCGAAAGGGTTCATGTTATCCAAGAACACATTAAGGCTATTCAGAGTCGGTAGAAGAGTTGCGCTAACAACAATCGAAGGGACTTGGTATTTGATTTTGGTGACAAGGTATTCCTTCGAACATCTCTATTGAAGAGAGTTATGTGGTTTGGAAAGAATGGTATGCTCATCCCTAGGTACATTGGCCCCTATGAAATCCTTGATCGCATAGGAGAAGTGACATATCAACTTACCCTTCCTCTAAATATAGCTCATGTTCAAGATGTTTCCCACATATCCCTCTTGAAGAAGTACATACATGACCCTACACATGTATTGAATCTAGAGGTGGTACAATTGGAACATGACCTATCTTATGAGGAGATGCCAATGGAGATCTTGGATCATAGATACAAGGTTCTATGCAACAATACTACCCACCTTGTTAAAGTGTTGTAGAGGAACCACAAATATGAAGAAGCCATGTGGGAACTAGAGGATACTATGAGACAGAAGTATCCACACCTTTTCTTTTATGAGGGTATGAGATGAAATTTCAGGGAAAAAATTTCTTATGGGGGTAAGAATGTAACGACCCAATCTTTTAAATAATATGTTGTTTCATGAAAATGTATATTTTACTATGTCAAAATATATAAAAATATATATGTATAAATGAAATGTAAACATCAGGTTTATACCATTATATTACCGTTGGTAAATATGACTGTTGGAAACAATAATAATTTTTACAATATAATTATTGTTTATATATAGAAATGATGATGGATAATTAATGTAGAATGAAGAGACAATGGCCTCATCTAGTAAACTTGGGTCGTATGAAGCCCATTTTTCGGATCCTGGGAAGGAGGTAGAATCACTTGGATTCTCTCTTGACGAAGCCCAATTTGAGCTTCAACATGTTATGTTTGAACGAAATAGAGGAGAAGTTCAAGTTAGTGAGGATTACCACTCGGGTGATGTTGTTTAAGCCACCCCAAGAGTCCATCACCTTCGCACACTGTACCCTTAGGTTGTATACGGGTGTTATAAGAGGTTACGTGTCGAGTTATTAGTCACTTATTGTGTAATCCCTTTGTTTAAATAAAATTTTTATTCCATCATTTTGGTTTTAAGAAAAGTTTTTCTTTAAAATTGAGATGGAATTTGATAAACTGTTTTTTCGGGTAAAAATTGTGATTTTCATAAAGATATAAATAGTCAAATTAAAATTAGTATTTATTAATAATGTTTATTATAATTAAATTGTTTTATAAAAACACTCTTTTTTAATTTCAAATGATAAAATAATTTTATTTTTTTCAAGTGTCGAAAATTTTACTATGCATGTCACTATGCATTTTTAATCCGCTATTATTTTCAATAATTATGTATTTTTATAGTTAAAAGTTAAATCTATCATACGTATAGATTTATTAAGATAAAATACATGTCAATTTTTAATTCATAATGTCGGTAATAGGTTATAGTGAATTTATGATATTTTTATAAGATGTTTTATTTGTTGGTGAATAGTAAAAATATAGTTTTTGAGTTTTCGGTATGTTTAATAACGTAATAAATGATGTAATCATGATGTAATAATATTGGTAGACTCTTGATGAATCCAATATGATGTGAGGTGTCTCAAGTGGCCAATATCATGGTCAAATTCCATGTTTAAGCCCATGGTTTGGTAAATACCACTAATGAGGTGTCCTAGAAAATTAATAAAAAACTCCCTCACTTTTTCTACGAATAGCCACTCATTCCTTTTTTTTCTTCATTAAAAATTCATCATCCATTAATTTAATCTATTTATACATCCCAAGGGTCCTCCAATGGTTACCTCAATCCCCCAAGGTCTATATCATAATGTTTTAGAAGTTACTCTTCAAGGTAAGGGAATTCTCAACTTCACTTTTCCTTTTAAGTACACTTTTATGTGGTATGTCTTTCAAATTTGCATACCATGTTATTATTTCCATTTTATTATGTCCCTATAATTTATTATCAGTCTTTTATAAATGTTTGACCCTTATCCCCTCTAATTTAATTGTCTTATAAAACCATATTTCATACTCGTTATGCTGTAAAATTTTCATCTCAAAATCTCCCTTTTTTCTGAAGAAATTATTTTATTTTATTTATGTGAATACCCAAACCTCTTTTATTTCTAGGGGTATTCTCCATGGCATAAAACTATGTGATTTTGATATGAACCCCACTTCATTTTTTATCATTGGGTTATTTATGAAATGTTTTATTATTATATATGTGTATCGCAAAAAAATAAATACATATTAAGGGTGTGACATGATAGCGCTCCAATGCATTGGGTAAAAAAATTAATCTCTAGAGTTGAAAAGTTTTAAGATACCTTGGTGAATAACCTTGGTAATTTTTATGACTCTTGGTGATGGACCTTGGTGGTATGCTTATGAATGTCTAAATTAAATTTTTTAGCCACATTTTCATGTTATGATTCACATTCTTATTATTATGATATGCTTATTTATTTCATTAGTAATGCCTTTATGTATTTCCTCACATTCTTATTGATATCTCTCAAGTTCACATGTAAATTATTTTCCTTGTTGTTCCTTACTATTAATTGTTTTTACCATTTATTTTCATGTATGCACTCTAGTTATGAGATACAGTAATTGAAATTAGGATGAACCTATGATTAATCCTTATAAGTTTATGAGAATAATGTTTTATGTTTTCATGTATTATGTACCTTTTTCCAAGACACTAATCATTAAAAGATCCTTTGTTTTGTAAAATGTAATGAAAATTTATGTAATAAAATAGAAATATGAAATAACTGAGTTTTTTGGTCTCCATCTAGGATTATTTTTTGTTGTGGTTATTCCCTTGGTTGTGGAATTTGTGATCGGTGGTGTTTGGTGGGTTTTGTTGTAAGGCTTGTTCATTCTTCTCCTCATTCTGAGTGAGAGAGAATGGTCTTGTATATCTCTGATTCCTTGTTTGGGAAAAAGTGAACTGTTTGAAGTGGTGATTTTCATGGTGTGTAATAATCCTTTCGATCTTCCGGGGAGTGTTATTTGGTTTCATCTAGAACTAGGAAAAGGGGTTCCAGTTAGGGATAATCAACTCTTGACTGCGAGGCAGTAGATGCTTCATATATCAGAGCTCCAACCATAGTTCTCAGAGTGAAGCTGGGGCGTGGTCAGGAATCCAAGAGTTTTGAAGAGTTTGGATATGTTTATAAATTTTACATTATGGTGTGGATGTTCTAGTGTTTCTATTATGGTTTTTATGCTACTGAGAATTCCCTCTAGTTGTAAGGATCATAGTGGTCTTATCCCTCACGTAGTGTCTGTGGTTATTCTTTCTTGGATTTGAGTTTTTTATTAGTTTACTTACATCGACTACCCATGTGAATCCGGTTTGGTATTGGTTTTTATCAATAAATAGGTGAATATTGGTGGGAGGTTTTCGGTTGTGGTTTCAATGGTCCAATCAATGGGCCCCATCCCTCCCCTCCCCGTGTGGTGGGGGTTTTTCGTCTATGCTGGATGTTTTGGCTCAGTTTTTGTCCCCTTCATTCAGGAGTGGTTAGTTTAAATTATAGTGATCTGTTATTCCTAACAAGTTTCCTTATTATCCTTGGTAGGTCTTGGTGGAAGAGTTTTGGTTGGCCTATTTGGGAAAGTCCTGGTTTTGGTTCAAATCAAATTTTTGTTTGGTCGTTCATAGTATGTCCATAATAGTGGGGAGACCGACTATGGGTCTCATTGGGTTTTCTCTTAAGAAGTCATCGGGTGCTAGTTGATTTTTAATGGTGGGTATTCCATTCAGGTCTCACGTCTGTTGGTGATCTATTTCTAGTTTGGTTTCAGTTTGATCAGGTTGATGTGGATTCATTTAAAGATGTTGATTTTTTTGTTTCATCCTCAGTTGTGGTGAGCATTTGGATTCTTGGGAGATGGCCCAAAAGTTTTGTTTTTTGGATTGGATGTGGATATGGTGTCTTTATCCTTCCATGGTTATAAAAAATTAGTTGTGAATTGTTGTTTTATTTTGGGAAATAGTTTTGAGTTTCGTTAACAGTGGGTGAAATGTTCTAGGCTTTATAGCTGGGATAATGTTGATGTGGAATACTTAGGCATTTATCAATTAACTAGAAATTGTTTTGTATTAATTCAGGCTAAACGAATTATGGTGGTGATAATTTTCACACCTGGGTTTTTGGATTCATCTTTGATCTCGGTTCAGGGAAGATTCTCGATTGTTTTCCTGGGAATCGGGTGTGACAGGTTTGAATTTTTGAGGTATTATTCCCTTTTACCTTTGTCTGTTTCCTATATTGGAGGAAAGTTATAAGGAGAATGGGGCTTATAAAATATGTCTGTAACACACCTATTGCCTCCTTTTTATGGGGTATCTTTTTTGGATGGTTTATCCCCTTGAGTTAGATGAGTTTTGGAGTGAAAAGGGTAATTTTTTAGAACATTTTTTAGGGAACACGGTTAAGGCTCACAGTTAGTTTAACCATGATGTAAGTGTGAAGGGGGTCACATAGTTTTTTCATGGTTTTATGAACCATGCAACCAAAGTTTTCAGCCCATCCAGCAATAGGCAGTGGCTAATTTCACAGTTTTCGCACGGTTTGTTAAACCGTGCGAGAAAACCATGCATCCCGCCTGAGAAATGGTATTTTGGGATTTTATACTTCTTTTTAATTGGTGTTTCTTACCTTATCCTCTCCCATTAAAACCCTATGACCGAAACACCTCCCAAGGTGGTTTTTGGATCCTCCAAGATGCTCTAGGTGTGATTTAAGGTGGTTTCTTGGAGATTCTTTACCCGGATCTAAAGGTTAGGGATCCTCTCTCTTTATCCTTTGATTTTATGCCATTTTCCCATTCTCCTATAACCTTAGTGGAATTTGTTTTCCGATTTGGGTATCTAGGGTGGTTTTAAATTTGGTTTTTTGTTCCTCTAGGGTTCCACTTGACAGATATTGGCTCTTGGAACCCTAGGGGTGTGTTTTCAAGTGCGCATCATCGATGCACCATGGATTCGAGGTAGGTTTTCTTATGCACTTGCCTTTTAATTTAGGAACCATTAGTTTCATGATTTAATCACCTTCTTTAATTTATAAATATTGATGTATGATCCTTGGTTTAAGTATTTGGTGTTCAAAGTGGTATTTTATGCCATGATTAATGATAAAAAAATAATTGTTGTGTTAGATAATGCACACCATGTGTTCAATTAAATGCCTGGTTAGATTTTACGAGTAACTCATGATATAAATTTCTTGGTATGGATTTGTAAACATTTTAGTATTATAATAAATTATGTATTAGGTTCCTTTTATGAGTTCCCTAAGTGATTTTGGGTTTTATCAAGGAATGGGTGTTGGGTTTAAGGTGTTTTGATATGCATTGTCGATGAATGGCATGTTTGGTGCTTTTTTAAGAAATTTTTTGTTTTCAAAGTGTAATATAAATGTTTTAAAGACATTTCCTAAATGGTTTGGAAATGGGAAATTGTTTGTTTTCACATCTTTTTGAAAGATGGATTATACGTTTGATAAATGTTGGTTTTGGGAAATGCTTAAAGGTCCATTTGGAAACTTTTTAAAATTGATAAAAGTAGTAATTATGAAATTCTCCATTGTATTTTTCTCAATACTTTTATATGTATTGTGGATGGGATGTCCCCGTTATGGAATCCTTGTGATCCATTATGATGATTCCTCAGTGGGAACTCATTATGTTCTATTTGTTCTAAGGCAAGAGATTGGTCCGTAGGGTGGCCCGGGTGAAGCCTATTGTTGATTTATTATTATATAGGCTTGTGTTTGGATTCTCAGTTGGCATCGGTTGGATCAACCCCATTATATAAATGATACATGGGAACCTGGCATGTTGATAGAATTATCAAATAATGATTGCTTCACCGGTAGTTCACATAATGACCAGTGACCCATAATAGGTGGATATATTTGGATTTATTGATTTGGGATTAGGCCCATTGGTTTTTCCTGAGTATGTATAGTTGGGTATTAGGGTGTTTTGATTTCATTTTTTGTGGAATGATATCGGGGATGGGGTCTCATGTATAGGTATATTCTGTATAGTTCTTGATGTCCTCGGTTCACCTGTGTCTATTGGCTCTTAGTTACTTATGGTTGTTAATGTGATACTTGTATAATTATTTACATTTCATTTGTTATATGATCATTATAATTCTTTCTTGTGTAGTGTTTTTCTCGATAGTGAAGTGTTAGTTTTAAAAAGTATTATGAAAATTGTTTTTAAAGAAAAGTTTTTCCCTCCTTTGTGTAAGTTGAAAAAGAAAGAATCACTTTCCTTTTTAAAATGTGAAGTTCACACTAATGGAATGATCTTGGTTTTGAGAAATGAATAATGGAAACAGGTTGTACTTTGTTTTTAAGTAAAATGTGTAGAAAATCGTACTTTTATAGATTATAGTTAAAACATAAAATTTATGTTTCTATTATTTTAAAATAAGTGCATTGGGAATAGATAATCGGTCTAGCCTAATAATTTTTAAAACTCATATCTATAGTTCTTTTCTATTTTTAGCCTTTGGTGCAGGTTTCAACATGAGTTCAGTCACCGTGGGAAACAATTGATATTTATGTTGTAGAGTGACCTATGGGGTCACATAGAGATCATTTGGTTGTCTGGTTCGATTGTATTTTCAGATTCTTGTATAAATGATGTTCAATTCAGTTTCATTTATATATTGATCTGCTTATGAAACTTGCTGCTGTTTAGTTCCATTATTAATTTATTCAGAGAAATCATTCCCTTGTTGTACTTTGTTAATGCCTGAAACTGGTTGCTAGCCCATGGGGATCGGGAACCCACTTCTAGCCCTACCATGGATCGGCTCGAGTGACAAGTTCGGGGTCGACCTTGGTTGGTTCGTGACACTCAAAGTCCTTGTTTTCAATATAAAAGTGTCATTTTAGTATACAACATAATTCATATAGACAAATCTAACCAAACAAGATTTAATTGTATTGATAATTGAGTAAAAATATCCATAATTAATTTATGATGTGTAGCATTTGACCACACGTCAATCTGCCACACAACATGCCCTGTATGACTCAAAGGCCATGATTTCCATTTAAAAGTGTCATTTTACTCTAAAAAGCGATTAAAATAGCCAAAACAGATCAATAAATCTCAAATTTTGTTGTTAATTTAAGGAAAATATCCATATTTAATTTTTTATGTGTAGGAATTGACTACATGTCAATATGACATAGGATGTGGCTCGTATGACTCAAAGTGTATTTTTTCCATGTGAAAGTGTCATTTTAGTCTAAAACACAATTAACACAACCAATACTAAGAAAAAAATATTGAGTTTCCTTTTTTATATTATAAAAAAAATCCATGATTCATTTTTTATATGTGGTAATCGACCACACATCAATATGACACACAATTTGACCAATGTGACTCAAAGTGTACATTTTAACATTAAAAAGTTTCATTTTACTCTAAAACATGCATCACATAAATAAAACCAAGAAACAAATATCATATTATTTTGATACTTTAGGAAAATGGTCCATAATTCATTTTTGAACTATATGAATCAATCACACATCAATTCCACCCACGATGTGCCCGAAATGACTTAAAGGGATGGTTTTCAATATGAGTGTCATTTTACATTTAAACGTGATTCACATAGCCAAAATCGAGAAAAAGATCCCTAATTGTCTTAATAATTTAGTAAAACGATTCATAATCCATTTCTAATGTGTAGAAATTGAACGCACATCAATACGATACACGATGTGTCTAGAATTACTCAAAATTGATGTTTTCAATATAAAAGTGACATTTTAGTCTAAAATTCAATTCATATATCCAAGACCATGAAAAAAAGATCATATTATATTGATACTTTAGGAAAATTATCCAAAATTAATTTGAGAGATTTATGAATTAAGAACATATCAATCCATCACATGGTGTACCCAATATGACTAAAAGTGGATGTTTTCAATATAAAAGTTTCATTTTAGTCTAAAACGGGATTCACTATAAAAAACCAAGAAAACAAGCTCTGATTATCTTGATACATTAGTAATATGATCCATAATTCATTTTTAATATGTAGAAATCAACCACACAACAATCTGACATATGATGTAACTGGTATGACTCAGAGTGCATGTTTTCACATTAAAAGGTGTTAGTTTATTCTAAAATAGGCATCGCATATCCAAAACCAAGAAAACAATCTTGGATTGTCTTGATACTTTGGTAAAATTATATATGGTTCATTTTTATGGTTTAGGGATTTATTTCATGTTAATCCAACATATGATGTGGCTGATACGACTCAAAGTGTGTGTTTTCACATTAAAAAGGTTGCATTTAACTCCAAAACACATGTCACATAGCCAAAACTGAGAAAAAAAGATTGGATTATGTTGATACTTTTTTTTTAATCTATAATTAATTTTTCACATGTTGAAATTGACCTCATATCAATCTAACACACTATGTGGCCGATATAACTCAAAGTGCTTGTTTTCAGATTAAAAAGTTTTCATGGTAGTCTAAAACACAATTCACATAGCCAAATCGAGAAAATGAGATTGTATCATAAAGATAATTTAGAGAATATATCCATAATTAATTTTTGAGGTGTGAGAATTGAATTCAAATCAATCTAACACACGATGTGGACTCAAAGTGAGTGTTTAGAGTATAAGTGTTTTTTAGTCTAAAATGTGATTCACATATCCAAAACCGAGAAAACGAGCTTAGGTTGTCTTGATACTTTATGAAAATGATCTATAATTTATTTTTGATGTGTAGGAATTAACTTTACATTAATCTGATATGTGACGTGGAAGTTATGACTAAAATTTCATATTTTCAATATAAAAGTGTCATTTTAGTTAAAAACGAGATTCACATAGTCAAAACAATGAAAAGATAATCGAATTGTCTTAATATTTTAGTAAAGCAATTCATATATGATATTTTAATCATTAAAAAGTGTTCTCCATCAAAAGGTGGTTAATCAACCTTTTAAAGAATATTAGAATATTTACGCATAAATTTGATTCATTCACATTTTTAGCCTCTAAAATTTATTGGATAAAAGTAAAAATATTTGACAAACATATATAATAATTTGTTCGTTAGTTCCGTTCATTATTGCCATTACAACGACTAATAATTAACTACGATTTAAAATAATATTATATTATTATTAGAGTGCAACGCAAGATTACCAAGAAACACATTGTTGTGTATTTGGTACGCCATCGTGCATAGCGTCCCCTTTAAAGTAATATTAATATTTTATTCAAAAATATGGATAAATGTAAAATTGTATTATTCTTTATTTACCTGGGGTGTTACATCCTTCCCCCCTTTTGGGAATTGTGTCCTCGCAATTTTAAAATTGGGCTTGGAAACTTCATTGAAAATCCCAAATCGGAACAAAAGTCAGTAAAACAATCACTTTAAAATAAAGAAAGAGAAGTACAAAGGTCACCCGAGTTAATCCACACTAGGATTCCATGTAGGAAAACGTGGATACAGAGGAAAAAAAGGTTCATGTTTTGAGGGAGAGTGATAGTAAACATGTTTAGGAGAAAGTTAACCATATTAAAATCACAAACTTGAGGTGGGTTAAACGGTATACGATTCCCCAGTAGGAAATGTTAATAGACAAGAGTTACTTTTCATTGAGGAATTTATTTTTTATCATAAGGAAACATGCTTACTTGTCATGTAGACTCTCATCTCCTACTAGATTTCATACACAAACTCATATTTTCTCCAAAAGATGAGTATTTTGGATGAATTTCTAATATTAAGAGAGCTATAATCAACTTCTATAGAATCACCTAATCCAGAAAAGAGAACTATATACATCCCATGCCTGTAGATATTAACCAAAACTGAAACCAAAAAGGTTAGAACAAGATTAGATAATCCACAAATGGATAATCATTTATAAAAAAGAATATCTATTCTTAATCTCCAAAATTTTTCCAACAAAACCCAAAGTTCAACGAAGACCATTCAATAAACAATTTTTCCATAAAATTCTTAAAAGTAAACCAAACTAATATTGAAACCCAAATATTTTAGGGATTTAATCACATAGTCTTCCAAGGTACAAATTAATACTTATATCCAAATAAAATCAGTTGCTCTTAAAGTCTCATATTGAAAAGTAATTAACCTAATCACATATCCTCCATGATAGGTTAATAATTTACATAGATAACCCAAAATAAACTTACTCGTAATTCATAAAATCATATAACTAAAAATAATATGTTATACTAACCATGGACTTCATGTAGTCCAGTGGTAGATGATAAATACCAGTCACACTTTGGTTGTGGGTTCGATTCCCGTAGCTTTGTCCAACGCGATGGGTTGTCACACGGTCTGCGTGTTGTCAATTTTTATAAAACTCCAAAAATAACCCTAACATGTTTTAACCTTAATAGATTCCTTATACCTCTCATTTTCATCCAAATTCATTACCATCTCAACATATTAATTCTTGAAGTCTTATTTCACCACCATAAGATAAAATAAAATGATTCCCAAAATGAATAACATCATACCTTGATCATGGTATCCACTCGGTTTCGTCGTCATCTTTCTTATGTAGGTAGAAGTCCCATGTATTACAACAATGATTTAGATATCCTTCAAAATCATTTGCTTCCTCCATCCAAATACACCTTGTACAACATGTGTTATATGGGTGTTCACAGAAAAATAGTTTTGGAAAATAATCATGTATGACATATAATTCCAAAACATATGATAGAACATGATTTCTATAAATTAGTCAGACAAAATTTGAGTTGAAACGTTCTATTACTGGTCCTTTTAAAAACCCATAAGTATGTGCTGAGAGAATATATTTTAAAAGAAAATATAAATAGGTTGCACAAGGGTATCCTTCCTCTGCACCATTTTTAAAATCATAATATGCTTCAAATTCTTATGATAAGTTAAAATATTTGAAAATACCTTCATAATATTTACCTTTCTTGAAAATATGAGAATATTGTGAAAATGGTATTTGTCTAAATACAACCCATGATCCACGATGATAACAAGGTACAGTGGAGGTGTTTAATATCTCAAACAATTGCTTTCAAGTGAGTAGTATGCTAGAAAAAGTTTCACAATCATCCGAACCTGACTTTTCAATAATTATTGCAAGCATGTCATGAGGAAGAGATAGGAATGTCGTTTGAGATCCTTCTCCTTCCATTCGTAACCGACTTTACATGACCTGAAAAAGTTATAAAACAAGGATTTTACTGAAATAATAGATATAGGGACTAATCATGTGTCTAAGAAAACTCTTAATCCCTTATGTTGTCTAAACCGACCTTTGATACCAACTATAAGGCCCCGGATATAATCGTTACATAATATTGAATTAAATGAATAATTCATATTGAGGATCTTTTCAGGTTTAGTTTTTTAGAGAATTAGAACATAAATCATGAATTACATTCCACATTTAAACAAAGTGGTTACATAAAAGATAGTATTCATTTTTCCCCATCAACAGAAACATATTTAAAATAAAACATGGATTATTTCTCGACACTTCCTTGACACTATAATCATAACATGTACCTTTCCCTTGACCTGTGAAAAACATTTCAAAAACATGGGATGAGCATAAAAAGGTCAGTAAGGGATATAAAATTACGAAAAGAAAACATTAGTCCATGAATGAAATCAAACTTTACTCATAAAACATAAGCATTTTAACATAACTCATCAAATCATGAATAAATCATAGAAATCATAAGGCATAAAGGTAACTTGAGGCATTCATAACATTCTTACATAGGGAGTAAACCTCTTGGTTGCATTTGGAATACCCATCACAATATATTCCCTAAATATCTTCGGAGAAACCTTAAAGTTTAACTCCTTCACATTACCCAATTCATTAGAGAGCTATATCGGGCTCACCCGCCCTTAGTTTATCACGGATCCACCAATCTTTATAATAATTCCCAAGAACCATAACATAATCGTATCACATAAAACATGCATAAAGGAAACATAACATTTCCACTTTTCAATCACAAGATATCAATACAACACATTGATATAAAAACATTATGAAACCCATTTTCAATAGAAAAATAAAATAAAAGTAAAACATGGTATTTATTTTTCACTTAAAAAAGGTATGTCTTGTAGAGGAAGTCGAAACTCAAATAATGGTCACGGTGGTGGAGAAGTCATTTTCGCCGCATACGTACGACAAAGAAACATTCCTTTTGTCGTTTAGTAAAATTCTTCGTATAAAAAAACTTCCTTTTGAATAAGCATAAAAGTAAAAGGGGTTTATACACCGTAAAAAATAAAGTTGTGTATAAAACAAAATATGCCTCAATGAATGGAGATTTAGATGAAGTCCCTTATAAAGACGGTATCCTTGGATTAAGGATAAATCAATTACATAATTATGTGTGACAAACTAATACACAAAATATAAGTGGATATTAAGTGTAAAACAATCACAAGTTATTCACACATATTCATAGAACGACATATTCAAGGAGTACAAGTTTATCCCAAAGAATCAAAATTGGGTTAAGAAGTTCCCTTGCAAAAATTCGACAGCCTAACAACGTCACTTAAAAATTCAGAAAAAGAGTTGATGAGAGATTAAAAGGGTATCACATCACTTGGACATAAAATTTACATCAATAAGGATATACAACAACATATACCAACATAATAGTATGTGAATTAAAAGACATAACAAAAGAAGTCTTTTAAAAAGAGGAGGGTGAAAGGTTCTCTCACCGACTTGGGTATCTTTCAAAACATACACCCCATGAAATATGGACAACAAAAAATTGATGTAAATACTCATAAACGAAATTATATTACACAAAGAGTAGAATAATGGTCAGTACATATACCACTCAAAGGAAATGGTGGAAAATGTAGCATAAATCCCCTGGGAATAAAAGTGAGATGAAAAATCCCTTATAAAAACTTGGCAGCCTACCAGCGCCACTTAAAACATCCAAAAATGGATTGATGGGATCAAATACGGTCACTCATCATATTATCATAAAATTTACATCCAGATTAATATAAACGAACATCCCAATCATAATAAAGATGATC
Source organism: Viscum album (assembly GCA_963277665.1). NCBI lineage: Eukaryota > Viridiplantae > Streptophyta > Magnoliopsida > Santalales > Viscaceae > Viscum > Viscum album. The sequence goes on from OY728127.1 coordinate 1,010,030,219, forward strand.
TTAAAAGGAATTACATAAAAGAGTGTACTTAAAAAGAAAAAGAGGGGTATGATCCCTTACCTCAAGTCCGACTTGTCTTGTTCGTTTCTATATATTCCCGAATAATAAACTTTGGTCAATTTATAATTTCTTAAGGACCTCCTTTAAATATTATTATTCAGTTCATGTCACATATTATAATGTCATAATAATTGTTTAATAATGTTAGTTTATATCAGACGTTTTTGCCGATGTTTGGTACATGAGTAAAAAAATGAACATGTTTGCAAATGATTTCCCATGTAGTTATAAATAAATAATTTAAATAATAGTATTAATGAATAAAATACATATATATCCAGTACATATTCATTTTATACTATTCCATAACAATTGGAGATAAAAAAATGAAAAGCACCATTCATGGAGACGGTAGGTCGTATGTACGCATGAACGCTACTTTCATTTTTTTTGTCATATTCATGGAATTAAAAATAAATGAGATATATATATATATATTATTATTCCAGTGTAATATATATTTTATATAGGTCACATATGTTTATTGATTTCATTCTTTATACATTCCATGTATTCCATGAACGAGTCACATCCCTTGAGGGGCGGTAGTCCACACTTCCTCATATGAAATTATCGCATTTTCACAACATGAAAAGAATAAAGGTATGTTTTAAATATAAAATACAGAACCATATAGTAAACATAAATACCATATATATCAAATATATAATACATTGACATCATAATGGACACCTATAAAGGTGTGAAAATAATATTTAACAATCATCGTTTTGTGAGGCAGAAAATCGCCAACCATAGAAACAATATGTTCTTTAACCATTAGACGAAGATGTGTGAAAGTGTACCTCAAATCCTTCTTATAACAACATACTAGTATATTTAATATACTGGTGTTGTTAAAAATAAGTTATAAAAAGAGTTTAGGTGTTTGGAGAAGCAAAATAAAACAAAAGAACACAAGGGAATACATTACCTTAAACTCGGGTAACTCTCTTTGATTTAAGCTCAAAGGCCTCCTTGGAAAGTATTCTGCCCAAAGTGAGGCTTCAATGAGGAATAGAGGGATTTGGAGAGATGAAATGGGTAGGGGTTGTCTGAGCCAAAGGCTTTAGTGGTGTGGGTATGGTGGTAGAGGTGGGGGCCTTTTATAAGAGGAGAGAAGGGGCACTCTTGGAAAGTTACAAAATGTTACTTTATTTTCAAATGAGTTTCGGATTTTAAAGGTCCCACATTGATTTATTTCTAGGATAAGGTGGTAAGGGTTCGAAATATACTCATCCAATAGGTCTTTGACAATTGTATGTTATAGTTTTAACATTATCTTTTCGTTTTATTAAAATCCTTTATTAATGAGGTAATCGTTGCATAATCATGATGTCATAAATAATTTAATTTATTTAATGTCTAAAATTTATAAAAAAATATCATGATATAGGAAATATTTTTATCTTTATAATGAATATTTATAGTCAAACATATGACTTGTATAACCCCATTTAATTTTTTTAGTAAAACAACTGACGCTTGTGACATTTTTATTTTAACATTAAATAAAAAGTTAATTATGTCATTTTCCTACCAAAATGGCTCCATGGGGTCCCCAAGTTCACCCATGGATTTTATTGGTCGGCCATCACTCATCCAATAAAGGTTTAACATGTTTCAAGGTCATTTCATATTATTATAACATTATCTTTACTGTAAAATACACTAATTACCTCTAATCGTGATTAAAAACCTAAGAGTAACTATTCACCAAAAAATTATTTTTATCCAATTGAACAAAATTTTACATCCTAATAACAACCATGTATGTCAGATTTTTGAAATTCAAACCACAAATGTGGTAAAGTTACATTTAAATGAAAAAACAGTTTTTAAACTACCACTTAGTGGTTTCACTATTCATCAAAAATTGATGTTTTTCAGAAAAATACCAAAAATTCACCCTAAGAATTATTTGATATTCCGAATTCAAAAATTATGTCTATTTTAAAAAATTCAAAACATATAAGTTTCATTAATTAATTTAATAATTAATTGCCACTGTCAAAACAAATAGCGTGTTTTTAAGAAACAATATCTATTAAAAGATTGACACTAGTTTAAGTCCAATTTAAAGTGAAATTAATTCCAATGACCACTATTCAATTAAATGGAAAAAATATATTCTATTTTCACATTAAAAACAATTCAAAATATAATCTAATCATATATATAAATTATATTAAAAAGAAGTTTTGAATTAAAATACAACATTTTTCACTTTTCATTAAAAAATAAAACTTTATCAGAAAAATACCAAATATTTACAAAAAGTAAATTTTGATTCCCCGAATCTAAAGAAGAATTTTATTTGGTCCAATATAACATATGAAAATGTCAAAAATTGGATTTAAAAAGGGTTCTCCATCAAAAGGTGGTTAATCAACCTTTTAAAGTATATTAGAATATTTACGCTTAAAATTGGATTCATTCACATTTTAAGCCTCTAAAATTTAATGGATAATATTAAAAATATTTGACAAAAATATATAATCATTTTTTAGTTAGTTCCGTTCATTCCCACCATTACAACGGTTAGGCGTTAACTACCATTAAAAATAATATTATATTATAATTAGAGTGCAACGCAAGATTCCCTAGAAACTCGTTGTTGCGTATCAGGTATGCCATCGAGCATAGCAACCCCTTTAAAGTAATATTAATATTTTATTCAAAATTATTGATAAATGTGAAAATTCCATATTATTTATTTACCTGGGGTGTTAGAAAAATAATCCACATATATACGAAAACAATTTTTTTATTAGTAATACTATAAATAAACAAATTAAACATAAATATGTCACCTTTTTTTACTAAAATATGAAACAATACATTAATAAAATGTCATTTTAAAACTAAAACCACAAAAATTGAGTAAAAAGATATGTGAGATGCTCAAAACAATACATTGCACTTCAATGGATTCCTACACATCACAAATGATTTACGGATTGTTTTCATAAATTATTAAAAACAATTCAAATACATTTGCTCTATTTTGAGTATGTCACTTATCATTTTAATAAAATGTCAATTTTAAATAAAAAGACACACATGAAGTCATACTGTTCACATCGTGCATCAGGTTCATGTGTGACTAATTCATACAGATAAAAAATAAGTTATGAATCGTTTTCATAAACTATCAAAATAATCTGAATTTATTTTCTTGATTTTGAGTATGTAATTTGTCTTTTTTACTAAAATACAATTTTAAACTGAAAACATGCTCTTTGAGTCATACTAGTCACATCATGTGTCAGTTTGAACTGAGACTGATTCCAACACATAACAAATGACTAATGAATTGTTGTTTGAAATTATAAAGACAATCCAAACATGATTTCTCAATATTTAGTGAGTCACACACGTTTTGAAATAAAATGTTAATTTTAAACTAATAACAGAAACATTGAGTCATACTGAGCACACTGTATATCCTATTGAGGTACATATGATTCCTACATGTCAAAAATGACTTAGGGGACATTTTTCTAAATTATAAAAAAAATATGAATTTATTTTCTCATTTTTGAGGATGTCACTTTTCTTTTTTACTAAAATGTCAATTTTAAAAAAAGACACACTTGGAGTTATACCAGTCACACCGTGCATCATATTGAGGTGATGATGATTCATACTTGTCACAAATGACATATGGATTGTTGTTCTAATGCATAAAACAATCTGAATGTCTTTTCTCAGTTTTGATTATGTCACTAGTGGTTTTTTCTAAAATGTCATTTTAAATTGAGAAAATGTACTTTGAGTCATATTGGTCACACCATGCATCATATTGATGTTTAACTGATTTATACAAGTCAAAAATGACTTATGGATCGTTTTTATAATGTATCAAGACAATCAGTATATGTTTTTTTTTTGAGTATGTCACTTGTTTTTTTACTAAAATGTCATTTTAAACTGAAAACACAAATTTTTAATTATACCGATCAAATTGTGTGATAGTTTTATGGGAGACTAATTCCAACAGATCACAAATAACTTATGAATCATTTCCTTAAATTATTAAGGAAATCCTTGAATGTTTTCTTGATCTTCAATGAGTGACACACATTTTGAACTAAAATATAAAATTTAAACTGATAAGGGACACATTGAGTTATACTCGAAACATCATGTATCATATTGAGGAATGAATAATTCCTACATGTCACAAATGACTTATAGATTGTTTTCCTAAATTATCAAAACAATTTGAATGTGTTTTCTTATATTTGAGTATGTCACTTGTCTTTTTTTACTAAAATGTAAATTTTAAATAAAAAGACACAGTTTGAGTCATACCGGCCACACCGTGTGCCATATTGAGGTGTATCTGATTCTTACACATCAAAAATTATTTATGGATTGTTTTCCTAAATTATCAAAATAATTCGAATGCTTTTTCTCATTTTTTTGTATATCGCATGTGGTTTTTACTAAAATGTCATTATAAACTGAAAACACGCACTTTCAGTCATATCAGTCAAACCATGTGTCAGATTGATATACGGATGATTCCTACACATTAGAAATGACTTATGGATCATTTTTAGAATGTATCAAGATAATCTGAATGTGTTTTTTCAGTTTTGAGTATTCCACTTGTTTTTTTTACTAAAATGTCATTTTAAACCAAAAACATGAACTCTGAGTCATACCGGTCACATCGTGTAATAATTTGATGTGATAACGATTTCTACACATCAATATGACTTATAAATCATTATCCCAAATTATCAAGACAATTTGAGTGCATTTGCCTAGTTTTCAATGAGTGACACATGTTTTGAACTAAAATGTCCTTTTTAAACTATTAATAGACACTTTGAGTCATATCGGGAACATTGTGTATCAGATTGAGGTGTGACTGATTCCTACACATAAAAAATGACTTATGGATCATTTTACTAAAGTATCAAAACAATTTGAATGTGTTTTCTTAGTTTTGAGTATGTCACTTGTCGTTTTTTAATAAATGTCAATTTTAACTAAAAAGACACACTTGGAGTCATACTGGTCACACCATCCGTCGGATTAAGGTGTGGTTGATTCCTACACCTCAAAAGACTTTTGGATAATTCTCTTAAAGTATAAAAACAATACTAATGTGTTTTCTTGGTTTTGAGTATGTTACTTGTGGTTTTTACTAAAATGTCATTCTAAACAGAAAACAGGCATTTTGAGCTATGCTAGTCACACCGTGCATCAGATTTATTTGAAGATGATTCCTACACATCAAAAATGACTTATGGATAGTTTTCTCAATGTATCAAGATAATCCAAATGTGTTTTCTTGATTTTAATTATGCCCCATTTTTTTACAAAAATAAAATTTTAAACAGAAAACACAAACTTTGAGTTATACCGTCACATTGTGTGTTAGTTTAATATGATACTGATTCCTACACATCAAAATTGACCCATAAATCATTGTCCTAAATTTTCAAGACAATATGAGCATGTTTTCTTTGTCAGTATTGAGTGACACATGTTTTCAACTAAAATGTTAATTTTAAACTGATAACAGACATTTTGAGTCATACAGAGAACACCATGTATTAGACTAAGGTGCATATGATTTCTAAAATCAAAAATTACTTATGGATAACTATCCAATAGTATGAAAAAAAATTATGCATATTCTTGGTTTTTAGTATGTCAGTTTTATTTTTTACTAAAATGTAAATTTTAAATAAAAATACACACTTGGAGTCAGACTAGTCACATTAAGAGTCATATTGAGGTGCATATGATTCCTACACAGAAAAAATTACTTATGGATTGTTTTTATGAATTATCAAAAATAATCCAAATGTTTTTTCTCAGTTTTGAGCATGTCACTTATGGTTTTTACTAAAATGATATTTTAAAATGAAAACATGCACTTTGACACATACCATTCAAAAAGTGCATTGGATTGACATGAAACATATTCTTATATATAAAAATGAATTATGGATCATTTTCCTAAAGTATCAATAAAATACAAATTATTTTTCTTAATTTTGAGTATGTCACTTGTTTTTTACTAAATTGTCATTTTAAACTAAAAACCTACAACATCGTGTGTTTATTTGACGCGATAAAGATTCATACATATCAAAAATGACTTATGAATCTTTTTCCAAAATTATCAAGACAATCCGGGCATATTTTATCTATTTTTAGGGAGCGACACATGTTGTGAACTAAAATATAAATTTTAAAAAATGATAATGGACACTTTGAGTCCTACCCGGAACACTGTGTTTCAGATTGAGGTGTGACTGACTCCTATACATCAAAAATGAATTGTGGATAATTTTTCTAAAGTATCAAAACTATACAAATGAATTTTCTCAGTTTTGAGTACATTAGTTGTTTTTTTTCTAAAATGTAAATTTTAAATAAAAATATAAACATGGAGTCTTATCAATCACACCGTGCGTCAGATTAAAGTATGTATTATTTGTACACATAAAAAATGACTTATGGATCATTTTTCTAAATTATTAAAACAATTCAAATGTGTTTTCTTAGTTTTTATTATGTCACTTTTTTTACTAAACTGTCATTTTAAATTAAATCATTCATTTTGAGTTATATAGACCACATCATGTACTATTTTTACATTAGAATGATTCCTACACATTAAAAATGACTTCTGAATAGTATTAATAAATTATCAGGACAATAAAAGTGCATTTTCTTAGTTTCCAGAGAGTGTTATGTGTTTTGAACTAAAATGTCAATTTTAAACTGAAAACAGACACTTTGAGTCATACCGGCATAATGTGTATCAGATTAAGGAAAAATTGATTCCTACATGTAAAAAATGACTTATGGATCATTTTATTAAATCATTGAAATAATTTGAATGTGTTTTCTTGATTTTGAGTACGTCACTTTTCTTTTTTAATTAAAAGTCAATTTTAAATAAAAAGAAACACTTAGAGTCATACCAGTCACACCGTATGTTAGATTGGGGGGAAATTGATTCCTACACATCAAAAATGAATTATGGATCATTTTCCTAAGATATTAAAATAATATGAATAACTTTTATCAGTTTTGATTATGTCACTTTTGGTTTTTACTAAAATTTCATTTTAAACTAAAAACACGCACTTTAAGTCATACCAGACACACTGTGTATCATATTGAGGTGAGGTTGATTATTAAATGTCAAAAACAACATATGGATAATTTTCCAATATCATCAGATAATGATGATAAGAAAATTCACTATGAAATTAAATAAAATTATGAGAAAATTCACTAAATATGTAGTATAAAGTCACTGCTTCATGATGTTTGTGTACAATCTAACATTATGTATTCCACCCATTGTTTCTTAAAAAATCTATTTCCTCTTGTGAATATGAGGATAGTGGATAGTCCTGGTAGTACTATAAAAATGTAAATAAATAAAATATTAGTAAATATATTAAATAAAATTATAATTATCACAAAAAATACCTCTTCATGGATGCTAGTTTTATGATGGAATATGTTATATTTGATTAATTTTCAAACATAATAACCACAATAATTTCCATTGGTTTATTCAAGAAACTACTAAAACATTGAAAAAAATAATCACTTATATATATATATATGTTTTTATAGTAGAATGTTATTATATACACTATAATACTTATCCATTTAATGAAGCCAATAGGCCTTTTGTGCTTAGGGTTTGTATTCATGCCATGGTTTTAGAGATATTTGAACACTGACCTATAAAAACAAAATTTTCATTAAAACATAACATAAAATGTATTAGTTGAAGATTATTTGTAAAATTATTCATGTAGTGTATAAAAAATTGATAAACGGCATAATTCATGATCAATTTATTGTGTATCCATGAATTGAATCCAGAAAATAAATATTTGGTGTATCCAAAGTGACTGCAATGAATAACCAATGCTACCTACAAAAATGAAAATGTAATTAAATTAATGAAAATATATTTGACATGATTAAATTATAGAGTTTTACACGTGCATCATGGGTATTAACAAAAATCATATTTCTTTAAATTTTCATTCAAATATTTTTTTCATGTTTTCCCACTATTCATTCATACTGATTTGGTTCCAATGAGTATTCTTGTTTAGAAGTGATGTGAGGACTAATGAGTCCAAATTTCTATTCACAAGGTTTTCCCTTCAAATAGTATTGATATATACACCTACAAAAAAATATGAATATTATATACTCATTTTTAACATAGTAGACTAAATATTGGACAAACAAATCCTAAAAACACTTCTCATGTATATATTTGCAACTCAGACTCCTAGCCATTCATACATGAGGATTTCATTTACAGTTCGAGTTATATTGGGCACATTGTGTATCAGATTGAGGTGCAAATGATTCCTACACATCCCAAATTATATATGGATTTTTTTAAATTATCAAAAAAAATCTGAATTCTTTTTTTCAGTTTTGAGTATATCAATTTTCTTTTTAATAAAATGTCAATTTTAAATAAAAAGTCACACTTGGAGTTATACCAATCACACTATGTGTTGGATTTCTATGAGTCTGATTCCTACACATAAAAAATTACTTTTGAATCATTATTATAATGTATCAAAAAAATCTGAATTCATTTTCTTGATTTAGATTATGTCACTTTTATTTTTTTTACTAAAATGTCATTTTAAATTGAAAACATGCACTTTGAGTCATACCAGTCACATCGTGTGTCTGTTTGATGTGAGACTGAATCCTATACATCAAAAATTAATTATGAATATTTTTCATAAATTATCAAGACAATCCAAGTGATTTATCTTGGTTTTCAATGAGTGAAACATGTTTTGAACTAAAATGTCAATTTTAAACTGATAACGGACAATTTAAAACATACTGGAAAAACCGGGTATTATATCGGGGTTCATATGATCCCTAAACATCATAAATGACTTATGGATCATTTTATTAATGTTTAAGACAATACGAATGTATTTTCTTAATTATGACTATGTCACTTGTTTTTTTACAAAAATGTCAATTTTAAATAAAAAGTCACACTTGGAGTCATACCGGTCACACTGTGCATCATATTGAGGTTCAGATGATTACTACATGTCAAAAATGACATAGAGATCATTGTTATAAATTATCAAAATAGTAAAAATGGGTTTTCTTGGTTTTGAGTATGACATTTTTGGTTTTTACTAAAATGTAGTTTTAAATTTAAAACATGCACTTTGAGTCATATCGGTCACAATGTGAATCAGATTGATATTTGGATGATTCATAAATGCCAAAAATGAATTATGGATGGTTATATTTAAGTAAAAAGATAATAAAAATGTATTTTCATGGTTTTAAGTATGTAATTGTTTTTACTAAAATTTCATTTTAAACAGAAAACTTGAAATTTTAGTCATACTAGTCACATCATGCCATTATTTGATGTTAGACTAATTCCTATATGTGAAAAATTAATTATGAATCATTTTAATAAATTATCAAATCAATCTGAGCATTTTTTCTTGGATTCAGTGAGTGACACACATTTTGAACTAAAATGTCAATTTAAAACTGATAACATACACTTTGAGTCATAACAAGAAAATCATGTATCAGATTAAGGTGTAGCTGATTCCTACACATCAAAAATGACTCATATATTACTTTCCTAAAGTGTAAAGACAATCAAAATGCATTTTCACAGTTTTGATTATTTCACTTTTATGTTTTTTACTAAAATATTAATTTAAAATAAAAAGTCACATTTGGAGTCATACCAACCACACTATGTGTCATATTGAGGAGTTAATGATTTCTAAAAATCAAAAAATGAATTATAGATCATATTTCTAAAGCATAAAAACAATCAGAATTCATTTTCTTGGTTTTGAGTACGTGAATTGTGGTTTTTACTAAAATGTCATTTTAAACTGGAAACACGGACTTTGAGTCTTATCAGTCACATTCTGCGTCAAATTGATTTATGAATAATTTATACACATAAAAAATGACTTATGAATATATTTCCTAGAGTATTAAGATAATATGAATTCGATTTCTCAGTTTTGAGTATACCACTAGTTTTTTTACGAAAATGAAATTTTAAACTGAAAACATGCGCTTTGAGTCATACCGGTCACATCATGTGTCAGTTTGAAATGAGAGTGATTCCTACACGTCAAAAATTAATTATGAATTATTGTCCAAAATTATTAATACAATTCAATAATTTTTTCTTTTTTACTAAGTGACACATGTTTTGAACTAAAATATCAATTTTAAACTGATAACATATACTTTGAGTCATACCGGACACACTGTGTACTAGATAGTGGTGTGCCTGATTCCTATACATCAAAAGTGAATTATATATTGTTTTACTAAAGCATTAAGACAATATAAATGTTTGTTTCTCATTTTTGAGTACGCCACTTCTCTTTTTTAACTAAAATGTCAATTTTAAATAAAAAGACACACTTGGAGTCATACTGGCCACACCGTGAGTCAGATTATGGTGCGGATGATTCTTACACTTAAAAAATGTATTATGGGTCATTTTACTAAAGAATAAAAACAATACTAAATTTTTATTGGTTTTCAGCATGTCGCTTATTTTTTTTACTAAAATTCTATTTTAAACTGAAGTCATGTACTTTGAGTCATACTGGTCACACCATGCATCAAATTCATGTGAAGATGATTTATAAAAATAAAAAAATGTCTTATGGATCATTTTATTAGAGTATTAATACAATATGAATGTCATTGATCTGTTTTGAGTATGCCACATGTTTTTTACTAAAATGCCATTTTAAAATGAAAAAATGAACTTTGAGTCATATTGGTCACATCATGTGTTAGTTATATGTGAGACTAATTCCTACAGATCAAAAATTAATCATGAATCATTTTACAAAATTATTAAGAAAATTCAAGCATTTTTTTTTCAGCGAGCGACTTGTGTTTTAAACTAAAATGTAAATTTTAAACTAATAATAGACACTTTGGGTCATACCCGGAACACCATGTATCAGATTATGGTGAAGATGATTCCTGAAAATAAAAAATGACTTATGGATCATTTTCCAAAAGTTTCAAAATAATCTGAATTATTTTTCTTTGTTTTGAGTATGTCACTTTTCTTTTTTACTAAAATGTTATTTTTAAATGAAAAGTCCTACTTGGAGTCATATCGGTCACACTATGAGTTTTAATGAGGTAAAAATGATTCTTACAAGTCAAAATGACTTATGGATCATTTTTATAAAGTATCAAAAACAATCCATATGATTTTTCTTAGTTTTGAGTAGGTCACTTTTGGTTTTTACTGAAATGTTATTTTAAAATAAAAACACGCACATTGGGACATACTGATCACACCATGTGTCATATTTATGTGAGGATAATTCCTAAACATCAAAAAATGACTTATGGATCATCTTCCTAAAGTATCATGACTATATGAATGAGTTTTATCAATTTTTATTATGTTAGTTGTTTTTTTACTAAAATGTCATTTTTAAACTGAAAACATGCACTCTGAGAGATACTGGTCACATCATGTGTCAGTTTGACATGAGATTTATTCCTACATATCACAATTTACTTATTAATCATTTTCCTAAATTATCAATACAATATGATTACTTTTTCTTGACTTTTAGTGAGTTACATATATTTTGATCAAAAATGTAAATTTATATAAACTGATAATAGACACTTTTATTCATACCGGGCACACTATTTATCAGATTGAGGTGTGGATAATTAATACATTTCAAAAATTAATTTTGGATAATTTTATTAAATTAAAAAAAAATTCATTTTCTCAGTTTTCGGCATGTCACTTTTCTTTTTTTCTAAAATGTCAATTTTAAATAAAAAGAAACACTTGGAGTCATACCGATCACACTATAGATCAAATTGAGGTTCGACTGATTACTACACATAAAAATGACTTATAGATAATTTTTATATAGTATATAAACAATATAAATGCATTTTATTGGTTTTGAGTAAGTTAATTTTTTTACTAAAATGTTATTTTAAACAAAAAAACATGCACATTGATTCATATCGGTCACATTATGTGTCATTTTGACATGATAATAATTGTTAAACATAAAAAACGACTTATTAGTTATTTTAATAAATTATCATGATAATAAAATTTTATTTTCTCAGTTTTTAGTGAGTGACACATTTTTTGAACTAAAATGTCAATTTTAAATTGATATCTGAAACATTGAGTCATACTAGCATACCATGTGTCAGATTGAGGTGAATATGACTCTTATATGTCAAATATGACTTATGAATCATTTTACTAAATTATTGAAAAAATATAAATGTGTTTTCTAGATTTTGAGTATTTCACTTATCTTTTTTACTGAAATGTAAATTTTAAATAAAAAGAAACACCTAGAGTCATACTGATCACACCATGTATCAGATTGAGGTGCGACTGATTCCTACATGTCACAAATGAATTATGGATCATTTTAAAAAATTATCAAAATAGTATATATTTGTTTTCTCTATTCTGACTATGTCACATTGGTTTTTTCTAAAATTTCATTTTAAACAGAAAAAACGCACATTGAGTCATAGCCGATACATCGTGTATCAGATTGAGGTGTGTTTATTATTAAATATAAAAAATTACTTATGGATTGTTTTCCTAAATTAAACGATAAAAAATATAAGGAAAATTAACTAAAAAAGGTAGATAAACTAATGAGAAAATTCAAAAACTAAGTAGTAATAAGTCACCTCTTCAAAATGTTTGTATATAATCTGATGCTATGTATTCTTCGCATTGTTTTCTAAAAAACTTTATTCCCTCTTGTAAATATGATGAATATCAAAAATACTGGTATTACTGAAAAAATGTAAATAAATAAATTATTAGAAAATATTTTAAATGAAATTATAATTATTATCAAAAATACCACTTTAGGGGTGCTAGTTTGTTGATGGAATATGATATCTTTAATAAATTTTAAAATATAATAACAACAATCATTTTCATTTCCTTGTTTTCATAAATACAAGAAAATATTAATCCAAATATGTAATTTGTTTTGATATATGTTTTTATAGTGGAATATTATTATATATACCATAATACTTATCCATTTGTAGAAGTTGATAGACTTTTTGTGCTCAAGGACTATCCTCATACCATGGTTTTGATGATATTTAAACACCACTCTATCATAACATAATTTTCATCAAAACCTAATATAAATTTTATAACTTTATGTTTTTAATAAAATGTTGCATGTAGTGTATTACAAATTGATAAACATCATCATGTGTAGTTGGTTTGTTGGGTATCCATGCATTGAATCTAGAAAATAAATCTTTGGAGTATCTAAATTTACTATAATGTTTAACAAATGATACCTAAAAAAATAAGTAATGAAATGAATGAAAATATACTTGATATGATTAAATTGAAGAGTTTTACACTTTCATCATGGGTATTAAGAGGAGAATGTTGTTTGTATGTTTTCTTTCAAACATTTTAGCTGGTTTTCCACTATTCCTTCATACTGAATTCATTCCAATGATCATTCTTGTTTAGAATTGATGTGAGGATTAATGAGTCCATATTTCTATTTATAGGGTTTTATCTTTAAATAGTATTGATATAAACATCTGTGAAAATTATGAATAGTATTTAGTTATAATTAACAAAGTAGGTCTAATATTGGACAAAAAAAATCATGAAAACACACCTCATGTATACATTTATAACTGATACTCCTAGACATTCATGCCTGATGACTTCATTTACATTCTTAATACCAATATAGTTTGTAATGGCCTCTCTGTATATCTGTTCTAAAAAATTAATTGTGATCGTATCACCACTTTCTAACATTGTATCCACATGAACCATTAATGTTTTCAAATGAAGAAGTTGAATTGGTGGGGTAAAAGTAATTTTTAAAGATATTTCTGATTGGTGGTTTATCCTTTAGATCATTTTGATTCGACCTTATATTTCACCCCTTCCCTTTGTAATTCTGTAATAACATTCATTGGTTCAAGCCTTTTTCCAGTAATTATTAAAGGTTTTTAGTGAAAAATAAATTGTAAATGAATACCTCATTGTTGAAATGTATTTTAAAAATATCTAATGTCTATGCCATGAAAGTTCTAATAGATTTATTGATTGTATGAATATCTGCGTCATCAAGTGTAATAGGTAGCTCAATGATCATATCATTAGCTATGTAAATCCCACTCTCACATGACCTATTGGATTTTTTTGAATTTATTATCTTCTTGGATATTGTACATGATACCCCTCACAACTAGGTGATGGGTGAGTGTAGATAGATACAAATCACAATAATTTTCATCATATATAATATTAGTCCAAGAAAGATATTATTGTCTCCCTAATTCAAATTTTATAGAAAAAATTATGAAATTATTGATTACCTATTTTACAAAATCTCTTTTAGGGGAATGGATCACCCCAATGGTAGTGTGGGTGGGGGGAGGGGTCTTCATATAATAGTTATTCTTGTTTTTTTTAAGGTAGAAAATTTTTATTGATAAAAAAAGAAAGTTATTATTGTGTTTTTTCTTCTCTATGATTCATTCTCATAACATTTTCTAACAATTATGACTACCAATTATGTATGTCTGTTAGAGAATCTAATCATGAATTCATATCTTCCATTTTTTATCTTTACCCACCTATTCATTTATTTTCTCAAAATATGTTCTAGGTGACACCCCAAAAACTGCACCTCTGACATAACCATACTATTATGGTCGCTTTAAGACCACTGATAGCAGCTGTTCATATGGTATATTTGATGATGATTCTTGTGTATAAGTTAGTTAAAAATATAATAAAATAAGTAATCATTATTATGTAATAATGATTTAAAAAAGAACAAATTTTTATTATGTCATACTTACACACGATTACCAAACATTGTTTTTGTTTTCATCTATTAGTATCCCTTATTTATTTACACATGCCTCATTCCATAACACATGATGTGGGATGGAAGTTTCATTGGATTTCTATTCATCAATCGATATATAAATATAGGATCATAATTATGTTTTTGTGTCATGTCACATAAAATTATTAAGGTAGATTTAAAATATGTACCATTATTTTTAAGTGAATCATTCCCCATCCTTGCTTTATGGTAGGGTTATGTTGGTTTTTATTCTTGTTTATTTTTTTCATCACTCAGTTTATATTTCAAAAATTAACAATTCTTAATTGAAGTGAGTAATACACATATTTTTACGAAATGTATTACTAGTCACAATGTACTTGAAAATATGTCTCCTAATGATGACTAATAAACACTTCCCACACTTGTTGGTTTATTAAGTGTGAATACATCTGTAGTGGGTGAATATTTATTTTCCCTTTAACATATTTGAGATGATACTTCATAAGAATTGTGAGAATGTCTATGTGACCCTTTCCAATGATCATTAATACAAATTAAAGTCAGTATTCATCTATTATAAATCCACTCTATAAGGGATAATGAAGAGTAAGTTAATGTTTCATTATTACTTTTTGTATAAAATAAAGTATATCATAATGTTACCCTAATATCTTCCCAAATTGGTGTCTTAATTATAGGAACAACATTGTGAAATGAATTTACATCAACTGGAACATTAATGAGAGTGGTTAGCCCAATGTACAACTAAAAATGGACTTGTTAGGGTTAATAGGTTGGACACATGAATTCCATCCATTTTGGAATTTGATTCCTTTGTTTATTGCCTTAATTTTTTTCTAATACTATCACACTATGACACTCCTATTTTTCTAGTAAATAGGTTTTCGCCATTAACCATTTCCTTGGCTTCAACATATTCAATATGTTATTCCTATATATTGATAGCAATGACATGTGAAGAATGTTTTTGTTCCTCTGTATTGGGTGCACTATCATATTAAGAAACCTACTGTTCTTCATTATTGAGATAATTGACATGTGAAGAAGTCATAATTTGTAAAATAGGTTGAACAGTTAATTTATATTATGTAAATTTAGTAGTGAAAAAATAATAATACAAGGTCACACAATGTATATTACAAAAATATATAACCGGATTATTGAACTCTGTATTTTTTAAAAGTTGAAGGGATTTGACCTCTCTATCGAGTATCCAAATCCCTTTATTGTGGTCTCCTCTAACATAAACCACCCTTTTTACATTGGGACCAGTATGAAATGATTGTGATTCAAAAATGAAAGGGTTATCCTCAGTTGAATTGACATCCAACCCTTCAGTGGTTTTGGTGGATAATAGAACAATTGAACACTTTTGGTTTGCAGGATATGGAACATAAAATACTAATACTATATAAGATTTCATTATAAATGTTCTATATTTGTATCATTTCATACTAAAATCCTCTTTAATGAATCCCAAGTCATCTATTTTAACATCACCCCAGTTATCAACCCACATTCATTGAAAAATTGGCATTTGGAATGTTGTACAATCCAACTCCCATATTTTTTTAGTGATTAAATTTTTTTTCATATTCACAAAAATTGTATTTCTTTCCTTGGTACCAAGCACAAGAATTTATTTTGACATAATAGTAAACATACTATATTATATGGTACCGGGTTCATAATGTTCAGTTTTATAGATAGTATAACACTTAATTACATAACCATTATAAGATAATACATGCACACATGGTCCTCTAGATAGCCATCAAATTCATTCTGTAATTGAGTCTTGATTTTAAGTTGACCCCTTAAAAACATAGTCGCAAAACCATCCTATAAACTATTAATTATGTTTATTTTATTGGTTCTGGGCAAAGTAGAAGCATACAGTGGTGGGAAATATATTAATTTTTTTTTAATAATCGTTTCCCAAAACCAAGAATAAGGATCTTGTACCTCAAATTTAAAATTAATTTATTTATCAATTTAAGTAATAAATAAGGATCTTATACCAAAAATTTCTAAAATAGTCTATTCCCTTATGGTCTACAAATGTTGCGTCAGTATTTTTAAGAAACTTAATACTTATATTAAAAACTTCATTTGGTCTGGAAGCATTTTTGAAAATAATCTTGTTACAATTCCTTGGAATTCTTGTTGTAAACCCATTATTAATGGTGGAATTGGTATTAAAAATTTAATGTTGTTCAATGATTCTCTTCAGGCCTGCCTTACTTGGTGCATAATTAACTCCACTTCTAATGCTACTGAATTTCTAAAACATAGGTTTTTCTCTAAGCTTTTAAAAGTAAATTTTAATTTCATTAACTCTTCCATCTTCCCTTCCATCCGGGACTCTTATCACATAATCGTGCAAAATTCTAGACGGATTGTCGGTGCTGATTCTTCCATCAATTTTTGGTGCGGCAAATGGTATGGTAGCCCTATGACTTCTTTGTTACCCTCTTGTAGTATTCTTGAAGATACTAATCATTCTATAAAGGAGGTCTTACAATCTCCTGATTGTGATCTCCCCGATATTATAATGCAATCCATTGAGAATTATACTTTCTCTCCTGCTGGTGATTTCCTTGTTTGGGAACCTTCTTCTAATGGCATTCTTGATTATAAAAGCTACTATAATTATATTTTCTCTAATCATGAACCTAATTTTTCCTGGGTGAATCAATTTTTCAAACCCTGGATTAAACCTTCCATACTCACCCTTATATGGCGCATTGCGCACAATATATTACATATGTAAACTAGTCTTCAAACCGTTGGTGTTTCTCTTTGTTCTAAATGTCGACTATGTAACTAGCACAGGGAAGATGTCAATCATCTATTTCTATCCTGTGCGATGGCCTCTGCACTTTGGAACTACACCTTTGACCTTTTTAATTGTAGAAATCCCATTAATGACTCAATTTCTTTGTTTCTTTGTAATTGCACCAGACATGATGCCTCTCTGCAGGTCAAAAATCTGTTTCTTGCGGCAGTGGCGGAACTCCTGCATGAACTCTGGTATGTTAGAAATGATCTCATTCACAATAATCACTCTTTTAATCTTAATTCAGGGAAGTACCGTATTCTTCTTGTGATTCATGAGGCAGCCTCAACTCAAAAGGACTGTTGCAGCAACTCCGTTGGTGACTTTATGGTCCTTCGTCATCTTAATGTTCCTGGCATTTTCCCAAATCCGAAACTCTCCTTTGAGGTATTCTGTAAATATCCAATGCCAGGATGGATCAAAGTGAACGTTGAAGGAACTTCCAAAGGCAACCCTGGTCCTGCCCATTGTGGTACTATCTTCAGAGACTCAGCTGGTCAATGTCAGGGTTGTTTCTTTGTTGGATGTGGTCACTCTTCATCTCTGGATGCAGAAATGCTCGGTGTCATTCATGAAGTTGATTTTTCTATTCAAAGAGGTTGGAGAAAACTATGGATCTAAAGTGATTCAACCACTATCATTCATTCCATCTGGAATGGAAACATCCATCTAGCCTGGTCACTCACCGCTCGTTGGATGAATTGCCTTAATTTGCTCCATGGGATTGATTATATAGCTACTCATGCCTACCGTGAAGAAAATGCTATTGCTGACGCTCTAGCCAACATAGGAGTCTGTCAAAGCATGACTTGGTTGGACTCTATTCCTCCTGACCTATTATATCTTTTTGATAGAGATTGTAAAAAAATCCCTTC
Source organism: Viscum album (assembly GCA_963277665.1). Classification (NCBI taxonomy): domain Eukaryota; kingdom Viridiplantae; phylum Streptophyta; class Magnoliopsida; order Santalales; family Viscaceae; genus Viscum; species Viscum album. Next base: position 1,010,048,938 of record OY728127.1, read on the forward strand.
CTTTCACATTTTGTAATCCTTTTTTTCTTATCAATAAATTATGATTTGGTCTTTGACCAAAGCACTACCATTAAAAAAATTACGGGGTTGAGGAACATTCTTCATTGGTGAATGTTGATCATACCAAAATATCATTTCATATTAACTTCATTACAATGTGAGGATCCAAGGATAGAATCCCCCTAGCAGTGATCCACATGTACTTCTATGGGCTCCGAGAAACACCACTCAATCTTCGGGTTCTAGTGTGGTGAGTCAAATATCTTGAATTTTTCATTCATGATCACTTTTTATTTGATCTTAAAGAAATATCTCTTTCATTTATCATTCTTGAGAGGGTTAGAGAATAAGGATTTGAGAGATAACTTGTTGTATGCAATAATTCTCTATTCTCAATTTTTGGATGCTCTACACAATATACACAACCGTCTATTTATAGAGTTACGATTCATGTTAAAATATTATTTAATTACATTTCATCCATTAAATAACATTTATTATAAAAAATAAACCTGATTCCACATAATAATAACAATACTATTAATATTTTTTCCACACACCAACTTACGCAATAAAAAATATTCTATAATCGGCTTGTTAATTAATATTTTACACCAGACAAGGGACTGGTCAGTTAAAACTCTTATTTCATTTATTAAACACCTTAATAAAATTTTATATATAAATAAATATTACATTCACATATCAGAGAATAAATATTTATCAAATATTCAGTAAAATTAATAAATATATTTTTATTCACATGCTGATGAGTAAATAATTATTTAATTTCTGTGACCAACATAACTTGAATAAAATTATTCCTCCAACTTGAGAATAATATTTATTCCATTAATTAAAATCCAATATAATTTAATTAAGATCAACGAAAACACTTATTTTGTGACCTTCTAGGATTATTTCTTGTTTGAATTATGTGGGTTTGCCTAAAGTCCAAGATTACTATCTTGAAACGGGTCATGGAACCCAAGAGAAATAACTTAATGGAACAATGTTGAAAACTAAATAAAAAATACTCATGATATAATATAATCCCTTTATCCAATATCTCACCAAGAAGGTTTTATGATGGTTTCATCATCTTATTTACTCGATACATCTTTCTTTGACTATCTGAAATAAACACATCATTACACCATGACCATAAAATTTAATGAGATGGTTCTAATCCAATAAAAGGGTCAAGGTATCAGCTTCCATAAAGATGGAAGGTAATAATACTTCCTCAATGTATCCATTAATTATATTTCAATCATGACACACCCAACACACCTTACTTCCCAAAAACATATGATATAATGGTTTTGGTCAGTAAATCAAAGTGAACGATCCATGACATACATTAATGATAATATTAAAGTATAAGGACCATTAAATAGTATCGTAGATAGAAATATTTGATGGAATTATTACTGGTGGTTCTATTTTCACAATCTCCCTTATTAGGGATTATCAAGTGCTAATTTCATGAGAACAGGCCTCATCCTCTTGCGAGCACTCACACCTGACAGTCAAAATACTATGTGTCCCATCATAATACATTATCCAACTCTATAACTATATTAATAATATTATCATAACACTTAAAGGTTCTCATCATAGTAGAAAACTACTATGAACTTATCGATGTGAAAAATACTCCAAGACATTATTACATGAAATCCATGTAGAAAAAATGAAAAATTTGTAATAAGATGTTAATTTAATATTAAACACATTTAATATATATGTAATCAAAGTAAAATCCGTTGGTCATAAGACAGAAAATCTAAAAAACTCCCACTTTGACTGGATACAACTGCCTACGACTTTCAATCCTCTAGACCTCAAATGATAATCATGTTTCTGATGAGTTAAGGATTTAGTTTAGGGTACCATAAAATTTTCTTATGTGGAAATAATTCCCACTAGAAACTCACCTCTTTGAGAAAAATACCTCAAGATATGATACTTACAAGGTATGTGATTTGTCTATTTATGTGATCTTGTATCTTTTGCGAGATCCACCACTACGGTATTATCACTTTAGAGTGTGATAAGATATTTATTGCTAATTAGGACATCCAGATATTGGATGAAGTTGTACATCCATGTTTATTCCTTAACTACCTCAAAATCTATAATATACTCAGACTCTACTATAGAATCTATGACTGAAACATGCATTGACCTCTTCTAGATCACAAATTCTCCATTATAAGTGAATATGTATCCTGTTTTCGACTTCATGTCATCTTTATCAGTTTGGAAACTAGCATCTATATATACTCTAATGACTAGTTCCTCATCTCCTCCACATACCAAGAACAAATCCTTAGTATGCCTCAGATACTTAAGGATATTCTTGATTTCCATCCAATAGTGGTCACTCAGATAAGGTTGATATCTTCCTACTGCATTCAATGCATAGGAACCATATCGCATAGTACATAGCATATCATACATGACTGAGTCAATCACTAAAACATTTGGAATCCTTGATATTCTGTTTCATTCCTCATGTGTTTGAGGACACATTTTCTTAGAAAGATTAATGCCATGTGATGATAGAAATAATCCCCTCTTGGATTGTTCTATACAAAATATCTTCAATATCTTGTCAACGTATGTACTTTGATTTAGGCCAATAAGTCACTTGGATCTTTCACAATGGATCTTTATACCAATAATTTATGATACTTATCTCATGTCCTTCATAGAGAAGAATTTTTTCAACCATGTCTTAATAGACTGTAAGACTGGTATTTCATTTCCTATGAGTAATATTTCATTAACATATACTATTAAAAAAATGAATACACTCCCTCTAACCCGTTTTTATACACATGGATCAAACTCATTCTCTATGAAACCAAATTCTGGCATGGATTCATCAAAATTAATGTTCGATGATTGAGATGATTTCATTAATCCATAAATCAATTTTTTTAATTTTCATGCCTTATTAAAACCCTTTGGAGTCACAAAACCACTAGGCAGTGTCATATAGACATATTCCTAAAGGTTCCCATTAAGGAAGATTGTTTTTACATCCAATTTCTAAATCTCACAGTCATGGTAAGACACAATGTAAAGAATATTGATGATTGATTTCATCATTGAAATTGGTGAAAAAATTTCATTATAGTTAATGCCTTGATGCTGTTTAAACACTTTTTCAACTAGTCATGCCTTATACGTATTGACTTGTCCTTCCATGTCCGGTTTCTTATTGAATAACCATTTGAAACCAACGGGATCCTAATAGACAAGAGATTATACCAAAATATAGAATTTTTCTTTGGTACATGGAATCCATTTTCCAATTCATGGATTATTATCACTTGGAAACATATGTGCTACTTATGACTTACTTTTAGGTTAGAGGATCATTTTATCAATTAATAAAGACTCACCATCCTTGGTTACAAGAAAAACATAACATTCTAGTTCTCTAATATTTATTTTACTCCTATGTAGTACTTGTGTCTTTGAAATAGTTTCATCTTCCACGAGGATTTGTGGAATCTGTTCCTGCACAAAATCGTGTGCACCATAAACCTCACCTTCATCGAAGTCTATCTCACTCCTACTATATATTTTGGATAAGTACTCCCTCTCAAGTAATATGGAGTTTCTTTCCACTATAACATTTTTTCTAAGGGTTTGTATAGGTAATATCCCTTTTTTTACATGGGGTATCCTATAATAATACACTTTTTTGCTTTGGGTGAAAGTTTGTTAGCTGAAGATGCCTTAATAAAAAATTCACTTCCCCACACATGTGAATTCGATAACATGGGTTTTTTTCTACTCAAAAAATTGTATGTAATACCATTTATCAATTTTTTTTGGTACTAGGTTTTGTATATGTGACTATATTTTTAATGAGTATCCCCAAAAAGATAATGTAAGACTCTCATGACTCATCATTGATCTCACTATGTCCAACAAGGTACTATTACTCCTTTCACTTACACTGTTTCACTAATGTTTATAAGGAGGAGTGAGTTGGGATAAGATCCCAAACTCCCACAAGAAATCAATTAAGCATTGGTTAATATATTCTCCACCATAGATTGAGTGGAGTTTCTTAATATTCTTACCAAGATGGTTTTCAAATCCAGTCTTGTATTCCTTGAATTTATCAAACTTAAACCTCATCATGTATACACATCTATATATACTAAAATCATCAGCAAAAAGTTATAAAGCAGGGGCACGCACACCTTGCTTCAATAGGAAATGGTCCACATAAATCTGTATAAACTAATTCATGAATATATTTAGCCCTACCACTATTCCCAATAAATGGGGCTTTGGTCATGATACCTTGTAAATATACATGACATACAACAAGTGGTTTTAGTTCAAAATAATCTAAATACCCATCTTGAGGTAATTTATTCAATAATTTTTCATTTACATGACCTAGCTGATGATAATATATTTGGCTGGGGTTTGAGTCATGTGAGTTAACTTTGTTATCGTTTTCATTAATTGGTTCATTTAATCAAACACACAAAGGTCATTATTTATAACTACCTTACCATAAAAAATGATTTCTTTATAAAAGAAGCAAAATTTATTTCCAAATATGAAAAAAAATCCATCTATATCATGGCTGTATACAGATATAATGTTTTTGGTAACAGATGCAACATACTAATAACCTTTCAAAACAAATATCATTCGGTCAAAAACATGAGGTCTTTGTCCCTAATAGCTACAACATTGAGTTTAGCTCTATTTGATACTTGTAGATCTATCTCCCCTCATTAAATATTTCTAAATCTACTATGTTCTTATATTTGAATACATATGTGAGCTCCGCAATATAGATCTGACACCCAATTTTTAGAAATAGATAAATTTCACTGAATAAAAAACACACTTAAAGATTCCCCTTTCATATTTGGTTAGGTTCGGTTTTTCTTCTAGTGCCCCTTCTTGCCACATAAGAAATAGAAAACATCATATTCCTTTGGTTTCCCCTTGAACTTCCTCTTATTGGAGGGGCATGAAAAATCATGGTCTTAAATCTCTTTCCTTTACCTTTCTATTTGTTCACCATAAGGACATAAGAATTTTCAAGCTTCGTATCCTTATCTACTTGGCGAAGAAGAGTGAGTAGATATGGAAGATATTTCTCAATTTTGTTAAAAATAAAATTCACAAAAAACTAGAGAATCTATGAGGAAGTTATTCCTGAATTATTTTTTGTCCATTTTTGTAGGGATTTTAAACCCTAGAACCTATAGGCTCTCAATGTTGCTAATGGGATTGACTACATGAGGTCCAACTAGGATACCCTCTTCATGATTTCGCTGAAATATCACCTTGGAAATATCAAACCATTCCTATATCTCTCTCTCCTGGTAACGACCATGGAGGTGATCAAGCATTCCATGCACATCCATATCATCATGAGACATGATGAGTTCACTAGACATTTATGAAATCATCAAACATTGAACATAGATCACATCACTCAATTATTTTTCAGAAAGAAGGAACTATTCATTACTTTCCTACTTAGTAGGTGGATTAGGCATTGATGACTCTAGTATTTAATATTTACGTTCATGGAATAGAACAACATGAAGGCATCTGTACCATTCCTAGAAGTTACTTCCAATTATGAGGTTGTATTTTTCCAATATTTATTGTAGGGATATTGTTGATAATGATATTTCCATTTTAATCTAAAATTAAAAAGATCATATTATTAGTAGTTTTATTGATTACTAATTATGTGATAAATGAAAAATTAATTGATTTTATTAAATCTCTTACTATTTTATCAAGTCCCAAAAGCCCTAACAAATGAACTTGGAATGTCTAGTTTATTTAAAATTATACTAGAAAGGATATATATTCCCCTTTTCATAACCCCAACAAGGGTTGGTCAAGTTACATGAAGGTATTTAGGTAGGAAAGTATTTTCCAATTACGGGTTTGCAACTCCTTGATCCGTTAAGAGGATTTCCTAACCCTGAATTTTATTTGTATTTCCTCAAAACTTGCCTCCAAATTACACAAAGTATTGAAATGGATACTTCTATTGATGTAAAATGGTTAAGTAAACCCAAAAAATTAATAATAACTCCCCTTAGAAAATTAATTAACCCAAAAGGGCTGGTTAAATACTTAGTTCTATTGAGTTTTGTTCTTAATCAAGTAACGAAAGTCCCAATCTAAGTTAATATTAGGTTGGGGGATTTTAATTAATTAAGCACAAATTTAATCTTATTTTATCTTTTACATGTCTTTTTAATATTAAATGGATATTACTTAATTAATTAACCATGTTGGATAAAAAAAATTATACTTAATTAAATTGTTTAATTTATTATGCATAAATCATATCTTATTTTATCCTTTACATGTATTTTTAATATTAATTTGATATTTATTAATTAATTGACCATTATGGATAAAAAATATATACATAATACATTTATTTAAATTCCATATTTTCACATTAATTAATTTACTTATGTTACCACGACCTTGAATCCATAAAATAAATAATTTCATAGACATAAATAAATAAATAATTAAATGATATGTTCATGAGATGTATCTAAAGTATGATTTAATGAGAGAATATTAAATAAACTTATAACCTAGGGGAAATAACTCCTCTTTCTGGTCTTGGTATGACTTACAACATTCCACCTGTCCACATGTGTATCACCTGAGTTGGCATTATAATGGTTTCTTCATGAACTACCTCCACGTGCCTTGGGATACTCCTTTAACTACATGTACTTATTACTCACATGTAGGAGAGGGGAATCAAATGATTGGTTAAAATGGGATTACATAAATATCATTGGACACGTAGGTCCTACATAATAATAGAGGGAGGTATGGAACACATTACATCATATTTAACTTAATAATAAATAATTATAAACCCCTGTATTAAATTAAATAAAAACATCCAATACATACACAGGTCTTGGTTGAGCTTATGAATGATCATACATGCAATGAAAACACAAAAGTAACTGGCTAAAATTCATGTCTATGTTTTTTCTTTTTTATTTAATATAAACACACATTAATTAATTAATTAATTAATTAATTCCCTTTCATCTTAATGATCATCATAACATAATTGGAGATACCCATAAATAATGGAATTCATAGAAAATAAAAAATAGAACCAATAATCACATATTTATTTCAATAAATTTATTGAGAATTTAAAAATCATTAAATAAATTATTAAAATTTCAAACAAACACTATTTGTCAATCAATAAAGTAAAGTTTTAATGCTACAAATATCAATTTATTATAATTTAATTATTCCATTAATTGGGAGAATACACAACTTGACAATCCTCCTACAGTCCGGTATGTTGGTTTCTGTGTATCCGAGTCACATTCTTGGGGATTCAGTGTGTTAACTAGTCCAGATTACATGGCATGTACATGCCACCTACACACCATGTATCCACTTGTTATGTGAAAAATTTTCATGGTCAACATGTGTGGTGCAATAAATGCACCACATGTAATTAACTACTTGACGCATCCATGTAAAATGTGCATGGGTATACAGAGTGTGCTCCATCTATATGTCGTGTAACCAAATTTTATTATCCAAAGTTTTGAAACTTCTCATTGGAATCTTCGGTCATTATTCATTTGTTCTTAAAACGTTTAGAAAATGAAACACTGAACAAACATGATTAATATGTCGATAACATGTTAATTCAAATCATATTAATGAAAAAATAACATGAAATAAAAATATAACCACAATTGTGCATATATTAATAATCAAATAAATAATTATAAACTTACATGTGAGTCCTTTGAGACAAATTTTTGGTTTCGGGTGCAGTGGCAGCATGCGATGGTGAGTGATATATAAAAATTTCTTTTAATAATTGTTTCCCAAAATCAAGAGTGAGGTTCTTTCATGTAAAACTTATAATTAATTTATTTTATATTTTAAGAAATAAATACTTGGGATTTGGAACATTATTCATTGGTGAATATTGATCATTGGAAATGAACCTTTCAAATTACCTTCGTTGCGGTGTGAGGATCCAAGAATAGAATCCCTCCAGTGGTGATCCACACATGATCCTATGATCTCTTAGAAAAACCACACAATATTTGGGTTCTAGTGTGGAGAGTATAATTTATGTCATTATTTTTTCTTGATAACTCATTATTAGGTCTTGATGAAATATCTCTTGTGATTTTTGTTCTTGAGAGGGGTAATGAAGGAGGAGTTGAGAGAGAATTTGTTGTGTGCAACAATTCTCTGTTCTCAATTTTGGGATTCTCTACACAATAGACATAGTTGGCTATTTATAGAGTTATGATTTAGGTTAAAATATTATTTAATTTCATGATGACCATTAAATAAAATTTATTACCTTTAATAAACCTCATGCTACATAATGATAATAATAATATTATTATTTTGTGGTGTGTGCCAACTTGCGCAATTACAAATATTATTTAATCAGCTTATTAAATAATATTTTTTACTATACACAGGCCTGGTCCATTCGAACTCATATTTCATTTATTTAATAATCGAATAAAATTTTATTCATAAATAAATATTCCATTCACATACCATCGAATAAATATTTATTAAATATTCAATAAAATAAATAAATATATTTTTAATCACATGTTGTAGAATAAATATTTATTTAATTTATGTGATCAATCTAACTTGAATAAAATTATTCCTCATATTTGAGAATACTATTATTCCATTAATTAAACTCTTGTAGAATTTAATTGAGATTAAAGGAAACACTTAGTATGTGACCCTCTAGGATTCTTTATCATTGGCATTAGGCGGGCTTGCCTAAAGTCTAAGATAACTATCTAATAATGGGTCAAGGAACCCAAGAGAAAGAATTCAATTTCACAACATTGATAACCACATAAAAATGTTCACTGTGTAATATAACCCCTTTATCTCAATATCTCATCAAGCGGGTTCACGATAGTGTCATCAACCTATTTACTCGATTCATATTTCATTGAATATCTGAAATAAACATGTCGTTACACCAAGGCCATGGAATTTAATGAGACGATTATATTATAATAAAATGGATGAGATGTTATCTTATATAAAAATGGAATGGAAAAATCCTTCCTCTACTTATACATTAATGATATGTCAACCGTGACACACCCAATGTACCCTAATTCCCACCAACATATGGAATGATGATTTTGTTCAGAAAATATAAGTGTGTGAGTCATGACATAAATTAATGATAATATTAAAGTCTATGGACCATTACACATGCTCATATATAGGAATATCTGATGAAACCAAAACATGAAAAATTCCTACTCGTAGGTATGTTCTTATAATCTCCCATCTTTGAGATTATCAAGTTTGAACTTCATGAGAAGAAGCCTCATTCAATTATGAGAACATTCACCTAATGGTCTAAATACTATGTGTCCCATCATAGTAAACTATCCAAATACAAATCTATATTCATAATATTTTCATAGAAATTCAAGGTTCTTATCATAGCGGGGAAATTATATGACCTTATCAATGCGATATATACTCTAGGACATTATTATATTTGATCCAGATGGAAAAAATAATAAATATGCAATAAGATGTTAATTTAATATTAAATACTATTAATATACATGTAATAAATATACAATCAGTTGGTCCTAAGACACCAAATATAATATATTTTATATCAGACTTTCATACCTTGATGGATTAAAACTCCTAAGAAATAATTTATGGGATTCAATATAAGGGAAAACCTGTAAATTGTTATGAAAAATATAAAGTTGGGAATACTATTGATCTATAAATGTAATTTTGAAAACATGTATTTTAAAAATTCCTTCAACCACAACCCTCTTGGTGTAACAATAATTTAGTACACTGATGCTTTCCACATCAGATAGGTAGTCGATAAAGAATTCAATATCTTCCTAAACAACATATCACTCTGCAATACAACCTTATAGATGAAATTTATTTCTGATATAAACATTCGAAATCATTATATATAATTAAATGGGGTACATCCATCAATAATGTACAGGAACACATAGTCAAATATCTCTTACCAAAGTGAATTGTCATATCAAATAATACTGATAGGAAGAACATATCCAATTTACATAAAATGAATGTAATATCCTTTTCTATAGTTGGGAATTTCACCAGGTTTATAATTTTTTTTCATATAGATTTGAAAAATAAATAGAGCTTAGTTAATATATAAAAAACATTCTTGGAAAAAATGTAATGCAAAACCACATGAATTAGATCTTGCATCAAAACATGACATTTATGTGATTTCAGACCCTTTAATTTTAAATCTATCACTAAAATGATATTTTTGATGTTCGATGAATACCCCTATAGAATCTTTACATCTTTTAAGATGATTCAAGACTGATATATCCCTTTACTAGAAAGAGTGTAAGTAGCTAGAGGATGAAAAGTCCATTTTTCACTCTTCACTGGCGCCAACTCTCCCTATATTCCCATGTCAATCATGTACAACCTAGCCTTAATTCCATCCTTTTTTCTAGGTTAATTTATTAAAATTCCAATGACACTTTCAAATAGTTTTTTGAAACATTAATAACATCATGAAAATATTTGACGTGCAAGAAATTCTAGTATGGTAAATTTGAAAAAACTAATCTCTTTTTTCAACTGGTTTTTGTAAGGTTTTTAAAATGGTTTACCAAAATCAGTGTCCCTATATTTCACTTTCTAAAATAGTTGATCAATTATTAGTAGAGATGGTGTTGTATGTTCTTTTGAAATCCCGTCGAATGATGTCATGCAAGATCTGAACTTATACCTCCAGGGTAGAAACCTATAATATCATAGAAAAATAGTTTTTGATGAATGTTTCAACAGAATTGAATGTCTTCCTTGTTCATTAATGGGACACCCTTGAGTTCCTTTAATTCTATATATTGAAAGATTTCCATAAGTCGGAAAGTTATTTATCATCCTATGCAATATGGATCTCAACATAAAATATTCATTTCTGTGAGCATTATATAATGAAACACATTAATCCCATAATAATTCAAAATCATTGATCAAAAGATCCAAATAAAATCAATATCATTACCCGACTGTTTTGGTCATGATATAAACAAATATAACATAATGTATTGTTATTTCATGTGTAACCACGGTGTTAAGTTATAATTTACCTATATAACTGGCCTTATATTGTGAGTGGTACTTTGGAAAACAAAATGATTTACTCCATCTGTTGATGGAATAAAAAAAGGTTTCATGGATTCTTTCCAAATCCTGGATACTAATGATAAATTCTCTTCCAGAGAGGATAGTATGTTGGGTTATGAAGTTTCCCATATTTATTTCTTATATATGCATACCATAGTAATTTTCTTGTAGTCTACTCACTTCAATATAAGAGACTAAACTTGGGAATGATTGGAAAGTACCATAAAAATTTCATAGGACCTGATTCATCTTTCTTGTATCGAGAAACACCACATTTTATGAAATTTTAAGTGATTTTTAATTCTTGTGAAGAAGGACATATTCATTTGTACTGACATGTATTCTTTCAGAGATCATACCCACTGAACATAGAATTAATTTAGCATTATATGTTTAGAATGTAATCTCATTATATTATGGGATCATATTATTCAAGAGAGAAAGTTGTTCAGTAAGACTAACATCACTTCATCCATTTCTAGATTTTAAATTATACAGCTTCAATATGGATGAAAATGTGGTATATTTATTAAAACCAACATAAAATGGCATCTTTTCAGGACTATTTAACTTATCACACAATTTTTAACAATAAAAAAGTTTATCTTCAACTTTGATTGTCATTTCCTCAATAGGATCTTTTTCATCATTCACACCTATAATCATATCCTCGATATGGTATTAATAATTTTACATACTTGTAATCATATTAGATGATCCATAAAATTAATTCTTATCCCAGTCACTAGAAAGATTCATTTTTCCTTGTGTTTAGTCCAAAATTTATTACATTGATGTATTATGTGATAGATCAAGTGTTCTTTAAAATCTTATGGACTAATTAGTCTTTTAAAAACAATAATATAAACACAAGAAAAGGTATTGAGAAGCTTCATGTGCCATCCTCATAAACTTTTGTCATATGATTGACATCTATCCATTTTTGATTCATATCCTTACTATTTGATTTCGAAATATTTTTATTTAACAAAATAAATAGAGTGTAAACACCATTTCATTTAAAAAGTTCATCATATGATTAAAATATTTGTGTAAGGTAATATTATTAATGGTTATGATTTTAAGGACATAAATTGGTTTATTAATGGTTATGATTTTACTAATGCAGCTTATCATCAATATTTTCTATATTATATGAACCTAATATACCGTCTCTTTCACTAATTTGGGTCCCAAGAAAGACCACTACCCTATTAGAACCCAATATAGAGATGATAACCATGACTTTAACACAAATCTTCAAAAATAGATATCTATATCATTGCTTGAAATCTATTTTCATTCAAAAATTAAAATTGGTCAGATTTAAAATTTTATCTCTCAATGTTTGGAATAATATACTTTTCATATTTTAGTTTCTTGAAAAGAAAACAACATTGAAATATGATACTCTAATGGTCACTAAAAATAAAATACACAAGTTAATGACATTTTTTAAAAAGACATTTTGGTTTTAATCCATAGGAGTATAAGGGATACATGGAAGAAAATGGGGTGAATTTTTTGATTTTTATCCATGGGAATAGAAGGTATTCTTGAAACATAGAGCCGATTACCATCTGTGCACTATAAAAACTATGCCTACTTATCATTTTAGCCACCACATTACTTGAAAAGTGGGTTGGTTTTTTGCGGTGTACAGCTAGGAGCTCCATGCAGTCAAAGTGATAAATAATAAAAAAACAAGTGAACATAAACATGAAGGAAAGGGAGAGGGTGAACCAACAATAGTTTAGGCTAAGATATATTGGGTGGAGAATTAGCATGTTAGATTGAGGAAAAATAAAATCACTTGCACAAGCGCTGTTCAAACCATTTGGGAAAATAAAAAACTAATAATGATTTTAGAGCAGGAGAAACAAATGACAACCGATCACATACCATGGTTTTAATATATCATTATAGTCTCATGACAAATAAACAGGATAAGCTTTAAACTAAGGCAAATATATTATTAAAAATTTTAAAACATAAAAAAATTTTAAACAAAGAACTTATTATAATTTTCATTTCTCTTCATTTTGTTTCGATGTGAAATTTATTAAAAGAAAAAAAATGATTTAAATTTTTCTCCAATTTGCTTAGTGAATTTTTTTAAAACAAAATAAAAGAAATGTTTTTGGAAATATGACAAAAATAATCATTATTAAAAATATATTTTCCAATACTCAATTAATCAAATATATTATAATATTAAATTATATCTTTTCTTTTTTAACAATATATATTCAATATAAATAAATAAATATATTTTTAAAAATATTTATATAATTATAAATATATTTATTTTTAAAAATATTTATATAATTATAAATATATATATTTATAAATATCTATATATAATTATATATATATATATATATATATATATTTATTTATATATAATTATTTAAATACGAGCTTATAAAAATATATATTTATAAAATAAATATATATATATATATATATATTACTAAATATACATTGAGAAATATATCTATAATTGTTTGTTATTATTATTTATAAATTACATTGAAAAAAATATTTATATACATATAATCAAAATTATTTATACACACATAATTATTTATAATCAAAATTATTTATACACACATAATGAAAATTAATTATATACACAATTATAAAAATGTTCTATTCTAGGTAATCAAAATTATTTATAAATTATTTATATAATTTATTAATTCAAAATTATTAATCAATGATAATAAAAAAATATTAATTCAAAATAATTATTAGTTCAAAATGATTAATTCAATATTATTATTTCAAAATAAATATTAATTCAAAAATATCAATTCAAAATAATTATTAATTATAAATTATTTATAATTTATTTATATAAATTATTAATTCAAGATAATAAAAATTATTTATAATCCAAATTATCTATAAGAACAAATTTTTATAATTATTTATATTCACATAATCAAAATTATTAATAATTCCTTTTTATTATTTATTTTAAATTATGTTGAAGTAATAAAAATAATTATTTATGAATTACATTTAACTAAATATCAATATACACAAGAAAATGATGTTTGTGATTATTAATAATCACAAAGATGACCCTTTATATATATATTAATTTAAATAAACATTGAATAAAATATGCAACAGGGGTAAGCCAAAATCTCATTTCAGTCATTTTAAACATTTCCAAACACTAAGAAACTTGATCTGAAAATCATTCGGTGTAAAGAAAATATTTAAAAAACTCAAAAATATGATCTCAACTTCTTTCGAAACCAAATACATACCTTATGTGCTCTTATGGATTTTTTTAAAAAAAAATTGGGTTTAAAATCAATTGTTACAAAATGATCATTTTTAAATTCAAGGTGGCATCAAGAGACACATTAAAAAAACACTCACAATGTTTTTTAAAAATCAATTAGGCATTTTTAAAAACACAAGTTATGAATCACATTCCATTACAATGGATGAAATCATCTGAAAACCCCTATTTTATCCCCTTGAAAAGTCGTATAGGACTAACATAAATAATAAAACTATTTGAAATTAAATAGCATTCAAAGGCTTGTAATATTATGTGACAACACAAAAACACCATCCATGGTTCAATGTAAAATGATCCAGATGTCATCATCTATAACAAAAAATGCTCCAACCATCCATGAAATTGATTTCTCACCAATTATCTTCATATTTCATTTCTTCCTTTCCACGAAACTCACCAAATAGTAGAAAAAAATAACATATTGTATATCATTTCTTTTCCATCCAAATCACTCTGACCAAGTGAAGCATGAAATTCAGGTTGAGAATTCACTGGGTATTTCAAAAATATCTTAGGGTTCCTTCAAGAGTGAAGGAATTAGTTTTTGGTAATTGAATAGTACTTTAGTGGTGGAAGCTGAGCATTTTCAAAGGGGTCAGCCAATGGAGGTTCGATCAGTTGTTTTTTTGTTTGACGAGATATGGTGTGATATGAATAATATCTAGTGTGTATATTGGACAGTGATAAATGGGTGGTATATAAAATCAAATGCATTATCTTTTGATAGGATTAATTCATCAATAATATTGACGAAGAGTGGTGGAAACGATTCGGTTCAGTGACATCTTGAATGGCGCGAGTGAGTAGGACTCTATTACGGTTCTATTTAAAATACTGGGAAGTCTTTTATCATTACTAAAACAGTAAGTACTGATAAAACAAAATTTTCTAAATTCTAAAGAAGTGGTGACAAAACGTATCTTTATCAGAGATAAAATTCCACAGATGATAAAGATCTTATTTTAATAATATAATTAATAGAATTTTAAATTTTAAATGTACATAATTATAAATAAATATTTAAAGAATTAAAAATATGTATTTATAAATATAATTATATATAAATATATTTACCATTTAAATATATTTATTATAATTTTATAATTATTTAAATACATATTTGTTATTTATAATTATAATTATAAATAATTATATTTAAAAATATTTGTATATAATTATAAATATATTTATATATTTATATATATTTATATGCAATTATACATAAGTATAAATATATAAATATAAAATATAATGGTTTAGGTACCAAGCGTGCTTGACCCTAAAAATTTATTAATGAAAATAGAAAAGAAAACATGGACCTACAAACGTGCGACACATAAAGCACTTCCAAACTAGGAAAATCAAAAAAATGCCACCCAAAATCACAAAAAATGACCCAATGTTCTGCACACCATAGTCCACAGACCCACTATTGGGAAAAAATACCTTAAGGAATCCTCTCGATATACTTTGGGAGTGGTTTTGTTTGTTGACAAATCTAGATAACCGTAAATGAGGATGGTTGGTGTTTACCAAAGAGAAATTTTTAAGGTGGTGCAGTTTCCAAATGTTTGCCAAATTTTGGGACCTCAATATTAGGAATTTGTGTGAATAATGGAGAACAAAGTCGTAAAAGTAAGAGGAATGAGGAGACCGGGAGATAGATCACCAACCATGTCCGGGTTGGGTATGTGGTCGCGTACCAGGTAGTGGGAACGGTACGCAGATGCGATTCATGAAACGGAAAATGGTACGCAGTGGATGGAAGTGCAGTTCACAGATGTGCTAAAGTCGACAGAGGAGGTCGATCACATAGGATAAAAGGAAGTACGTAGAGTGCATAGTAAAATGGTTCGTGAACATCTTGAGGTTGGCGGTGGCTGAAGATTGGTAAGTGGTGGAGGCCAAATTAAAGATTTGGTAAATCTTGATTTAGTGGATTAAGAGGATATAATTTTCTATATAAGAATTAAAAATCCCTCCATTTACTGTGGAGATGGAACATCATTAGAAAGCATATTTTTCTTTGGGAGTTCGGAAATGACTGAAGGTAGTTCACTAAGGGAGGATCGTGAAGGCTGAAGTGGTTCACGCAGAAGGAATTCTACTAAAGGTGTTTGCAGGGTTTTTTAACCCGCAAAGTAAGTCCGGTACTCAGAAGTGGAAGTATAACATGTGGAAGGAATTGTCTCGGTATGCGTAGAAGGAATCTATGTTACATGAGAGGGAGAATTCTACAAGCGGTACGTGGAGGGGGAGATCCGGTACGTGGAAGCGAAGATAGTCCATAAACAATGAACAGTTCGCGTATATGAGGTATTTCACAAAGGAGGTTCGCGAAGTTGGTATGCGGTAGCTGTATGTGATAGAGAAGGCGAAGGTAGTGCGCAAACAAAAGAGGTTTGAGGAAGGAGATGTCCACGGACATAGGAGGTTTGCAGAAGAAGCAGTAGTACATGGAGAAGGTGGTTTTCAAACCAAACCCGGTACTCAGTACGTGGGAGAGACAAGGTGGTTTTCAATTTACATAGGAAGCTTGTAAAAGAATAAATTCATATTGAAAAAGTATTTTATAGTACCTAACAGTACTCAAGAAGGTGGAATTCATCCTAGGGTGAAAACATAAGTTCAACATAGCATCTACATATAGTTGAGGATGTAGGAATTCATGAAAATGAAGGGACCTACATGCCCATAAACTGTATTTGACCTACAAGTCGATAAACTGTGAATGGATTCCTTTACAAGAGTAGTGAGGAAAGGAAGAATAATATGGTGACCCTTTCCACTAGTAGTGTGCCATAGAAAGAGGCATAGGGAGTGACCCTTGGTAATGCAGTGAGCAGACCCTAAACCTTGTAAAGGCAGTGAGTCTAGGAATAGAAGATCTAGTCCGACTATTATAATCATTGTTGGTAGTAATCCATAGTGAATTTTATACATCAAAACATTGACATTGTATGCTCCTTGGATGAATCCCAGTGAGGGTGAACCAAGTAAAAATCTTTGTGTCCTTGTGCATGGTTTACTGATTTACTTTCAGTGCATCATCATCAGATAAAATTGGAAGGGTAATTAACATTAGAGAGCATACCAAGTGGCCCTTGTAATAAAGAGGTCAAGATCCCATGGGGAAAAATAATTTTCATAATAATATTCATACCATGATTCCTCCCCCTCTGAGGGTCTCTAGGCCCCTTTTGGACCTAATACCCACACATTTTGTAGGCATACAAACCCACATAATAAAGGTCTGAAGCCCTAGAAAAAATTACACCACCTGATGCAGCCAGGATGACAACCGATAGTTTCCATCCAAAAAAATATCACGCACCAGACCACATCAATGAGGCTGGCTGAAAAACACCATCTGGGGTCATTATTCAACAAAATTACCATCCACAAAAATTACCGCAGCCTTTATCTTTATCAAATGCTCAATCGAGGTTACCCGATTCCCTTTTCCAGAGGTGTCCGTTAGCATGTCATTAGTGGGAATTTCTCACCATAGACATATAATACCACCAATTCCCTATGGAACATGAGAACATCGAACCCGCTAGCATGTCATACCACCACAGATCATCCTGCAAGTGCCATCATAAATCAGATTTTCCAAAACAAAAAACACACAAGCCCAAAAATAGAGGCTCGACCTAAGAAACCCCATAACACAACCCAAAACTAATCGCAATCCCACGAAATAGACATGCGGGATAGCCTGTATGCACCTGCCCCTTAGAAATTCGTCCCAAGGTCCAAGTGAACAATCACCCCATAACCCAAGGATTTTACATCCAAAGGTCATCATGCATTCACTGCGCTCACCGGAATACACCCACGCGCCCCCTACTCATCACCGGTAGTACACCCGTCCTTTGTGAGATCCTTTTTGTGGATCCCTCACCTCAAAATAAACCACCGGTGAACATTACCTATACATCTGAGGTCTATAACAGAGACCCATTTCCCTCCTTACAGGAAGGAAATCCATCCTAAATAAAAATCTGGGGATGAAAACCATCATCATGAGGGGGGCTGATGAGAAGGTCGACTGCCTCAGACAACTCGCCAGGATCCACCCAGAAGTCATCAACATTCAGAAAACACCCTTGAAGGGACCCCTGTGCTCATAACCAACATCACATCCATAATACTGCATCCATGATGTATATGCCACTAGGATCCCATACCAATCAAAAATAGTGGGGATGAAGACAGAAGAAAGAAATCACCCACCACACCCACAACACCATCAACCAGTTAGTAGCTGAGACTCTTGATGTAATCATGCACAAAATCTAATCATTAGGCATAAGTAATCTATTTTTTCATCCCTCTAGCTTCACCATATTCACCCAACCAGATGCTTCCCATCCGGTCCACAAGTTGAAAACCCGCCAAAAAGAGGTCCTTCGCATGAGATAAGGAGGATCTGAATACAGATAATCCTTAATAAGTTCCTCCTTAATCAAATCTAGATAACTTCTATCATCTGCAGAATAATCACCAGAATAACCATGATTTCCATCCATTTTAAGACCAACCTTGAGAAAATCAATCGCTTTGAATATAAAACAAAGTAAAACGAGTTCCTTATTCCCTAAAATATTAAACTTGGTTTAATCATCTTAAAAACAATCTCTATAATAGGATAGAGAGAGAAGATATCTATAACGACCCATACTTTACATACATTGTTGATACTTCAAAATTGAAGCACACTTATTACAACATATGACAAACCCACAAAGGACCGTATAGGTATAGTGTCTTTAGAAACTGGGAAACATAAACAACTGGTTCATAAATCTTCTACAGTGTCTCCCATTTATTTCATCATATCTAGGGTCCCTTTTAGCATATTCTACATAATATCCATCTTCCTAACCTGTGGAAAAGAAAACATAAAAGGTTGATCTCAAATGCTCAGCAAGGGCAAATAATGGAAATAAAAATCATATCATATCTTTTTGAAAATCATAACCTGCAAAAGAGATCATAAAATCTTAACATGGAATAAATCATAGAAGTGAAAATGAGATCCCCATAATCATAACATGAAACTTGAATCTTTGTGGCATGCACACATAATCATGGAAAATCATTTCTTGTTAGTCATGACTCATTGCCAAGACTATCTTAGTGGACAAAGTCCCTTTCTGAACCGAGTCACCCTCGTTCCAGTCCTGTTTCACTGAACCGGTATAACCTACCGTTCCAGCCATGTCTATCTCATGAGATATAAAATCTTTACCCAATGCATTGGAGGGAGATATAGGTCCCACCCATCTTATAATGAATCTTTTCTTATGTGTTCCACATAATCATAAACCATACATCATAGCATAACCCATGTAATAAAAATGGGATTCTTAAACAACATGACATCATAAAACAATTCATATAAGATAAAGGAATTCATAAAAATGTTTCCATCACAACATAATCAAATCCATGTAATAATAGGGATAAAAATAGAACCCTTTTATTATCTTAGATGGAAAATAATTTTGATAAAATACTTGAACTCCATTCTTGAGGAAAATATCCTTTCTACTTTAAAAACATTTTTCCTTTCATAACATGTCATACGACATTAAAATAAAAGAAGTTGATTAAAAATAAACTTGAAAACTTGTAATGGAAGCTTCTTGGAAATAATGTTTTAAAAATCCATTCATGCCGTATAAGTTAAAAAAACATTCTTCGTACTTTTGTCGGAAAAGTCAAAATGTACCTCGTACGAAAAAACGACAAAAGATTCCTTTCATATTCTTTACTAAAAACTCACTGAAGGGTAAAATTTGATTTAAACTATTGTAAGTGGATGGAAACAATATTACATATTTATGGAACATGGATGTGGATGATAAAATACACCCCAGTAAATGCCAAAGTAAAAACAATCTCGGATAAAAATGAGATTGTGATATTTCCCTTACCTTAGGTCCGATTTGCTTTGTACCTGTCCGAAGCTCCTGTATAATGGTTTAAATAATGTTATTGTCTTATTCCAGAATCATACATATTTATATGATATCATATATGGTCATATTCTTAGCTTCTTGTTAGTAATATTTCATTGTTACTTGTTACTCGGGTCTTTATTGCCTTTTGTTCTTATGCGTGTTTTGCCGAATACATTCTTATTCTTATTTTAAGGTTATAGATACCTTATATCCAGAATGGTATTAGTGTAACATATATCATATTTATTCATTCAATTCATTTATATAATTACTATGTAATGATGATCATGTAGAACGAGTCGCATCACATCGTGGAGACGGTATTCCGTACGTACGCACGAGTGATGATATCATTCCTATGATCGTGGAACTGTATTGGAGTATATATATATTATTTCAGTATCAATATTACTTTATAATAATCATAAATAGTTACTCATTACACCATTATACCCATCCTTGTAAAGTGATGGTGGAAAAATAGATTACACCACGGCGTGGAGACGGTATTCCGTACGTACGCACGCGCGGTGATTTCATTTTTACGTAGGATGGATAGAAGGTGAATTAGGTTTGTTTCATATTTATAATAACATATAAGTATGTAAGTAATACTGATGTTATTACTTTATCATGAAACAACTAAAGAAGAAGAAGTTGAAGAAGAAACAAATTGAAAAGATCGGTAATGGATATTACCTCTTCTTTGGAACGCCTCTTTGAATCCTCCACTTAGGGAACTAATATTGGTCTTTGAAGAAGACCAGGACCTCTAGGATTATTATAGGGAAGTTGAGAGGAGAAAATGGCCGGGGTTGGCCGAGCTTGAGTGCTCAATTTGGTGTGAGGAGGAGGGGGAGGAGGTGCCCTTTTATAAGGGAGGAGAGGGGCACCTTAGGAATATCTCAAAATATTATTTTATATTAAAGTCAAAATCGGTTTATAATGGTTCCAAAGGGTCTTATTTCGAAGCTAAAGTGGGGAAGGGTCGAAATACTATCAAGCAATAGGATTTAGACAAGTTTAGGGTATTATTTTAACCTTATCAATTAGATTTAACTCTAAGTTAAATAATTTAACTTTTACCGTGTCTTTTTGTTTTCTTTCACAATATGGTTAATAAACTTACTATAACATGACAAACGTACCCCAAATTGTTTATTATTAATATATATATCCTTATCTAAGTCATTAGGCCGAACCTTAGATTTTTAGGAATAAAATAACAATTAATAATATAATATTTGATTTAAAAACTATTTTGTGTCAATTTTGACAATATTTGATATATGATTTTTGTGAAAGTCATAACAGAATTATATGTTCAAACCAAGTTGATTAAATCAACATAAATATATCATAGTAACCTAGAAAATTAGTTGAATTCATAAAAAGTCTCAAATGACATTTATTTTGGTGTTTATAACACCAATAATGTCAATATTTCATTAATACGATAATTACTGCATCATCATTGTGTCATAAATAAATTAAATTATTTAATGTCTATAAATTATAAATAAAATAATATTATGTAGAAATCTCTTTAGATTTCTAATTAATATTTATAGTTGAATTTATCTTATGTATAACCCCATATTAAAAATGATTTACTTATTAAACTTTGAATTTAACTATTTTAACCCTTCTTTAAATAAATTAATAATAAATGTCCTAATCTAATCCAAGTGGGCCTAAATGGTCATATTTTATTCATAAGTTTGTTTTTGGTCGAATTACACTTGTCCAATAGAATTAGGACATGTGTTAGGGTAATAGTAATATCATATTTACCCTTAGTTACCCTATTTACTATTAACCGCGGTAAAAAAAGTAAAAAGTTACTATTCACCAAAAAAAAATTTCTCATTGAACCACATTTTACTTATTGATATCAACCGTGTCTGTCAGATTTTTGAAATTCCATTCACAGAAGCGGTAAAATTAAGTTTTATGCAAAGAATCAGTTTTTAACCTACCACTTAGTGGTTTCACTATTCATCAAAAATTGAAAGTTTTCAGAAAAATACCAAAATTTCACCCTAGGCTAATTTCGATATTCTGAGTCCAAAAATGAAGTCCATTTTGAAAAATAAAATTTATAAAATTTCAAAAAGTTGTTATTACTATTCATAACGGCTAGTTTTAATAGCATTTTGCTGTTTAGTGAAACTCGGTATTGCGTACGACGCAAGCTATCGAGGAAGGTCACGATTGCGTGTAAAGCAAGCCAAGCAAGTGTTGTGTATAAAAAGATTCCTTTGATGATTTATATAACATAAAAGTATCGGGTGTTACATTATACCCCCCTTAAAAAGAATTTCGCCCTCGAAATTCGTCACTTTGTAACAAACAGATGAGGATACTTCTCCCTCATCATATCCTCAAGCTCCCATGTAGCTTCTTCAAGTTGGTGGTTCCTCCATAAAACTTTCACCAATCAAGTGGTCTTGTTTTGTAGGACTTTTTCACTACGATCCAGAATCTCTATCGGTTGTTATTCATAAGAAAGATCTTGCTCCAGCGGTACAACTTCTGAGCTGAGTACATGTGAAGGATCTGGTATGTACTTTCTTAGGAGAGATACATGGAACACATCGTGAACTTGAGAGAGATTCGGTGGAAGCGCCAATCGGTAAGCTACCTTCCCAACACGATCCAGTATTTCGAAAGGACCGATATATCTAGTGCTCAACTTCCCCTTCTTTCCAAATCTCATAACCCTCTTCCAGGGAGGTATTCGTAAGAACACTTTATCACCCACTTCAAACTCTAGGTCTTTTCTTCGGTTGTCAGCATAATTTTTCTGTCGACTTCTGAGCTGCTCTTATGTGTTGATGAATAGATCTGACCTTTTCTTCCATTTCATCAACGAGATCAGGTCCTAATAGCTTTCTTTCCCCAACTTCATCCCAGCAAGTTGGAGTCCTGCATTTCTTTCCATAGAGAGCTTCATAAGGAGCCATCTGAATACTGGAGTGAAAGCT
Organism: Viscum album; assembly: GCA_963277665.1. NCBI lineage: Eukaryota > Viridiplantae > Streptophyta > Magnoliopsida > Santalales > Viscaceae > Viscum > Viscum album. Next base: position 1,010,072,472 of record OY728127.1, read on the forward strand.
ATTATTATAAGAAAATTCCACCAAAGGTAGGTGTTGATCCCAACCTCCTTTTAAATCCATAGAGCAAGCTCTCAACATATCTTCTAGGGTTTGAATTGTTCTCTCAGACTGACCGTCTGTCTGGGGATGATAAGTAGTGCTGAAACTCAAATCTGTATCCAGAGTATGCTGAAGACTTCGCCAGAACTTCGAGGTAAATCTCGGATCCCGATCAGATATAATAGAAAGTGGTACTCCATGTAATCTAACCACTTCCTTTACATATATCCTGGCAAGCTGATCTAGAGAGAAATCCTCTCTAATAGCAATGAAGTGTGCAGACTTTGTAAGACGATCAAATATGACCCAGATAGCATTATTGCCTTTGGATGTTTTAGGAAGTCCTGTGACAAAGTCCATAGTGATGTTTTCCCATTTCCATTCGGGTATGGGTAATGGTTGTAACATCCCCTTAGACTTTTGTCTCTCAGCTTTAACTTGTTGTCAAACCAAGCATCGAGAGACATATTCAACAACATCTCTTTTCATGCCATCCCACTAGAAGTACTCTTTCAGGTCCCTATACATCTTCGTGCTTCCAGGATGAATAGAGAATGATGAACTATGAGCCTCATCCAGCAGCTCCTTCTTTAATTCGGGGATGGGAGGAACACAAACCCGATTCCTGAACTTTATTATTCCATCACAATCAAGGTTGAATTTAGGAACATTTCTCACCTTCTTTTGTAACTCGTCATCTTCTTTCTGTGCCTCTTTAATCTTCACATGTATATATGGTTGAACATTTATTTGAGAAAGATAAGATTTTCCCCCTTCCATTATAATTCCAAGATCCATCCTTTTTAAATCCATAAATATTGGATCCTTTGTGATCCTCATCATGGATAAACTAGCATGGTCTTGTCGACTTAATGCATCTGCCACCTTGTTTGCTTTCCCAGGGTGGTAATGGATTGAGCCGTCGTAATCCTTAATCAGCTCCAACCATCTTCTTTGACGCATATTCAACTCCTTTTGTGTGAAAATATACTTTAAACTTTTATGATCAGTATAAATATCACACCTTTCACCATAAAAGTAATGCCTCCAAATCATTAATGCAAAGATTACCACAGCCAACTCCAAATCATGTGTTGGGTAATTTTTCTCATGGATTTTAAACTGTCGTGAGGCATAAGCTATCACCATATCATTTTGCATAAGAACACACCCCAATACCTTCTTGGATGCATCACTGTAGATCACAAACCTTTCTCCACTACAAGGCAGTGTGAGCACAGGTGCACTGGATAACCTTCTTTTCAACTCCATGAAATTCTCTTCACATTCCTCTATCCAGACAAACTTAACTCCTTTCCGAGTCAACTTGGTGAGTGGATTAGATAATCGTGAAAAATCCTTTACAAAACGTCGATAATATCCATCCAAACCAAGAAAACATCGGATCTCAGTTACTGTTGTTGGTCTCGACCATCTTTCGATAACCTCTGTTTTTGCTGGATCCACAGATATCCCCTCTTTTGAGATTAAGTGACCCAAAAATGAAACTTTTTGAAGCCAAAATTCACACTTGGTAAATTTGGCATAAAGCTTCTCCTTTCTCAGGGTCTTAAATATAATTCTCAAGTGATCTTCATGATCTTCCTTGCTCTTTGAATAGACAAGAATATCGTCTATAAAGACTACCACAAATTGATCAAGATAGTCTCTAAAGACTCTATTCATTAGATCCATGAAGATAGCAGGGGAATTAGTAAGACCAAATGGCATCACTATAAATTCATAGTGTCCATACCTTGTACGGAAAGCCGTCTTTGGTATATCCTCCCTTTTGACCCTTAATTGATGATACCATGAACGAAGATCAATCTTGGAAAAGTATTGAGCTCCGCGTAGTTGGTAAAATAATTCATCAATGCGTGGGAGAGGATATTTGTTCTTGATAGTGATCTTGTTAAGTTCTCGATAATCAATGCACAGTCTCATTGATCCATCTTCCTTCTTAACAAATAAAACAGGTGCTCCCTAAGGTGACACACTAGGGAGTATGAATCCCTTATGAAGATTATCTTGGAGCTGCTTCTTCAATTCCTGCAACTCAATTGGGGTCATTCTATAAGGTGTCTTTGAAATAGGCAATGCACCCGGTATGAGTTCTATTGATAACTCAACTTCACGATTTGGTGGAAGACCCGGTAATTCCTCCGGAAAGACATCATCAAACTCCCGTACAATGGGAATATTCTTAATAGTGAGTTTCTCACCAACCATTTGAGATAAATAACCTCCATTTAGTGGAATCAAGACCCATTAGATGGAAGGAATTTCCACTGGAAGGATATGTTCATCCTTGCATTGATAGACGATCGTAGATTGATCTGGAATATGAAATATGACTTCCCTTATTTGGCAATTGATATGAGCTTCATGTAGAGAAAGCCAATCCATGCCAAGAATCACATCAAATTCCACTAAAGGAAGTATCACAAGATTTTCAGGAAGCACTTTCCCACAAACTTTGATCGGAGAAGAATTATAAACTTTTGACGCGACTGTTGTGCCATTAGGTGTCGTCACAGCTAACTCAACATCTAATTGTTGAGGTAGTACGGTGATACCCTTAGAAAATTTTTCAGAAATAAAAGAGTGGGTGGATCCAGAATCAAATAAATCATTTTCTACTTTAGAGTGGATGGTAAGTGTACCTTTCACCACTTCGTTATCGTACTCCACATCGTTGATAGAAATTGCATGTGACTTTCCTTTGTCTTTAGCGTTCAGATTTTGTTGACGTCGACCATCATCATCAACCCTTGGATTTGGGCATTGATTGGCATAATGCCCCATCTCCTTGCACTTGAAACATTGAAGTGCAGTAGGTTCATTCTGTGTATCCCTTCCTTTGTTTGCATCATTAGACATCTTCTTCCCATTATCGCGGCATTCAAATGCCCGATGACCTTCCTTTCCACATTTAAAACATTTACTTGTCCCTTTAAGACAACACCCTCCATGTTTCTTTCCACACATTGAGCATAAGGGAAATTTCATCTTCTTTTCATTGTGCTCTTTAGAGTTTCCTTTGAATTCCATCTTCCTCTTCTTATCAAACCCATGTGACTGATGGGTTACTCCAATCTCCATCTCAACTTTGAGAGCACATCGAAAAATTTCCTCGTAGATATTGAAGTCCTTTATGGCTAACGCCCTTCGAAGACTTGGTTTTAAGCCACTAAAGAATCGATTGATCTTACTCTCAGGTTGGATAATAATACCAGAAGTGTACCTTGCAAGTCTTGTAAAATTTGCTTCATAGGTACCAACAGATTCATCATCCCTCTGCTTCTGTTCAAGAAACTCTTTCTCCATCTTTGTTCGGAGAATACGAGGGAAGTAATTTTTGAAAAATAATTTCTTGAACTCGTCCCATTCCATAGACTCAATTTCATCCCTTTGCCTCGTATTCTTAATAAGATTCCACCATTGATCAGCATCTCCTTCCAAACGATACACTGCTAGGATGACTTTATCATGTTCAGAACATTGAAGAACTGAAAATATCTTTTCAGTAGTACTAATCCATTGTTCATCTACTAATGGATCAGTAGACCCACTGAAAGAAGGTGGATGCTGCCTCATGAAGGATTCAATAGAATGTTGCTCCTTCCTTTGCTCGTTTGGAAGTCCTGCATGATTCATAGCTTCAGAAAGTTGTGTGAGAATGGCTACAAGATTTTTCATTCCAGCTCCCATATCGTTTGGTTGCTCAGGGGGACAATCATTGCATTGCCCATCACATTCCGCATTAACACGGTTCCTTCGGGTTCCAGCCATTGACTAAAACCAATAAGAATAGTGTGAGCAACACTAATTATAATAGGAAAACCACATAATCAAGAATAAAATTTCACACTTAAGGTCTTGTCCTAGGGTATTCATGGCCATTTCTAAAACACTAAGATTGTGTTCTATGCTTAGACTTATCCTTAGGCTTCTTACTAAGGCTTTCACATCCTAGTTTCCTAAGGTTGACTATACCTTTCCTCTGATACCAACTATAACGACCCATACTTTACATACATTGTTAATACTTCAAAATTGAAGCACACTTATTACAACATATGACAATACCACAAAGGACCGTATAGGTATAGTGTCTTTAGAAACTAGGAAACATAAACAACTGGTTCATAAATCTTCTAAAGTGTCTCCCATTTATTTCATCATATCGAGGGCCCCTTTTAGCATATTATACTTAATATCCATCTTCCTGACCTAGGGAAAAGAAAACATAAAAGGGTGAGATCAAATGCTCATCAAGGGCAAATAAAGGAAATAATGATCATATCATATCTTTTTGAAAATCATAACCTGCAAAAGAGATCATAAAATCTTTACATGGAATAAATCATAGAAGTGAAAATGAGATCCCCATAATCATAACATGAAACTTGAAACATTGTGGCATGCACACATAATCATGGAAAATCATTTCTTGTTAGTCATGACTCATTGCCAAGACTATCTTAGTGGACAAAGTCCCTTTCTGAACCGAGTCACCCTCGTTCCAGTCCTGTTTCACTGAACAGGTATAACCTACCGTTCCAGCCATGTCTATCTCATGAGATATAAAATCTTTACCCAATGCATTGGAGGGAGATATAGGTCCCACCCATCTTATAATGAATCCTTTCTTATGTGTGCCACATAATCATAAACCATACATCATAGCGTAACCCATGTAATAAAAATTGGATTCTTAAACAACATGACCTCATAAAACAATTCATATAAGATAAAGGAATTCATAAAAATGTTTCCATCACAACATAATCAAATCCATGTAATAATAGGGATAAAAACAGAACCCTTTTATTATCTTAGATGGAAAATAATTTTGATAAAATACTTGAACTCCATTCGTGAGGAAAATATCCTTTCTACTTAAAAAACATTTTTCCTTTCATAACATGTCATACGACTTTAAAATAAAAGAAGTTGATTAAAAATTAACATGAAAACTTGTAAAGGAAGCTTCTTGGAAATAATGTTTTAAAAATCCATTCATGCCGTATAAGTTAAAAAAAAACATTCTTCGTACTTTTGTCGGAAAAGTCAAAAAGTACCTCGTACGAAAAAACGACAAAAGATTCCTTTCATATTCTTTACTAAAAACTCACCGAAGGGTAAAATTGGATTTAAAATATTGTAAGTGGATGGAAACAATATTAAATATTTATGTAACTTGTATGTGGATGATAAAATACACCCCAGTAAATGCCAAAGTAAAAACAATCTCGGATAAAAATGAGATTGTGATATTTCCCTTACCTTAGGTCCGATTTTCTTTGTACGTGTCCGAAGCTCCTGTATAATGGTTTAAATAATGTTATTGACTTATTCCAGAATCATACATATTTATATGATATCATATATGGTCATATTCTTAGCTTCTTGTTAGTAGCATTTCATTGTTACTTGTTACTCGGGTCTTTATTGCCTTTTGTTCTTATGCGTGTTTTGCCGAATACATTCTTATTCTTCTTTTAAGGTTATAGATACCTTATATCCAGAATGGTATTAGTGTAACATATATCATATTTATTCATTCAATTCATTTATATAATTACTATGTAATGATGATCATGTAGAACGAGTCGCATCACATCGTGGAGACGGTATTCCGTACGTACGCACGAGTGATGATATCGTTCCTATGATCGTGGAACTGTATTGGAGTATATATATATTATTTCAGTATCAATATTACTTTATAATAATACTAAATAGATACTCATTACACCATTATACCCATCCTTGTAAAGTGATGGTGGAAAAATAGATTACACCACAGCGTGGAGACGGTATTCCGTACGTACGCACGCGCGGTGATTTCATTTTTCCGTAGGATGGATAGAAGGTGAATTAGGGTTGTTTCATATTTATAATAACATATCAGTATGTAAGTAATACTGATTTTATTACTTTATCATGAAACAACTAAAGAAGAAGAAGTTGAAGAAGAAAGAAATTGAAAAGATCGGTAATGGATATTACCTCTTCTTTGGAACGCCTCTTTGAATCCTCCACTTAGGGAATTAATATTGGTCTTTGAAGAAGACCAGGACCTCTAGGATTATTCTAGGGAAGTGGAGAGGAGAAAATGGCAGGGTTTGGACGAGCTTGAGTGCTCAATTTGGTGTGAGGAGGAGCGGGAGGAGGTGCCCTTTTATAAGGGAGGAGAGGGGCACCTTAGGAATATCTCAAAATATTATTTTATATTAAAGTCAAAATCGGTTTATAATGGTTCCAAAGGGTCTTATTTCGAAGCTAAAGTGGGGAAGGGTCGAAATCCTATCAACCAATAGGATTTAGACAAGTTTAGGGTATTATTTTAACCTTATCAATTAGATTTAACTCTAAGTTAAATAATTTAACTTTTACCGTGTCTTTTTGTTTTCTTTCACTATATGGTTAATAAACTTACTATAACATGCCAAACGAACCCCAAATTGTTTACTATGAATATATATATCCTTATATAAGTCATTTGGCCAATCCTTAGATTTTTAGGAATAAAATAACAATTAATAATATAATATTTTATTTAAAAACTATTTTGTTTCAATTTTGACACTATTTGATATATGATTTTTGTGAAAGTCATAACAGAATTATATGTTCGAACCAAGTTGATTAAATCAACATTAATATATCATAGTAACCTAGAAAATTAGTTTAATTCATAAAAAGTCTCAAATGACATTTATTTGGGTGTTTATAACACCAATTATGTCAATATTTCATTAATAAGATAATTACTGCATCATCATTGTGTCATAAATAAATTAAATTATTTAATTTCTAAAAATTATAAATAAAATACAATTATGTAGGAAATCGTTTTAGCTTTCTAGTGAATATTTATAGTTGAATTTATCTTATGTATAACCCCATATTAAAAATGATTTACTTATTAAACTTTGATTTTAACTATTTTAACCCTTCTTTAAATAAATTAATAATAAATGTCCTAATCTAATCCAAGTGGGCCTAAATGGTCATATTTTATTCCTAAGATTGTTTTTGGTCGAATTACACTTGTCCAATAGAATTAGGACTTGTGTTAGGGTAATAGTAATATCATATTTACCCTTAGTTACCCTATTTACTATTAACCGCGGTAAAAAAAGTAAAAAGTTACTATTCACCAAAAAATTATTTTTATCTCATTGAACCACATTTTACTTACTGATATCAACCGTGTGTGTCGGATTTTTAAAATTCCATTCACAGAAGCGGTAAAATTAAGTTTTATGCAAAAAATCAGTTTTTAACCTACCACTTAGTGGTTTCACTATTCATCAAAAATTGAAAGCTTTCAAAAAAATAACAAAATTTCACCCTAGGCTAATTTCGATATTATGAGTCCAAAAATGAAGTCCATTTTGAAAAATAAAATTTATAAAATTTCAAAATGTGGTTATTACTATTCATAACGGCTAGTTTTAATAGCATATTGTTGTTTAGTGAAACTCGGTATTGCGTACGACGCAAGCTATCGAGGAAGGTCACGATTGCATGTAAAGCAAGCCAAACAAGTGTTGTGTAGAAAAAGATTCCTTTGACGATTTATATAACATAAAAGTCTCGGGTGTTACAATCTCCCCTTGAGAGAGAATCCATTAATAATATATAATTATATATAATTATACATATAAGAAATATATTTATTATAATTTTATAATTATTTAAATATATATATATATATATTTATAATTATAATTATTAATTAATATTTTTAAAAGCATTTATATATAATTATATGTTTATTTATATTATTATATAATTATATATATTTATTAATACATAAATATATGTAATTATAAATATAACAAATATATTTTTTATAAATGTATATTTATTTAAATATAAAATTATTTATTTATACCATGAAGGAACGAACCATGGGTTATAGCCCATGGTCCAGAAATTTATTAAAAAAAAATACAAAAAACATACAAAGGGATATGAAATATGAAAGACACTGAATTTTTTTTCAACAAATAGAAAACAAGAAATATGTTTAGGAAATGAGAGATTATTCATCTATGGGATCAACTGCCACCCCTACCTCTCAGATTATGGCCCCTCCTCTAGGTTTTGGGCTGCTCCCATGTCACATCATCCACTTGAGGATTAGTATATCCATATAGTGGGATGGGATCCTAAAGGGGTCAAGGATCCTATTCTCAAGCTGGACCTAAGACCATCAATAAAAACTTCATATCATAATTACTCATTTCCTTGAGAGACTTAGTTCTTGGATATTCTCCTTTAAATCAAATAAATCCATGATCATTGCCAAATTCTTCATGGAAAACCTCCCTATTATGAGATTTATTTAAGATGTCAAGTAGACTAAAACAATTTTTACCAGTGTATGATGTTGTCATTTTGAAACTAGTCTCCCCTTAATCCGGGGTGAAAGCAACATGTTGAGCCACTTCCTTAATAGGAGTCAAAAAAGAAACAATAAATGCTTTCAGAGAAACACTTTGGATAAAAATCATATCTGAAGAAGCATAACCATCATCCAATTTGGCTGCATGATCATGTCTTCGTCCAAGATCTATTTCCTTAGATCTTTATGACCTTTTTTATTTTCTAGGAGTGAATAACAACCACCCTTCCAAAATACCTGCATTCTACATAGTTAATTTCCCAAAATGTTAGGATTTAGCCCATGAGAATGAATCTTGAGAGGTCTCTAATGGAGTTGATATCCCATTAATTTCACCCTCTTTAGGTATTTCCACCTTATTAATGCATAGAGCAGCAAGTCCATCCTTGATCATCTTCATTAGGAGGGGAGAATCAATATTCAATTTACCTTTCTGATTTTTAGAATAGTTTTTCTATTATTCTCAAATCTGAGATTCAGAATGTTGTTGATCTCCATGCTCTAAATCAGAATCACCAAATTGTTTTTTAATAAGATCTTCATTTATTACAAAAAGTACACCACAGAAGGAAACTACATCCTTAGTAGTTTACTTACCTTTTTCAGTATCTGGGAAGCGAATAGATTTATGTGTATAGCTAGAGGAAGAAGGTGTCTTTTTTATTCGAGTGAGTTCATATATAGAAAAGGCACCAATATGTGTGGTAAATTCATAGTACATATCCAATTAGTGTTTCAGATTCAAAAATACCTCTTCCTAAATCTTTCCATGAAAAAAATTTTAGATCCTTGGTTGGGATCAATGGGATTTTATCTCTTAGTATTTTTAAAGCACTAGTCCTCATTATTCTCTCTAGCAGAACAAAAAAGAGAATATAATAGACCTTTTATAGTTCATATTTTCATGACTATTGAATTTTAAATTCATGAAAATATAAAAGATTATTCTATATTCAATGAAAATATCTAATTCATCTTCACTAGCCGAGAGGATCACTTTATCAACAAGAGTAAAGATCAAGTCTACTTCAACTAGGAGATGAGAAAAGTTTCCAAACCATGCCAATTATGCTACCTTATCCATTTTATATGAATTCCAATTTCTAATGAAATATGATCTAAGCTTATGAGATGACAAAGTATCTATTTTAGCCTGTGTACGTTGATCAATATCTAAACTAAGGAGTTACATACCTCCATTAGATTCAAATTGTGACCACGCTCTCAGATGTGAAGAATGCCTTATTTGAAGGATATCAATCCAAAACCCCAAACTATAATCTTAAATTATTTAGAGGGGAAATAATGTGAAGGGAGATATGAACCATTGAGACATTTTTCCAATTTAAAAATACTAAAATTTCTGAGAGGCGCACCACTAGGTCATCGATTATCCATGGTATGGAACCCCTGGGTAAAAGGAGTCGACTGATGCTGGATTGCTTACATTTTCATAGGAATTACAAGATCACATCTAGATCTTCTTTAACATGAGAAACATTTACCTTTCAATAAAGGCATCAAATGGTAGAATCATTGAAGATAAAGAAAGTGAAAAGTTATGCATTCACAGAAAACCCACCATAAATTATCTTCTTTCTCTCCTTACCAGCATTGACAAATTTGTAACCGTCAAAATGCCTGCGGGGAAGAAAGGGTGCATCCAAGTATGGAGATGATGAAGAATCCATGAGATCAGTTCCCTAATTATCATATTTATTTGGGAGGTGTTACATGCATAGAGATACAAAGGTATCACCAGGTGGGTAGCTCGAAACCGTGATGGGTGTGCAGGAAAACATCATTCGACCCTCCTTCCACTCAGGGGATGGAGGGGTGCCCTGCCTTATTACATTTTCCTCATTAAATGGAACACTTAATGGTAGGGGGAATGCATTTTTTGGATTGGAATCATGTGTAGATGATGACTGGATGGGGGTCATTTGACTTGTGAAAATACATGTTGTAGACTTCTCACTCTAGGCCTTTGGGCTTTGTTTTGGCCTTCGTACCACTAGGCCTTTGGGCCATTTCACTTGTGGCCTTAGGGACTCTGGACCTCGGTATCATGTAAGGGTAACCTCTCAACCATGTTTAGAAGAGGATTTTATTTTTTCTAATAAAAGGGGTCTCGACCCCATCTTGTTTTAAAAAATAAAATAAATATAGTTATTATTTAAATATATTTATAATAATTCTATAATTATTTAAATAAATATATTAATAAATATATAAATATTTATGTATTTATATATAATTATATATATATTTATATAAGTATATATATTTATTAATATATAAATAAATATAATTATATGTTTAATAAATATATTTATTATCATTTTATTATCATTTAAATATATATATATATAATTTTATAAATACTTTTTTTAATTATATATACTTAATATTTTATAATTGACTATTTAAATTAAAAAATTATGAAAAAATTCATTTAAATTGATTAATTATATAATTTCAAACATATTTTAAATGTTAAAACTTAATAAAAAATGATTTAATATTATTCATAAAAATTTAAAACATATTGAAAATATGACATGTATAGTAAATAAATATATATATAAATAAATATTACAAAGACATTAAATATATTTTTAACGTTATTAATGAATATATATTAATAAATGAATATATAAAATTAAATAAACTGCAAAAATATTAAAAAGTGAATTCATAACATTTAGATGAATTACATAAAGATAAAAAAAGATAAAAAATGAATAAATAGATGATATTAATTACATAAATAACAAAATTATTAAAAATGTATTATATTTACTATAAAAAATATTAATATTTAAATTAAACTAAATTAATCACACACACATATATATTCATGATGAATAAATTAAAATAAATTGTTATTTAATATGAATAAATATTAAAAATTAATAAATAATAAAAATGCGAAAAATATAGAGATATTAAGAAAGAATAAATAATATTAAATCAATAAATGGACTTATTCACACACATACATATAAAAATGAAAAACATACGTATATACACACAGAAATATAAAAACAGAAACACATATAAACACATACATATACATACATAAAATTATACATCTATATATATTTTAAATTATTAATATCTATATAAATTTATATATTTAAATAATTATAATCATTTATGTATTAGATAACTGATTAAATAAAATATTATTATATAATATTTATTTTAATTATATACACATTTTGTAATTAATGTATAGAAAGAAACAATTAAACAGTTTGACAAATATAAATTTGATAATTATATATATATATATATATAATAAGGAAAATAGGATTCATTTTCATTAGAAGTTAAATAAATCATATTTATATATTAGATTTACTAATATATACTTATTATAATATAAATATTATTTTAAAAAATATAAATATTTATATATTTATTAAATAAATCACTATGACCTTTATTAGTAATAGAAAAAAGTGCCGAAAAAACACCCTTTTATCAATGATGAAAAAAGGCAACTTTACCAATTTTTTTTGTTAGCGCTGATAAAATTACCCCCTTTACCAACTCTTTATTTTTATAGAAATATTAATGATAATCACTGGATAAGGAATGATCTGTGGCAGTGGAATTCTTATCTCTCTCCCCTCACTCTTTATAGACACTTTTTTTAGAGTAGAACATAATAAAATTCATATGGAGGTAAATGTACGTTGAATGTTTATTAAAGAAAAATGCATAACACACTCACTTGGACGGGAGATAACTTAATATAAAAGGTTTCAAGAAATAAATAAATAATCATAATGAATTACCATCACTTCTCTTAAATCCTTCCTTCATATTAACATTGATTGGATTCAGGATCGTAGTTTAATTTCCAAAATGATCTTCAATAGTTCTATCAATGAAATTCAAGATAGGGCTTCAAAAGAATTACATGTTGTTTCCAAACTCCATAAGACTTTTTTAAGATAATCCAACTAAAAAAAATAATGTAGTTAAAATATTTATTTTCTTGTAAGCCCAAGATAAATGTATGGAAAATTGCTTCATTAAGAATCATTTAGAGTTATCCCATGTATCCTTATCCTTTGCACTTACTTAGAAACCCACATGATCCTTAAATTTTATTTATTAATTAATAAAAACTAAAAATTCTATTTTAAAAAGTTTCATTGACAAAAGAAATTTTAGGAAGCATCAAAAAAGATATTTTGATTGAGTTCTTTTCTAACAAAATTAGTAATCACCATGCACTGCATCCTTGAGTATTTTTTGTGTGATATATACTTATTAAAGTGATACTAATATTAATTAAAACTGATATTTTGAGTCCCAATTATTTTTTTTCTTGTAAATAAATTATGATTTTAATAATTACTAAATTAAATAAATGTTTCAACCTAAAAAAAGATATTAAAAGTTACCCTAAGAGTTGATCGGGATGATATGATCAAAGAGATTGTAAGAACGATTTTGAAGTGATGATAACCACCACCTGAAGGGAAAGAAATCCCCAAGGGGTTTATGAGGAAAATGAAAAATAGAATTTCAATGCACTAATATTGAAAATAATACACAAAAAAATCAAGATAGAGCAACCTGATAACTAGTCAAAACCATGAAACAGAACCTGAAGGAAGGAGAAGAGTCCATCACGAAATAAACTCACCAGATCCAAAACTGAACACACCAATTTAAATAGTTTCAAAACACCTTGAGCACCACCATTAATAACTAAATAAGGGACCATGTGTAGTGGTTTTGGTAGAAAGAGAGATGTTGGTTCTTAGGCAGGCAGGGCCATGCCTAGAGATAGGAAGACCCCCAACACACTAAAAGAGTAGATTATGGTATCATAGGTTTAGATATACGACCAAAATGAACCCACTACCACTATAACAAACCATTATTCAGACCATCACACCTGAACAATGATTGGTTCAAGAATGGGGAGTTAGATCTAAATGGAATAAGAGGATGCCAAATGAAGTCCTCAATTTTGTGCACCAACATGCCAAGCATCATCCATTACCAAGGAAGGAACATGACTCAAAACCATTGGAAAAAATACATAGGATCAAAATCATACATGATAATCGAAGGAAGTGAATAATCTTACCATGAAAAGTGCACAAATACAACTACAAATAATGAAAACTATATAATAACATGTGCCACCAAAATGAGAGGAAGACTAAAAAAGGTAGTGAAGGGGGGATAAGGAAGTGTATTCTCTTAGGAGTGGAGTCATCATCTACATGTAGGGTTTCAAGAGGAAACCCAAATTTACATGACAGAAGATAGAGATAATGTAATGAAGAATTCAGGAGAATATAGATCCATATTTAAACACCTTATCAAATTGTAAATTTAAAAAAGTGAGTCACCCTTTTCATTTGAATTTTTTTCATCTCTAAATATTTATAATATTTTGAAAAAATATTAAATTCATCTTAGATTGAATTTATGTGTTCTTTATATTTCAATATTCCAAAATTATTTTCAAATAATATAAAATAAGTTTATTCTATTTCATTTGAACAAGTTTATTTATTTAAATTAAAAATATGATCAAACCATTGATCATAGGATGTGGTGTTTCTCAAAGGGTGTCAGACCCATTTTATTCTCATACAATCATTTACAAGGAATATATTGTTGTCCTGAATGAAAAGAATATTTTTACTATAAATTCATGTTGATAACTAATAATTTTGGTTTATATTCATATAATTGGATAGGGAAAAACCTAATTCAAATATTCACTTCTTCTTCCACCAACAATAATTTGATATCATTAGAAAACATGATTAAGGAAGTGGACCCTGTAATTTTATTCCCATCCTTTTTAAAATAACTCTTTATAATACATTATTGATTTATTAATCATCTAAATCGTGTTTTAAATTATAATAATTTATAATATTAAATCTATAGATACTTTATTTTGTGTTTAAATACTATCTTGTGAATAAAATTTAATTCCATGGGTCAATTTTATATTAAACATGTTCTTATTTTTATTAAATACTTATCACTCCAAAATGATTCCTTAATTTTTATAAACATGTTTACTAATATATAAATCATGAATAAATATAATTTTTTTTAAAATTGAATCTCATATTATGAATCCTGTGTTTGGTTTTTTTTAAGCATTAAAATCATGTTATCATGAATAAATTCATAATAAAGTAGTTTATTTTTTATTTAAAAACATTGAAATTTTATTTCCTATCGCTCTAATATTTTTACCCAAGTATCATGAACTATTCACAAATTTAATTCTGAAAAATATCTATTTAAAATATAATACTTTCTGATTTACACCTTCCAAATTCATATTATTTGTATTGGTATGTGTTCTATAATTTTACCTTTTCTCTAAATACATAATTATAATTTATTTAAAATTATATTCGAATTTCAATGTTTTTCAATATATTTATCATGGTTTTTGAATTCATAATTTGAATTAAATATTTATTTGAAACAAATTAATATTTAGTTTCCTAACATAAAATTTTTATTGATTAGATGAATGGTTTGTTTAGGATAATAGTTTTTAGGCTATGTTCTATGCTAAATTTTTATATTTTGCTTTTAATATGAAAAATAATCTTTTTTGAAACTATGAAACTAATATAAAATATTATTTCTAGACATAGTTCATTATGAGGATCCCAAATAATAATTGAATTTGTTGTTAATGTTTCAATATGTTTTTAGTGAAGGTGAGGTTGAGACATAGAGGATTGTTATTGATTCATGAGATACAATTGGATGAAATTCTTGATAAATACTCCATGGAAATCCTTAAGTTGACTGAGTTATTACTAAGATTGATAAAAAAGGAAATGAGGATAAAAAATTATAGAATTAATCTGTATAATTTAACGAAAAATTATCAATTTATATCTAACTATTGATGGTGGGCTATTAATAAAGTCTAATGAAATGTGATAATGAATTTAGAAGAATGGAAATTGTTTACCACATGAAAAATATGTTGAGATTTTTTGAATGGAGTTTATGATAAAGACATGAAAATATATATATTATTTTTTCCTTGATGAATATTTTATGAGAATTTGGATCACACTTTTTGTAAGGGTTTGTTAAAAATTTTCCAACCATAGCTGGTTGTGGGAACCATCTCAACTGAAATCAAGAGATAGTTCAACCACACCCATATAGCCATGGAGGTATATGAATGAGATTGATGAAAAGACTATATGGGGTAGGCATGGGTGCATGCATGGTGTGCATGCACGAAGGTAGTAATGTTTGAAGGTGGTGTTTGGCCTCTATGGTGTGGGGAGACATAAGATTATGAAGAAGACCACCAAATATATATCAAGAATCTGTTAGCTAGTGTATTATGAATATTGAGTAATTAACTAGATGAATTCCATCTACCAAGTTGATGCAGTATCTACAGAGTCCGCATTAATTTTTTTCCACATTAAATGATTCACATACAACACTAGAAATTTTATGTAATCAACATGCAGTATTTGAACAAGGGTCATGTGTCGTCTTACTCCTAATTATAGGGTATATATTTTTTGGTTTTATCGTCTACTATGAACATGTAAAGATCAACTGTGAGCTAATTATTAACTGACCACATGAACACTTAGTTTTTATGATAAGCTACTGTGAGGTGATATACCATGAGTTGTAATATTGAACGACCATATAGACCAACTAATCAATTGTGAGTGCCAAGGTAGATGGACCTACTATAAAAATTCTCTTTTTTGATTAAATCCAAGATACAAAAAAATAATGATGAAACAAATATATGTTGTAAGTCAATTCAACATGAATAGTAATGATATGAAAACCTTCTATATAATGAAGGCCAATAAGCTCTGAATTATGTTAATTGAACATGTTATAAAGGATCAACCCTGATTTCTACACCATTGATGAGTCACTACATGATGAAAGACTGATGTGAAAAGATGAGTTATAAAGATAATGCAGAATTCGTATAATTTTATTGTGGGTTTGGGAGACCGATCCATGCATGAAGTTCCATGATCATGCATGTATATTGAGGGATTTAATGAAAGTCACATAATCCATATTCAAATAGATAATTAATCTATCTTGGTTTGAACTGAGCTCATGATATTACATGAACATTGCAAATGTGATGCATGCATATTTTGTGGAGATTGATTTTCATTTAAAAATATTGCATTAAATATCATGCATTCCATGTGATAATGACATGGAATATAAAGGAGACACTGGGGTTATTTAAAAATCACACTAGGATGGTTTTAAATGAGTTTAAATTAAATGGTTCTTAATTAATTTTAATAATGATTTTACATTTATATATCAGATGGAAATAACATGATTATTTTGGCGGATATTTAAAAATAGGATGAATAGGTTTGATTGAGTTTTTAATGGGAATTAAAAATAAATAAATATTCTCGGGTTTGAAACACGAATATTACCTTCTTGAAAGATTCAAGGAAACATTGTATTTTGAATATAGAACATATTATTTTAGATATATTTTATTATGAGTATTTATTTGTGATGTTGGTAACAAATAAGAGTTTTTGGGAATTATTTAGAGAAATGTTTTAAAGAAAGTGTGATAGAATTATTGGGATCCCGATACACATTGTATCTAGGATTGAAGGAGTTCATAGACATGAATTATTTTTCCCGAGTATTCAATAAGATAGAGAGGAATAAAATTACTCAATACCTAGAGTTTGTTTTGAGAAACAAATACCTAAATATATCATAAATAATTGTACACGAGTTCACAAAACCCTATACACTCAGGGAGAAATATTATTTACAGTTTCTGGAGATCATTCTACTCTTGGATCAAAGCTTGAAGTAAGTACTAGTTGGGGTGTATAACTAGTCCAGAAATAAAGGGGATTGGTGTGTCTAAAAAAATCACGGAATAAGTGTTAGTGTCTAGAGTTTAGAACCAGATATAACTATAGGATTGAATACTAGGGTGTATAACCGGTTATTGTCGAAGATATGTGATTGAGGGGTATAACCAATCACACTCATGTGGACTTAGGAGACCACTATAATTGATAAAAATATTATATTGGAGAATCCATGTTATTTTATCTAACCAACATGGTAAGGAGTAGACATTTTAGTAGAACCTTATAAATATTATGTGTTTATCTCTATTATATTATCACTAGACATGAGGCTATGAGTTACTATTAATTCAATCGATAACTTTAACAAGTCTGAGAGGTTGAAACAAAAAAGAAAAATAATTCATTAAAGAGTGTACCATTTATTCCTCCCCTCTCAGTGGTACCTAAACATTATCTAGGATTTACATGTTATTTTTCGTCAGGTATTATAGTGTATGGGGTGTTAGTCAGTGATTTGAGGTGGTCATTATGACAACCCTACTTTTATTACAAACTTAAACATGATTTATTACATAAAACATCACTTAATAAAACAAATAAGATCGAGAATTTTAGTGTATTTGGGGCTTAGTATAATTACATAAAGACTTAAAACATGAAATACAACATCTTTATTGAAAACCTCTTTTACATGACTACTACATTCCTTCATACTTATAATTGCATGGGATAACCTGAGGACATGCATAAGAAAAGGGTGAGCTATAACGCCCATTAAGGGAATACACATGGAATAACATGAGGAGTACAATACATGTTAGACATTAGGCATATCAATAGAGAATAAGATAAACATGAACATAAAGTCATGATAAAACATGATAATCATAACATTGAAATGTGGCAACAACACTTAACATGGAATTAGCATGATCCAAGGCTCATTTCACATGGAGCATGAGTAAATCCACATTGCACATAAAGCACGAGTAAACCCTCATTGACCTTGAATTAGCATGAGTCAACACTCATTGCACATGACGTATCATGATACTATACTTTACCCAATGCATTGGAGCGCTATAAGGGCGCACCCATCTTAAACATTTCATTTCATGCATAAGTGTGCCACATGAATCATAAAACATGGATTCATAAAACATAATCATTTATTCCACGATAAAGGAATGTGGAATTAATACATGAAAATTTACAATCAATAAGTAAATGTGCATAAAGGTGAATACCCTTGATGGAGAAATGGGCATGGTATTCACTACACAATGGCATTGGCTTAGAAAATCGGTGCGATTTCGGCAACGTAACAGCATGACATAAGAATTCATAAAAATGGTTGATGAGATAGAAAGGGGTTCCTCATCATATTTACATGTAATGGATAGTAAGGAGGTCGTATAGATACATTTCCCAACAATTGTAATGGAATATAGATTCCATATACAAAAGTATTGCTTGAATGTAAATGAGGAGAGAGAAGTTCCTTTCGGAATTTCAGCATAGTAACGGGTGTATATGGGATGCATCTAATGAGAGAGAAATGGGTATACCATCATTCAAACATAAAGATGAATGTATTATGCAGGTGAGAAACCATACCCTGACATTCATAATTGAAATAAAAATGGAAAAACAACTTAAAGAAAATTGGACAAAAAAGATAAAGGAAGAAAAAACCCTTACTTGGAAGTGTCCTTCCAAAGGCTAGAGAGAGGCTTGTGAGAAGCTTCTTGGGAGCTTGGGGAACCTTGGGAGGATTCTATAGAGAGTAGGGCAGAGGTTGGACGAACTTAAAAGGCTTTTAGTGAGGAGGAAGTGGGATCTTTGGTGGGTTTATATAGGAAAGTTGAGGGAATTCATTATTATTTATGTTTGGGACCCCTTATACTGATTTAATCCAAACCACAAACCATCCCATGGTTTTTGCCCATGGTTTTTGGAAAAGGGAATAGGAAAAAAATATTTTATAATGACAAAGTCCTAAATTTTTAAAATATTTGGGTTTCTTATGTGGAGGTGAGTCACACTCCCATGAAAAAAAATTTAAAAAGAAAAGAAGTTTAATAAGTCTTAAGGGATCCATTAATGCTTTAAAAAGTAAGTCAAATAAACCAAAAATCACATTATATTAATGGTAAATAATATATTGGCCGAAAAAAAATCTTATAGTATTTTATTACATCACTATTGGGTCATTATGATGTCATAAAAGACAATATATATTTAAACGATATTTAGTTTTTACCCAAAACAGTGACTGTCTCAGAAAATTATGAAAAATTCACCATTGGATAATTTCAACATCCTAATTCCAGAAATAACATTTATTTTATCTAATAATTTTAATAAATATGTTAATTTTCACTTTTAAAATAAAAACCAACATTTATAAAAAATTCACGGGTTTTGAGAGAAATGGCTTTCAAACATTAATAAAAATTACAATTGAATTCATAAAATTATAAGATAATTTATATTTAATAAAAATTAATTTAATAATAATAATAATATTTTATTAAAATATTATTTAATTCAAAAATCCCTTAATTTAATAATATATAATTCTTAATTAAAGAATAACTAAAAACATTATTTGTACTTTCAAAACTATTTATAATGTATTAATAATGAGAAGAAAGTATATTCATTATTATATACAAAAAATAATGTACACGAACATAGTACTATTTATTTGTTACATAACCCCTTTAAACATCCTCATAAGACCTAAGGGTAAGGTGTGCGATGGTGACAGACTCTTGGGGTGGCTCAGATAACATCGCTCGAGTGGTAATTTCTATCAACTTCCACTTCTCCCATAGACGGTCCCATTCAAGCTTGACACGATGAAGCTCAGCTTGGGCTTGGTCAAGAGCGAAGCCCAAGGATGCCACCTATTTTCCATGCTCTGAAAAATGGGCTTCGTATGGAGAAATTCTAATGGATGAGGCCATCGCTTCTTTTGTCTGAGTGAATTGGATTTGTTAAAGACTTATATTTATACTAATCATGAGATCACTGTTCAACGACTATATTAGAAACAGTCAAAATTCTTAACATAAAACTAAAGAAGTTGACATTTTATATAAACATAAAGAGTCATTTAATTAGATCAAGAGGGATTACCATTAATGAAACTTTGGGTCGTTACAATATTCCCCCCTTAAGAAATTTCTCCCTCAAAATTTTCCTTTTCCCACACTAAAATAGATGTGGGTAACTCATCTTCATCATTTCCTCCGATTCCCAAGTCACTTATTTAAACATGTGGTTTCTCCATAACAACTTGACGAGGGGCATTGTCTTATTTCATAGATATTTTTCTCTACAATCTAAGATATTCACTGGTTGCTCCTCATAAGAAAGATCATCTTCCAATTGTACCACCTTAGAAGAGAGTACATGTGAAGTGTCCGGTATGTACTTACTTAAGAGGGATACATGAAAGATATCATGTACTTTGGCCATGGTAGGTGGAAGTTCTAGTCGATAGGCCACAACCCTGACACGATCAAGAATCTCGAAGGGGCCAATGTACCTTGGACTTAACTTCCATTTCTTTCCAAACCTCATGACCTTCTTCCATGGAGATATGCATAGAAAAACCATGTCTCCATCTTTAAACATAAAGTCTTGTCGACGATTATCTACATAACTCTTCTATAGACTTTGGGCTGCCTTGGTATGTTGCTGAATGGTTTTCACCTTCTCCACCATTTCCTCGACCATTTCTGGTCCAAGCAGCTTACGTTCACTGACCTCATCCCCACATGCCGGTGTTCTGCACCTTTTCCCATAAAGGGCTTCATATGGTGCCATTTGGATGCTCGAGTGGAAACTGTTATTATAAGAGAACTCAACCAGTGAAAAATGTTGATATAATCCTCCTTTAAATTCCATTGAGCACACTCTCAACATATCCTCAAGTGTTTGGATAGCTCGCTCGGATTGGCCATCAGTATGAGGATGATATGCCATACTGAAGTTAAGATCGGTATTCAGAGCATGTAGAAGACTCTTCCAAAACTTAGAGGTTAATCTTGGATCTTGGTCAGACACAATAGATCGTGGTACTCCATGCAACCTTAACACTTCACTGATATACATCTGTGCCAGTTGATCCAATGAGAAATCCTCTTGAATAGAAATGAAGTGTGCAGTCTTTGTAAGATGATCCATAACAACCCAGATGGCATTATTGCCTTTGGATGTCCTCAGATGTCCGGTGACAAATTCCATGGTGATGTTCTCCCATTTCAATTCTAGTATGGGAAATGGTTGCATCATCCCCTTAGACTTCTGCCTCTCTGCCTTCACTTGCTGGCACACCAGGCACATTGATGTATATTCAGTGATCTCCGTCTTCATATTATCCCACCAAAAGTTTTCTCAGAGATCTCGACACATCTTTGTGCTCCCTGGGTGAATATAGAAATTTGAACTATGTGCATCATCCAAAAGTTCCTTTTTCATCTCCGGACTTGATGGAACACATAGTATTTTCCCAAACCGCACAATTCCTTCTTCATTAGCATTAAACTCCGAGGATTTCCTTTTTTCAATAGCTTCCAATTTCTCTTGAATTCACACATCATCCTTTTGAGCAGCCTTTAACCTTTCCAAAAGAGACAGTTGAGAAATCATTTTTGAAAGGATTTATGATGTTACCTTCTCTATGATTCCCATGTCCATCTTCATCAAGTCTAAGAAGATTGGATCCTTCTCAATTCTCATTATTGATAGAATCGTTGGATCCTTTCTACATAGGGCATCTATCACCTTGTTTGCATTCCCAGGGTGGTAATGGATTGAACAGTCATAATCCTTGATGAGCTCTATCCATCTTATCTGGCGAATATTAAGCTCTTTCTGTGTGAATATATATTTAAGACTCTTGTGGTTAGTATATATCTCACATTTCTCTCCATAGAGATAATGTTGCCAGATTTTCAAGGAAAAGATCACGGCCACCAACTCTAGATCATGTGTTGGATAGTTTCACTCATGGATTTTCAACTGCATTGAGGCATAGGATATAAATTTATCATTCTGCATCAGCACATAGCCTAAGCCCTTCTTTGAAGCATCACTAGAAAAAATTAAAAGGTTCCCCAATTGTGGGTAAAGTGAGCACGGGCACAGTGATAAGCCTCCTTTTCAACTCTTTGAATCTTTCTTCGCATTCATCTGTCCAAGAAAACTTTAATCCCTTTCGATATAGCTTGGTAAGAGGGTTGGACAATCGTGATAAATTTCTCACAAATCATCGATAATATCCAGCTAACCCGGTGAAGCTACGAATATCTGTTACCGATGTTGGCCTCATTTGTCCCTCAATTACATCTTTTTTGGAGGGATCCAAAGATATCCCATTGCTTGTGATGATATGGACCACGAATGAGACTTCCTTCAACCAGAACTCACACTTGCAGTACTTTTCATAGAGCTTCTCCTTGAACAAAGTCTCCAGTACTGTTCATAAATGCTCCTCATGATCCTCCTTAGTTTTGGAGTATATTAGAATATCATCTATAAAGACTACCACAAATTTGTCTAGGTAATCTCTAAAGACTCTATTCATTAATTCCATGATATTGCTGGAGCATTAGTGAGTCTGAAGGCATTACTATGAATTCATAGTGCCTGTATCTTGTGCAAAAAGCAGTCTTGGGGATAACATCCTTCTTCACCCTTACTTAATAATATCCCGACAGCAAGTCCACCTTGGACAAGTATTGTGCTCCACACAGCTGATCGAACAAGTCATCAATTCATGGGAGAGGATACTTGTTCTTTATCATGATTTTGTTAAGTTCGCGATAATCGATGAAAATCCACATTGACCCATCCTTCTTCTTGACGAAGAGGACTCCTGCACCCCATGGTGAAGAACTTTGGCGTATAAACCCTTTATACAGATTCTCCTGTAGTTGTTTCTTCATCTCTTAAATCTCTACAACAACCATTCTATATGGATTCTTGGATATTGGTAAAACCCTGAGTATAAGTTCAATTGAGAATTCAACATCTCTTTTTGGAGGAAGACCAATAAGTTCCTCAGGAAACACTTCAGAAAATTCCCTCACAATAGGCATTTCTTCAAGAATGGTTTCTTCCATGGATTCAATCATCTGAGCCAGATACGTGTTCTCATAAGGTAGTAATATCCATGCTTGAGATGATGGAGCTAAATCAGATTCATCTTCCTCCATACACATGTAAAGAATCAGGGGTCGATTCTCCATATAGAGTGTGATTTCCCTCTCCTGACAATTTATGTTTGCTCTATATAAGGAAAGCCAATCCATGCCCAGAATTACATCAAATTCCACTAGAGGGAGTATGACGAGGTTCACTGGGAAATTCAATCCATATATTATAACAGGGGAGGACTTATATTCATGGGATTCAAGTATTTCCTAATTTTCCGTACTCACTGACATCTTTACCTCCATTATTTTTGGTGGTGCTGGGATAGTTCAAATAAACATTCGATATATAAATGAATGCGTAGAACCTGAATCAAAAAGTATGTTCGCTATTGTTGAATGAATAACTAGTGTACCTGTCACCACATCATTTTGGGGTTCACATCGGCAGAAGTGATGTCAAAATCTCTTCCCTGCTGCCTTGGAGGTTATTAGTTGCCTCTGAAAACCTTTGGATTAGGGTACTGATTTGAAAAATGACCCGGTTCTTTGAATTTTTAGCATTTAACAATGTGTTGTGGTTCGAATAGAGCATTCCACTCCTCTGTCACAATCGTGTGTCTTTCTTGCCGAAAATTAATAGCTAGGTGCCCTTCTCTTCCATACTTGAATCATTTCCTCGTCCCCTTAAGGCAATTTCCAGGGTGCTTCTCTCCGCACTTTTGGAAAGTGGGGTGTTGGATCTTCTTAGCACCACTGGATTTATCCATTGGACCACCAGCATTTAAGTCTACCTTACTCTTATTATCCCCATGATATCCCTATGATTATCCGATCTCCATTTCGACCTTGAGGGCACATCAGACAATTTCCTCATAACTGTCGAAGTCACAGATTGCTAATGCTTTCTATAGGATAGGCTTCAACCCACCAAAGAAGCGGTCAACTTTGCATTCTGGGGTAACAACAAAGCCGAAAGCATATCGTGAAATACTTTTGATGTTTTCCTTATATGATCCAAGAGATGCTTCGTCTTTTTTCTTGAGGGAATGGAATTCCCTTTCCATCTTAAGCCGGAGGGTGCACAGAAAATATTTATCGAAAAACATCTTCTAGAAATCCTTCCATTCCAATGCCTCGATCTCCTCCTCAGGCTTCATATTTTTTTTATCAATTTCCACCATTGATCAGCTTCACCCTCCATACGATAAGTAGCCAGGATAACCTTCTCTTGTTCAGAACATTGAAGAATGAAGAAGATATTTTCAATGGAGTTGATCCATTTTTCAGCGATTGTGGGGTCAGACGTTCCACTAAAAGTAGGAGGCATTTTTCTCATGAAACACTCGATAGCGACACTTTCTTTCTTTGGGAGGGGGGGTTGAATATTCCTCTTGACCTGTGTCTCTATTCAAAACATGAGTTAGATGAGAGATAATTGTGACAATGTTCATGATTCCCGCTCCCATTGGGTTGGGCATCGCATTAGTACAGTCATCACACTGATCTTCACAATGGTTGTTAGCCCAAGTCCTCCTTTTAGCATCCATTGGCGGGAATAAAAGGAATGTTAGGGGTAACACATGAAAGGTAATCCAAAGAAAAATGTTTATGACTTATAAATAAACTTTTATTTCCTTAACTCATGAGTATATAGGCTTCAATCTAGGCTTTTCATGATCTACTTTCTAACATATATTCTCAGGGGCATTTTTTTTAATTCCCTTAATAAGGGTTCATACTAAGCCTGTAAATTTATCAAAACATATCCCCTGGGAGTGTTGTAACCAAGAGTGCATCAAGGACTATTGTCGTGGACCAGTTCCCATTCAAGTCTAGCTCAAAGCGGTGTTTTCGGGTTTTACCCTTAGGATACATCTGTGCCAGAGCCGCCTCTACCTGCTCGTATACAGACATGGATGTATTTGCTTGATAAACCACTTACTCGGCACTTACCAAAACATAGAGATATTTTTATTATACTTAGTCTTGTCTCTAAGTCTTTACTAGAGTTTTCTAATCCTAATCCCAAAAACAAATAAACTTATCCTCTGATACCAACTATGACAACCATACTTTTATTACAAAATTAAACATGATTTATTACATAAAACCTCACTTGATACAACAAAGAAGATAAAGAGGTTTAGTGTATTTGGGGCTTAGGATCATTTCATAAAAACATAAGACATGATATACAACATCTTTATTGAAAACATCCTTCACATGACCACTACATTCCCTCGTACTTAGCATTGAATGGGATATCCTAAGGACATGCATAATAAAATGGTGAGCTATAAAGCCCAATAAGGGAATAAACATGTAATAAAATGAGGAGTACAATACATGTTATACATTAGGAATATCAATAGATAAAAATAGAAAAATTAACACAAAGTCATGATAAAGCTAGATAATCATAACTTAGAAATGTGGCAACAACACTTAACATGGAATTATCATGATCCAAGGCTCATTGCACATGGAGCAAGAGTAAATCCTCATTGCACATAAAGTAAGAGTAAACCCTGGTTGAAATTGAATTATTATGAGTAAACAATCATTGTACATGACATATCATGATACTATACTTTACCCAATGCATTGGATCACTATAAGGGTGCACCCTTCTTAAACATTTCATTTTATGCATAAGTGTGCCACATGGATCATAAAACATGGATTCATAAAACATACTCATTTATTCTACAATAATGTAATGTGGAATTCATACATGAAAATTTATAATCAATAAGTAAATGTGCATAAAGGTGAATACCCTTGATGGAGAAATGGGCATGGTATTCACTACACAATGGCATTGGCTTATAAAATCAGTGCGATTTTGGCAGCATAACGGCGTCACATAAGAATTCATAAAAATTGTTGATGAGAGAGAAAGGGTTCCCTCATCATATATACATGTAATGTACAGTAATGAGGTCATATAGATACATTTCCCAACAATTTTAATGGAATTTAGATTCATGATACAAAAGTATTTCTTGAATGTAAATGAGGAGAGAGAAGTTCATTTCGGAATTTCAGCATAGTAACGGGTGTACATGTGATGCATCTAATGAGAGATAAAGGGGTCCCCCAAAATTCAAACATAAATAAGGAAGTATGAGGGAGGTGAGAAACCATACCCCAACATTCATAATTGAAATTGAAAGGGAAAAACAACTTAAAGAAAATTGGACAAAAAAGAGAAAGGAAGAAAAAAACCTTACTTGGAAGTGTGCTTCTAAAGGCTAGAGAGAGGCTTGTTAGAGGATTCTTGGGAGCATGGGGAACCTTTGGAGGATTCTAGAGAGAGTAGGGCAGATGTTTGATGAACTTAAAATGCTTTTAGTGGGGAGGAAGTGGGATCTTGGGTGGGTTTATATAGGAAAGGTGAGGGAATTCTTTATTGTTTAGGTTTGGGACCCCTTATACTAAATTAATCCAAACCACAAACCATCCCATGGTTTTTTTCCATATTTTTTGGAAAAGGGAAGAGGAAAACAATATTTTATAAGGCCAAATCCCATATTCTTAAAATAATGTGGTTGCTTATGTGGAGGTGAGTCACACTCCCATGAAAAATAATTTAAAAAGACAAGATGTTTAATAAGTATTGAGGGGTCCATTAATGCTTTGAAAAGTATGTCAAAAAACCCAAAATCACATTATTTTAATGGTAAAACATATATTGGACGTAAATAAGGCTTATAGTATTTTATTACATCACTATTGGGTCATTATGAAATCATAAAACACATTATATATTTAAACCTTATTTTATTTTTACCCTAACATTTGACTGTCTCAGAAAATTATGAAAAATTCACCGTTGGATAATTTCAACATCCTGATTCTAGAAATAACATTTATTTTATCTAAATATGTTTCTAAATATGTTAATTTTCACTTTTAAAATAAAAACCGACCTTTATAGAAAATTTACGGGTTTTGACAGAAATGGAATTCAAAACTTAATAAAAATTAAAATTGCATTCATAAAATTATATGATCATTTATATTTAATAAAAATTAACTTAATAATAATAATATTTTATTAAAATATTATTTAGTTCAAAAATCCCCTAATTTATTAAAATATAATTCTTATTTAAATAATAACTAAAAACATTATTTGTACTTTAAAAACTATTTACAATGTATCAATAATGACAAGAAAGTATATTCATTATTATATACAAAAGATAATGTACATGAACATAGTACTATTTATTTGTTACATAACCCCTTAAAACAGCCGCATAAGACCTAAGGGTATGATGTGCGATGGTGACAGACTCTTGGGGTGGCTCGAATAACATCGCTTGAGTGGTAATTTCTATCAACTTCCACTTCTCCCGTAGACGGTCCCGTTCAATCTTGACATGATGAAGCTCAGCTTGGGCTTGGTCAAGAGTGAATCCCAAGGATTCCGCCTAATTTTTCGAGCTCCATCAAATGTGCTTCATATGGAGCAATTCTACAGGATGAGGTCGTCGCTTCTTTTTTCTGAGTAAATTGGATTTGTTAGAGCCCTATATTTATACTAATCATGTGATAACTGTTCAATGTCTATATTTGCAATGGTCAAAATATTTAACATTAAACCAAAGACGTTTACATTTTATATAAACATAAATAGACATTTAATTAGATCAAGATGGATTTCCATTAATGAAATATTGGGTCGTTGCAGTCATACTCAATTTTTTAGGGGAGTTTCTTAAAGGATTTTTTGTCACCTTGAATTGATTACCAAAAAATATTCCATGATTTCCTGATCTATATCCAATTAAAACCACAATTCACCCTTTTTAGTCCATATTTACAAGTATTATGAGATAATATAAGGATTTAGATACTTTATTGAGAAGATAAATGTGTATTTGGTCTCTTAATGTACTATATTTTGTAATAAATTACATTAAAATTGATATTAATTTTATTAATTTATAAAATTTGGTCAAGGGATTGTTGAACATGATGGATAAATCCTTGAAAGTGTTTTCATTGAGTGAAATATCTTAAATGATGTTTACAAGTATTGGAAGATGAATAAATGATTATGTAATTATTGTGTGAGATTGATAAGAAAAAAGGTGTTGCATAATTTGAAGTTTAAAATTCAAAGGACGTCCAACATTTGATTATATTTTCATAATATTGAAATTGGGATCACAATAGATGTGCAATATATTATTTTTGGTATATGAGATTGAGTTAAAAATATCAAAGTTTGTGTAATAGTGAGGTGGATGTTTCTTAATTATAAAGGACTATTTTCATAGTCTATATAATAGTTGAGTTCACAGAATTGATTTGTGAGATGTTTATTTTTTTATAACATTGATTTTGTAAGTGATAACTGGAAATTAAACATACAACATAACATTGTATGTAAGTTTTAATAGGCTATGTAATGGTGATGAACACTCTATATAACATTAGGGATATTTTTCTAATTGTTTCATAAGAATTATTTACTTTAAAAAAATCAGGTTTTCTAAAAATTTATTTTTTATTTAATTTGTTTCCAATTTATTCCCTTTAATTCATCGTGATTATTGGGGATTTATTCTTATGTTTAATAAATCCAATACGTAATGAGATTATGTGGAGTCTATGTAGGATATGTTTACATCCATTGTTTAAGTAATTTCATTACTGAAATTAATTAAAATAATAACTAAATATTTAAATTCATCATTAATAGATTGAATTAAAGGAAGGAGGGGGGAGGTGTTTTTTTATTACTGAATAGATAAAGAAAATTGAAAATAGGAGAGAGTAATAAATTTAATGAGTTTCCTCCACCAATATATTATTTTGTTAGCTATGATTTTTATGTGAAGAAGAAAATCTGAGAGATCATATTTTTAGAAAGTTGAGTTATCTTAGAAGAAGTAAATGGTTTTATAAAAAGATAAATATATCATCTATGAAGAATTGCATCACATGACTAATATTTTTTAATAACTTGAATGAAACTGAAAATCATTTATTATAAAAATAAGTGGGGGTATTATACATTATTAGGAGATATATTTATAAAGGGTTTAAGGATATTACTTTTTCCTTATTATTTTTTTATTTGATGAAAAGGGTAAAACGTTATGAAGTGGAATAGAAACTATAACACACTAAGGACTAGATACCCTCATTAAGTAATGAACCTTGTAAAAAATAAAAGTGTCGATTTATTATTTCATGCATTATTTATGTAAGAGTGATATAAGAATGATCATTTCAAACCTATTGATGGTGAGAGACAATAATTTTTAAATATTAATGAATTAATATTCACCCCTACTCTTAGTTTTCCTTAATCCCCCTTAGAAGATATGTATTTGGAATTGTATCCTTAATTTTCACATGAATATCTATTATGAGGAATTGGATATCATACTTATTTAAATAATAAATAAATCTTGAAATCTTAAATAAGTAGATTAAATTTATGGAAGGATCATCGGATTCCATGTCACATATCATGGAATTGATGTTTTGGATATTTTATGCATAGGTTTTTCAATAATGTAAAGGAAAAATATTATACTGGTTTGATAAAATGAATATCCAATATGATAGTATAGTGAGAAATACATCGTTAGTTTATTTAGATAAATTATATACTAATGTAAAGGGATCCAATATTTAAAAATAAATACGAAACAAATTACATAGTATTTATAAAGGTGAAAATAAGGTAATGTAATAAAATTTTCAAATTTTATGAAGTTATTTGGAATGATTAAAAATTTGTTTTTATGAGTTATTTACAAGGGTGAACATGTTCATGAGTTCCTTTTATGGATATAGTGTAAATAATTAAGGAAATAAATTGTCAAGAAGATAACGAGAAGTATCCTAGAAAAATTTAATGATAACATTTTAGTATCAAAATATTAATTCATATACAACTTTTCAACTGACAATCATGACCGTATTTTAATTGGATATGAATTAGAAGAGGAAAAAAATTGAAAAAGGTCAAACATTACAATGTTATAGCATTAAGGTTTCTTAAAAATGAAAAATAAATGATAATAAAATATTTAATCAAGATAAATTAGTAGTGGGAATTATAAAGGGATAAAACCTTTGAAGCACTTTAATTATGGAATGATTAGTCATTTCTTTGTAAAATGTCCAATGAAAATTAATGAGGGGGAATATTTTGAGGAAACACCCAATAAATATTTAGAGAAAAATAATATATTGGATTTTAAAAAATTGGATGATATTACTAAAAATGAAAGGATACCATGACTTCAAGATTGAATAATATAAATATTTTATCAAAGTAAAAGAGTTGTCTTTTACATTATGAAAATAGCTCTGATAAAGAAATTTAAGAAAGTAAACTTCAAATTATTCTTCTTGTTTATGATATCAAAGTGGATATTTCTCAAAAAGATGGTGAGGATTATCATTATAATGATAATAATAAATGTAAACCTGATGAAGTTGAAATTGAAAACAAGTATGTACTAATAATGGAAGTCAACATGTACTTGAAGGAGATATGTGATTTGAGGGAAGAATATTATTCATTATAGAAGACTCTTAAAATAGACAAGTTAGACAAGATTTTTATTAATGATATGACTGAGTTTATGAAGTAAATGAAAAATATTAAATTCGTCCTTGTAATATAGAGTGAAATTATAAATTACAAAACCTCCATGATGATATATAATTATTATAAGATTTATGAACTATAATTGATGGTGACTAAATCTAAGAATTATTTGAATAAATTTATTTTTTATGAAAATTATTTATTGATAATGATGAGAGTTCTAAGAAATATTTTCATGACCCCCTAAGGAGTAACCCTCTTGGACTGGTGATGAGAGAAGGAGGATGGTGAGTTCTATTTACCACCTCTAGTAGGCCACGGGGTGGTGACTACAACCGAGGGTATATCATTTATACAAAATAGAAGGTATTACAATATAAGATATCAATAAAAATAGAGATATAAATGGATGCACCAATCAAAACTTAATTATATAGATAAAATAAATCCCAAGTGAATACATTTAATGTCATATAAACAAAAAAATGGAAAGTAAAACTACAAGTACCAAAAAGTTAAACACAATAGTGACCACAAAGCCCAAATAGATCCTGTAAAATTATGAACTAGTAATATCGTGCCCGATCTCCAACATTATCATGTTAAACTAAAAATAGTTTATATATAGGTGGGATGATCAAAAAACATTACTCAGTAGGATCCTCCCTTGATCCTCTTGTGAAAAAGATAAAGAAATCATACTAAATATTAGGGAAAAACAAGTGAAACATACTCTTCACATAAATAGGTATACTATGTTCTCAAACCCATCATGAATATCTCTCACCAAGTATTGAATACAAGATATCATATTATAATAACAAATCAAAAAGGGTACCTCTCTACTTCTTCCCCATTGGTTTTCCACTATTCCTAAACAACACATGTCCTGATCCATGTCTCATCAAAAGTAAGCCAACCTGAAGACTCTTGGGCTACGTATCATGACATGCATCTCATGCATCAAATGATATCATCATTACATATCAAATCACTATATAATAACAAATAGTTTCTAGGATTCACTATAGAACATATTATAAGTATCATACATTGTTAATTATACCGGAATCCATCACAACCCATACACCGAGTAAGGTTCCTCAAGCCAGCACAACCTATATATGGCATACCTATAATAATCCTTTGGATACTATATCCAAATATAAATGTGTGTGGAATAACCAAAATCCATTATATACCTCTAAACACATATTTTTTAAACAAACAATTTTGTATACTAGCACATAATACTTCCAAGATAAGAGAGTAGGGCCAGAGGGGGTAATAAACCATATGTCCTCTCAAACCTAGATATTGGGGAACAAACCCTCCCGGTGTACACTTAGTGCCAATCACCCTAATAAACATGGGTTAAGAAGTATATTAAATAAAAATTTATAGGATATAATATATATCACAACCACACTATGGGTGTAACCTATTCCTAGACTCAATAACAATTATCATCAGTCGGACACCCAACTTCCATAGCTAGGTACTAGATATCCTATAATCACATTAACATTAAATTAGATAAATTAAATTAAATATTTAATTTTATCATTTAATCTCAATATTTTATTCATTAACCATTAACCAATATCATTTTTCCAAATTACACATTTCATTAATCATTTGAGTAATGTACATGCCCACGAGGCATAATCGAAACCTTGTCCACAGTTTTTTTACGATAATATCAATTGCATTATTATAACACCAAAACCAATGTTTAAAACTTTTATTAAACATTATTACCATTCAATAATTCTAGGTAATATATGAAAACATCCTAAACTACCATCAAGAGATGAAACCAAAAACATTCAGCTACCTCAAGCCATGGGGAAATGAATTCAGATAAAATAATAAACCCGATCATACAACCATTAAAAAAAGTTCATTAACTACAATAATATAGCTTAATCACAATAATATGTAAGACTATATTCAACCCATTCCATTATCTTGATGACATACCTGAAACCCTCATGCATATCCCCATGTATCTCACTATCATAGGCGTTATTGTTTCCATAAACTTGGACCCCACGCCAATATCTAATCAGACATCCCAGGACCAAATCACATCACAAGGATCATATATATATCACTCATAATGTATATAAAAAACAAGAATATCAAACAAGTAAATATTGGACCTTATAATTTGGAATTCAAATTTCACATGTAAAGAGGCTCTCATATTCCGCAATACAAGGCATTCTTCCTTCTCAAGAAAAATGTCACTCTCAACACCAAAGAATTATATATATAAAATAACTGGTTATTATTCCATATTGAAGTGAACAATTAATTATTCATGGGTTCCAACTATTAAAAACCTAAGGAATCATCTATAATAAGTTATAATATATTTAACATACTTCCCAGAATTTATTCCAGTTTCAACAAATTGTGAGAAGAACAATTCTAATTATCATGCCTTTAATTATATTATACTCAACAACCATTACAACATCATGTTCTTTATCCAATTCCATTAAAAAATGGAATAACATATTCAATTAAACAAGAAATTATAATTCAACTTTATTACCATCAAATTACAAGATACACAGAATTTATTAAAAATTCCCCTTTTATGTTCTTTAACCAACCAATTAATTTTGAATTTTTGTTTTTTATAATTTTCCATTGAAAGAAACATGTTAAACAAAGATTAAGCAAACATGTAACAATCAAATAAACCTATATTGAAAATAAAGAGGTAAATTTTTATCACAATATAAAACATCAACATGCAATCACTATCCATAAACCAATTCCATTCATTATTCTATTTTAATATTATAAGGTTAACTATACCACTATACAAATGTCTAAACCATGGTTAATTTATGATTTCAAATAAATAAAGAGGATAATAAATTATCCAAATACCAAAACTTCTTAAGTTCTTGAAATGAAAATGAAATTCCAAATTAGATCTTCGATCACCTATCCCATAAGAAAAATGGCTCAAAGTAATCAATGCCTATATAGATGGTCCTTGACATAAGGTAAGATGTTAAAGTGTGGATGTGTTCTCAAAAATACCACCAAGATGTAGGAGAACTCACTATGGTGTAGGGGTGAGGTCACCATAGTGAGAAGGTGCACCAAAAGAAGATACCCATGGTGCATGGGATTCCACTATGGCATAGGTATCACCATGCAGAGGACCACCAAAACATACGATAATCTTTGAAGATTGTGAGAACAAAAAAAACACGTCTTATATGACATAAAGGGAGGGAGTGAGGCATATAAATGGGATGAGTCACATTCTTCTATGGTGTTAATAGATACATTGTGGTGTGGAGTTTCTTCAATATCCATTAAAAACAATATAATCATGCCGAATGAAGAGATAAGGATCATTATTTGTAAGGGTATTTAATGTTGCATCGTGTGTGAGAAAACCCTCATAAAAGGCCTCTTTAATTCCCCTCATTCAATGTGTAACAACCCTTTTAAGAGTATTAACACCCTAAAGACCGTAGATGGACCAACATATTTAATTGACATGGAAATATTATTTGTGGAATGGTATATGCCACTAAATCATAGATCTAGAAAAAACCCCTCCATAGTGTAATATTTTGGCACATCACCACAACCATGACACAACTCAAGGATCCATGAAATGACCTTGGATATATTACACTGTAATCACTTACCACTATGGAATAACCAAAAATGATATGATGCAGCTGAATCCACCAATAGAAAGATTTTCATAGATATGGTGTAGTGACCCCAAATCCAATCCCATACACCAGATACAACTTAATGTATTCTCATCCTTGAGAATTAAAAACCAATACCAAGGTGAAAGAATGAGAAATGGGTCATCCGAATAGCCACCCTGTGAGATACCTCTCAAGGATCTCCCCATCACTAGAGTTCAACATCCTTGATCAGTTGAAACAAGTTTAAAACCATGAAATAGAAAGAACAAACTCCAAAAAACTCCTGGGGGAGATACCTACCAAATTAGATCAAGGACACATCAAGTGATAAGAGGGAAACCATCTTATAAACTAGGATAGGTTCCACATCCACAAAACAAGAAACACTAGAAGGGAAGAGCTAAATAAGAAACATCTTAGGGTACTGAGTGAATACCTGCAACTCATGTTCCTAGGTACTATCCTCCAATACACCATGCCACCACAATATATGATCCACGTTAATAACACACCCAAAAAACACCTTCTATTTGTTTTCCTAGATCTCCACAGATCACACCTTTAAGGTTGCATCATCATCAATGCAGTTCCCCATTTTCAATTAAGAAATCCTTTATTTATTTATATTAAGTATGAAATGTGTTTCGAAGACTTTTGGGAGGGTTTAGAGGAATTTTGAAATATTTTTTGGGGTTTTTTAGAGGTATACTATTTGAGAACAGTTAGTAGAAACCATACAACTCCTTCAAGAAATCGTGAAAATTGAGAGAGATTCTACTAGGTTGGCACATGGTCAAGTGTATGGTGAGGTGAAAAATTTGTCCAAATGTGAAACCACATAGGATTAAGTATTATGTTTGGAACATAGAAAAAAACTATTGGAACACTATTTGTCTAATTGTGAGATAAAATCACATGAACGGTGTTTAGAGGCAGTGGATGGCACATGGTTTATCTAAAAATTAAATCTAACCATTTATGATTAAATTTTAGATCCTAAAAAAGTAGATCTCACTCAGGTTAATGCAAAAACCTTTCCTTTTTCACTTACATATACCCCAACTTAGTTTTCTATCCTCCCAAAGGATTTGGAGAATCTCTCCTTTGATCTAGGAGTGATTCATTGGAAAATATTAGTGTGTTGAAGGCCATATTGCTCCGTAAGTTTGAATTCTTGATGGTTTTCATTATATCTATTATTCATCTCTCTCTCATATTCATAAATCCAGTCCTTTTGGGGTAGATATATGATATTTTATTCCAATAATGTCGAAATATGGATGTTTTGATGTTAGAGAACAAGATCTAAGGCAGTTTTTTTGGAGATTCAACATGGTTTTATTGAATAATTCTGGTTTTTCTTCATTTTCACCATAGATTCCTAGGTAGTTATATTTACTCTAGACACTTATTTTTAGAGCTAAAAGTCTTGATTTCAAATTAGTTTTTTTTGAAATTTATTGAGAAATTTTTATTAGATTATTGATAGAACCCTATTCAGTGACTACTTATGGAATTGTGAAAATTGGGTGTTTTGGCAGAAGGGAAATTGGTTTCATGATTTTAAAATGGTTGTTTGGTTTTAATCAATAGAAATTGTTGGATAGTAATGTTTTTTTTCAATAAAAGAAATGTCTCTTTAAAATTACTTGAAATGTTTTTTTGGTTTTGTATTTTCGAATTATTTTTAGTGTATATTCATGTTAATGTTGGATGGATAAGGGTGTATAGTACCTCCATAAAAAAGATTGGGATTGATAAGGGAATGTAATAAACCTGTTTAAGTGGTTCACTAAGTGAAATCTTAGTGAAATGATGTCTCACCACTCACAAGTATAGGAAAGTCCATGGTTTCATGAATGGTTGGATATGTGGAATATAATGGGTTATACAAAATTGAATTTGAGAAATTGGTTTTAAAGAGTTGTTTAGTTACTTTACTTGGAAATGGATTTGGATTGGGAAAACTATTTGTTATGATATTTGTTTTGTATTCTAATATAATTTTTTTAATTTTTTTTATATAAATGGTTTTATACAAATGTGCTAACATGTTCAATAATAGTGGCCTGAGTAGGGATGTTATTTGGGGAAAACCTAATGAATTTCATTACTCACCCCTCTGGTTGATAACTTTGGTGTGTTTGTAAATATCATTTATCAAGGAATAGGTAAAGGGAAAGTATTGATTTTTATTAGTGGTGCTTCATGATACCTGGGAATTTATTATGGTGATGGATCATGGAGATTTTTGGGAGTTGCAAGGTTGGAGTCTTTAGAGTCTTTCAGATTTGTTGTTTTTTGTATTCTTCTTTGTATTTTGATATTGTTATTGGTTTCTTCTCAGCACTCCAATATAGTTTGGATTGTTTTTTCATAATTTGAGTAATACTGCATTGTTATCATGAATCATATAGTAGCTTTAATGGTGTTCATGGTTGTGGTTATTCTATTTTTAAAAGGCCAAATCATCCTATAACTATTATGAATCCATTGGAATTTATTTTTAGCCTTTAGTGTTGTGGATATGTCGCCTAAGGCCAAAGATCATTTTCTCCCAGACTCAATCCAATGAGGATGGGAAGGATGTTAAAAATGGTATCAGTCTTGGTCGGTCCTTCTTTTATTTTGGGAAAAATGGTTTTGGTTTTTCATTCTTAGAGTTTGAAAATAATTCTTGATTTGTCCTAGAGTTGGGATGCTAACAAGGAGTAGTATAAAGATACTTGAAATGTAGATCATAATAATATATCACTAACCTATTTATACTGAACTTCAAGTTACCATGTATTTGGGTACATAGGAGTTTTAGAGACACTTATAAGAGTGTAATATCATTGTCATGGGTTTAACCAATGAGAAGAGCATGACATGAATTGAGAGAAATTAATTCCCACATGGAGTGTATATTTCATTTTGAGTAATGATTTACAGTTTTAGTTGTAAATTTTTTTTTAAATGAATTGAACAATGTTTTCAAATTTGAAATTTTTAAAATGGCATAATAGTTGTATTTTGGAAATGGTTTTATTTTCAAAATCATGGTGGACTATTTAAAAATGGGCAGAAAATGGAAATTGTGGAATTTTGGGAAAGCATTGTTATGATAGTTGTGATATGTTAAATTAATTTTTTTAAGCCTTCATGTGTTAGGGAGTGATACTTATAGCATTCTGTTTTAGCTATAGAAAATGACACCCAATATGTGTCACAAAAACCAACTGGAAGAGGCTGTTGAGAATGTTGTTTCACTGGAGCTGCAGGTGAACCAAAAGAAAATTTAGAGTATTGTATGGTCTTTTTAGACCATGGATAGAGAAAACCAAAGGTATGAAACAAGGAAAGTGGATCGTTCCAATTAATTCCAATCAATTCCAAAATAAAAACCCACCCATCTCTTGGGGATACTTGGAACCATATAATATAGATTTGTGGATGAATAGGATGAAACAAGTCTTTGATTTCTAAGGCAAACTAACTCATCTGTAATTAAATTTAGAGACGTATATATTGGAAGATATTCCATGCCAGTGGTGGGATTTATTATTTCATGAAAAATTAGACCAAGGCATTACATGGGAGGATTTTAAAGAATTTTTCAACAAAAAATTCTATCCCCACACATTATGGATTAATGGAACACCATAACTTTTCAGCTTGAAGTAGGATAATAAATCGGTTATAGTGTATGCGGCTAAATTTATGAATTTAAAAATTTTTCATCAAAAATTTCTACTAGTACATCCTTGGAGTAACCAATTTTTGAATCAGGGATGAGGTAGGAGATTAACTTGAATTTATCTATGATTTTTATAACATATTATATAGAGATTATCAATAGAGAAACA
Source organism: Viscum album (assembly GCA_963277665.1). NCBI lineage: Eukaryota > Viridiplantae > Streptophyta > Magnoliopsida > Santalales > Viscaceae > Viscum > Viscum album. Next base: position 1,010,111,116 of record OY728127.1, read on the forward strand.
ATGGTAGAAAGATAAATCTCAAGAGTTACTGGTGGAGGGAGAATGTTGATACCTATAGTAAAGGTTGAGAAATCTAATGCTGGGAGAAAGAAGATGAGGGAAACCTATTTCCAAGGTAGTGAAATAACTCAGAATCAGACAACTAGATTAGTGAATCTTCCTCTAAAACCTAAGAGCAAGCTAGGATGTTTCTGATGTGGTTATTTAGACCAAATGAAGTGATATTGTACAACCCCACATAGGTAATGCCTCAATTGAAATCACATGGGTCATCTTCAGCACTATTTTTACAGTGTACAAGGTCAAGTGTTTGGGACACATCTCATTTTTCATATATATTGTATGATTTGATGGGATAAGATCCTAATAATACCTCTCATCAACAAAATTGAGTTATCGATGGTGATTCTAGTAATACCATGACTCCTCAAGAAGTGAAATCTCAATAAGTAAATAAATAAAAAAGTGCAGAAAGTTAGAAATTATATGGAGATGATAAGGTGATTTTGGATGATCAATCTGGACCATCGACAATGATAGGTATGATTCTATTAAAATATACCATTACACATGATTTATTTGATATGGGTGTGTCCCATTTATTTATTTATTCTTATTCTTTTTATCTTATAAGTTTAAATGTTGAGATGATGCCTTATATTTTGAAACATCAAACTCTTCATGGTCAGAGATAATGTCGAGCCTTCATGTGAAATTCATGTTCTATAACTATTTATGGAGATATGTTGACATGGAATTTCTCTATTCTTGAGATGTATTTCTATGACATAATCCTAGGTATGGATTAGTTGATTATGTTCAAATATCACATTTATTGTTATACCTGAATGATTAGTTTTATGATCGATGATGGAATAGATAATATATTTAGAGGAGAAATGAATATAAAGGAAGCTGTAATGGGATTTTTGGCACTAGATGTTGGAATGATCTCATACCAATTGGAATGATTGACCATGGAATCAGTGTAAGAGATTGATAATATAGATTTTCCAGTAGTTTTTGACAAGTTCTTGTTTTTTCTAGAAATTTTTTTTGGGTTTCCACCCATAAGAGAAGTGTAATTTATGATTGATATCCTTCTAGAGAACAGCCCTATTTCCCTTCTATATTACTAGATGCCACCAAAAATAATTAAGGTTATTGAATGTGCAGTTGGAAGAGCTGGATGGAAAAGGGTTCATTTGGCCTATCATGTCTCCATAGGAAGCACCAGTCTTGTTTGTGAAAAAGGCAGAAGGAAATATTCCATTGTTTGTGGATTATCATAAGATTAAATAAGTTATGAAAAATAATTAGTATCCACTTCTACACATTGATAGTCTATTCATTCAATTTAGGTTATCCCAGTTATTCTATAAACTTTAATTGAGTTCATGATATCACCAATTGTGGGTTCAGAAGGAGGATATTCGAAATACATCTTTTAGGAGTAGATATAGCCATTATGAGTATGTGGTTATGAATTTTAGTCTTATGAATTCACCAATGGTATTTATGGAATTGATGAATCGAATATTTTAAGGATATATATATTCTTTTGTGCTAGTTTTTGTACATAACATATTGTTTCATTCAAGGATATGGGTTGAACATAAGAAACACTAGGCGGCCGTGTTGGGAATCTTGAGAGATAATTGTTTTTATGAAAAATTATCAAAGTGTTATTTTTTGGATATAATAAGTATGTTTCCTTGGACATGTTATCTCAGAAATAGGTTTTTCTATGGATCTATAAATGATCGAGGTTGTTATCTCTTAGTAACCACCACAGAATTTCATCGATATACACAGTTTCTTGGGTTTAGCTGGTTATTACCGACACTTTGTTTTTGATTTTTAATGACTGGATTTAACTATGATAGATTTGAAAAGGGAAAATGTTCCATTCCAATGGAATGAGAAATATCAGAAGTTTTCTTAATATCTTAAATTTCTCTTTACATCAGTTCCAATCATGACTTTATAGAATTAAGACATGGGTACGTGGTGTATTGTGATGCTTGGGGATCTAGGATGGGATGTGTTCTCTTTTAGGGAGATAATGTTTTTTTTATTATGGATCATTATAGTTATGGTTTCATGAGAAGAACTAACCAACACATGATTTGGAGTTTTCTTGTGTAGTCCATGCATTGAAGTCTTGGCATCATTAAATATTTTGTGGAAAATTTATGATGTTTAAAGATCATAAGATCTTGAAACACATTTTCTAAAAAATGGTTTTGAATATGAGAAAAATAATACGGATGGATTATCTCCAAATTTTTTACTTTGACTAGATGTATACATTGGGCAAATCCAATTCAATGGCAGATGCATTAAGCATATAATCATATGAATAGTTGGAAAAATAGGCTTCAAATTAGTGGCAGTTGATGTTTGTGATAGCTGACATGAACTTGGATTATGAAGGCTGAGGTAGTTCAATGATTTTATTCTCAATTTATTTTATTACTTATTTGGTGGAGATGGTTAAAGAGTCACTGACATCCAATTCTAAATGTGTTTCATTAAGGTTGAAACTCAATGGTGGGGATACCATTGAGGGATAAAATATGAAAGGGAGTTCAGTTTTGTGGTTTCAAGGTTAGAAGATCAAACCATGGGATCTTTAGGAACAACTTATTCATGGTTACCAACATTCAAGATGGACTGTTCAACATGGAATACAAAATATGTATAAGTCATTGAAAACACTGTTTTGGTGGGTTGGTATGAAAAGAATGGTTCCTGAGTTTATTTTAAGATTCTTAACCTATCAGTAGGTTAAGGAAGATCATTAGTGAAAAATAGGTATACTTTTTTCATTACATATCCCTCTTTGTAAGTGGGAGTATAGAGGCATGTATTTGATAACAAGCCACCCAATAATGATTCCGAAACATAATTCGATATGGGTGATAGTGGATCAGCTAAAAAAGTCAACTCATTTCGTCCCTATTTTTGAATCTCATATGATGGAGTACTTGTCTAAAATATATATATGATAAGTGGTAAACATTCATGACATACCAATTTTGATAGTATCAGACCAAGATCTGAGGTTTACATCCCATTTCTAGAAATCCTTACAGTAGACCCCTAGGACTCATTTGACCATGAGTTTGGTGTATCATCCCCAAACAGATAGAAAATTTGAAAGGATGATAGAAACATTGGAAGACATTTTGTAGGCTTGTGTATTGGATTTTGGTGGCTTAAGGGTGGAACACATGCCATTAATGGAGTTCTCATATAAAATTATTTATCAAGCCCCAATATATATGGATCCATTTGAAGAATTTTAAGGTCTTCTATGTCATTCTCCACTTTATTGGGTGCAAATACTTGAGACTCCATTGGTTGAGCTGAGCCTTGTCTACGAGATAATGGGGAGGATTTAAATGATCATGAATATAATGGATTCATCTCAAAGTAGTCAAAAATCATATGTGCATAATATTCGATGACTGTTTTTATTTTAGGTGAGTGATAATGTGTTCTTTAGAATATATCTAAGGCTTGGGAATCATAATTTTGGGAAGTAGGGAAAGTTATCTCCTTGATACATAAGCTCTTTTGAGATAGTTGAATAGGGTTGGTGAGGTGAAATATCGGTTGGAATTTCCACCATAGTTTAGTTCAGTGTATAATGTGTTTCATGTATCTTAGTTAAAAAGTATCAGCCTTATCCTAACCATGTTATTTGATGGTATCATGTTGAACTAGAGATGGATGCTTCATTGGTACATGTGCTAGTGCATATTGTGTATATGAAAGAGAAAGTCATGCATAGGAAAAGAATCGATTTAGTGTGGGTTTTGTGGAAACATGGCCACATTTAGGAAAAAACTTGGGAATGGAAAAAATATACAGTCAAGAAATGATTTGGACTCCTTTGGTATAGTTTTGGTTTTCTATATTCTTGGGACAGAAAGGCTAATGATGAAGAAAATATAGCACCCCCGATTTCCATTAAGTAACACTTTAATTATTTTATTTATATAAAGTGTTTGAGTGAATTTTAGTAGGGTTTAAATGAATTTTGAAATGGTTTTGGGTCTTTATGGATGTCCATGGTTTGAGAATAGTTATTAGAAGTCACTAAACTCCTACAAGAAACTGTGAAAAGTGAGAAAAAGGCTACTCGGTAGGCAGACAGTTAGGTTCATGGTTTGGCCAAACCATGCGGCCACTTATGAGTAACCATGATTTTTAGAACATCGAGAAAACATAGTTGGTGCATAGTTTGTCTAACTATTAAGGGCAATAATGTGAATGTTATTTGGGGGCAGTGGCTGGCACACATTGTTCCTAACCGTGCAAGCCAACCATGCACAATTAAATTTTAGATCCTAAAAAAGTGGATCTCACATGTTTTTAGCCCTAAATCTCTGGTTTTAAATTATTTCAACCATAAATTAGTTTTCTATCCTTCCAAAATCTTTATAGACTCTTCTATTCCATTAAATAGTAATATATTTGCAAATCATGGTGTATTGAAGGCCAAATTTCTTGGTATGTCTCCGTTAGTGATGGGTTCCTTAGATATATTCTTCTTCCCTATATTTAATTAAAATATCTAGTCTATTGTTTATATATATATGATAGATGATCCCAATAATGTTTATATATTTCCATTTTGTTGTTAGGGAAAAATATGTATGCCAAGTTTTTGGAGATTCAACCTGATTTTTTGGAAAAATTCTCATCATTCTTCATTTTCACCATAGTTTCTGAGGTAGGAGGATTCACTCTAGACTCCTCCTATTAGAAAATAAGGATTTACTTAAAATATATAGTTTTTCTTGAAATTTACTATGAACATTTTGTTAAATTCTTTATGGAACCCTATTTAGAGATAGTTTATGGAATTGTTAAAAATTGAGTGTTTTGGTTAAAGGCTAAATTGGTTTCATGATTTTAAAATGTTTGTTTGGTTTTAATGAATGAAAATGGTTAGATGGTAATGTTTTTTAAATAAAAGAAAATTTTTATTGAAATGGTTATTTTTTCATGGGATTTTGGCATAATGGTTGATGTGTGTTCATGTTCATTTGGGACAGATAAGGGTGTGAAGTGACTCTACCAAAAATATTGGGATGGATAAGGGAATGTAGTACCCCCATAAAAATAGTTCACTATGTGATGTATTAGTGAAATGATGACTGACCACTTGCAAGTATAGGGAGTTCCACGGTTTCATGCATGGTTGGATATGTGGATACGCGGAATATAATGTGTTTTGACAAAATGGAACTTGAGAAATGGGTTTTAATGAGTTTTTTGTATTCTTTCCTTAGAAATGGATTAGTTTTGGGAAAACCGTTTTTTATGACAATTTTTTTTATATTATGATATAAAATGTTATAACTTTTTTTATATAAATGGTTTTATATAAATTTACTTACATGTTCGATCCTTGTGGGGTGAATAGGGTTGTAATTTGGGGAAAACCTAATGAGTTTCATTACTCTCACCATACATGGTAAGTTTATTGAATTCGCAGATATCATTTATCGAGACATATGTAAAGGGAAATTATATCATTTCTTTAGTGGTGCTTCGTGATACTTCGGCATGGATTGTGGATTTGGAGCTTAGATATTTTTGTGAATTTCATAGTTAGTGTCTTTGGATTATTTGAGCTTTGTTGATTTTTTATTCAACTTTGTAATTTGATATTGGGAATGGTGTTCACTAAGTACTATGACATAGTTTTGTTTAGTTTGTTATACATTGAGTTGTACTACATTTTTATCATGCATCATATAATAGTTTCAGTTTTTGGAGTTGTTGGTTGTGGTTGTTTTATTTTAAAAGGGATAATCATCCCCCAACTATTATAAAGCCCTTTCTATTTATTTCCAGCCTTTAGCATCTTGAGGATGCAGCCTAAGGCCAAGTAGCATTTCCACATCAACTCAAGCCAATGAGGAGGAGAGTAATGTTATAATCAAATTTGATCTCTCCCTAATGAATGATGTGAGAGTCATCGAGAAGGTAATAAAGGAGTTGTGACATATGAAAAACATCATGTATCTAGCTCATATGGGGGGTGTTATCTGTAAGCAATGACTTTGAAATGATCCAACACATTGAAAGTCCCAACATACTAGGGACCCACGACCAAACCTTCAATTCCCATAGTGAGGAGTCACCATTAAGAACACATTATATTTAATGTTGAACTCCAGAGGTCTTATATAATGATTGGTCTAGGAATTTTGATAATCCCATACTACTTTCATCCTTTCATAAATTACATAAACCATATTTTTCATCTTCTACAATATATTTATCCTGAGAATTTATGACCCTATAACCCTAGTTCATCATAATGGGGAATAGAAATTTCACATATAAAAAGAGTCAATTATGACCATAAAAATTGTGGAGTTGAAATTATTGTTGTAATAAAAATTGATAAATAGTAGGTTCCATATCCATGAACCTCTAAAATATAGGACAAAATAACACAACATGTCTTCAAAAATCGGGGTGGTGTTCTTTTTCTATTCATTCATCTGCAGATAAAAAGAAGTGCTAAGGAATAAATAAGAGACAGAAGAATGATAAAGGCTTATCCACACCCTAGAGGTAAATGAGGATCATGATCAGAATTGATCATACTCAGAACTCCTTGGATTCTCAACACCTCCTCTACATAATGCCTCGACAAAACCCTAACTAAGATCTACTCCCTGATTTCTTTAAAGAGGGATGATTTCAACAAATGATCAACTATGAACCATATAACATCAAAACTCATTGAACTCAAGGAAAAATGATAATGAAGGACATAAATATATCCTGCTAATTCAATTTGGGAATATCCAATTGATGGAGGAAACCATCAGGAACACAATGCTCGACCTTCAAATTTTGGAAAATCAGACAAAAGGTCACAAACTCTAAACATTTATGTTTCAACCCAGGCCACCAAAACTACTCGCTTGGAGTATGGTACATCATTTTTATGCCATGATGTACCACTAAGGGTGATCTATGAATCTCATGGGTAACCATAACATTCATCAAAAAAGTATTGAAAATCCTCCCATAGGAATAATACCTGATTCTATTCTTCCACCGACCAACCATTAGGGGAATCACTAAAGAAAACTCTATCTCTCAATACCTACACCATAGAATCCCCTTGCTGATAATCCTCCACCAACTATGATAAATATGGCCACACTTCTATCTGGAAAAGACAACCTATATCTCCAACCTCACCCATATCAAGATGAATCGTCAAGAGTTATTCCATTTCTCTCCAAGAATGTCTAGATTCATACATAAAATCAATATTTTACTTCCTTCTCAGTGCATTAGACAAAAAATTACCATTACCTGATTTATATAAAATATCTATGTTGTAATACTATAATAATTTCATCCACTGCCACTAATGCAAGTTCAAGTAAAACTAGGAGAAGACATAACTGAGGCTATTATGATCAATAAAAACCACAAAACACTACCCAATGATTTAATAACACCAAAACATAAAGAAAAACAAAACTTCATCCAAATAAAGATCATGGGTGGCATAGTTATTTTCACGGGGAAGTTACTAGCAAGACCGATAAAAAAAAAATCTCTGCTGCATTAGAACACAAACCAAACAAAGATGTGAAGCATAAAAGAAAAAATAAAATTGAACTCCATCTACTAGAAAAAAATAATTTGAGTGATATAAAATTTCTCCCTTTGGTGATAGATATCATCCTAACACTATTAAATCCAAAAGAATACAAGATCCATTCTGGTCAAAGCTGTCAGAGGAGTCAAAACCCAAGAGAAATTGGTTATGAGTCTCCTATAATAGAATGAAAGACCAAAGTAACTCCACAGTCTAAAACATTCTTGGGGGATTCCCAATATAAAAAACTTTTATATTTGAAGGGTACACTACTACTCATTGTCGGGACACGACATGCCCTAAGAAATGACCATCATGATTCCAAAACTCATATTTTGAAAACTTTCTGAACTATTGTTGATGATGAAGAAATCCAAAAATGACATAAAAATTCTATATATGCTCATCCTTAGACATGGTGTATATTCATCAATTAAAACCACCATAAACGTATCCAGAAACTCCCTAAACACTACATTCATCAAACCCTTAAACATGAATAGATAGTTCATCACACCAAATGGCATCACAATGAACTCATAATGCCCATAATGGAATCAAAAAATTCTTTGAAATATCCTCATCCATTACCTTCATCTGATGTCATCCTGACCATAGGATGATTTTCAATAATCAACTATTGAATTTCAGCTGATTGAATAAATCACCAATCCATGTAACTGGATAAAAATTATTTAATATCACAAGATTCAAGCAACAAAAATTAGTACAATTATGAAAAATTCTATCAACCTTATTCATGAAAAAAACTGGTACACCCCAAGGTAACACACTCGGTAAAAACATTTCTATAAAATATCATTGATATATACTCATAGCTCTCGTAACTCAGTGGGCACTATCCTATATGAATACATTGATACCAGAGAATCACCTGGCTATATCTCTATCAAAAACTCAATATGTCATTAAGGGTTAACACTATAACCTCCTATAGAAATACATCAGGGTAGTACTCTATAATCCTAGGAAACACCAATGTCTAGGCCTCTGATGAACTCTGCATTAGCTCTACCATCAAGGAAGACAAGGATGAAACATGCCCCTAACCCATTCGTGGGTATCACTCGCTAACAAAAATTGATGGATATACATCAATATCATATAAAAAACTTGTATCATAAATAAATCCATAACATCCTACACCAAATATATCCAATATATACCGGATATAATTTCAAAGGGATGTATTCATAAATATGATAGGTGCTGCCCCATAAACATCTCATAGTTTTATATACTTATTATTGATAATCTTGAACTCCAATAGTCATAGTCAATGATAAGGGAAATGGAAGCCTCTCCACCTCAATTCCCAAATAATGGATGAGGGAAAGTGACATGAAGGAGTGTGTCACTCCTAAATAAAAAAAAGAATGCACCCATATAGAAAACAAGAAAAGGGTACCTCAAATGATGTCTGGATTCCCCAATGCTAACAATGATAGAGCATGAAGATAACCATGACCATCTATATAGACTCTTTGAACCTGATGAATACCACCTCTATAATCTTACTCTACTCTTAGAGGATGAGGAATATCTTGAGGTTAAATTTTCTTTCTCCGCCTCCCCTATGAAAATTCCTAGTTGGAGCATCTTACTAATAATACCTCAACTAAATCCACTTCAATAGAGAAACTTGAAGTGGAAAAAATGGTGAAAACTACATACTCAGAAAGGTTATGCACTCTCACCACTGATGAAGTCATCCTACATAAGAAAAAATGTGTCTAATGACATTTTAAAGGCATGAGGTCCGCCAACCCAAGAGAAATGAGATGATGAGGGTTGATACCCACCATCGAATGACTAGATTATCTTCTGTTTAGGTAACTTGGAACCCAAAACTTCATCTATGATTTGTAATAAGTCATAATGAATCTACTCGAATGATGATCCAGTTCTGGCTAGTGTCCTCTGAAAAACTACTTATCCTTATAGAACCTTGAGATAACTCAATCACATAAATGGGGTGACCATATGTTAGATCTATAGATGAAAATCCAACTTAAAAAGTATCACATTGTCCACTTAATTATGAAATTGATCTAGAACATATTAGAGAAGGGGCCTGAAATGGATCCCAAACTCCCACACACAAGAACTCCCCTATTGTAGGGTAAGTAGTTCCTAGATACTGGTCGAATTTACGGTTGAATAAAGAAAATTTTCTTGGAACTAGTCTATGAACTTCTCCCATGAGACTGATGAATCCTTATTATACACATAGAACAAGATCCACCACTACCTTACTGATCCACGTAACATCATCATGGAAAATAAAACCCAACACTCCTTCTAAGAAAAAATTGAATTGAAAGAGATATAAACCTCCTAAAACCTGTCTTTTGTGACTAGGTATGAAACTAAGCTCTTATAATTCGGAAAAAAATGGTGCTATAAACTTTGGAGTGTCCTCCTACAAGTGTTTTAATCTTTGAAATCTACTCTGTAGTGATCTACCGCCACATCCCGCAGAACATATTTGGTGAAAACTTGATAAGGAAATTAACCTAGTGCCATATCTATAAAGGAACAATTGGTTATAACTCATAGATCTAGAATATGGAATACTTAATATTAATCAATTAATTAATTTTATTTTCTTTAAGGTTAAATTAATCCCAAGGTATACCTATTCAAGCATGGATGCAAGGAAGAATGATGCATGGTTCATTCGTAGGTCTCTACCCCATAAATAGTATCAATTCATTTAACAAGCTCAGTAAACATAAAGGTCTATGAAACATAGATGATGGTACCTAAACACCTATGTCAAAGATGGTTTCCCATGTTTATATCACTTAATAAACATATATGACACTGTTTCCATACTAACCCATGTAGTCTCACTAGTTCCTAACTCCAAATAACATCCTATCGCTCAAAATAATGCATTGATACCACTATGTCATGACCCAATCCCACAAAAGAGTACCCCTCCTAGTTTAGAAATGATAGAAGGGGGATGGTAACTCCTAAATCCCACATCCAGTAGGCCCTATGTTGGAGAATAGCACCGAGGGTATATCATACATAAAAATGGGAGGAATTTCCCTATAATAGAACTTGTTGAAGAGAGAGATAAGAAAAATACACCAATAAAATCCATCTAAGATAGATAAAATAAATCCTAAGTGCCTACATGTAATGTCATATATTCTAAAAAAACAAGAAAGGAAAATTACGAGTACCAAAAAGGTAAATAAAAAAGTCATCATGAATCCCTAACAGCTCCCAAAAAATAATGAGCTTGTAATATTTAAACCGATCTACAATGTGATCCTACTGACATGAAAAATGGTTTATATATACAAGGGGTGAGAATACAAGTATACTCAGTAGGATCCTTATGGTAGCCTCTCATACAAAAGATAAATAATGTATACTAAATACTAGTGAAGAAAAGTGAAACTAACATGTCACCTAAACAAGTATAATATGTACCTATCCTAACCATGGATATCTCCCACCAAGTATCACATGAAAATATCATATTATAATGATAAATAAAAAAAGGGTACCCTTATACCACTTCCCCATTGGTTTAACACTTTTCCCCAATGTCGTATATGTTGATCTATCACTCTCAAAAGCAAGCAAGCCCGAAGACACCTAGTAAAAGTATCAAGACATGCACTTCATGAATAACAAAATCTCAACATCCCAAATCAAATCAAAATATAGTAACAAATTAGTTTATGGGATCCACATTTTCCTGTATTTCATGTACCATACATCAAGTATTATACTACAATCCATCACAACCCATACATTAAGTAATGTAACTCAAGCCATCATAGCCTATACACATCATATCTATAATAATCTTTTGGATACTATGTCATAAGATACATGTGTGTGAAATGACCACAATCCAATATATACCTCTTCAAAGATATTTGGTATACTAACCAGTGTTTGTAACAACACATAATACTACCAACATAAGAGATCAGGGTAAGAGGGGGTAGTCAACCATCCATCTTTCTCAACCAAGAAATTAGGGAACAAACCCTCCCAGAGTCCACTGGGTGCCAGTCTCCCTAACCGGCATGGGTGGGGTAGCCTATGAAATCATAAAACATATAGAATATAATATATCTGACAAATAAACTATGGGAATAACATAGTCCTAGGATCAAATGCATCCATCTTCACTTAGACACATGGCTTCCACTGCTAGGGACTAGATATTGTATAATCACTTACACATTAAAGGACCTGTATTAAATCCCTTATTTCATTTTTATCATTAAATTTAATTAATTAATTCTTCAACCATTGAATAATAAAATTATTTAAAATTACACATTTCATTAACCATTAATGTTCATCCCATTCCATCTAGGAATAATCCAAACTGAGTCCACAATTTCTCAATATCATCTCAGTTTCATTCTTGCAACACCAACCCCATGGGTTAAAGCTTTAAGTAAACATTATTACCATTCCACAATTCTAGGTACTATTGGAAAACATCCTAATTTATCATTGATAAATGCAACTAATGAAATCCATACACCTCAAGAATTGGGGAAAATAATGTAGATAAACAAGCATCCTAACCATCCAAACATTTAAAAGATTCATTAACAACAAGCATCCAATTTAATTAAAACAATGGGAAATCCCGAATTTAACATTTTCCATCATCCCGATTATATCCCTAAAACCCTTATACATATCCCCATGCATCTCTTCATCACACATGTCAACTAATTACACATCCTCAGGCCCACCTTCCCATATCCCATCATCCATCATAGGCTCACATCACATCACATGGATCATATCTAGAGAACAAAAAAGGTAGAAAATAAAAAATCATTGGGATCTAGGAAATTGAGTCCCTAATGATCAAGGGATTAATCATTTAAATGAAAATGGTCTCTCATAACCCTCAACATAATGAATTTAACCTTCTTAATCATACTGGTACTCTCATCCCTAAAGAATTATCCTTTCAAAAAAACCAGTTCTTATTCCATCTTGAATTACCGGATTCAATACTAACAAGTTCGAAATACGGTCATCCTAAGGTATCATTTATAACAAGCTATCGTCTATTTATCATTTTTTAAGAATTTATTCTCGTTTGAACAAACCATGAGAATAATAATTCTAATTATCACGACTTTAATTATATTATCAACAAAAATCATTATAACATCAAGTAATTTATCTAATTCCATTAAAAAATTGAATAACATACTCAATTTAACATATAATTATTGTTAATTTTATTTCTATAAATTTACAAGATACACCATATTTATTAAACATTCCTCTTTAAGTTCTTATGAAAAAAAATTAATTACAGCTTTATGTTTTTTATCATTTTCCATGAAATGCAACATGATAACCCAAGAATAAAAAAAATTCTAAAAAATATATAATAGGAAACACACTATCTATAAAATCATGAGGAAAACTATTATAATGGTATAAAACATAGACATAAAATCACTATCTATAAATAAATTTCATTATTTAGTATTTTTTTAATCTTATTAGGTTAATTACACCACCATCCAAAGGTATACTCCATGGTAAATTTATGATTTCAAATAAATAAATAGAATAATAAATGAATACCCTACCAAAAATTTCAATATTAATAAAATGGAACAAAACACCAACGTAGATCTCTGATCACCTCCCCTATAAGGAAATCAAGTCAATATAAGAAAAGACTCCTTGGATGGTCTACAATGGAAGGGAATATGTTGTGGCATGAAGGTATTATGGAAATCACCACCATGATGTAGGGAAACTCACAATAGTGTAGGGGTAAAGACACCATAGTGTAGAGATTCATTGAAAGAAGATCACCATGACGTAGTGGATACCTCTATGGCATAGGCATCACCATGAATGATAGTTGATAAAGAATGTTAAGATTCATAGCTTTGTCTTATACGGTGAAAAGGGAGGTTCATGGAATAAAACTAGGTCAATCCATGCTCCTATACAACATGAAGAGATGTATTGTATCATGGAGTCACTTAGAAAACCCATTAAAACTATATAACCATATAGAATTAAGAAACAAGGATTAGTATTTTAAGATGTTTTTAATATTCATTACACATGATAAAACCATAATTAAAGGCATCTTGAATTCACCTCATTCAATTGTAACATACTTTTTAAGAGTATTAACACCTCAAAGACCATATCTAGACTAGATTTTATAACTGACATGGAAATCATAGCATATCTCACCCAGAACCACTAAATGGTTCCTCAACACAGTTGGCCACATGACCTCAATCGTGCCTCCCTATACACCAATGGTTTCCAACTAGTAGGGGGGCCTAGGGTGTGTTTGTGAGGAGACAATTCCCTCATGAGTTAGAGTGGAGAATAATTGTGAGTAATAAATGATAATAATAGAAGTAGTAATAAACATGCTTCCACAAAAATAATAATGAAAAATAATCCAAGATAAATAAATAGGTGGAAGATGAATAATAAATTTATACAAGAATAATGATGACGACCAAGTCATATAGCTATAAAAAAATATTTTACATGGCATACATGGGATTAGTCATATAACACATGTTATAAAAAATATAAAAATACCAAAAACTTCCACTACTAGAATCATGAGCATAGTGTAACAACCCAAGATTTCATAGTGTGTTATTTCTTCAAAATAATTCAGTAACATTCTCTACATGCAACACCGAGTTCAATCGCACCATGACTTACCAATCAAGACATTCAAAAGAGGTTATGAATACTATTAACTAAATTTTAAACTAATATATCCTTATAATTTTAGAATCCATATTATGAGTTTCTTAGACATAATGCAAGAACAAATTCATTTTCAGTATTGCACTTTTATCAACATTTAATAGTGAGCCCTTTTTAAATACAATATTTTAAAATAAATTAAAAATTAAACATCCGAAACTTCCACAGTACGCTTTCCTTTGAATAATACAGTAGCGTGTGTTGTACGCACCTTCGAGTTTTAACACACACCACAACCGATCAAACTAGCCGTTATAAATAGTAATACCTATTTTTTGAAATTTTATCTCTCCAAATGGACATCATTTTTGGATTCGGATTATCGAATTTAGCCTAAGGTGAAATTTTGGTACTTTTCAGATAACATTAATATTTTGATGAATAGTGAAAATTACTAAATTTTAATTAAAAACAACTTTTCTAATAAAAATAATTAAAAGTGACAAATAATGAATTTGAGTGGTTTTAAAGTATATTTAGAATATATTTTTACCATTTAATACAATGATGGTCATTAGAGATAATTTTACAATTAAACCAGACATAAACAAGTGTCAATCTTTTGATAGTTATTATCTCTTAAAAACACACATTTTGTTTTAACAACGGGAATTAATTTTAAATTAATTTCTGCCACTTTTGTGATTTGAATTTGGAAAAATGGATTCCATATTTGGAATCAGGATGTTCAAATTGTGTAAATAGGTAACTTTTATTTTTAGACATTTTGAATAATTATTTCGGTAAATATTTTATTTACCATGGTTAAGGGTAAATCCGGTAAATAAGGGTTACAAAATAATATTATGATAATACTAAATTACCCTAAAACGTGTCCTAAACTTATGGGATGAAAAATGTTTTACCATAGGCATCTTTGGGTCGATTTTGGGACCCCATGGATCCACTTGTAGGTGATAGGGACACTTTATTTTAATTAAGTTAAAATAACTACAAAAATGACATAAGCATATATCTTTTAGAAAATCAATTTTTACATAGGGTTATATATGTTGTATTTTCGACTATAAATATTAATTAGAAATAGAAAACGATTTTCTACATAATTATATTTTATTTATAATTTTTAGACTTTAAATAATGTAATTTATTTTTGACACAACGATGATGCAGTAATTACCATAATAGTGAAAAATTAAAATAATTGATATTATAAATACCGAAATAAATATAATTTGAGACTTTTCATTAATTAAACTAATTTTCTAGGATAATATGACATATTAGGATTTATTTAATTGACCTTTTTCGAAGTAATCATTCTGTTATAAGTTTCACAAAAATCAACTATTGAATAGTGTCAAAATTGACATAAAAGAATTTTTAAAACAAATATTATATTATTAATTGATATTAAATTCCTAAAAATCTAATGGTCGGCCAAGTGACTTATATCATGATAGGTGTATCATTAATGGACCATTTGGGGGTCTCTTGGATGTATATAGTAAGTTTATTAACTATATAATATAAAAATACAAAGTGACATGGTAAATATCAAACTAATTAACTAAGAGTTAAAACTAAAATATAAGGTTAATATCGTAACCAAAACCTGTATAAATTCTATTGGTTGAATTGTTTTAGACCTATCCACACCTTAACCTTCGAATAATCATCTTTGGAGCCATTATAAACCGAATATTAATTTATTATAAATTAATATTTCTAGATTTTCCAAAGGTGCCCCTCACCCCTCTTATAAAAGGTCACTCCTCCTCCTCATTTCATGACACCTTAAAAAACTTTTGGTTTCGAAAAACACTGCCCAAATACTCTCTCAACTTCCCTCACTACAACCTAGAGGCCTTAGTTTGATCAGAAATCCAACCTAAGGAGCCCTTTTGATCAAATCAAAAGGAAGAACCCGAAGAAGAGGTAATGATTTCACCACCCTTTTCCAAGTTCCTTTCTTCTTCCACTTCTTCTTCCATTGTTATTACCATTCTAAAATAATAACTCCAGTATCATAAATATACAGTGATGTTATTATAAATATGGTACAACCATATTCAGTATTATATCCACCCTTTGAATAACATGCCACCATACGTGCGTACATACAACTTACCGTCTCCACGTCGTGGTGTAATTGTTATTCAATATATTATTATTTGGATGGGTATAATAATGATGTTTAACTCATGTAAATAATAAATATAACAAGTTAATGATTCTTTATATATGATATACCATCCATTTATATATTATTTTAATATCAAAAGAATGATATTGTCGATCGTGCGTACATACGGACTACCGTCTGCACGAACGCGATGAGATTCATTCTCCATCATATCCATTCAAGTATAATTATCATTTGATGATTTAAAAATAATTTTTAAGGACATGATATAATTCTTATATATGAATAATATACAACCTATCCATGACAAACATGGCTTATGTAACAAAACATATAAAAGAAAACGAGTAAGTTAACACCTGAAACGACGATAATACTAAGATATTATTAACAAAGCAATGTTAAAAGATCATATATGATATCATATTAATATATATGATTATTTTATAATTTAATAAAAATTATTT
Organism: Viscum album; assembly: GCA_963277665.1. NCBI lineage: Eukaryota > Viridiplantae > Streptophyta > Magnoliopsida > Santalales > Viscaceae > Viscum > Viscum album. Next base: position 1,010,128,133 of record OY728127.1, read on the forward strand.
CACTATTATACAAGAGGTTAACCTACCCCAACCAAGGAAATGTACAAGGTAAGGGTTTATTTCCCAATCTCTTCATTATCCGAGGTTGTTTATACGTAATAATCTATTGGGATCTCTTTATCATCCACATACATGTTTCTTAAAAATGTATTTCAAAACATTTTTACAATTTACAAGAATATGGGTTAAATTCATTTATACCCTTGTTTGTCTTTTTATAAGAGTTTTATAAATGAATCTTTCCATCGTTTTTCAAAAAAGGTTCTTTTTAACCTTTTTGATAGAATTAATGTAAGATTGTTTTTTTAACTTATACGGTGGGTGCGGTTATTTTCTGCCATTATAAAATCGTCGAAGCTTCCCTCATAAGATTATAAGAATATTTTCAAAGAAAATTTTTTACTCTTAAATGATTTCAAAATGAATATTTTAATAATTTTTGAAAGATACTCTTTATCAAGATCATAATTTTAAATTTTTTAAAGATTTATCTTTCTAAATATTTTTAATTAATGTCCATGTTTTCAAAATTATTTTAAGGATTTAATTATATGGACATGAAGGTTTTGAAATGATATTTATTTTCAAAAGTTTCAAAGTGGTATGGGAAACATTGATTCAAAAATCTCTTTTAAATTACTTCCTTTATAAATTTGTGACTTTTCAATGATTTCGAGAAAAGATATATTTCACTCAAATAGTTTTGATTTCATCTATTTAAACATCCTTTGATGGATTTTAAGCTTATTTGAAGTTCATTTATTATGAAACAAAACTTTTATATTGTATTGAAGGTTTTTTGATATGTTTGACTGTGGATGTGCTATTTTTATACCATTCATGGTTTATGGTGAAAATATTGACATTTTGTATGCTAGTTTTAATAAGAATGTTTATGTTATGCTTAAACATTTTCATATGGGAATGAATTGGACTTAATATGTGATGGGTGGAGCCCTTTATATCTCCTCGATGCATCGGTAGGTCTCATGAGACAAACTAGTGCCTTGGCACAAGGCCTTGGAAAAATCTTATTTGTAGTCTTGGCACGAGGCCTTGGTTATGTGGTTATGATAGTCTGTAATTATGAATTACATCATTATGAAAGTGATTATTAATATTGAATATGATTATTCGATTAGTAGAATATCCATGTGATTATGTAAATGGAATTATTTCATTTTACTTTTGCCATACTATGTTGAAGTTTATGTTTAAAAGGCTTTTGTTTTAGTTATACATTGCCTTAAATGTTTAGGCTTATTTTGGAAAGTTTCTGCTATATTGTTATCCTTACTGGGCATTTGAGCTCACCCATTTTCTATGTTTTATTTTTACCAGGATGTGAAGAAGTAAGTTATGAATGACCTGCATGGATATTATGAGGGGATAATAGTGTGGACTATGGAGACATTATGTTGTTGTAGTAGTTTTCACTTTATGATGTAATGTAAAACTTTATGAATATATCTAGTGTTTCCAAGGCTACTAAACCAATCGGTCTTTCGAGATTTGATATTTCTTGTGATCATTCCAATGTTATGTAATAATGAACCGACTCTGGGTAACTAGGGTCAGGGCGTTACAGTTGGTATCAGACAATGTTTAGTACAATCCTTGGAACCTAGATTTAGATAAACTCTGATTAGAGCACATAGACCTAAGATGGACCTTGAGAATTAGTATAGAAGAAATTCCTAGAATTTTGGTATTGTAGAGATTTTGTGAGTTTTCTAAGCAATACATCTCGTTCTGGATACGAGTAGGTAGAGGCGGCTCTAGAGCAGATGTACCTAGGGGTAAATCCCAAAATCACCGCTTTGAACTAGACTCGAACGGGAACTGGTGCACGACAACGGGCCTTACTGCACTCTTGGTTACGACACTCCCGGGGGATATGCTTAGGATAATTCTCATTTTCTTTACAAACCATTATGAAGGGTTTATGAGTATATACTTCCTCAAAGGAGACATTTTTATGATTATGGATTATATCTATAAACTATTTAATTTATGTTATGTGTTTTACAAGTTTGGGATTAGGTATTGTTATTCATAATCTAATCTAGTGTATGCCATTGTTTAGAAATGGCGCCTAGTAGAAGGAATGAGAAATCCAGCAATGCACATGATCCAAAGAGAAAGAAGGATCATATCTTTCATGGTCTTGAGCCAGAATTTATAAGAGAAATATTCTCCCATGTATTATCATCATATGAAGAAATAATATCATGTGTTGATAAGATAAGTAAAGAGTTTACTGAGTCCGATGGCTTTGTTGGGAATCAAGAGAAGAAAAGGATGGAAGAGATAAAGATGGGTAAAGGGAAGAGGGAAAAGTAGAATTTTCCCATATATGATAACTGTGGGAAGAAACACTCTGGAACCTGCCTGAAAGGAATGGGAGTTTGTTATAAGTGTGGAGGAAAAGGGCACAAAGTACGTGACTGCAAGGGTAAGAAAATGGTTTCTAATTTACAATGATTCATTTTCAAAGAGTTTGGACACTACGCTAACCTATGTCCCAGTCAACAGACAATGCCACAAATGATGCTATTGGATAATAATCAAGTTATGATACTACCACAGATGAAAAGGAATGATTAGAGTTCTAATGTTGATTATGTCATTTGAGTGTTGTATCAACAATGTACTTGTTATAATAATTATGGATATATAAGGATTGTACTGCAGTACTATTTCATTATGGACTTGAGATTGTGTGGAACGAAGAAAAGTGACTCAATAGCAGGTTATTTTTTTTGGAAAATATATGGTTGAGAGAAAGATAAACAATAATATGGTTCTGATACCGAGGTTGTGATTTTAGAATAATACATGATTTTTTTGGATAAATTATATTGGATATTCTTGACTACCGTGAAACTGATTAATGATTTGTATATTCCATCATTGTTGGGGATTACAACATTTTTAGATTGAAGGAGTATACATATTATTCTATAAGGAATAAGGGATCATGAATGTAATCAATAAGGTTTTATGATAATTCAGGATGTTGCAGTGTTTTAAAAGAATACATGATGAAGGTGATCACATGTTATTACGCGGCAAAAAAGGGTCTTCATTGTGTTTACCTTACTTATAAATTTTGGCTGAAGTATTTTGGATAGTTCTAGTTTGGATTATTTTGGATTTCCATAAAAGGACTACCCGGAGGTCGGGCAGCAACCCGTCGCGTCCAGAAAGCCCACGAGACTTGAACCCAAAACCAAAGGGCGATAAGGGTGTATCACCTACCACTTACCCACGTGATCTCCTGGATGAAATAATGTCATTTTTTAATGGCTGCTAGATGAATTATAAATTCATTTTTTAACCCTATATGAATAGGATAAGTAGAATATTATTTTTAAGTTCTATTATCTTTTATAGTGAATGATGAGTCTATGGTAGAAATTAGTTAAAGGATGGAACTCTACTTGTCAAGAATATATTTTTCCTTTTCTCTTATTCTATGAAGAAATTAATTCTTATACTTTATTTAAGGAATCCTAAAACCAAAAATGTGTTATCCTAATACCATATGTTTTGTTGAACCGATTTTATTTCAAATAATCATAGATTGATGAAATTTAGGACCTCAATTTTACACTTATTTGTGATGGATGACCTCAATCACTACCTAGAAATATTTACGTTTTTCCTCTAATTATATGTCTCTAATTTCCACCAATGTTCTCCTAATTGAGATCATAATTTGGTGGTGACCCTTTCATTTCTCTTTCCCTCATATTAAGACTAAATTTTAGTAACCTAATTTCTGATGTGGGTTTTCCAACAAATATATTTTCTATTTTCAACCTTTTATTTTCAAAAAACAATTTCAAATTGCGAGGACTCAATTTAATGAAGGAGGGGAGAATGTAACACCCCAAGATTTCATAGTGTGTTATTTCTTCAAAATAATTCAATAACATTCTCTACACACAACACCGAGTTCAATCGCACCATGACTTACCAAACAAGCCATTCAAAAGAGGTTATGTATAGTATTAAATAAATTTTGAACTAATATATCCTTATAATTTTAGAATCCATATTATGAGATTCTTAGACAGAATGAAAGAAAAAATTCGTTTTCAGTATTGCAATTTTATCAACATTTAATAGTGAACCCTTTTTAAATACAATATTTTAAACTAAATTTAAAATGAAACATCCCAAGCTTCCATGGTATGCTTTCCTTTGAATAATACAGTAGCGTGTGTTGTACGCAACTTCGAGTTTTAACACACACCACAACCAATCAAACTAGCTGTTATAAATAGTAATACCTACTTTTTGAAATTTTATCTCTCAAAATGGACATCATTTTTGGATTTGGAATATCTAATTTAGCCTAAGGTGAAATTTTGGTACTTTTCGGATAACTTTAATATTTTGATGAATAGTGAAAATTACTAAATTTTAATTAAAAACAACTTTTTAATCAAAATAATTAAAAGTGATAAATAATGAATTTGAATGGTTTTAAATTATATTTAGAATATAATTTTACCATTTAATACAATGTTGGTCATTGTAGATAATTTTACAATTAAACCAGACATAAACAAGTGTCAATATTTTGATAGTTATTATCTCTTAAAAACACGCTTTTTGTTTTAACAGTGGGAATTAATTTTAAATTAATTTCTGCCACTTTTGTGTTTTGAATTTGGAAAAATAGATTACATATTTGGAATCAGGATGTTCAAATTGTGTAAATAGGTAACTTTTAGTTTTAGATATTTTGAATAATTACTTCGGTAAATATTTTATTTACCATGGTTAAGGGTAAATCTGGTAAATAAGGGTTAAAAAATTATATTATAATAATTCTAAATTACCCTAAAACGTGTCCAAAACTTATTGGTTGATACATGTTCGACCATAGGAATCTTTTGGTCGATTTTGGGACCCCATGGATCCACTTGTAAGTGATAGGGACACTTTATTTTAATTATGTTAAAATAACTACAAAAATGACATAAGCATATATCTTTTAGAAAACCAATTTTTACATAGGGTTATCTATGTTGTATTTTAGACTATAAATATTCATTAGAAAGCTAAAAGTATTTCCTACATAATGATAGTTTATTTATAATTTTTATATTTTAAATAAGTTAATTTATTTATGACACAATGATGATGCAGTAATTACCATAATAGTGACAAATTAAAATAATTGATATTATAAATACCCAAATAAATATAATTTGATACTTTTAATGAATTAAACTAATTTTATAGGATAATATAACATATTAGGATTTATTTAATTTACCTTTTTCGAAGTAATCATTCTGTTATAAGTTTCACAAAAATCCACTATGGAATAGTGTCAAAATTGACATAAAAGAGTTTTTAAAAAACATATTATATTATTAATTAATTTGAAATTCCTAAAAATCTATGGTTCGTCCCAAAGACTTATATCATGATATGTGTAACATTAATGGGCCACTTGGGGGTCTCTTGGATGTATATAGTATGTTTATTAACTATATAATATAAAAATACACAGTGACATGGTAAATGTCAAACTAATTAACTAAGAGTTAAAACTAAAAGATAAGGTTAATATAGTAACACAAACCTGTCTAAATTCTATTGGTTGAATGGTTTTCGACCTAATCCCACCTTAACCTTTGAATAATCTACTTTTGAGCCATTAGAAACCGAATATGAATTTATTATAAATTAAAATTTCTAGATTTTCCAAAGGTGTCCCTCACCCCTCTTATAAAAGGGTACTCGTCCTTCTCATTTCTTCACACCTTCAAAGCCTTTTGGTTCATCCAAACTCTGCCCGAATACTCTTCCAACATCCATCAATACAACCTAGAGTCCTTAGTTTTATCAGAAAGCCAACCTAATGAGCCCTTTTGATCAAATCAAAAGGAAGAACCCGAAGAAGAGGTAATGATTTCACCACCCTTTTCCAAGTTCCTTTCTTCTTCCACTTCTTCTTCCTCTATTATTACCATTATAAAAAAATAACTCCAGTATCATATATATACTGTGATGTTATTATAAATATGGTACAACCATATTCAGTATTCTATACACCCTTTGAATAAAATGTCACCATACGTGTGTACGTACGGCTTACCGTCTCCACGTCGTGGTGTAATTGTTATTCAATATATTATTTTTTGGATGGGTATAATAATGATGTGTAACTAATGTAAATAATAAATATAACATGTTAATTATTCTTTATATATGATATAAAATCCATTTATATATTATTTTAATATCAAATGAATGATATTGTCACTCGTGCGTACGTACGGACTACCGTCTCCACAAACGCGATGAGATTCATTCTCCATCGTATCCATTCAAGTGTAATTATCATTTGATGATTTAAAAATAATGTTTAAGGAATTGATATCATTCTGTATATGAATAATATACAACCTATCCATGACAAACATGGCTTATGTAACAAAACATATAAAAGAAAACAAGTAAGTTAACACCCGAAACGATGATAATACTAAGATATTATTAACAAAGCAATGTTAAAAGATCATATATGATATCATATGAATATATATGATTCTTTTATAATTTAATAACAATTATTTCACTATTATACAGGAGGATAACCTACCCCAACCAAGGAAAAGTACAAGGTAAGGGTTTATTTCACAATCTCTTCATTATTCGTAGTTGTGTATACGTAATAATCTACTGGGATCTCTTTATCATCCACATCCATGTTTCTTAAAAATGTATTTCAAAACATTTTTACATTTTACAAGAATATGGGTTAAAGTCATTTATACCGTTTTTTGACTTTTTATAAGATTTTTACAATGGAATCTTTCCGTCGTTTTCCAAACAAGGTGCTTTTTAACCTTTTCAACAGAATTAAGGTAAGAATGTTTTTTTAACTTATACGGCGGGTGTGGTTATTTTCTGCCATTATAAAATCATATAAGCTTCCCTTATAAGCTTATAAGAATATTTTCAAAGAAAATTTTTTACTCTTAAATGATTTAAAAATTAATATTTTATGAATTTTTTAAAGATACTCTTTATCAAGATCATAATTTTAAATGTTTTAAAGATTTATCTTTCTAAATATTTTTAATTAATGTCCATGTTTTCAAAATGATTTTAAGGATTTATTTATATGTACATGAAGGTTTTTAAATGATATTTCTTTTCAAAAGTTTCAAAGTGGTATGGGACACTTTGATTCAAAAATCTCTTTTAAATTACTTCCTTTATAAATGTGTGATTTTCAATGATTTTGAGAAATGAGATATTTCTCTCAAATAGTTTTTATTTCATCTATGTCAACATCCGTTGATAGATTTTAAGCTTATTTGAAGTTTATTTATTATGATAAAAAATTTCTATATTGTATTGAAGGTTTTGTGATATGTTTGATGGTGGATGTGCTATTTTTATACCATTAATGGTTTATGGTGAAAATATTGACATTTTGTATGCTAGTTTTAATACGAATGTTTATGTTATGTTTAAACCTTTTCATATGGGAATACATTGGACTTAATATGTGATGGGTGGAGCCCACTATAGCTCCTCGATGCATTGGTTGGTCTCATGAGACAAACTAGTGTCTTGTCACAAGGCCATGGAAAAATCTTATTTGTAGTCTTGGCACGAGGCCTTGGCTATGTGGTTATAATAGTCTGGTATTATGCATTCCATCATTATGAAAGTGGTTATTGATATTTCATGTGATTATTAGATTATTAGAATATCTATGTGAATAAGTAAATAGAATTATTTCATTTTACTTTTGCCATACTATGTTGAAGTTCAAGTTTAAAAGGCTTTTGTGTTAGTTATACATTGCCTTAAATGTTTATGATTATTTTGGAAAGTTTCCGCTATATTGTTATCCTTACTGGGCATTTGAGCTCACCCCTTTTCTATGTTTTATTTTTCCCAGGATGTGAAGAAATATGTTATGAAAAACCTGCAGGGATATTATGAGTGGATAATAGTGTGGACTATGGAGACATTATGTTATTGTAATAGTATTTCACTTTATGATGTAATGTAAAACAATATGAATATATCTAGTGTTTCCAAGGCTACTAAACCAATCGGTCTTTCGAGATTTGATCTTTCTTGTGATCATGCCAATGTTATGTAATAATGCACCGACTCTGGGTAACTGGGGTTGGGGCGTTTCACATAGGATCTATCCTCTGCTTTTATACTCCATCATAGTATTAAAACTCAAGAATCCTATGTCAAATGCTTCCATTTATCCACACCTACAATCATGAAGTCTTAATAGGTACCAAGGGAGGACCAAGGAGGGTGTGAGATATACTTAGTAGGCCACCACAAATGATGACTAGATCAATTCATTCAGTTATTTAAATTGAGAACTGTGATAATAATAATAAATAAGAGGCCTAAATAAATAAATAAATAAATAGTAATAGGTTCCTCATAGGATATCTGATCAACTCTACTTGCTTTGGCCTAATCCAATTGTATTTGAACCAGGTAACATATGAAAGTATGCTATAATGAATAAATGGTCATCATAAATAATGTATCAAGAGCTGTACCATACCCATGCATGTGATTTGGATTGGTGGATGTGTCCGTAAATCGAACAAATTAACTTTATTGAATTTAAAAAAGGCATCTATTTAATTTAATTAAGCATAATATGAGGTATATACAAGGAAAAGCATATCAAGGAACCCAAGTATCACACCAGGGGAGCAATAAATTCTCAATGCTATAGGATTTTTTCCAAGGTGATCTATAAATGGAATCCTAGGTATCACCCCCCAACATAGAATAAAGGTAGTAGAATACCTTTAAGTCCATCCTTAGAATCTCACTTAGGAGACATAGTATCACTTGTGACTTGGAGTAACCATCTAGATACTAGGCTCCTCCATGTTTTCTCCCCTAGGGAACCGATATCACTCATATATAGGTAGATAAAATTCACGGAGAGCCTATCCAAGGAATACCTACTATCTATTTTGGTATATAAACAACTCATATATAATTTCTAAAAAAATAGAGCATGAAGAGCCCATCTATGGTGATCCATAAATGAAATCCCTTGTGTTTCCCTAAGATAATTATATAAATATGGATTAGAAAACTCCATTCAATTCATTTAGTAAGACATGAAATTTATGATATTTTAATCAAATTATCCAAACCATATAATTTATTTTATGTCTAGCTATGGAATTTATCATAGGTCCCAATCATTTAATCCACAATTTAATTCGGCTATGAATTTAAAGGGACTAACTCATGGCCTACCATTTCTCTTAAATCAATTCATTAGTTCAAAATAATTTAATACAAGGTAAAACACACCTCAAGTGATTGTTAAAAATTTATGGTAAAGGGAAATTAGGATTTAAAAGAAGGGAATAACCATATGGGTAGCTCACATCAAGGATATCAACTAAGGTGTTGATTCCCCACTTTATTGGGCCATATTGGGCATGAAGAACCAAAAAAGTTACATTATTAAGAATATATGAGGAATAAATGGAAGGGTATGACACATGAAACAATGGAACCTATTATGAAACAACTAAAATTGATGGAAAGATGATATAACACCTACGTTAGGTTCATAGATGACCAGTCATCCATTTTCAGCTATTGATTCAATCTATAATGAGTGAAATTGGAAAAGTAGGCAAAAAACCTAAAAATATGGTATACGAGATCTCAAAAAAATAGTTAAATATATTTTAAGATAAAAGAACTAAGGAAGGGAGAGGAGTGTAGAGATTACCGTTGTGGATCCAACACACCAGATGATGATGAAAACAGAGCTCAAAAAGAGGAGATTTCATGGATCTTAGCTTAGGCATGGGGGGATATCCTTCAACGCCACTACTTCTATGTGGGAGAAAGATATGGATCTATTAAAATGATCCCCTATTCATTTTAAAAAGACATTCTTGATCATTTACATAGTGTGTAAGTTCATTGCATTTTGTGTAATGCTCGGGATTTCCCTCCCAGGGAAAGGCCTCCACAAATCATGAAAGGGTGTCTATCCAGAAAAATACATGTCGTGTATTTCATACACACATTGTATTTAAATAAAACCTTTGTATTTGTTCTATAACTAGGTTCTAGACCACCTACTACCTCCTTTCCTGAAATGAACCAACTGTCTCTTAGTCATGGTTTTCAGGTTTTACAAATACTAAAAAGAGAATATACCTCCCCAGAAATATGGGATTTTAAAACCTCCCTTGTGTAAAACAACTCATACCAGAGTTTCCCTTATAAGGTTTATAAATAAACCTTTTAAAAATGTTTGGACCATTGTGCACATACATTGATTTCCCACTCCCAAGTCTCATCCTATACATGGATTTGATTTCATAGCACCCAGACTAGTGGAACTGGCCTACCTCAGAGAGACTTCTTGCTTCAATCAACGATACACATCGGATGTTACTCAAAGGAAATATATGCATCAATCCCAATATTCTCAAGGTCAAATGAATGATACAGGTGAAAATGGTAATGAAGAAGCTTTGATACCACTTTTTAGTGTTCCTCCCTAGAAACCATTGAGTGGTGCCTGAAGATGGCGGACCACATGTCCTCAAGAATGCCTTCTCATATACCAAATGCTACCAACTAGTAGTAAGGGCCTAGTGTGTGTCTGTGGGGAGACTATTCCTTCATGAGTCAGAGTGTAGAATATCATTGAATAATAAATGATAAAAGTATAAGTACTAATAGACATACAAAATCATAAATAATAATGATAAATCATCTAAGATAAATAAATCAGAAATGGTCCACACAAAGGAGTAGTCATATAACACATGCTATATATAAATACAGAAAGTCTAAAAGCTATCATTTCTAGCGTCATGAGTATAGGATCGGTCCTATGCTCATGTACCCTATCATATATATAAAAATAATTCTTCATAATATAGAAAATTGCCTTTTTTCACACTGTCAATTATGAAGTCTACTCAGGTAAAAAGGGTGGCCCGAGAACGGTGTGAGATATACTCAGTAGGACACCACCAAGGGTTTCTAGACCAATCTAGTTAGTGTATATAAAATGAGTTTCACTACCATAAAAGTAAACACGAGTCATAAATAAAAAATTAATAATTTTGACCAAGTTCTTTATATGATATGCAACCGAATCCACATGCTTTGTCATAAGCTGGGTGTCTCTAAACCATGAAACCCGTGAAAATATGATATAATGTATAAATGTGTCATCGAAAATAAAGTATTAATAGGTGTAATGTGCCCAAGTATGTTATTTTTCATGGAGGAAACATCCATTAATTTAATGAATTATCTTTCTTGAATTTAATAGAAGTATTTTATTGAATTTAATTAAGAAGAATTCTAGGCCTATCAAAGGTGAACCATATCAAGGAACCCAAGTATCACACTAGGATTTCAATAAATGATAAACTCTATATGAATCTATCTACGGAAATCCATAAATTCTATCCTAAGTGTCACACTGGACATAGTATTATGGTATGAGTGTACCTCTGAGTCCATCCCCGATATCTCATGCAGGGGATTGAGTATCACTCGTGACCTGATGTATCCATCTAGCCACAGAGCCCACCCATGGTGTATCAATTAGAGAACCAATATACCTCACATGGAGGAAGAGAAAATACATGGTGAGCCCATCCAATGTATACCTAATATACATTTTAGTGTCTAACAAACTCATTTACAATTTCTAACAAAATGGAGCACAAAGAGCCTATCTAGGGAGATCTATAAATGTAATCCCCTTACTTCTCCCTAGGGTAAGTATGGAATTAGGTCTTAGAAATAACCGTCAAATTCATTTAGAAAGGAATGTAATTTAAGATATATTAATCAAATTTTCCAAATAATTTAATTTATTTTTAGTCTAGCTATTTCATTAAGCATAGGGCCAACTCATTTAATCAAAAATTTGATTATGGAAAGAAGAGTATAGGACTAACTCATGGCCTACCATTTCTATTAACTAAATTAATTATTTTAAAATCATTTAATATAAGTTAAAACATACCTCAAAAGATATTTAACAATTTATGGTAGGAAAATTGGTCTCTTAAGGAAGAGAACACCCATGGGGGTGTTTTATGTAAAGGTGAACAACTAATATGTTGATTCATCACTTTATAGGGTTGTATTGGACATGAAGAACCCAAAAAATTAATTTATTAAGAATTTATGAGTCATAGTTAGAAGGTTCTGGCACACAGAATAATGACACATGTTATAAAAGAAACTAAGATTGATGAAAATAAGCTATAAAACCTAACTTAATTTCAAATATGACCACTCATCCATTTATAGACATCGATTTGAGCTAGAACAAGAGAAAATGGAAAATCATACAAAAAACATAAAAATAGGGAATATGAACTAACTACAAAATAGAGAAATAACTAGGAAGATAAACGACATCAGAAAGGATGACAAGTGGAGAGCCTACCATTGTAGATCCAATGCACCTGATGGAATTGAAAATGAATCTCAAATGGAGGATAAGTCATGGAACCTGTCTTAGGTGTGGGGGGAGCTCCTCACACGTCCCTGCTCATATGCTAGAGAAATATAGGGGTTTATTAAAATGAGTGCCTTCCCATTTTAGAAAAAATAACCTAGAAATTTATATGGCATGTAAGTGCATTACACAGAATGTAATTATTAGGATTTACCTCCCATGGAAAAGTTCCCAAACATTGTGAAAGGGGGTACAGCCATTCAAATACACATCATGTATTTAAATAAAAACTGTTTATTTAGTCCATAACAAGGTTCTATCCCACCTGCTACCGCCTTTTATAAAATGAACATACCATCTCTTAGGAGAAGTTTTTAGGTTTAATCAAAACTAAAAGAAAACAAACCTCACTAAAAATATAGGATGTTACAGAAACAGTATTTCTCAAATGGTATATGACACCACTATGTAACCCCTGTCAAACAACCATCCACGGTGTAAGACTATGGTCCACATAAATCACCATAGAACAAATAATGGATATAAAACATCGACTTGGCTGTATTACGACATAGTCACATACTATTATGACATAGCCAAAAACATCACAATGTAGGAGAATCCTCTCACAGCATGGTCCTGAATGATATGATGTAGTGACCCTGGATCTGGGCCCTTAAAAATATAATACTACAACCTCGTTCAACACCACATTTCATGAACCATTCCAATTCACCATGTAACCTCAGTCATTCTCCCTATCTATTTATACTTGTAACTAGCACTAAAGGAGTCCCTGATATAGCTAGGGAGTGATTTTCACTCAAGTCGTATATTATGAACCATTAATAGAATACGATAACGATATAACGATATAAATTATATAGAATATCCCATGTGGAATTATAGTATGAGAACAACCACTATAATAAATAAAATAAAATAAAATACATACTATTTAATCCCAAATCATTATATGCAATCATACATCATGGTTTACCCGTAGGTTGAATGTATACTCTATAGCATGATAAGGAAATAAAAAAAGTGGATCCATCTTGTCCCAAATGTAATCAATTAATCTTAGGTACCAAGTCAACACTAACTCTTTTTATTCTATTTTAGACTCAATATTATATAATCAATTTATAGGCCTTACCTACATCATAATACCAGAATCATGAACATACATTAATATTTGTATGTTGGGTGTGATTATGAAATTTACCAGGACACCACCAATGATCCCTTAACATTACTTATAATATATGTGAGTGCATGTATTATCCTGAATGAAATGTAGTAACATCCAAATAATAACCACACAATCAAATTAATCTATTATGTGTCTACAAATCCAATACAAAGTTAAACCTTACTTAGTTTATCCATGTTTTTCAATCATATGAATAATCATACCATGGAACTATATCATGTCATATAAATTTCCATGATGTAACATAGTTATTATTTCTACATCACATGAAAATTAATTCTAGAATATAACTAAACCAAGTCACATCATCTTAGGAGATGCGACATAACATAGGTGGATCATGTCTCATCATCTCATGAGACATGATGTAACATATTCAACTATTAGTGTCAAATACCCATCCATAAAATCATGGTACATAATAAAATATATCCAGCCCACTCTATAATGAAAAAGGTATTGTAATAAGATATACTAGACTCAATTTAATCTATTAATAACTAATCTATATATGGGGCTAATATGAGTGAAGTGGTTAAAAAATCAACATGTAACTATCTAGAATAAGTAATTCCATTTTCCCTTTCATATATACTACACATACAATTTTCTATCCTATCCATGTATATATATATATTATAATTATAAATTTAAACTAAAAATTCAATTATAGAATCACATGAGATATGAAATCTAATCAATAAAAATGGCATAAATATCCCAAACATTATCCATACCTCTTTCGAATATCCCTTAATTCACATCCCATAACCCATTATCCATGGATATGCCCATTATTGTAACTAGTTAAAGATAATCAATCCCCTTATCATCAATTAAACCCATTAATGGACTATAAAAAATATATTTTTAGTTTAACATGATATTTACCGTAATCATTCATATCATTAATGATATGTAACTTCCCCATCCATTATTTGACCTAATTTTATGATCTCAAAAGACCATGCCAACTCATTAATTGAATTGTACAAGTTATAACACCCTTAGCTGGATCCTCACATAATACCTATCCATGTCACAATAAATGGAATGGTATTAAAATGAACCAAATGGAGATATAATCTTATAGGAATATCCAACATGTCTTATATAGGATCTATTAGTCACACCACCAATTTTTTGATACCCTAGACCTTCATTTGGGTCTCATCCATCAAATTTCCTCTTCCCACAAACACCACCAAATAAAAAGCACATATATTATTATAGAAGACAATAAGGACCTCCATCCACTTTTTACCATGATTAAACATGGAGATAATCATCTCTTGATTTTACTCCAATCAATATATTTCATTAAAACCAATGAAATGAAAAAATAAGGGTTTAGAGGAATTGATACCAATCGATGATGAAATCCAACAAGAATCAATCACCTCACCATTGAATTTTTTTTGGAGGACCAAAACCAACCCCAAATATAGAATACTTGAATAACAAAAAATAGGAGAAAAAAGAGTAGAAAATGATTCTTAATTCATCACTGCATGTATGAAAATAGAAATTTCCATTCCTAACAATCCAATATTTAATGATTTTCATGATTATAATTCATGGTTAAATAAATGTTCACCCACCCCTGAAATAAAAATTTCTAGTAGATGTATAGTTCTTCATCCATGTATAATATTCATTCATGTCAGTAAAAAATCTATACATTTAAACCTTTTGTCTCATTTAACAGCAGTTTAAATAATTTGGTCCCAAAAAAATCTAAGATACTTTAACACACCTAGATAAATTAGAACTATAAGGGTAATAACTTTTATATTGATCAAAACTAGTCTTACTATGTCCCATGATAATGCCATTATTTCAAAGGTTCCACATTACTAAAACTCAAAAACATTCAATAAATTGTAAAAAAAGGATTCAATCCCATCCCAAATAATATCTAGGGAATTCCCATAACAAAAAACCATCTGGTCACATTCCATTGAAAAATTTATAAATATTGAAATGAAAACATCTTAGATAAAATAAATATATCATGGCTATTGTAAACTATAGAAAATGAAACTCTAGATTTAAAAATATATATAATATCACGAGGGTCATAAAATACTCCCCATCATATGGATTATCATAGCTTTGATGTGTTACTCAGAATATCCTTTAAAAATATATGATAACTAGAACTTCATACTCACTTAACACTCCCCACTCCCCATAATCCACTTATACATAGTCATGTTTCCACAATACTCAAACTGAAGGGATTATCTCACCCTTAATAGCCTTGTCAATCCAATTAAAATATTCACAGGTCTCTACTCAAACTAAGTATCTAACTCTATTTATAGAACACCATAAATGAAATAATTTTAAGGGTATGAATCATATTACCACTAATGAGAATTGTAAAAAACATTCCGTATAATACTATACAAAGTAGAAAGTGTTAGCCTATAATCTAATATCTTGATCTTCCCTATAGTATTAAATATACCTGTTAACTAATGTAACAACTTCCCTTGTTTCCTTTATTGATGTTTCCCAATTGAGGTGTCACACATTAAATTATCATATCCTAACATTTAATCATAATTTTAGGGATTTACGGTCTATAATAAAATATTATTAGCTCTCAGACATCAACATCTACTTTTGACCATTTTAACCCTATTCGTAGTATTCTATATGATACCTAGAACAATAAATAATGATTCAAAAACCTCTATAGAACATAAGGGGGGAATTAAATGGCCTAAAATATAGATCCTAAAATGATTTTTACTGTATTGAGTCATGATAATGATTATTCTAGGAAAACTCAACTATGTCTAGGTGATCTTCTGATGCACTTTTGAAATCAAGGACGCACACACACACAGAATGAATATTCTATAAAACACAATTACTATGATTAGAATATCCATCAGTATATGGATGATTTTAAATAATCAGGTCCACCTAATTGAAAAAAAATCATTGAATCCCTTTCCAAAATTGAGATATGAAACTTTCATGTTCGTCTATAAGATTTATCACTGGAACTCCATTGAAACTATATATCTTCTAGACACATAACCTTCCTAAGTCATTATTTTACTTGGTATCCCCTACTGGAATAATGTGTAATACCTTCTTTATTATATAAAAAAGAACTCACATTGTATCCCTACCTTGGGGTAACCATGAAAGTCTCATTAAAAAATCCATAATGATATTATCCTATTTTTATGTTAAAATGGGAAGTGTACGTAGCATGAAAACATCCCTCTAAAACATGGTTTTCACTGGTCTATAGGTGAAACATTGTTAAATGTAACCCACAATTTCATTATTCATTCCTGACTACCAAAAACTATACCATATTTAATTATACATCTTATAACGACCCATACTTTACATACATTGTTAATACTTCAAAATTGAAGCACACTTATTACAACATATGACAAAATCACAAAGGACCGTATAGGTATAGTGTCTTTAGAAACTGGGAAACATAAACAACTGGTTCATAAATCTTCTACAGTGTCTCCCATTTATTTCATCATATCTAGGGTCTCTTTTAGCATATTCTACTTAATATCCATCTTCCTGACCTGGGGAAAAGAAAACATAAAAGGGTGAGCTCAAATGCTCAGCAAGGGAAAATAAAGGAAATAAAAATCATATCATATCTTTTTGAAAATCAAAACCTGCAAAAGAGATCGTAATATCTTAACATGGAATAAATCATAGAAGTGAAAATGAGATCCCCATAATCATAACATAAAACTTGAAACTTTGTGGCATGAACACATAATCATGGAAAATCATTTCTTGTTAGTCATGACTCATTGCCAAGACTATCTTAGTGGACAAAGTCCCTTTCTAAACCGAGTTCACTCCTCGTTTCAGTCCTGTATCACTGAACCGAAATAACCTTCCGTTCGAGCCATTTCTATCTCATGAGATATAAAATCTTTACCCAATGCACTGGAGGGAGATATAGGTCCCACCCATCTTATAATGAATCCTTTCTTATGTGTGCCACATAATCATAAATCTTACATCATCACATAACACAAGTAACAAAAATGGGATTCTTGAAACATCATGACATCATAAATCAATTCATATAAGATAAATGAATTCATAAAAATAATTCCATCACAACATGATCAAATCAATGTAATAATAGGGATAAAAATATAACCCTTTATTATCTTAGAAGGAAAATAATTTTGATAAAACACTTGAACTCCATTCTTGAGGAAAATATCGTTTCTTCTTCTAAAACATTTTTCCTTTCATAACATGTCATACAACATTAAAATAAAACAAGTTGATTAAAAATAAACTTGAAAACTTGTAAAGGAAGCTTCTTTGAAGTAATGTTTTAAAAATCCATTCATGCCGTATAAGTTAAAAAAAACATTCTTCTAACTTTTGTCGGAAAAGTCAAAAAGTACCTCGTACGAAAAACGACAAAAGATTCCTTTCATATCTTTTACAAAAAACTTACCGAAGGGTAAAATTGGATATAAAATATTGTAGAAGGAAGGAAATAATATTATATATCGAGGGAACAAGGATGTGGATGATAAAATACACCCCAGTAAATACTTACGAATAAACAATCTCGGATAAAAATGAGATTGTGATATTTCCCTTACCTTAGGTCCGATTAGCTTTGTACGTGTCCGAAGCTCCTGTATAATGGTTTAAATAATGTTATTGACTTATTCCAGAATCATAAATATTTATATGATATCATATATGGTCATATTATTAGCTTCTTGTTAGTAATATTTCATTGTTACTTGTTACTCGGGTCTTTATAACTTTTTGTTCTTATGCGTGTTTTGTCGAATAAATTCTTATTCTTATCTTTAGGTTATAGATAATTCATTTCCAGAATGGTATTAGTGTAGTATATACCATATTCATTCATTCAATTCATTTATATAATCATTATGAAATGAAGATTATGTAGAACGAGTCGCATCACATCGTGGAGACGGTATTCCGTACGTACGCACGAGTGATGATATCGTTCCTATGATCGTGGAATTGTATTGGAGTATATATATATTATTTCAGTATCAATATTACTTCATAATAATCATATGTAGTTACTCATTACACCATTATACCCATCCTTGTAAGGTGATGGTGGAAAATAGATTACACCACGGTGTGGAGACGGTATTCCGTACGTACGCACGCCTGGTGATTTCATTTTTCCGTAGGATGGATAGAAGGTGAATTAGGGTTGTTTCATATTTATAATAACATATCAGTATGTACGTAATACTGATGTTATTACTTTATCATGAAACAACTAAAGAAGAAGAAGTTGAAGAAGAAAGAAATTGAAAAGATCGGTAATGGATATTACCTCTTCTTTGGAACGCTTCTTTGAATCCTCCACTTAAGGAACTAAGATTGGTCTTTGGAGAAGACCAGGACCTCTAGGATTATTCTAGAGAAGTGGAGAGGAGAAAATGGCAGGGGTTGGCCGAGCTTGAGTGCTCAATTTGGTGTGAGGAGGAGGGGGAGGAGGTGCCCTTTTATAAGGGAGGAGAGGGGCACCTTAGGAATATCTCAAAATATTATTTTATATTAAAGTCAAAATCGGTTTATAATGGTTCCAAAGGGTTTTATTTCAACGATAAAGTGGGGAAGGGTCTAAATCCTATCAACCAATAGGATTTAGACATGTTTAGGGTATTATTTTAACCTTATCAATTAGATTTAACTCTAAGTTAAATAATTTAACTTTTACCATGTCTTTTTGATTTCTTTCACTATATGGTTAATAAACTTACTATAACATGCCAAACGAACCCCAAATTGTTTATTATTAAAATATATATCCTTATCTAAGTCATTTGGCCTAACCTTAGATTTTTAGGAATAAAATAACAATTAATAATATAATATTTGATTTAAAAACTATTTTGTGTCAATTTTGACACTATTTGATATATGATTTTTGTGAAAGTCATAAAAGAATTATATGTTCGAACCAAGTTGATTAAATCAACATTAATATATCATAGTAACCTATAAAATTAGTTGAATTCATAAAAAGTCTCAAATTACATTTATTTTGGTGTTTATAACATCAATTATGTCAATATTTCATTAATAAGATAATTACTGCATCATCTTTGTGTCATAAATAAATTACATTATTTGATGTCTAAAAATTACAAATAAAATATCATCATGTAGGAAATCTTTTTAGATTTCTAATGAATATTTACAATTGAATTTATCTTATGTATAACCCCATATTAAAAATTATTTACTTATTAAACTTTGATTTTAACTATTTTAACCCTTCTTTAAATAAACTAATAATAAATGTCCTAATCTAATCCAAGTGGGCCTAAATGGTCATATTTTATTCCTAAGTTTGTTTTTGGTCGAATTACACTTGTCCAATAGAATTAGGACATGTGTTAGGGTAATATTAATATCATATTTACCCTTAGTTACCCTATTTACTATTAACCGCGGTAAAAAAGTAAAAAGTTACTATTCACCAAAAAATTATTTTCATCTCATTGAACCACATTTTAGTCCTCGATATTAACCGTGTCTCTCGGATTTTCGAAATTCCAATCACAGAAGCGGTAAAATTAAGTTTTATGCAAAATTCAGTTTTTAACCTACCACTTAGTGGTTTCACTATTCATCAAAAATTGAAAGTTTTCAGAAAAATACCAAAATTTCACCCTAGGCTAATTTCGATATTCTGAGTCCAAAAATGAAGTCCATTTTGAAAAATAAAATTTATAAAATTTCAAAAAGTGGTTATTACTATTCATAACAGCTAGTTTTAATAGCATATTGTTGTTTAGTGAAACTCGGTATTGCGTACGACGCAAGCTATCGAGGAAGGTCGCGATTGCGTGTAAAGCAAGCCAAGCAAGTGTTGTGTAGAAAAAGATTCCTTTGATGGTTTATATAACATAAAAGTCTCGGGTGTTACATTCTACCCCCCTTAAAAAGAATTTCGCCCTCGAAATTCGTCACTTTGTAACAAACAAATGAGGATACTTCTCCCTCATCATATCCTCAAGCTCCCATGTAGCTTCTTCAAGTTGGTGGTTCCTCCATAAAACTTTCACCAATCGAGTGGTCTTGTTTCGTAGAACTTTTTCGCTACGATCCAGAATCTCTATTGGCTGTTCTTCATAAGAAAGATCTTGCTCCAGCGGTACAACTTCTGAGCTGAGTACATGTGAAGGATCAGGTATGTACTTTCTCAGGAGAGATACATGGAACACATCGTGAACTTGAGAGAGATTCGGTGGAAGCGCCAATCGGTATGCTACCTTCCCAACACGATCCAGTATTTCTAAAGGACCGATATATCTAGGGCTCAACTTCCCCTTCTTTCCAAATCTCATAACCCTCTTCCAGGGAGATATTCGTAAGAACACTTTATCACCCACTTCAAACTCTAGGTCTTTTCTTCGGTTGTCGGCATAACTTTTCTGTCGACCCTGAGCTGCTCTTATGTGTTGTTGAATAGATCTGACCTTTTCTGCCATTTCATCAACGAGATCAGGTCCTAATAGCTTTCTTTCCCCAACTTCATCCCAGCAAGTTGGAGTCCTGCATTTCTTTCCATAGAGAGCTTCATAAGGAGCCATCTGAATACTGGAGTGAAAGCTATTATTATAAGAAAATTCTACCAAAGGTAGGTGTTGATCCCAACCTCCTTTGAAATCCATAGAGCAAGCTCTCAACATATCTTCTAGGGTTTGAATTGTTCTCTCAGACTGACCGTCTGTCTGGGGATGATAAGCAGTGCTGAAACTCAACTCTGTATCCAGAGTATGCTGAAGACTTCGCCATAACTTCGAGGTAAATCTCGGATCCCGATCAGATATAATAGAAAGTGGTACTCCATGCAATCTTACCACCTCCTTTACATATATCCTGGCAAGCTGATCTAGAGAGAAATCCTCTCTAATAGGAATGAAGTGTGCAGACTTTGTAAGACGATCAACTATGACCCAGATAGCATTATTGCCTTTGGATGTTTTAGGAAGTCCTGTGACAAAGTCCATAGTGATGTTTTCCCATTTCCATTCGGGTATGGGTAATGGTTGTAACATCCCCTTAGACTTCTGTCTCTCAGCTTTAACTTGTTGACAAACCAAGCATCGAGAGACATATTCAGCAACATCTCTTTTCATGCCATCCCACCAGAAGTACTCTTTCATGTCCCTATACATCTTCGTGCTTCCAGGATGAATAGAGAATGAAGAACTATGAGCCTCATCCAGCAGCTCCTTCTTTAATTCGGGGATGGGAGGAACACAAACCCGTTTCCTGAACTTTATTATCCCATCACAATCAAGGTTGAATTCAGGAACATTTCTCACCTTCTTTTGTAACTCGACATCTTCTTTCTGTGCCTCTTTAATCTTCACATGTATAGATGGTTGAACATTCATTTGAGAAAGATAAGATTTTTCCCCTTCCATTATAATTCCAAGATCCATCCTTTGTAAATCCATAAATATTGGATCTTTTGTGATCCTCATCATGGATAAACTAGCATGGTCTTGTCGACTTAATGCATCTGCCACCTTGTTTGCTTTCCCAGGGTGGTAATGGATTGAGCAGTCATAATCCTTAATCAGCTCCAACCATCTTCTTTGACGCATATTCAACTCCTTTTGTGTGAAAATATACTTTAAACTTTTATGATCAGTATAAATATCACACCTTTCACCATAAAGGTAATGCCTCCAAATCTTTAATGCAAAGATTACCGCAGCCAACTCCAAATCATGTGTTGGGTAATTTTGCTCATGGATTTTTAACTGTCGTGAGGCATAAGCTATCACCATATCATTTTGCATAAGAACACACCCCAATCCGTTCTTGGATGCATCACTGTAGATCACAAACCTTTCTCCACTACAAGGCAGTGTGACCACAGGTGCACTGGATAACCTTCTTTTCAACTCCTTGAAATTCTCTTCACATTCCTCTGTCCAGACAAACTTAACTCCTTTCCGAGTCAACTTGGTGAGTGGATTAGATAATCGTGAAAAATCTTTTACAAAACGTCGATAATATCCAGCCAAACCAAGAAAACTTCGGATCTCAGTTACTGTGGTTGGTCTCGACCATCTTTCGATAACCTCTGTTTTTGCTGGATCCACAGATATCCCCTCTTTTGAGATTATATGACCCAAAAATGCAACTTTTTGAAGCCAAAATTCACACTTGGTAAATTTGGCATAAAGCTTCTCCTTTCTCAGGGTCTTCAATATAATTCTCAAGTGATCTTCATGCTCTTCCTTGCTCTTTGAATAGACAAGAATATCGTCTATAAAGACTACCACAAATTGATCAAGATAGTCTCTAAAGACTCTATTCATTAGATCCATGAAGATAGCAGGGGCATTAGTAAGACCAAATGGCATCACTATAAATTCATAGTGTCCATACCTTGTACGGAAAGCCGTCTTTGGTATATCCTCCCTTTTGACCCTTAATTGATGATACCCTGAATGAAGATCAATCTTGGAAAAGTATTGAGCTCCGCGTAGTTGGTCAAATAAGTCATCAATGCGTGGGAGAGGATATTTGTTCTTGATAGTGATCTTGTTAAGTTCTCGATAATCAATGCAGAGTCTCATTGATCTATCTTTCTTCTTAACAAATAGAACAGGTGCTCCCCAAGGTGACGCACTAGGGCGTATGAATCCCTTATCAAGATTCTCTTGGAGTTGCTTCTTCAATTCCTGCAACTCAATTGGGGCCATTCTATAAGGTGTCTTTGAAATAGGCAAAGCACCCGGTACGAGTTCTATTGAAAACTCAACTTCACGATTTGGTGGAAGACCCGGCAATTCCTCCGGAAAGACATCATCAAACTCCCGTACAATGGGCATATTCTTAATCGTGAGTTTCTCACCAACCATTTGAGATAAATAACCTTCATTTAGTGGAATCAATACCCATAAGATGGAAGAAATTTCCACTGGAAGGTTATGTTCATCCTTGCATTGATAGACGATCGTAGATTGATCTGGAATATGAAATGTGACTTCCCTTCTTTGGCAATTGATATGAGCTCCATGTAGAGAAAGCCAATCCATGCCAAGAATCACATCAAATTCCAATAAAGGAAGGATCACAAGATTTGCAGGAAGCACTTTCCCACAAACTTCGATCGGAGAAGAATTATAAACTATTGATGCGATTGATGTGCCATTAGGTGTTGTCACGGCTAACTCAACATCTAATTGTTGAGGT
Source organism: Viscum album (assembly GCA_963277665.1). Lineage (NCBI taxonomy): Eukaryota > Viridiplantae > Streptophyta > Magnoliopsida > Santalales > Viscaceae > Viscum > Viscum album. Next base: position 1,010,152,099 of record OY728127.1, read on the forward strand.
AATACGGTGATACCCTTAGAAAAGTCTTCAGAAATAAATGAGTGGGTGGATCCAGAATCAAATAAAACATTTGCTACTTTAGAGTGGATGGTAAGTGTACCTTTCACCACATCGTTATCGTACTCCACGTTGCTGATAGAAATTGCATGTGACATTCCTTTGTCTTTAGCCTTAAGATTTTGTTGACGTCGACCATCATCATCAACCCTTGGATTTGGGCATTTATTGGCATAATGCCCCATCTCCCTGCACTTGAAACATTGAAGTGTAGTAGGTTCATTCTGTGTATCCCTTCCTTTGTTTGTATCATTAGACATCTTCTTCCCATTATCACGGCATTCAAATGCTCGATGACCTTCCTTTCCACATTTAAAACATTTACTTGTCCCTTTAAGACAACTCCCTCCATGTTTCTTTCCACACTTTGAGCATAATGGAAAGTTCATCTTCTTTTCCGTGTGCTCTTTAGATTTTTCTTTGAATTCCATCTTCCTCTTCTTATCAAACCCATGTGACTGATGGGTTACTCCAATCTCCATCTCGACTTTCAGAGCACATCGAACGATTTCCTCATAGCTATTGAAGTCCCTTATGGCTAACGCCCTTCGAAGACTTGGTTTTAAGCCACTAAAGAATCGATCGATCTTACTCTCAGGTTGGATAATAATACCAGAAGCGTACCTTGCAAGTCTTGTAAAATTTGCTTCATAGGTACCAACAGATTCAACATCCCTTTGCTTCAGTTCAAGAAACTCTTTCTCCATCTTTGTTCGGAGAATACGAGGGAAGTACTTATTGAAAAATAATTTCTTGAACTCGTCCCATTCCATAGACTCAATTTCATCCCTTTGCCTCGTATTCTTAACAAGATTCCACCATTGATCAGCATCTCCTTCCAAACGATACACTGCTAGGATGACTTTATCATGTTCAGAACATTGAAGAACTGAAAATATCTTTTCAGTAGTACTAATCCATTGTTCAGCAACTAATGGATCAGTAGACCCGCTGAAAGAAGGTGGATGCTGCCTCATGAAGGATTCAACAGAATGTTGCTCCCTCCTTTGCTCGTTTGGAAATCCTGCATGATTCATAGCTTGAGAAAGTTGTGTGAGCATGGCTACAAGATTTTTCATTCCAGCTCCCATATCGTTTGGTTGCTCAGGGGGACAATCATTGCATTGCCCATCGCATTCCGCATTAACACGGTTCCTTCGGGTTCCAGCCATTGACTAAAACCAAGAAGAATAGTGTGAGCAACACTAATTATAATAGGAAACCACATAATTCAAGAATAAAATTTTCATGCTTATGGTCTTATCCTAGGTTATTCATGGCCATTTCTAAGATTGTGTTCTATGCTTAGACTTATTCTTAGGGTTCTTACTAAGGCTTTCACATCCTAGTTTCCAAAGGTTGACTATAACCTTTCCTCTGATACCAACTATAACGACCCATACTTTACATACATTGTTAATACTTCAAAATTGAAGCACACTTATTACAACATATGACAAAATCACAAAGGACCGTATAGGTATAGTGTCTTTAGAAACTGGGAAACATAAACAACTGGTTCATAAATCTTCTACAGTGTCTCCCATTTATTTCATCATATCTAGGGTCTCTTTTAGCATATTCTACTTAATATCCATCTTCCTGACCTGGGGAAAAGAAAACATAAAAGGGTGAGCTCAAATGCTCAGCAAGGGCAAATAAAGGAAATAAAAATCATATCATATCTTTTTGAAAATCAAAACCTGCAAAAGAGATCATAATATCTTAACATGGAATAAATCATAGAAGTGAAAATGAGATCCCCATAATCATAACATAAAACTTGAAACTTTGTGGCATGCACACATAATCATGGAAAATCATTTCTTGTTAGTCATGACTCATTGCCAAGACTATCTTAGTGGACAAAGTCCCTTTCTAAACCGAGTTCACTCCTCGTTTCAGTCCTGTATCACTGAACCGAAATAACCTTCCGTTCCAGCCATGTCTATCTCATGAGATATAAAATCTTTACCCAATGCATTGGAGGGAGATATAGGTCCCACCCATCTTATAATGAATCCTTTCTTATGTGTGCCACATAATCATAAATCTTACATCATCACATAACACAAGTAACAAAAATGGGATTCTTGAAACATCATGACATCATAAATCAATTCATATAAGATAAAGGAATTCATAAAAACAATTCCATCACAACATGATCAAATCAATGTAATAATAGTCATAAAAATATAACCCTTTATTATCTTAGAAGGAAAATAATTTTGATAAAACACTTGAACTCCATTCTTGAGGAAAATATCCTTTCTTCTTCTAAAACATTTTTCCTTTCATAACATGTCATACAACATTAAAATACAACAAGTTGATTAAAAATAAACTTGAAAACTTGTAAAGGAAGCTTCTTTGAAGTAATGTTTTAAAAATCCATTCATGCCGTATAAGTTAAAAAAAACATTCTTCTAACTTTTGTCGGAAAAGTCAAAAAGTACCTCGTACGAAAAACGACAAAAGATTCCTTTCATATCTTTTACAAAAAACTTACCGAAGGGTAAAATTGGATATAAACTATTGTAGAAGGAAGGAAATAATATTATATATCGAGGGAACATGGATGTGGATGATAAAATACACCCCAGTAAATACTTACGAATAAACAATCTCGGATAAAAATGAGATTGTGATATTTCCCTTACCTTAGGTCCGATTAGCTTTGTAGGTGTCCGAAGCTCCTGTATAATGGTTTAAATAATGTTATTGACTTATTCCAGAATCATAAATATTTATATGATATCATATATGGTCATATTATTAGCTTCTTGTTAGTAATATTTCATTGTTACTTGTTACTCGGGTCTTTATAACTTTTTGTTCTTATGCGTGTTTTGTCGAATAAATTCTTATTCTTATCTTTAGGTTATAGATAATTCATTTCCAGAATGGTATTAGTGTAGTATATACCATATTCATTCATTCAATTCATTTATATAATCATTATGAAATGAAGATCATGTAGAACGAGTCGCATCACATCGTGGAGACGGTATTCCGTACGTACGCACGAGTGATGATATCGTTCCTATGATCGTGGAATTGTATTGGAGTATATATATATTATTTCAGTGTCAATATTTCTTCATAATAATCATATGTAGTTACTCATTACACCATTATACCCATCCTTGTAAGGTGATGGTGGAAAATAGATTACACCACGGCGTGGAGACGGTATTCCGTACGTACGCACGCGTGGTGATTTCATTTTTCCGTAGGATGGATAGAAGGTGAATTAGGGTTGTTTCATATTTATAATAACATATCAGTATGTAAGTAATACTGATGTTATTACTTTATCATGAAACAACTAAAGAAGAAGAAGTTGAAGAAGAAAGAAATTGAAAAGATCGGTAATGGATATTACCTCTTCTTTGGAACGCTTCTTTGAATCCTCCACTTAAGGAACTAAGATTGGTCTTTGGAGAAGACCAGGACCTCTAGGATTATTCTAGAGAAGTGGAGAGGAGAAAATGGCAGGGGTTGGCCGAGCTTGAGTGCTCAATTTGGTGTGAGGAGGAGGGGGAGGAGGTGCCCTTTTATAAGGGAGGAGAGGGGCACCTTAGGAATATCTCAAAATATTATTTTATATTAAAGTCAAAATCGGTTTATAATGGTTCCAAAGGGTTTTATTTCGACGATAAAGTGGGGAAGGGTCTAAATCCTATCAACCAATAGGATTTAGACAAGTTTAGGGTATTATTTTAACCTTATCAATTAGATTTAACTCTAAGTTAAATAATTTAACTTTTACCATGTCTTTTTGTTTTCTTTCACTATATGGTTAATACACTTACTATAACATGCCAAACGAACCCCAAATTGTTTATTATTAATATATATATCCTTATCTAAGTCATTTGGCCGAACCTTAGATTTTTAGGAATAAAATAACAATTAATAATATAATATTTGATTTAAAAACTATTTTGTGTCAATTTTGACACTATTTGATATATGATTTTTGTGAAAGTCATAAAAGAATTATATGTTCGAACCAAGTTGATTAAATCAACATTAATATATCATAGTAACCTATAAAATTAGTTTAATTCATAAAAAGTCTCAAATTACATTTATTTTGGTGTTTATAACATCAATTATGTCAATATTTCATTAATAAGATAATTACTGCATCATCTTTGTGTCATAAATAAATTACATTATTTGATGTCTAAAAATTACAAATAAAATATCATCATGTAGGAAATCTTTTTAGATTTCTAATGAATATTTACAATTGAATTTATCTTATGTATAACCCCATATTAAAAATGATTTACTTATTAAACTTTGATTTTAACTATTTTAACCCTTCTTTAAATAAATTAATAATAAATGTCCTAATCTAATCCAAGTGGGCCTAAATGGTCATATTTTATTCCTAAGTTTGTTTTTGGTCGAATTACACTTGTCCAATAGAATTAGGACATGTGTTAGGGTAATATTAATATCATATTTACCCTTAGTTACCCTATTTACTATTAACCGCGGTAAAAAAGTAAAAAGTTACTATTCACCAAAAAATTATTTTCATCTCATTGAACCACATTTTAGTCCTCGATATTAACCGTGTCTCTCGGATTTTCGAAATTCCAATCACAGAAGCGGTAAAATTAAGTTTTATGCAAAATTCAGTTTTTAACCTACCACTTAGTGGTTTCACTATTCATCAAAAATTGAAAGTTTTCAGAAAAATACCAAAATTTCACCCTAGGCTAATTTCGATATTCTGAGTCCAAAAATGAAGTCCATTTTGAAAAATAAAATTTATAAAATTTCAAAAAGTGGTTATTACTATTCATAACGGCTAGTTTTAATAGCATATTGTTGTTTAGTGAAACTCGGTATTGCGTACGACGCAAGCTATCGAGGAAGGTCGCGATTGCGTGTAAAGCAAGCCAAGCAAGTGTTGTGTAGAAAAAGATTCCTTTGATGGTTTATATAACATAAAAGTCTCGGGTGTTACACATCTTCTTCATTCCAGGGTGAAAAAAACATCAATAAGTGTGAGAATCCTTTATAACCTCCTCTCTCATTCTCAACAAAAATACTTTACTTCATGAACATATAAGACTAAATTAATATCCCAAGTCAAACCCATTAGATTCTCCCAACCATAAAATCTTTCATGAATAATATAATAATACAAAGTAGAATTATAAATATCATTCATCTTATTCACTTGTAAATATAAAATTCCCAGTGTTTCCAATATTTTCCTACCACGGTCCTATATCATATATAGGTGAAAATTTGAGAATAGGCACTTCATCTTCACTCCTAATTTGACTCATACACCATTTTTTTCTTTCTACTGATTGTATCGAACATTTTTTTACCTTTACCCAATGTATATTCCATCTTAAAGTCTGAAGATAATAGATATTCCACCCGCATCCTCTGGATGAGGATCAAATCCCACTAATAAAATATATACATTAGGTCTAATGATTATTATAAATAAAAAATATCCCCAAATTGATAGTGGAACTAGAATTTCATAGATTATACCACTAACACGATTAAAATATTATATATTTGGTAGTTATTTTCAAAATTTATATTCTAAAATGAACCATATTTTTCTACATGACGCTACATTAATACTCCTCACAAAAAAAATTAGATGCATCACACTATATAACATAATTATTACCCTACATAGGTATGATAAAAATTAGTGTATAGTTTAGTATCCTATTTATATCCAAAAATGTCTCCCCCTATCATCCATCCTAGTAAAACTTTACCCCTGTTATGGACATAGTCATCATAAACAGTTCTAATCAATATAAACCATGAATTAATTAGCTACAATACCCATAATGGTCAATAAATATCTTGATTTAAACACATTCTTGGGTTTGACCTAAAATATCATAACATTGACATTATTGAGGTCCACAAAAATATTGGAATTAGAAACCATGTTCCATTAAGAATTTCACATCACTAATCTATAAATTCAAATTTTAGATCTTATCATTGAATAATTTTTCATTTAGAGTTCCTAATACAATTAAAAATTCCCAACCAGATTCATCCCACTTTTGTGAATATACCATTATATAATCATTGAAAAATGTCAAAATTGAGCTTAGATTTGAATGAAATATATATTTTTTCAAATACATAAACATGTATGATAAATTTATTAACCCAAATAGAATCTCCTAGGAATCCTTTAATCCATATCAATTCCTAAAATTAATCCATTGAGTGTCCATTAATCATACCCTAAGGTGATGATATCTAGATAATAAATAAATCTAGGATAACCATCAGTATAACTATAACTAATCAAATTGAACAATTACTTATGGTATTAGATACAGATTATTGATCTCCACATGTTTCAATCTCTGATAATCCATGAATTTACTAAAACTCTCATATATTTTTTAGTGAAAAATAGTAGTTCACACCATGATTAAGATATCAATATAATGAACCCATTTTCCTTGATGTACAGAAATTAAACATTTAATAACTTTATTTCATATAGAGATAAATGATATGAAAGTATTGATATTGTATACTCTCCTTATAAAATAAATGGTATAATATATCACCCTTTATAGGGGAATACAAGAAAAACCCTCAGAGAAGGCATTTTGAAAATGAAAAATAATTAGAGGAAATTTTGGCTACTTTATCCACTCAATTACTCTAAACACAACACTAAATGTTTGAGAAGTTATAACATCTATATTACATAGTTCAGTTTCTAACTAACATGTTCATAAATCCCACTCTTTGATGAATGTATAATAATCACCCACTAAGTAGTAAATGGAACCTTCCTACTGTGTTAGTCTATGTGATCATTTAAAATATTCAACAAATACATGCTGATGTTCATAAAAAAATTAGGTAACTGAACAAAAAAGAATTTATATATTTTTTAGTTTTTAAGTATTATATATATCATGGAAATTTCCTTATACTCTCTCACTTATTTCCTAAAGGAGGTTCTGTTTTAAAATATCTACATAACATGTAATCTCCAACCCTAAATCATTCACCATGTAAGTAAATATAAAGGGGTGTATCATATAAAATAAAAAATAGAACAAAAAAATATAGAAGTTGCTATGATGATACCTCATTCTATTGATGACCCTTCACCACCATTAGAAAACATTTTATCAATAGTAAATATATGATCAATATAGATACTATAATCCTATCCATGAGAACCCTAACTCCCTTGTTGGGATATTTTCCACTACTTAGGTTCCTAGAATCTAGGATTTCAACATCAACCTAAACAACCCACAGATACTTGACTGTTGCTCAGTGATGTCCCAACTAACAAGGTATTAAATACCTGAGTTTGAGATGTACCACATCCACTAACTTCCTGGGTTATCCGCATACAGTCTATGAAAACATCCTATATTTTCAAATGAATAACTTTGGTTCATCAATATGAGTATATCAATTGTGTTCAAGCTAACCATAATGATAACATTCGATTGGGACTCTTCCTCAAGGAGGAGGAAAAGAAAAACCCCTACATTTGTGTCCCAATCCATCATAGACCTGGTTTGTATCTTTAAAACTCATATTATATCTACTAAAATATAAACTATCTAGATTCCTTGTAAAATACAACTATCTTAGTCATTGACCCACTATGAGGCCCTCCTCAATAATAATAATGTTTCCACCACACCCATATATACCATTAAGATAAATAGCCTCACTTAGGCCTAAATAGGAAGTCCCAACCCAAACTCACGTTTACTATCCTTTATCACCTCATGTCTTCCTAACACTAGTGAAAATTGAAAGAAGTTAGTGAACCTTGTTGCATTGTTCATCACAAATCAATCCCATGGTTAAATATTCATGAATTTTGAACCTTTTTATCTTTAATATTTTGATGGAAATAAACTAAAAAAAGAGAAACATAAATATACACTAAGAGTGATCCTTATGCTTCTTGAATTAAAAAAAGGTATCACAGTAGTGTCACATTATTCCCTCTATTATATAACTCTCCAGTATCAACATTGAATTAGCCTGAGAACTAATCACCTCAAATATCTAGTAGATCTAATCAACTCAAACCACTATGAATTATGGTCCCATACAATCAAAATAAAAATTAACTTTTATTTTGGAATTATTTGGTAAAACTATCCATAGTAGCCTCACCCCTTTAAATACATCTCTATTCTTCTTAAAACACTTAGAAAAAACTCCATATTCATCTAAATCGTTAGATACATGAATATATGAGCATGATATTCCCATAATTATTGATTATCATCTAGATGTCATGTCAATGGTATAATCAATAATTTTGGTCCATCATTAGGAAATCAATTTAAATTTATCAACATACATAAGTAGGAACATGTTTATCGCACTACACCTTTCCTCATTCCATAATTCATATATTAAGGATTATAACTCATTGTATCATGGAGTTACTATTTTAACCAAATAATATAACCCCATGTATGTTTACATGTCATTTTAAACATTAATCCATGATTTATTACTATTCATATCGAAGTCACTTACAATTCTTAACGATACCATCATAGGAAGTCTATTCACATTAGATATGACTATTTTCATTAAATTGTATTCATAGTACAAGATCATATATAATTTTCTAGTAGTAAATTTGATTAGTATATCACCAATAATTTCTTTAAGATCACATTAAAATAATTATCAATGAAAATTAATTAACAAATACTTATTTCAAGGATTCAAAATCACATGTAGTCACACATATCTTTTGATATTATATGTCAAGTATGATTCATATACTCGTACCATCTTTCCACCCTAAGAAATAATAAGTAAATAAAATACATAACTCTTAAAACATCATGCATCATTAGAATTTACAAATATATAATAAAAGTAAATAATAATATGCCATAGTTAGTTGTAACATGGATATTGACTCTAAAAATATCATCTGAGAACACATTTAACATTAATTATAAATTCAAACCATCCTAAACTTATCTATAACATCCCCAAATAACATTATAATATAAATAAAATTCTATTGAATTATCTTTTATATCCCTAGAGTAAAATTGAACTATATATATCATTCTAGTGAACCCCACGATTTTAATAATACTCCCCGATCAATAAGAGTTTTCTGTTTTTATTGTGGAATATCAAGTTCTTATTGGGGGGTGATTCTACCATAAGTCATTTATAAGATTAAAATAATTTGAAGTGATAACATAACAATAATAAAAATGTAATTTAATACTATAAATAAACTCTAGTTACATCCAAAACAATATATATAATACAATAACATACCCATCATATAATTCTAGATCATTTCACACAATCGCGTGTCAATGTTTTCCTAATGATTTGAACATATACAATATATTATTGAAATTTTATAAAAAAACTTAGAATTTTCATATCCCAAAACTAATTTTCCATTTTCAGGTATGAAATATCAAGAAACTTCTATCTCAACCACTTATAATTGGGCCTTTTCCTTTATCAACAAAATGTTGAAAAAAGTTTACACACACAGCTAGGTTCACATAGATGGTGTGAGTATGAAACTCAATAATACACCATCATTGAGAACTTATCATTTTCAAAAATATATATGATTTACGATATGATCATGAATACAATTGAGTAATAACTTAATGACATCAATCACACAAGACAATTGGAAAGCTATGTGATTACCAAAGTAATGCAAAGACTAGCCCTACCTATTTTAGAAAGTATTAACATATCATGTTAGCATTTTACCATAAAACCATCTAATGTCATATTATATGACATAATATGATACAAATAGTTTTAATAACACCATGTAAGAATTATTAACATTAAATATCCATCTTATGCCACTTTACCTCATGATATGTGATGAAATACACACACACAAATATATATCATGTCACATAATCTAAGGAAATACTGAATTACATAGTTTCCTCCTAGTATTACTTTATTTCTCATTGATTTGTGGTCCATGATGTAAAATAGTAAGGACTTGGTATAACCATATAGGTTTTCTCATAGCATATATCACCTTTTGTATCAACCATTAACCCATAATATAAATATATAATTTATATAAGGGATGTAGTCAAAATAACCAAGAAGCCATTACCTAGACAAAGTACAGATTCTAGAACCATATGGCTAGCCCGTAGTTCCCTTTTATTGACTAGTATATACATAAATACATAATATTTTATAATCATAAATTTTAACTCCATATTTAATTATAATATTATATTGGATATTCACGTCAAACAATCAACAATGATTAACTAAACTAAACACCCTCTTTTGACAATCGGGATGGATCGCACTTCCTATACCCTAGATTAAGGATCTAAAATATACCCATAATATTCTATACTTTACCAAACATTCCACACACACATCACATGTATCATCTATTAGACTCATACAAGGTCTGTGAACCATTTATTTTTATTTCAACTAGATATTTCACTTAAGAAACTGCATTATTTAATTTTCATTTTCTAAAAACACCAACACACAAAAAACATGCATATAATAATGTAAGATTAGTTATAACAACTATGAATTACTAATAAGAAGAAACTTTAGAAGAATATTCTATTAATTCAATAAAAATTAGTATATTTTTTTAAAACCTATGAAGCTGATGAAAATAATATTTTAGAGGAATTGACTTAAAATAGTAATATAATCTAACAGGAAACATATGAATCATATTAATATAAAAATTTAAGTAACAATAACCCTAATAGATTAATAATTCATTGAATAAAAAAGGACAATTAATAACAATTAGTGGGTAGAGTTCCTTGATGTAAACATTATGAATAGGATAAATGTGAGTTTTGTTTACAATATTTATCCACTTTTAAGACCCAAAATTTTCCAAATTAAATGTTATATACATATATAGTTAAGGGTTAAATAATAGTGCACCCAAAAATTAAATATACCTTTCTAATATAGACATAATCATTTACTTATTCATAATATCCATACATTTCATCTAACAAATAATGATTTTCATCCTTTTCACTTGGTTCAACTAAGAGTTCTAAAGTCAGGGACTACAAATAAATATATTTAATTAATAAAAAACAATCCATATTAAAAATATTTTTAATCAATTTATGTTTTATCCAAAATCTCCCCATTAATTCACACTGTAATGTTCTTATTTTAATTACTCAACTTTACTGATCAAAACAACTTGCACTGAATTGAAAAAAAAAATTCAAACCAATATTGAATGGTTCTTATGGTATTCCCATACCAAACAAAAACCAAACAGACCCCAACAAAATGTCTGATCCTCCAAACCAGGATATATAAGATACATTATATATAATAATTCCAAACCAAACCATGGAAAATGAAATTTAAAATTAAAAAACATATTATTTATTGTAAGGGTCATCACATATAAGAAGAAAATATTCAATAAAAACTATTTAATTGAATTTATAAATCTGTAAATAATAACTCTCACGGGTATATAAATTATTTTAAAATAAAGTCATAAAGTTTTAATTTCATCCAAATAGAAAAATATTAATCCTAATTTATAAAAAGTTGAAAAATAGAGTGCTTATTTATATAAAAACTATGATAAAAAATAAAAATATACTCAAATATAGAAGGAGAAATATTAAAATAAAATTAACATTTCAAATATGTATGAGAAGATAAACCATTATAATATTTTTTTATTAAAACAAGACTAATGATGGCCAATAAAAGTGAAAATTAGAATCTATATATTTTTATAAAGAACACTCATTTGGTGAGAAAATTACAATAATCATTTTGTTGTTAAGGAATATTTTGAAATAAATCATTTGTGTGATAGTATAACATGTCTTTACCTAGATATATAACAGGATTAGAGTAAATGTGGATACAATAAAAAGGTATAATGGAGGTATACCTATAAAAATATTAGTAAAATTTTGAAATGAATTATTATTTTTAACATGTTGAAGTGACATATGGAATATGTGATCAAGAATTATAAATATTTGATTCGGGTCTTACAATTTTTCATTCTCAATTACGTTAAAATAATAATTTTAAAAAATCATTGAAGTGAATAATATGAAATAAGATTTTTTGGTCTTCGAAGTAGCTTAGCATACTTCAAAGAATAAGAGACCTTAAATATTGGATAATGGTTGTCAAAAAAATATTAAATATTATCAAAATATTCTCAAGGGTGTTAAGGAGTATGATAGATGAGTTGTCACATTGGGAAATGATGGCTCACAGAAGATCAAAGGTATTATGACATAAATTATTAATAAAAAATATCTGTTTAGATAATTTGATATTTGTTTATGAGATGAAATATGTTTGGTGTTTTTCATCTTTATAACAATATCAATAAGGTGATTTCTTAGAAGGATGTATGCATTTTTAAAATATTGATAAATTGACCCATATTTACCAAGGGTCAAGGAAATAATGGAAATCTATTTAAAGTTGTTAGTGAAATGAACTCATGTTAATTTTTCTCAAAGGATGATATTTACATATGACATAGAAGGTTTGGATACCTTGGGAAAACATGAGAATATTGATTCTTGAAGGTGATTCCTAAAATGTCTAAAATATTTAAAGGGAAAAATTACTACATTTAGGATATGTAAAAATTGAAAAATATTGAGTAATGGACATAAAATGATTTAAATTCAAACTCAAAGGACACTTTAATTGATTCATTATTCTATTTTTAGTCTAATAAGGAATAATTCAATGTACAATAATAATTATTTCATTAAATTTATAAATTAATTTACAAAAAATGACATGTATAATGTTTATTTCAAGAAAGTCTCAAGAACTATATAATTATACAAACAATAAGATATATGTTTGTAAAGAAAGTAGTTACGTTATCAATAAGTATATATTTGATAGTAAAATAGAGTATAAAAATTAATAAATTTTATATTATCATGTAAAGCACGCAATTCATTATTAGTTCAGCTCAACATACAATTTTCTATGAAATAGAGTATCTCCCTGAATGAATAGGAGTTTGGTGAACATAGAAATATTAATTCCAAAAAATCAATAAATTTTAAGCAATATTTAGAGTCAAGAAGCATTGGTAGCATAGCATATGTAAAATCATTGAATTTTTTGGCCAAATTTAGCATGAAACCAAATGGGATATAGTATAAAAATGATTTAAACATAAATAATTTTCTATTTTTTAAAGGCTATGTTTTAATAAAGTAAAAGGAAATAACTCTTATAAGATTAATGATGGAGAAAAATATGTAATAACTCTTGGTTATACCCCAAATATGATTTTTGTTGCTTCTATAATAATAATTTAATAAATATGGTTGATAGTAATGTTTTAAAATTCATTAAGGATATTGCTGGTCCTTAAAAAACATTATATTTATTATGAAATTAAATAAATGGATACTATAGTTTTTGGAGTGATTAATTAGAATGCATAAATTGATAATGATGAAGTAGATTATGTTTTTTCCAATGATTAAAATGAATTTAAAAATGATAAAAATGAGTTTTAAAATAAATAAGCATGTGGATGCTAAAAATATTATTGGGAATGAGAATGATGGTTCAAAAACTCAGATAAGAATCAATAATTCAATCCATACAATTTGATTTTCATAATTTGACATGAAATTTATTAAACAATAACTTTTGAGAAATATGTTGTCAAGTACCATGAATGGAGAGATAAATCATATAGAGGAGATTTCTTAATTTAATATTTTTCCAAGTAAAAAATAAAAAAAAAATTGAAAAAATTGGCATTTCATAATAATATTGAGAAGAAAGAATTAGTTTCTCAGAATAAATCTTTTCTTGTTAGAATAATATTTTCTCAAGCTAATGTAATGGAATTCGATGAGTGTTTTTCTTCTGTTTCATAGATGAAAATCATAAGAACAATTATTCAAATTATGCCCCAACAAAATGAACAATATTTTGTAGAGATATTATAATTCAATATTTCTAAATTTATATATTAATAGGGAAATTTATATTGAGAAAATATAAGGGTTTATGCTCGATAATGATGGAATCAGTATTCTAAAATTTAATAATGAATATTATTGGATTAAATAAGCCCTCAAATCTTAGTATTCAAGTTGTATTTATTTTTATTAAGTATAGAATTCAATAAATTATTAGTGTAAAATATAATTATTCCATTCTTACTGTATGATAATTCTGAATATTTTAAATAACATTTTCAGTGTTTGGTGTACAGTCGATGAAGAATTCCGATCCGTATAGAGTATTGGTATTGATATATTGAAGAAAATAAATATAATATATCACATGCGGAATTTTTTTAAGAAATAATGGAATATCTACCAAAAGGGGGTTTGAATGGGAAAACTAAGACCACTCTTAAATCCCGAATGTAGATTATATTATAGGAATGAAATAAATTTTTCATGTGTTATAAAAATTTTTATGTTAAGTTGTGGTCGAAATAATAGATGAATAATTAAATAATTTATTGCAATTAATTTTATAACACCTAATAATGGACTATATAAAAATGGATATAGTGAAATACTATGATTAACCATAAACCCTATTGATTTGGTGGTGTGAAACCATAGTGGATGACTCTGTTGGTGAAGAGTATAGAGGAGGAATGAAGGATTACAAAAAATGAATGAGTGAAAAATTCATTAAATGTCATCAAAGAAAATGATGCTAGATTATTTTTTTGAAGTGATATATCCAATATCATGGTATGGTTTTTTATATTAATGTTTTAATTACCCATTACAAATTGTTGATACTAATGAAAATTAATTCATTTAAAATTTAATTGATGGATCAATTATTGTTCCTTTAGCGCATTGGTTATTTTATTCTTAAAATTTATTATTGAGGATAATTTTACCCCAAATATCACTTATTATACAATAAATGTTTTTTCCAAGAGTAATACATATAAAATAGATAATTATCAATTCTTTTCATGCCATTTTCTATATGTTCTTCGATGTTATTTACCAGTATTTCAATTGGTTAATGATTCAACTATACCTAGTAACTCAATAATTATGAAATGACTCTTTAGTGTATCTAATAATTATTATAGATTCAGTGAAGGGATTGAAGATATAATAAAGGTGTGGTGCTGGTGAAAAAAATCCAATGGTCAGAAATCCAATGTTGATTATGTGATTTTGGTTTTGTGAGATGGATCGTGCATGTATTTTTGAAGGACGAGTGGTAAGAAATTTATGAGAAAAAGGGTTTCTAGAATCCATCCACCAATAATGATGAGGTATCATTATGATCATATAGAGAACCTTATGGATGAGATTTATGGTGTAAGAGGAGGCGATAACATCAAGATTTGATATGTGTGTAGGTTCATCAAATCCTAAAAATCCTGATCTACAAGACATGTTGCTCAGACGAACACACTCTATGTATCTTGGTTGTACATCAACTATGTTCTATGTGGAGTGTTAAATATCACATGCCTTGTGGTGTTCCCACACATCGTATAATCCTTATCCATCCAGTTTAGCATGTATAGGGAGTACACACCAAAGAAGCCATGTTTTCACACACACTGTGTATATTGCGGAACACCCTATGAACTTCTGAGAGTACATGGACATGGGAATATGACACATTCCATATACAGAACCGTAAATTTCTTGGAATTTTTTTAAATACTTTGGAATTTTATTTGTACGCAGTTACTGACGGCGCTTGATTCCGAGGCCCGGTGTGCCCGGAATCAATTTTTCAAGTTTAGTTTGGGTACATTCAGGTAACTAATGAGATTGTTTTTATAACATTTAAACTGGTGCTTGAAATTAAAATCTGAGGGCACCAATGAATTCGCAGCATCGGAATTCACTTAGGCGAAGCTTAACTTCGGCCGACAAGGGCTGAGAGAAAAATTTATTTTTTCAGGCCTTTCGAGAAAAATAATACAATAATTTAAATGAATTATTTTATTTTTCCTTCCCCATTTTTGGGTGGCGGGGCAACGACAGGGTGGTGACGATGCACATAAATGAGGCTCATTAATGGGTCATTAAACTCATAGCGTAAGGACACTTTAATGACACCATTATGGCAATGCTGCGACGTGCTCCTTTATATATTTTGGCACATCCAGAATATGTGGAGAAAGAAATTGGAGGATTCTCTGGCGAACCTCTAATGGAGTTCCGCCCCAGTGAAGAATGATGAACGCCGACAAAACCTCTTCTTCTTTGGCGCCATTCAAATATCAGAGCCGGAAAGAGACGCTGACGCCTTAACCCCCCTTGAGGATGAACGCTCGACAACAAACCACTAAGAGGTAGGGGTTTATTTTGAGAATGATAATACTCCCATGTTTGTTTTCCTCTAAAACATGAACCCGGATCAACTCGTTATCAATTTGATCCGCGAACTATTATTTGCGGGTGAGGGATTATTATTTGCGGGTAAATAGTTGGGAGTTGTTTCAAACCACTAACGCAGTGGGTGCATACAAACAAACAAGTCCAACCCCACCGTTTTTCTGTTCTTGATGCGCGGAACGTTGGGCGATGACGGAACGAGACGAAAATAGTGTTTGAAGGTCGTCGTAGTGAAGATCAGGTCTCAAGACAATCACAGACACAAACGGGAGAAAGAACGGACCACCGGAATGACTCCAGTGGCCCGCGGAACTTTCCGGCGATGCGGGTCGCCAGCGGCTGGAGGTGGCGGCTGGATCCCGCGGCCGCGCGAGAACTTCAGGAGGATGCGGCGCCCACCGCGTCCATGGAGCACGAAGGATGGGGGACCGCTTTCCCCCTGCTTGGCCCGCTGGCCGAGCCAGCACACCCCCCCCCCCCCCGGCCGGGCTGGGCCGTGCTGGCCGGGCCGGACCTGGACCTGGATCGGGTCGCCCCAGTTCGGGCCGACCCAGGGGGGGTTGGGCCGGGCCGGGCCGGGCCTAGACCCCCACTTTGGACTGTTTTCATTATTTTTCTCATATCATGAGCTACAGACCTCCGATATACCAAACTTCAGTTGCGTATTAATCACTTGATCAAGACGGTCATTTAAATATATTACAGTCAAGGTTTTGGAGAACTTTGGGTACAAGCAGATTGGTTCGAACACGAAATGAACCGGGCCCTCGGAGCGGAAACACTTATAAAATGAGCTCCGGACGTCCGATTGACATACCGTCGAATTAATTGGATTCCTCTTAGTGAGATGGTTATTTTGGATTAATCCACATGAGGTTTGGATGCAACTGGAGTGCGGTCGGGTTGGTTTTAGCTTAAAAACCAACCGGGCCCTTGGGACGAAAAGACCAATAACTCTCAGACCGGGAGTCCGATTGACATGCCGTCTGTCACATTGAGTTCCTATTAACGTGAGAGAACATTGTGATACATAAACTTTGGACTTCATGATAGTTTATGTGGAAAAACCCTTGGCTTGTGGAGTGGACCCCCCAGAATCGAGCATGCTGTGTGTAGAAACCCTAGAGCTAGCTGCGACTGCGTCGATGACGACTGCACTTGGATCCTCCATGGGTTCGGCAGTGAGGACGACTATACATGGATCCTCTATGGGTTCGGCAGCGATGATGACCATACTGGGATCCTCCATTGGTTCGACGATGATGACTACTATTCTTGTATCCTATGTGGGTCCGGTAGTATTTGACTCTGTACTTGTATCCTATGTGGGTCCGGCAGAGTAGCTGGTCTTGTATCCTTTGTGGGTCTGACAGCTTAGCTGGTCTTGTATCCTATGTGGGTTCGACAGCTTGGATGAATCAGTGGATACATCTGATCATCTCTATCGCCTTATGAAGTGTAAACTAGTGTGAAATGAGTATTCATTCTCAATCATTATAATCGATGTGATTGACTTGCTTCCTTTGTGGATTGGGATGTGTTTTTCTATGTGGATCGGGTTATGCTTTCCTTTGTGGATTGGGTTGTATTTTCCTGTGTGGACTGGGTTGTTATTTCCTTTGTGGACTGGGTTGTGCTTAGGCATGGAGCTTGAGCTAAACTATAACATATGACTTAGGTATATGTATGGGCATATACCTATTAAGTGTTGTTGATACTTCGTGATTGTACCAATCCTTTGTGGCTTATCCTTCGTGGATTCTGAGAGACCTTCGGGGGTCTCGTGGTCCCTATAGAGTAGATTATACTCACCCCTGCATAGGCTATGCCCGCACTACGTTGTGTTGGAAGCAGACGACGGACAATGATGATCGAGGTGGAGGCTCGTAGAGCTGGATGGTACCTGTAGGTGGATCACTAGACGGGACGTACACGGACCAGACGGCTGGAGCCGAGGAGCTGACTAGACTATCTGTACCCACCCTTTAGGTGGGATTTCCAGAGGATGGCTTGAAGTTACTGCTTTACTTTTTTACTGCTGTAATTTCACACCAGTTGTACATTACATTCATTTGGGTTTGTATTCTGGGCCATTTACTTTCCAGCACTTACTTTTGTACTCAGTTTACATAGAGTTTACTTCAGCTTGTGTACTCTGTGGTGTTTATTTTCTTATATAAAGGCATTGCCTCCCCTTCTTACCAGGATTTATGCCTTTGGTGCTAGTCGCCAGCCCCTGGCCTATGGCAGGTGGGGTTGGGGTAGTCACGACTCGGGCCCTGAGGACGGGTCATGACAAATTGGTATTAGAGGAGTCGGTTATACCGCGGAACTTAGGACTCTGATAATTTATTCTATGTGAGGCACTAATGTTTAGTGTAATGAGTGTGGTTATTACTCCAGGGAGTCCAGTATTGGTGCGGCAGCCGACGTATCCATACACCAGGACCCTAAATTCTGATTTCTGACACAGTGCACGAAAAGATTAATTTCATGTGTGTTGCAAAAGTTTTCGTTGTGATTACATTGTGTCAGCTCACCAGGTATACTGTATTAACTGTGGCGCACCTGTTTCTTTTCAGGATGGCCCCACGACGGCAACCAGCTAGGGTTCCGAGATTTGTGCGAGATGGAAGCCCACCGAGTGATGAGGCCTTGGTTCAGGGCCCCATTACAGTGGAGGCACCAGCACTACCTTTACCCGCCGAGCCACCGATGCTACCAGCCCCAGCGATGGAGAGTGCACACTGCCTCAATGCGTTGCATGAGTTTCATAGGCAGAGTCCACCCAGGCTCTGCGGAGAAACGGATCCTCAAGCAGCCGAGGATTGGCTGGAGGCTGTCTTCAGAGTCTTTAGGTCGGTAGGGACGCTAGCAGACCTCATGGTGGTCCTTGCCGCGAGTCTCATGCATGCAGCAACAGGTAGATGGTGGAGACTGATGCTCTAGGTGCACGATGATGCATGTCTACTTTGGATGGACTTTGAGAGACTCTTACGCTCGGAGGGACCTCCCAGGCAGAGGCAGAGGTTCGATCGTGCTGGTCCACAGGGAGAAGGCAGATGAGGCAGAGGAGCTGGCCGAGCAGCGTGTGGTGGACGACGCTCCGAGGCTCTACCACCACTACCCCCAAAAGGTCCACCCCGACCACAGGGATCTGGCGGGAAGAGGCAAGCTCAGCTCCAAATAGCAGAGGCTTATGACCATGGCACACCCGAGATGATTTTAGGTACTATCTGTGTCTACTCCACCATTGCTGCAGTTCTTATAGACACAGTTGCGAGTCATTATTTTATTGTCGCTGCCCTTGTTCGGAGCTCGGAGATTCCGACGGAGCCGTTGGCTCGATCCTTGTGGCTAGAGACTCCTACGAGAGTAGACTCGACGATTATGCACTGGTGCCAACATTGTGAGCTTACTCTAGGAGGTGAGAGCTTCAGCTGAGATCTTCTTTTAGCAGCATCGAGGCCTTACGATGTCATCTTGGGAATGGACTGGTTATCTACAGTCCATACTCAGATCGACTTCATTAGGCGCAAGGTGCGGTGTGTCCGCACAGATGGGACTAGGTTCACCTTCACCAGTGATAAAGGAACCTTCGCAGCATAGTATGGACTCAGGCAAAGGAGAGGGAAACCGATCACACATCAGTTGGCCAGTCTCATCCTCAGAGCAGTTGATGTGCGGAGTCTGAATTTTCCTATAGTGGTGGACCAGTATGCGTACGTTTTTTCAGATGATGTTCCTAGACTACCTCCTCGTAAAGAGGTATATTTCTATATTGATCTGTACCCTAGGACAACCCCGATATTCACTCCAGCATATCGGATGGATCTCTCTGAGCTTCGAGATTTACGGGTACAACTGGAGGACTTGCAGGGCAAGGGATTCATCTGACCCAGTGTTTCACCCTGGGCTTCGCTGATACTATTCGACAAGAAGGATGATGGGAGCTTGCGACTGTGTGTCGACTATCATCGCCTGAACCAGGTGACTTTGAGGAACAAGTATCCACTTCCAAGGATTGATGACCTCTTTGATCAACTCCAGGGAGCACGTTGGTTCTCAAAGATAGACCTCAGGTCAGGGTATCATCAGCTCCGAGTTCGGGACAAGGATGTGCAGAAGACGACCTTCAGGTGTCGGTATGGCCACTATTAGTTCTTGGTCATGCACATCAGTGTGACCAACGCTCTAGCAGTGTTTATGAGTCTCATGAACAGGATCTTACAGCCATACCTCGATCGGTTTGTTGTAGTCTTCATTGACGACATACTGATTTACTCGACTACCGAGGAGGAGCATGCCTACCACCTACGAGTTATAATGGATACACTCTGAGAGCACTAGATTTATGGTAAGCTCTCGAAGTTCTAGTTCTGGCTTTGAGAGGTCCACTTCCTGGGGAACGTCATCTATGAAGTAGGAGTTGTAGTGGATCCCATGAAGGTCGAGGCGGTACTTTCTTGGGAGCCACCCAGAAGCGTGACAGAGGTGCAGAGTTTCCTAGGTTTGGCTGGGTACTATCGGAGATTTGTGCTAGACTTATCTAGAGTTGCAGCACCACTTGAAACTTTGATGAAGAAGGGGAAACCCTTCAAGTGCTTAGACAGATGTCATCAAAGCTTCCACGAGCTGAGGTGTAGATTGACCAGGGCGCCCATCTTGAGGCTTCCCGAGGAGGGTGTAGGGTACGTAGTTTACAGCGACACATCAGGGAATGGGCTAGGGTGTGTCCTAATGCAGGAGCGAGTAGTGATCGCTTATGGTTCACAGCAGCTGAGGCCGCACGAGAAGAACTATGCCACCCATGACCTAGAGTTAGCAGTAGTGGTCTTCACCCTAAAGATGTGGTGACACTATCTGATGGGAGAGTGATTTACAGTCTACTATGACCACCAGAGTCTTAGGTACATCTTCTCGAATAAGAACCTGAACCTGAGATAGTGGTGATAGCTCGAGTTCCTCCAAGATTATGACTTTGAGATTTTCAATACTCCTGGAAAGGGGAATGTTGTGGCTGATGCTCTCCGCAGGAGATCAGTCATTCAACTACTAGGAGAGATGAAAGACCAGTTATCTACTTTGTAGATATCCTTCATGGATAGTGATGGGGAAACCAATCTCCAGTCCCACACAGTCACTCCTCCACTACATCAGTGGGTCAGAGAGGCACAACATGGGGATGTGGACTGTGAGACGCGACATGCACAGATATCCTCAGGAAATGCACCTAATGGATTATCTGTTGGAGGAGAGCACATCATCCTTTTCAAGGGACGTACCATGGTACCAGTTACACTACAAGAGGAGGTGTTGAGGGAGTTCCACACTTCCCCTATAGTGGTACATCCTAGAGTATCGAAAATGTATCAGGACCTCAGACATCAGTACTGGTGGCCGGGTATGAAGAAGGATGTGGTAGGATTCTTTTCTCGATGCCTCACTTGTCCGCAAGTGAAGGAAGAGCACCAGGTACCTGTAGGCTTGGTACGACCCTTAGAGGTCCTAGAGTGGAAGTGTTATGGGATATCCATGGATTTCGTGATGGGGATTCCACGTACTTCCAGAGGACACAACTCCATTTGGGTGATTGTAGACCGACTCACCACGTCAGCCCACTTCTTAGCTATCAGAGAGCAAGTCTCGGTGGAGAGATTGAGGCGCTTCTATGTTCAGGAGATCGTATGACTTCATGGTGTGCCATCATCTATCGTCTCTGATTGAGACACTCGCTTTACTTCCCGGCTTTGGAAGGGGTTTCAGGAGGCCTTTGGGATGCAGCTACCCCTGAGAACCGCCTTTCACCCTCAGACGGATGGCCAGACGGAGAGGACCATTCAGACTCTCGAGGACATGCTACGTGCATGTGTCCTTGACTTTGGTCGTAGCTGGGATGATCACGTACCCTTGGTGGAGTTTGCGTACAACAATAGCTTCCACTCTACAATCGGGATGAAACCTTACGAGGCACTTTACGACCGAACTTCCAGATCACGTCTATGATGGAATGACCCTATGGAGTCAGCACTCATAGGACCAGAGATAGTTCAGGCTCTGATAGAGAAGGTACAGATCATTCAGAAGTGAATGATGACTACTCAGAGCCGATAGAAGTCCTATGCTGATAGGAGGCGGAGACCACTGTAGTTCAAGGATGGCGACCACGTTTTCTTATGGGTCTCTCCTCGACGTGGATTACAGATATTTGGTCGGGGCGGCAAGTTATCTCCATGCTTCATTGAACCATTCCAGGTTCTCAGTAGGATAGGCGAGGTGGCTTATTGCCTGACTCTTCCACCTCAGTTGCACCGGGTGCACTACATCTTCCATGTATCTCAGCTGAGAAGATACGTGCATGACCAGACGCATATCATCGATCATGGGGAGCTGGACATCGATGACGGGTCGACTTTTTTGGAGGTCCGAGTGGAGATCGAGGATCGACAGGCATGGGTCCTATGTGGAAGGTCGATTCCTCTGGTGCACATCAGGTGGCATCATGGGAACCTTCAAGAGAGCACATTGGAACAGGAGGCTCAGATGCGTGCTCAGTACCCTCATTTGTTTCCCTAGTTTATGATGTAGCTTTACAGGGACGTAAAGCCCTGAGGTGGGAGTAATGTAAAGACCCGTAAATTTCATGGAATTTTTTTTAAATACTTTGGAATTTTACAAGTACACAGTTACTGACGGTGCTTGATTCTGAGGTCTGGTGTTCCCAGAATCAATTTTCAAAGTTTATCTCGGGTACGTTCAGGGAACGAACGAGCGGGTTTTTCTAACTTTTAAACTGATGCTCGGAATTAAAATCCAAGGGCACCGATGAATTCAAAGCCCCAGAATTCACTTAGGCGAAGCTTAACTTCGGACAGCAAGGGCCGAGAGAAAAAGTTATTTTTTTGGACCTTTTGAGAAAAATAAGAAAATAATTTAAATGAATTAATTTATTTTTCCTTCCCCCTTTTTGGGTGGCGGGGAAGAGACGGGGCGATGACCATTCACATCAATGAGGGTCATTAATGGGCCATTAAACTCATAGCGTAATGATGAATTAATGACACCATTATGGAAATGCTGCAGCGTGCTCCTTTATATATTTTGGCACATCGAGAATATGTGGAGAAAGAAATTGGAGGATTCTCTAGCAAACCTCTGATGGACTTACGCCCTAGCAAAGAATGAATAACGCCGACAAAACCTCTTCTTCTTCGATGCCTTTCAAATATCGGAGCCAGAAAGCGACGCCGACACCTTAACCCACCTTGAAAATGAACCCACGACAACGAACCACTAAGAGGTAGGGGTTTATTTTGAGAATTATAATACTCCCATGTTTGTTTTCCTCTAAAACATGAATGCGGATCAACTCATTATCATGTTGATCCGCGAACAATTATTTTTGGGGAAATTGTTGGGAGTTTTTTCAATCCACTAACGCGGTGGGTGCGGAAAAATGAACAAGTCCAAACCCACCATTTTTCTGTTCTTGATGCGCATAATGTTGGGTGATTATGGAACGGGACCTCAACAGCATTTGAAGGCCATCGTAGTGAAGAGTAGGACCCGAGACAACCGTAGGCGTAGACGTGAGCAAGAACGGACCACCAGAACGACTCCGGTGGCCCGTGGAACGTTCTGGCAGCCCAGGTCACCGGCGGCCCAAGGCGGCTACTGGCACCGGCCCCCGAAGGCAGTGGCACCCCGGCAAGCTGCCGGCAGGAGCTGCCGCGGCTGAAGCTGTGGTGGCAGGCGGCCGGATCCCGCGGTCGCGTGGGATCTGGAGGAGGACGTTGTGCCCACCGCATCCGTGGAGTGAGAAGGAGTGGGGACCGCATCCCCCCCTTCTCATACCGCTGGCCGAGCCAACGCACCCCCCCCCCCGGTCGAGCTGGGGCGGGTCGCACAGATTGGTTCAGGCCACGCTAGCCGGGCCGGGCCCAGACCCCCACTTCGGACTATTTTCAGTATTTTGCCCCTATCTTGAGCTACGGACCTCTGATCGACACATCGTCGGTTTTTTAGGATTTCTTGGATCGAGATGGTCATTTATGTATATTACACTCAAGGTTTCAGAACTATGGGTACAACCGGATTGGTTCGAACACAAAACCAACCGGGCCCTCGGAGCGGAAACGCTTATAACTTGAGCTCCGGACGTCCGATTGACGTGTCGTTGACTTATTTGGATTCCTCTTAGTGAAAAGGTTCTTTTGTCTTACTCTGATTGAGGTTTGGATGTAGATAGAGTATGATAGGGTTGTTTATAGCTTAAAAACCAACCAGGCCCCTAGGATGAAAAGGCCAATAACTCTCAGACCAGGCGTCCAATTGACGCGTCGTCTATCATGTTGAGTTCCTATTGATGTGATGGAACTTTGTGAGAAATCAAATTTGGACTTTATGACAATTGATGTATCGAACCCCTTGGCTCGTGGAGCGGACCCTCCCGGAATCGAGCATGCTGTGTGCGGGAACCCTAGAGCTAGCTGCGACTGCAACGATGACGACTCCACTTGGATCCTCCGTGGGTTCAGCCGTGAGGACAACTGTAATTGGATCCTCCATAGGTTTGGTAGTGACGACGAATGTACTGGGATCCTTCGTGGGTTCAATGGCGATGACTACTGTTCTTGTATCCTATGTGGGTCCGGCAGTATTTGACTCTGTACTTGTATCCTATGTGGGTCTGGAAGAGTAGCTAGTCTTGTAACCTTTGTGGGTTCAATAGCTTAGCTAGTCTTGTATCCTATGTGGGTCTGATAGCTTGGATGAATCAGTGGCTACATCTGATCATCTATATCGCCTTACGAAGTGTAAACCTGTGTGAGCTGAGTCTTGATTCTCAATCATTATCATCGATGTGATTGACTTTATTCCTTTGTGGAATGGGATGTGATTTCCTGTGTGGACCGGGTTATGGTTTCCATTGTTGATTGGGTTGTGTTTTCCTATGTGGACCGGGTTGTGCTTTCCTTTTTGGATTGAATTGTGCTTGGGAATGGAGCTGGAGCCGAACTGTAACAGATGACTTAGGTATATTTATGGGCATATACCTAAGTAGTGTTGTTGATACTTCGTGATTGTTCCATTCCTTTGTGGCTTATCCTTCGTGGATTCTGAGAGACCTTCAGGGGTCTTGGGGTCCCTACTGAGTAGTGTATACTCACCCCTGCACGGGCTATGCCCACAATACCTTGTTTTGGATATAGACGACGGACAACGCTGATCGAGGTGGAGGCTCGTGGAGCTGGACGGTACCTGTAGGTGGATCACTGGACGGGACATACACGGAGCGGACGACTGTAGCTGAGGAGCTGAGGAGACTATCTGTACCCACCCTCCAAGTGGGATTTCTAGAGGACGTCTCGGAGTTACTACTTTACTTTTCTTCTACTTTAATTTCTTACAAGTTGTACTTTACTTTCAGTTGGGTTTGTATTCTAGCCCATTTACTTTCCAGCACATACTTTTGTACTCAGTTTACTTAGAGTTTAATTCATCTTGTGTACTCTGTGATGTTTCTTTTCTTATATAAAGGCAATTCCTCCCCTTCTTACTGGGATTTACGCCTTTGCTGCTTATCCCCATCCCCTGGCCAATGGCAGCTGGGCTTGGGGTAGTCACGGCTCGGGCCCCAAGGACGGGTCGTGACAAATTGGTATGATGTTAAGCTTTGCCTAAGAGAATTCTGGCGCTGCAAATTCTTCGGTGCCCTTGGATTTTAATTCCAAGCACCTGTTTAAAAGTTAGAAAAACTCTCTCGTTCATTCACTGAACGTACCCATGCTGAAATTTAAAAATTGATTTTGGGAACACTGGGCCTCGGAATCAAGCATTGTCAGTAACTGCGTACTCGTAAAATTCCAAAGTATTTAAAAAAAATCCTTGAAATTTATGGGTCTTTAAATTCCTGAGTACATGACTGGCCTATACATGTTTTTTGTCATAAAAACACACTATGTATATAGATATGAAAGTTCCATGTTAGAGGGAAGGGAATTGGTAGAACCAAACATAGTGAGACATGTCTTGTACTCGCTTGATCATATCATGTACTCTGTCTACGGTAGGTTAGATCCCTTTATTCCCTTAGTATGACTATAGTTTTATAAATGGTATATTCCCTCAAACCATTTCAGTATGATTACATTCCATTAATCCATATACATTTATGTATGAAATGTAATAACATCCTAAGAATAATATTAGTAATACCCTTTGTCGGTTAGTCCTAGATAGGGTCAGGTATCCCTCCAAGAGGTCTGAGGTGTGATCCTCTATCACATTCATCCATAGGTAGGGCCAGATATCTTGTATCCGACTTCTAGGTCATGTGATCCCCTTTCAAGTGTGTTATTATAGTTAGGTATAGGTATCCCTCATTGACCCTTGGTGTCATCCCCTATCTTCATATCAATATGTTATGTGTTCTATTTTTGTGATTCAATATGGCGGGGCCTGATGAGAGAAACCTCACTGGTGAGTGAAATCAGTGTTAATGGGACCTAAGGAGTGAGTTCCCTTGGAAGGGTGTTTCCATGAAACCTAGACCGGAGTCTTAAGGATGGAAATTATGATAATAGTCAACTTGATACTTTTATTCTTTTTTGAGTATATAAAGATTATCTTATTTAACCTCCTTTTATTGTTATTTAGAGATGACTCCCTCATTGATGCTTTGTGTTTGGAGTTTTCCTAGAATCGAACTTGGTATGTTTTTAATCACCCCTATATGGGATCTCACCAAACATATTAGGTCTTATGAAGATTATAGGACATTAAATAAAGCCCTTGGTTGAAAAGGAGTAGGTGGAGTTTATTTGGCCTATACAGACCGTAGATGGACTGAGTTGCTGTTTGGTTGCATTCCCCTTTTGTTAGCAGGTCAGACTCTTTTATGGTATTGGTAAGCTTGTATTTAGACCATTTTTTCATTCTCATATTCTTTTATCATACTGTGATTTGAGATATGATATTTTTCATGCATTTATAATATTATATATTTACCTTTCTATATTATACTAGTGTATGGATATATGTTTGTGTGTGTACAGGTTCCTTAGACTATGGCCTCCCATGTGTGTGATATGCATACTCGACACTAGTCTCTAGACCATGGATTATTAGAGGTAGGATTGGGGTGTCACTCTTGGCTTACTACTGGCCAGGTGGGCCCTGGTGAGTTAGGTCTTGAAAGATTAGTATTAGAGGATGGAATATCTTAGGACTAGAGTTTGGAGATAATCTAGCTATGAGGATTGGATTGGGAACTAGGGTAACAATGTTAAATTGTCCCCAATTTGTCTCTAAATACAAGGAACCTAGTGATAGTATAGTGGTTAACATATGTACTCACCAAGTCTCTGATAACCTACTTGTTAACTCAGTATATTTTGGCACTGTTTACAGGTAAAACATGGGTATATGGATCATATAGGAATGAGTTATGGTTTCTATGTCCTTCTTGAGTCAGTTCACCAAAAATGATCTTTTGATAGTGGTTTATCTTAAAAACATCAGGATTCCTCCTCAATGAAAACCATATAGTATTCAATAGTAGGATTATGATGATATACTTAGTGATGAGGAATCATTCCAAGGGTCTATGCATGAGGTGGTTTCTTTGCATAGATTTCCAATAATACATCCACTTATTGAGTTGTTGAATGTTTTGAAAGTACCATCAGATAACACACACATGATAATCATTCTTCATGAGTTCCATAAGAAGATACCACTAGATTTTAGGGTTATGAAAAATCCCATATAGTATTGAAATTACTCAAAGTAGTAGAGAATGTTTTCTTCCTTGTTTGGACCCCTCCTGACCAAATTGTGGTCCTAGTGGTAACCCTTCCCCATGGTCCAATAGGGAAATAGTGTATATTGATGACTCCTACACATAATGAGGATAATATCACTTACAAAAATTTCAAGATCCTCTTTAGATAGGAATTTTATCTAGTGATATTTCGGGTTGTGTGTATCAAGGAGCTTTTGGAGCTCTATTAAGGTATAATTACCTCTACAAAGTATGCATCATGGTTCAATGAACTCTCACAATATTCCATCGTTATTGTTCATGACAGATACATTTTATTATATACCTTGATTAATGACCCTTTTCAATATATCTATGTTGGAGTGTTATCTCTTTGCATACCTTCTTACATCGGGGTTCTAGAGTAATACTTAGTTGCGGAGAGCTTCTTAGAAGAGCAGTAAGTAACCATTGGTTTTGGTAGTGGATAGCCTACATGTATTTTAATCTTTTATGTAACACCCATAGTTTTATTTACTTCCATATTTTATGTATTATTTAAAGTTAGGGAATATTCAATTTAAGACATGGGATGTTTATGGAAGATTCCAAGAGGTTTTGGATGCCTTTTAAGAGGTGTACCATTTGAGAATGGTTAGATGAAACCATGATCAATCCTCCAGGAAACCTTTAGTGGTGCTTTGAGGTCCCTAGGTAGGTGTAAAATTTGTAAAAACAATGTGTCTAACTGTGTGACATGAAATTCGTGGTGACATAACTGATTCACATGGTTGGTGCATGATTTTTCAAACCATGTTGTCTAACTGTACAATTGAAAATTATTTTTTATATAAATTATATTTTCGTACCCAAAAATTACCTAAGAAATCTAATATCACTTCCCTTAACCCAACCTCTTGAACCCTAGTGACCCTCTAGAAAGTTTTTAGTTATCTTCAAACTCTGGAATTTTACTTCATCGAATCTTTAAGAATTGATCCTTGTGAATCAAAGGCAAGAACTATTTCTTTTACATTTGTGTAATATCTTATCATATTCTCTTGGGGGAAACTCTATAATGAGGCTTACATGCCTAGATTTATGGGAAAAAAAAGTTTTAATGGGATCATCTTATTATTCATTATAGGAACAAAAGATGTATCCTAGATCAATGGATCCATTAGAGTTTTGTTATGCCGAATTTATATGAGGTAAGAGTTTTTTACCTCTTTAAATTTTATTGGAATGAGAAGGCTCTTATGATTGCATAAATAATTATAGTATTCATTAAAATGATTTTCCTAATTTAAAATCTATTAGATTTTCTCATACTAGTTGGTTATTTAAAAAATGGTTATGGTTGTCAGTAAAAACTTGTTCGATAAATTGATTGTATTGTTTTACTCAAAGAATGATTGGTTTGACATGGGTTATTTTTATATCTAGGATAGTGTGTATTAATTTTCTTATTGAATGGTTCATGGTCATAAGTACCACAATCAATTGGGTAACATGGAAGAGATCATTGATGAAAGCACCACGATCAAATTGGGTCACTGAGAAATGACATGGTGAATGTATGACTCACTAATTGTGAGTGTAGGGTGGTCCAAGTTATTCATGTATATGGGTGTGTGATTGTGAAAACATGCTTGGGTAATAGCAAGATGAAATATTTTAATTACTTATACTCATGAAGGGAAAGATCATATTTAGTTATACTTACTTTGGAAAATCTGTTCATCTCCTTTATTGAATATTGTTAAAACAATTTTATCATCCTTTGATATATTTTTGTATGTTTTATAATTCTATGATCTAACCTAATTTTAGTTTTATTATAATGTTGGGAACTTCTCTTGGATGTTTCCTACTAGGAATGATTAGTCATCCCTTCTTATGAAATTTTGAGCATATTGAGATTTTCTTATATGACACAAGAAAGGGGATGGTTTCTTACTTCTCCAGTGGTTCTTCATGAGGTCACAAAGTTAGTTGGTATATATGGAGCATAGAGTGGTTTAAATAATAGTATATATTGGTTCCATATTGGTGGAAAAATATTTTACTATATTGGTATCTTAATATTTATTTTCTTTACATTTATTCATTGTTACTATGATGTTGGTCTTTGGTATATTTTTTATTGTTGGGTTTGTTACATGAGTTATTTATAGATATGTTCCTAGTTTTGTGAATTTTGTATTTATCATGTGATGGTTGGGTATATGTATTAAATAGGGTAAATCACTCCTTGTATCTTTGTGTTTAAAACCTTGGATTTTATTTCCATCCTTTGGTTTTTGAGGAATATCACTTAAGTTTAGTAGCACCTCTGACCTGACCTAGGCCAAAAAGTTAGGTATAGAGTTTAAAAATGTTATTTCTTTGTTTTTCATATCAGTTTTTATAGTGTAAAGGGGATAGGACACATCAAAATATAAAATTTATATCATAAAAAGGCATAACTATCATTTTTATACTGAACCTCAAGTTACCAGAGCATTATGAGTATAAAAAGTCTTGTTAAGAAATTATAGGTATATTATAAACTCATAATCCTTAGTTTAGAGAGGGGTAAATAAGTACCACGAATTAGTAATTATATGTCCCACATGGATTACATTAGGAACATTATTACTTGATATTGTTATTGTGATATTATGACTGTTTTTCTGATATATATAATATAACCCTGAATATATAAACAGTAAAAGGGGTTAATTGATTACTTTTTGAATGGTTGTAAAATGATTACGCCACCAGTAAGGAGAATAAGAAACAAGCGAGAGGGATCAGATGAGAATGTTGTTACACCTGAACCATTGGTGAACTAGCATTTAGTTTAGAGTATTGCTTTAGCCTTTGAATATTTTTATGAGGAGCCTAGGACATAGGAACCAATTTAGGTGAAGCACTCAAATTTTTCTCCAAATTATAACCCAGTGACATTTTTTAGTGATTCTGGACCTGAAAAATAGTGGTATGGTTGAGAAGGATGTCCAAAATCTTCAAATTATTGGCGGTTCTAGAAGAAATGATGGTCGAGCTAGAAATGTATATGCTTGATGACCTAGTGATAGCTAGGTGGGACTTAGATGTTCATGCTTAGTTAGTTCGAGATCTCCCTTAGAATGGATTTTTGGAACCATTAAATAAAAAATTATTTCCAGAAACCTTTCATATAGATGAGAAGAATGAATTCTTTCAGTTGGAACAAATAAGTATGTATATGATGGAATATTCTTCTAAATTATCTACCTTGTTTTCTTTTCCCTAGATGTAGCTATTAGAGAGAGGATGGAAGATCAATTATTTAAGGTGATTCCCCAACCCGAGGTACACTAAATGGTGTTAATATTAAATATTACTAAATATTAAAAAAACAATGTATTACTTACTTGTTGGAGAGAGAGATCTTATAGGGAATCTGAGTAGAGGGGATAACTTTATCCATATGGGTGCTGGAGGGAAATTTAATATGGAGAATAAAAACACTAGGGAGGGTTAATAAAATGGTAATAATCCATCCAAGAATCAATCCAACATACCAGTATCTTATAAACCATATCATAATAATGAACCATGATTTTTCTAGTGAATATATCTTATTAAAAAAAGAATACATGTACTCCAACACCAAGAAATTTACACTAATATGGAATTAAATTTCCACTGTTGTGGAATGAAATTTTATCCCAAGACTTATTTTCCTAAAATTATACAATTATTAGAAATAGATAGCTTGAATCATCCTCATCCTTCATATTCTTCGATG
The DNA here is from genome assembly GCA_963277665.1 of Viscum album. Lineage (NCBI taxonomy): Eukaryota > Viridiplantae > Streptophyta > Magnoliopsida > Santalales > Viscaceae > Viscum > Viscum album. Next base: position 1,010,184,113 of record OY728127.1, read on the forward strand.
GAAAAAACCTTTAAAAATTGATCTTATGCATAGAACCAAGTGAATCAGGATATCTCTAGGGCGACTTCGTCTACCCATTAAAAACCTCACTAGGGAAGAAAGATATATCCTATGTAATATAATCTAAAAGTATATAGATAATAGTAGGATACCATGACCAAGAAACCAGGTCTCACAATAGTGCAACATACCATCCTTCTAAAATCAACACTTATTCATGTCTTGTATGATACTAGTGCGTTACATTATTTTCCTTCTTCTTATGTGGTTAAAAAAATGGGATTACATTTGTAAATGATTACTCACATCATGAGTAACATGAAACCCATAAAATAGTAGGATTGAAGAGGATTCAAGTTCCTATAATGTTATATTACCATTTATGTAGTACAATTTCTTTGGGAGATTAAAATCCTAGAGATGGAAAATTTCGATCTAATATTTAGAAAGGACTGACTTGTGGAATATAAAGATCACATTAATTGCAACATGTGACAAATAAAATTAATATTCCTATATGTAACTCTTCATTAATTCAAAGGGATAAATATATAAATTAAGGTAAAGCAAGACCTTCGGTCTTAGTGGATGGATCCATCTCTGTTCAGTTAGTAGCAATGACTCTAGGAACTGTGGATGAAACTGGAAATATGAGTCTTCTTGCCATAGTGTATTGATACTCGAATGTATTTTTGAATGATTTCCCTAGGATAAAACCTAAGGAGGAAATATAATTTTCTATTGATCTACTTCCATAAATATTCCACATTTTACACCCATCATATAGAATGGACATGATATATTTTTTGGAATTTAAATTCCAGATAGAATAATCTATGAGTAAAGACTTCATCATACATTGAACATTATCTTAAGCAACATCAGTTTTATTTATGAAGACGTAATATGGTTTTCTTTGGTTATCTATTAAATATTTTAAACTAAGTCATGTTATGATTAAAAATCGAAACCAACTTCCTGATATCAATAATCAATTTGATAAATTAAATGGATCTAAGTTGTTCTCTAAGACTAATTAACAATCAAGATATCATCATTTTAGAGTTAGAAAAGATAATATTGTAAAGAAAACATTCCAGAATTGATAATACCATTATGAATATATTGTCACATCATTTGTTCTAATGAATGAACTTGTAGTCTCCATGGAATTGATGAATTATATATTCGACAGGAACCAATATTCATTTATTATGGTGTTCTTTGATGATATTTGGGTTTATTCTCAAAGCATTAATGAACATGAGATAAAATTGGAAATTATACTAAGAATATTTCATGATCACAGATTATATTCTATGTATTATAAGTGTGAATTTTGGATATAAAAATCCAGTTTCCTACAAAATGTCACTTCTGAAAATGGTATATCTGTTGGCATAAGGAATATTGAATTAGTAATATGTTAGTAGTCACCAAATTATGTCTTCAATATCAGAATATTTTTGGATTAGTTGGATATTATAATCGATTTTTTGAGTTTTCTCAAGTATTTAATCTCATATGACTAATATGACGGAAAAGGGTATTAAATCTACATAGAATGGTGACTGTTAGAAATGATATATAAATTTTAAAGACCATCTAACCTTGATACACATCCTAATCTTTCCCAAAATAGTTCAGGGTCATTTGGTATATTTTGATGCATCTAGATACATTTTGGGATTTGTATCATGTAGTGAGATCATATTGTGGCCTATGGTTTATGGAATTAGTGAACACATAAAAAGAACTATCTGTTACATAATCTCTAATTTACTATTGTTGTCCATGCCTTAAATACATAGAGTCACTACCTATTTTGAGAAAGGTTCACATTATTCATTGATCAAAAAAAATTAATTAAATATTCTCTTTATGATAATTGAACATGAGGTAATAATGATGGATTAAGTATATCTAGATGTTTTACTTTGAATTAGTTTATACACCTAGAAAATAAAATTATTTGGTATATTCTTTGAGTTGGAATCCCTATAATTAATATTTAGGGAGGCTTGTGTAAATGCCCAAACTGCTCATAGATATATATTACATATTTTAGGTGAATATTCATTACATTAAATGAGCACATGCCTGAGGACCATAAAGGTAGAGATCCCTTGGAAACATGGAAACATAAACAACATGTCTATATGTGAACTACATAATCGCCCACTATGTTCTTCATAACTACAAACCTTCTTAGAAATATTATACACAATACCTTTCATCATAACCTGGGGAAAGGAAACATGAGAAATGGTGAGATCAGATGCTCAATGAGGATAAATGTAACACCCCAACCATCCACGGTACGTTTCTCTTTGAATAATATATTAGTGTTTGTTGTACGCAACTTCGAGGTTCTAACACACACCACAACCAATCAAAGTAGCGGTTATGAATAGTAATACCCACTTTTTGAAATTTTATAAATTTTATTATTCAATCTGGACTTAATTTTTTGATTTGGAATATCAAAATTATCTTAGGGTGAGTTTTTTGTATTTTTCTAAGAAATTCCAATTTTTGATGAATAGTGAAAAATACTAAACATTAATTAAAAACAACTTTTTAATCAAAATAATTTATACTGATAAAATATAATATTAAGTGGTTTTAAAGTATAGTAAGAATATATTTTTACCATTTAATCCAATGTTGGTAATTGGATGTAATTTCACATTTAAACGAGACATAAACAAGTGTCAATATTTTGATAGTTATTATTTCTTAAGAAACACGTTTTTTGTTTTGACAATGGGAATTAATTTTAAATTAATTTCTGCCACTTCTGTGTTTTGAATTAAGAAAAATGGATTCCATATTTAGAATCAGGTGTTATAAATTTTGTAAATAGGTATCTTTTAATTTTATACATTTTGAATAATTACTTCGGTAAATATTTTATTTACCATGGTTATAGGGTAAATCTGGTAAATAAGGGTAAAATTTAATATTATAATAATATTAAATTACCCTAACACGTTTCCTAACCCTATTGGATGATATATTTCCAACCATGGGAATCTTTGGGTCGATTTTTGGACTCCATGGAGCCACTTTTAAGTGATAATGACACTTGATATTAATTATGTTAAAGTAAATACAAAAATGACAAAAGCATATATCTTTTAGAAAAAAAATTATTACATAGGATTATATATGTTATCTTTAAGAATATAAATATTAATTAGAAAAATAAAACGATTTCCTACATCATGGTATTGTTTTTATAATTTCTAGACATCTAATAAAATAAATTATTGATGACACAATAATGATGTTGTGTTTACCTCATTAATAAATGATTTAAATAAATAATATTATAAAGACTAAAATAATATCTAAAACATGTAAAATTATTATTATATGGTTTCATTTCGATCTTGAGACATCTTATCTTCAACTTTAATGGGTTTTGGAACTTTAGAAACTGAATATCATCATATAATAAAATAATATTTTCAATATTTCTTAAAGAGCCCCTCCTCCCCCTTATAAAAGCCCTCATCTCTATCCAATTCCTCACACCTCCCAAGCCCCTTGGATCATCCAAAATCTGAAAAATTAATCTCCCTACACACCTCTCCTCCTACTATAAGCCTTACCTTAGGCAGAATGCACTTCAAGAGGTCCTTTTGGTTCAAACCAAAAGGAGTTACCCGATATAAAGGTAACATCTTCTCTTAAGTTCTTTTCTTTTATTTTGCTTCTCCAACCAAATAAAATATATTTTTTTCATTTATTTTATAAAAAAACCAGTATCCTAAATATACTAGATTGTTTTTATGTTATGTATTCGAACTACACTTCCACACACCTCCATCTAATGGGTATAAAACATAATGTTTCTATGGACGGTGAACTACGGCCTCACGAAATGATGATTGTTCAATCTTCTACTACCACCTCTTATGGTGGAAATTATGATGGAACTGTAATTAAATATGATATTTATGATATTTATTTTATATATAAGCTTCTGTAATTCCATTTTATATAATACCATTATTCGTTTAATGTTGTATATATATATACAATAATTTCATTTGAGGAAGTGTCGACTACCTCCCCCTCAATGTAATATGACTCATTCATACCATACATGGAACATATAAATGATGGTGTTAATGAAATTAAGTAACATATATAAGATATTATATTACACTTTAAAAATAATATACCAGTGTATCATTTGGTTTTTATTCCTTTTAAAATTAAAAATGAAATGGAAGTAGCATCCATGCGTACGGTTACCGTCTCCACGAACGCGATGAGATTCATTCCCCATCATAACCATTCAAGAATATTTTTCATTTGATTATTAAAAATAATGATTAATAACTTAATATAATTCTGGATATTAATCAAATACATCCTATCCATAACAAACACGTCTTATGTAACAAAACATATAAAGGGAAACAAATCAGTTAACACCAAACAATGATAATACTAAAAGCCAATATTAGAAGATAATATATGCTATCATATTTATGTATATGGTTCTTGTATAATTTAATAACTAAGATTTAACTATTATACAGGAGGTTAATGTACCCTCAACCAAGGAAAAGTTCAAGGTAAGGGTTAATTTCAAAATCTCTTTATTATCTGAGATTGTTTTTACGTAAGTATCTACTGAGACCTCTTTATCATCCACATCCATGTTTCTTAAAATTGTATTTCAAAAAATTATTACTATATTATAGACTATGGGTTAAATTAATTTATACATTTTCTGGACTTTTTATAAGATGTTTATAAATAAATCTTTCCGTCATTTTCAAAACATGGTCCTTTTAATCCTTTTTGACAAATTTAATGTTAGAATGTTTTTTAACTTATACGGTGGGTACAACTATTTTCCACCATTATAAAATTGTAGAAGATTCTCTTACAAAATTATAAGAATATTTTCAAATTTAATGTTTTCTTTTATAATTATGTGACATTTAAATGATTTAAAAAAAGAGATATTTCTCTCAAATAGTTTTGATTTCATCTATGTCAACATCCTTTGATGGATTTTATGTTAATTTGAAGTTGATTTATTATGATACAAAACTTCCATATTGTATTGAAGTTTTTGTGATATGTTTGAATGTGGATGTGATATTTTTATACCATTCATGGTTTATGGTTAAAGTATTGACATTTCGTATGCTAGTTTTAATACAAATGTTTATGATATGTTTAAATGTTTTCATACGAGGAATGTATTGGAATTAGTAAGTGACGGGTGGAGCCCGCTATAGCTCCTAGATGCATTGGTAGGTCTCATAAGACAACTAGAAGTGGAATTGGCCAAGGACCTTTCCTAATTTTTGATATATGGTTATGTCCGAGGCCTTAATCATTTTTACATGTCTTGGCTGAGTCCTTGAAAATATATTTCAGAATGTCTGTCATTATACATTCCCTCATTATGAAAGTCATATTGATGGTTCATGTGGTCATTCGTCTATTAGAATACCCATGATTATGTTTTATTATGTCATTATTTACTCAGCTCACATTCCTACCATAAAATTATTCATGTTAATTATTGGTAAAATCATGTGGTTTCAATTATTCACAAAGTTTAATATTTATGTTATCTTTCACTGTATTGCTTACCCTTACTGAGTGTTTGAGCTCACCCCTTTATTATGTTTCATTTTCCCATGATATGAAGAAGTTAATTATGATTGACTTCCAGGAATAATCTAGGAGGCTTGGATTTTTCTAATTAAATATATTCGTGTTGTATTTCTCTTCAAGTTGTAATGTTGAACTTATGTATGAATCTTGTTTCCAATAATACTAAACTGGTCAGTCATTCGAGACATGATTTCCTTGTGATCATGACAATGTTATGTAATAATGAAATGAATCTAGGTAACTAGGGTCGGGGCGTTACATTTGGTATCAGAGGAAGTTTAGTGCAAACCTTGGAAACTAGATTTAGGTAAACTCTGATTATATCACATAGCCCTAAGATAGACATTGAGGATTATTATAGAAAAACTTCTTAAAATATTGTTTTTGTAGAGATTTTGTGAGTTTTCCAAGAAATAAATCCCTGTTTGGATACAAGTAGGTTGAGGCGGCTCAGGAAGAGATCTACCTAGGGGTAAAAACCAAAAACACTGCTTTGAGCTAGACTCAAATGGGAACTCGGGCACGACAACGGGCCTTACTGCACTCTTGGTTACGACACTCCTGTGGGATATGGTTAGGATAATTCTCATTTTATTTACAAACCATTATTAAGGGTTTATGAGTATATATTTCTTCAAAGAAATCATTTTTATGATTATGTATTATATCCATAAACTGTTCAATTCATGTAAAGTGTTTTACAAGTTTGTATTTATGTATTGTGATTCATAAACTAATCTAGTGTATTCCATTGTTTAGAAATGGTGCCTATTGGATGGAATGGAAACTGTATCAATTCACACAATCCATGTAGGGATTTCCCTCCTGTTCATGATAATTATAGTGGAGCTACAGATACAACTGGTTCTGATCATCTTATCACCATACTAGGACAACTCACTTAGGTTATGAATAATAACCTTACCCGTATGGAGCACCCTAATCCACAGCGTGGAATATCAATGTTAGATCTCTCCATGAGGAAAAAATTACCAACATTAAATGGGAGTACAAATCCATTAGAAGTTGAGAAATGGATAAATTAATTAGAGAAAATATTCCATGCCTTGGGGAGTAGTGAAAGGGAAAATGTTATCATGGCGGTTTACCGCCTCACTGGAGATGCTGATCAATAGTGGTCATTGATTCAAAACACAAAGAAAGATGATGAACTATCAAATATGGAATGGAGGGAGTTTAAAGAGATTTTATTAGAAGGATACTTTCCTTGTGACCGTCGAGCAGATATAGAATGACAATTTTTGAGTCTGAGGCAAAAGGAGGATTATATTTTCGCAAAGTATGAGGATAAATTTACAAGGTTATCAAGACATGCTGCAGATTATATACGTAACCCAAGAAGTAATATTGATCATTTATTTGATGGGTTAAAACCATTTCTCCATCGATCATTAGTATCACAATACTTCTCATCATACGAAGATATTGTCTCGTGTGCTATCAAGACGGAAATGGAATTCTCTAAGCCTTATGACTTTAAAACAAAGCAAGAGAAAAAGAGATCTGTTGAACACTCTCAGAAAGTAAATAAGGAAACAGGGAAGAAGAGAATAATTGAATTTCCTCCCTGTGGTAATTATGTAAGGAAGCACCCTGGTGACTGTCTAAAATGAAAAGGAGTGTGCTACAAATGTGGACAGAAAGGCCATCTAGCTGGTGATTGTAAGGGAAAGAAAGATGCTACCAATGGTCAATGCTATAATTGTAGGTAGATGAGACATTATGCAAATTAATTTCCTAAGAGTTAGAGAAATTTACCTCAGAAAAGGCCAAGGGATCAAGGAAAAGCTTATGCAATCACTACTACTAAGGTTGAAGCCCCAAAAGACGTGGTGGCAGGTAATTTAATGGTTTCTTCTAGTTTAGAAAATGCATTATTTGATTCTGGATCCTCACATTGTTTCATATCTTCCCAGTTTTCTAATAAAATTATACATTTCCAATTTTATTTAACAAAGGATTTGTTAGTCAAAACTCGTAACGGAAGTATCATCACAAAAAAGTTTTTTGAATTAGTCCCAATTAGAGCATATAAATGTTCTTTATCTGCTGATTTTATCATCATACCCATGATTGAATTTTATGTATCCTTGGTATATATTGGATTTCATACCATGATAGAGAAATTTATTGAAAGAAAAAATAGGTTACTATTTTTGATGACGATGATAAAGAACACCTTATCTTTAGAGCAGAATCATCGACAGCTGATTTTTATCTAGAACCACCCCCAGTAGCTCAACTAAATTCAATTATTAGGGAGGAAGAGAATGAAATAACTGTGGGTGAGGAAAGGAATGTTCAAATGGGGGATGTAACTATTGTGAAAGAATATTTTGATGTGTTTCCAGAAGATTTACCTGGACATCCTCCAAAATGAGAAATTGAGTTTTCCATTAATTTAATTCCTAGTCCAAGGCCCATATCGAAGACCCATTATAGAATGGCCACTTTGGAATTAGTGGAATTAAAGAAAAAACTAGAGGAATTGAGTAATAAGGGATTTATTCGCCCTAGTTTTTCTCTAGGGGGAGAACTTGCACTTTTTGTTAAGAAGAAATATGGATCTATGAGGTTGTGAATTGATTACAGGGAGATCAATGATATAAACATAAAGAAGAAGTTTCCCCTACCTCACATTGATGATTTATTCGACCAAATTCAGGGAGCTCAATACTTTTCAAATATTGACCTTCGATCTAGATACCATCAGTTGTGCATGATGAAGGAATACATTCGGAAGACAACATTTCTAACCAAGTACGAGCATTACGAGTTTACAATAATGCCTTTTGGGTTGACTAATGCACCCTCTGTTTTCATGGATCTAATGAATAGATTTTTCAAGGAATATCTTGATGAATTTTTAGTGGTATTTATTTATGATATCTTGGTATACTCCAAAAGGTATTAATATCATGAAAATCACTTGTGCATTATCTTGAAGACTCTGAGAAGACCTGAATTATATGGGAAGTTTAGCAAGTGTGAATTCTGGATTCAAAAGATTTCTTTTCTTGGACATATTGTCTCTAAGGATGGAATCTCTATTGATCATTCTAAGACAAGATAAATCCAAGAATGGACAACACTAATGAGTATAACTGAGGTACACAGTCTAATTGGTTTAGTAGGTTTTTATTGACATTTTGTCTAGTATTTTTCCCTGTTGGCTAACCCCTTAACCAAGATCACACGTAAAGGGGTTAAATTTGTTTGGAAAAAAGAGTGTGAAGAATGTTTTGAAGAACTGAAGAAAAATTTAGTCAATTATCCTATATTGGCTATACCATCGGGGAATGATGAGTTTGTTATTTATAGTGATGCTTCAAAGAAAGGACTTGGTTGTGTCATTATGCAGAATGATAGGGTTATTTCCTATGCATAAGGACATCTAAAAATTCATGAGAAAAACTATCCTACTCATGATATTGAGTTAGCAGCTATAATATTTTCTTTGAAGATATGGATACACTATCTCTATGGTGAAAAATTTGAGATATATACTGATCACAAGAGTTTAGAGTATATTTTCTCATATAAAGAACTAAATATAAGGAAAATGTGATGGCTTGAACTACTCAAGGATTATGATTGCACTCTACACTACCACCCAGGGAAGGAAAATAAGGTGGATGATGCTTTGAGTAGAAAATATCATGGGGTTTTGAACAAGATGAGAGTTTAAAAGGACCCTATATACATTGATCTAGTAAAGATGGATATGGGAATAACCATGGAAGGTGAAACATCAAAACTTTTTCAAATGGTTTCCAAAACATCATTACTAGAAAGGATAAAGAGTTCTCAGACAGATGATGAAGAGATTCAAAAGAAGATTAAAGTTTTGAATGATGGGAGATTGAGTGACTTTTCATATAAAGATGGAATTTTGAAATTTGGGAAGAGCCTTTGTGTTCCTGATATACCTGATCTAAAAAGGGAATTGTTGGACGATGCTCATAGTTCTGGTTTCTTTATACACCCTTGGAGCACCAAAATGTATAGATATTTGAAGGAAATTTTTTTGTGCGTCAACATGAAGAGGGGGATTTTTTATTTTGTGTCAAGATTTATGGTTTGTCAATAAGTGAATGCTAGAAGGCAACAACCTAGAGGAGTCATGCAACCTCTTCCCATACCTGAGTGGAAATGGGATAATATCATGATTGAATTTTTCATAGGACTACCAAAGACTCCTAGAAGTAATGATGAAATATGGGTTATTGTTGATCATCTTACCAAATAAACACATTTTCTTGTTATAAGAGATGATCTACCACTTGAACGTCTAACAAGGCTGTATATTAATGAAGTTGTGAGACTTCATGGAGTGCCCCTATCAATTGTTTCTGATTGTGATCCACGTTTTACATCAAGATTCTGGAAGAGTCTTCAGAAGGTCTTGGATACTGAACGTCATTTGAGCACTGCCTACCACCCACAAACTGATGGAGAATCAAAATAGAATATTCAAACCTTAGAAGACATTTTTATATCATGCTCACTTGACTTTCAGGGTATGTGGGATCATTATTTACCATTGTTAGAATTTTCCTATAACAATACCTTACATTCAAGTGTACGGATGGCACCATATGAAGCGTTATAGGAAAAGAGATGCTGCACACCAACCTGTTGGGATGATGTTGGTGAAAGAAAACTCATTGGCCCAGAACTAGTGGATGAAATGACAGAAAAGGTGAAGGTAATCCAAAACCACATCAAAGCAGCTCAATGTAGGCATAAGAGCTATGCCGATAACTAAAGGAAGGATTTGGAATTTCAGGTAGGAGATCATGTTTTCCTGAAGTTATCTCCCTAGAAGGGTGTTATACATTTCAGTAAGAAGGGAATATTGAGTCCTAGGTACATCAATAAATTCAAAATTCTAGAACAAATTGGGGTTGTAGCTTACTAGTTGGAAATGCCGCCAAGTCTCTCCAAAGTTCATGACGTGTTCCACGTATAATTGATGATAAAATACACGTCTGACCCAATGAATGTACTCACATATGAAGAATTAGAACTATAATCTGATCTATCTTATTGTGAAGAGCCCGTCAGGATTTTTTATACCAGAGAACAAGTACTGAGAAACTGGACAACTCGTTTGGTAAAAGTTCTATGGAGAAACCATAAGATGGAAGAGGAAACATGGGAACCTGAGGAACTTATGATGAAGAACCACCCAAGTCTTTTTACGTAGTAATATTCTAGAAATTTCGAAGAAGAAATTATTTTAAGGAGGGGAGAATGTAACACCTCAAGCTTCCACAGTACGCTTCTCTTTGAACAATACAGTAGCATGTGTTGTACGCAACTTCGAGGTTCTAACACACACCACAACCAATTAAAGTAGCCGTTATGAATAGTAATACCCAATTTTTGATATTTAATAAAATTTATTATTCAATTTGGACTTCATTTTTGGATTCTTAATATCAAAATTATCTTAGGGTGAGTTTTTGGTATATTTCTGAGAACTTCCAATTTTTGATGAATAGTGAAAAATACTAAACTTTAATTAAAAACAACTTTTTAATACAAATAATTTATAGTGATAAATTATACGATTTAGTGGGTTTAAATTATAGTTAGAATATATTTTAACCATTTAACCCTATGTTGTTCATTGGACATAATTTCACATTTAAACTAAACATAAACAACTGTCAATCATTGGATAATTATTATTTCTTACAAAAACACACTTTTTGTCTTGACAACGGAAATTAATTTTAAATTAATTTTTTCCAATTATGTGTTTTGAATATAGAAAAATGGATTCCATATTTAGAATCATGAGGTCTAAATTGTGTAAATAGGTAACTTTTATTTTTAGACATTTTGAACAATTACTTCGGTAAATATTTTATTTACCATGGTTAAAGGGTAAATCTGGTAAATAAGGGTAAACAATAATATTATAATAATATAAAATTACCCTAAAACATGTCATAACCATATTGGATGATATATGTCCTACTATGGTCATATTTTGGTCGATTTTGGGACCCCATGGAGCCACTTGTAAGTGATAATGACATTTTATATTAATTATGTTAAAGTAAATTAAAAAATGACATAAGCATATATCTTTTATCAAAAAAAATTTACATAGGGTTATATATGTTATATTTTAATATATAAATATTCATTATAAGGATAAAAAAATTTCCTACATCAGGGTATTTTTTTTATAATTTCTATACATCTAATAAACTAAATTATTTATGACACAATAATGATGTAGTGTTTATCTCATTAATAAATGATTTAAATAAATAAAATTATAACGACTAAAATAATATCTAAAACCTATCCAATTCTTATTGGATGATTTCATTTCGATCATGATTCATCTTATCTTCAACTTTACTGAGTTTTGGACATTTAGAAACCGAATATCATTATATAATAATATAATATTTTCATTCTTTCCTAAAGAGCCCCACCTCCCCCTTATAAAACTCCATCACCTATTACCAATTCCTCACACCTCTCATGCCCATTGGCTCATCCAAACTCTAACAAATTAAGCTCCATATATCCCTATACTCCTCCTTGAAGCCTTACCTTAGGCAGAAGGCACTTCAAGAGGTCCGTTTGGTTCAAATCAAAGGGAGTTACCCGATTTAAAGGTAAAATCTTCTCTTAAGTTCTTTTCTTTTATTTTGCTTCTCCAACCCCATAAAATATCTTTTTCCATTTCTTAAAAAAATAGTGTCCTAAATATACTAGGTTGTTGTTATGTTATGTATTCTATCTACACTTACACAGACCTCCATCTAATGGGTATATAACATAATGTTTCTGTGGATGGTGAACTACTGCCTCACGAAACGATGATTGGTCAATCTTATACTGCCACCTATTATGGTGGAAATTATGATGGAACTTTAATTAAATATGATATTTATTTTATATATAAGCTTTTTTAATTCCATTTTATAGCATACCATTATTCGTTTCATGTTGTATATATACGATAATTTCATTTGAGGAAGTGCGGGCTACCGCCCCCTCAAAGTAATATGACTCGTTCATACCATACATGGAACGTATAAAGGTTGGTGTTAATGAAATTAAGTAACATATATAAGATATTATATTACACTGGAATAATAATATACCTATTTATCATTTGGTTTTGATTCCTTTTAAAATTAAAAATTAAATGTAAGTATCGTTCGTGCGTACAGTTACCGTCTCCACGAATGCGATGAGATTCATTCCCCATCGTAACCATTCAAGAATATTTTTCATTTGATTATTAAAAATAATGATTAAGAACGTAATATAATTCTGGATATTAATAAAATACATTATATCCATAACAAACATGGCTTATGTAACAAAACATATAAAGGGAAACGAATCAGTTAACACCAAAATGACGATAATACTAAAAGGCAATATTAGAAGATCATATATAATATCATATTTATGTATATGGTTCTTGTAGAATTTAATAACTAATATTTAAATATTATACATGAGTTTAACATACCCTCAACTAAGGAAAAGTACATGGTAAGTATTAATTTCACAATCTCTTTATTATCCGAGGTTGTTTTTATGTAAGTATCTACTGGGACCTCTTTATCATCCACATCCATGCTTCTTAAAATTGTATTTCAAAACATTCTTACTATATTATAGACTATGGGTTAAAGTAATTTATACCCTTTCTTGACTTTTTATAAGATGTTATAAATGAATCTTTCGTTCCTTTTTCAAACAAGGTCTATTTTAACCTTTTTTACAAATTTAAAGTAAGAATGTTTTTTTAACTTATACGACAGGTACAAATATTGATTGCCGTTAAAAAATATTGTAAGCTTCACTTACAAGCTTATAATAATATTTTCAATGTAAATGTTTTCTTTTATAATTATGTGACTTTTAAATGATTTCAAAAAAGAGATATCTCTCTCAAATAGTTTTGATTTCATTTATGTCAACATCCTTTGATGGATTTTAAGATTATTTGAAGTTGATTTATTATAATACAAAAAATCCCTATTGTATTAAAGGTTTTGTGATACGTTTGAGTGTGGATGTGCTATTTTTATACCATTCATGGTTTATGGTAAAATTATTGACATTTTGTATGCTAGTTTTAATACATATGTTAATGATATGTTTAATCGTTTTCATATGCGGAATGTATTGGACTTAGTAAGTGACAGGTGGAGCCCGCTATAGCTCCTAGATGCATCGGTAGGTCTCATGAGACAACTAGATGTGGAATTTGCCAAGGCCCTTTCCCAATTTTTGATATATGGTTTTGGATGAGGCCTTAATCATTTTTGGACGTCTTGGGTGAGGCCTTGATAAAAAATTTTAGAATGTCTTTCATTATACATTCCCTCATTATGAAAATAACATTGATGGTTCATGTGGTCATTCATCTAGTAGAATATCCATGATTATGTTTTATTATGGAATTATTTACTCAGCTCATTTTCCTGCCATAAATGTATTCATGTTTATTATTATTAAAGGCATGTGGTTTTAATTATTCACCGTGGTTAATATTTATGTTACCTTCCGTTGTATTTCTTACCCTTACTTAGCCTTTGAGCACACCCCTTTCTTATTTTCAATTTCCTAGGATATGAAGAAGTTAGTTATGAGTGACTTGCAGGCATGATCTATGAGGCTTGGATGTTTCTAATTAAATATATTCGTGTTGTATTTCTCTTCAAGTTGTATAGTTGAACTTATGTATAAATATTGATTCCAATAATACTAAACTGATCAGTCTTTCGAGACATGATTTCCTTGTGATGATGACAATGTTATGTAATAATACACTGACTCTATGTAACTAGGGTCGGGCGTTACATAAATAAGGGAGATATCAACATATGATGAGCATAAGGTTATGATAACATGATAGTAATATTTGAAAACCACACCCTACATATCATAGATCATAAACCTGAGTCATGAAATAAATATTGGATGTTCATAGACATGAATCATAATAGAATCAAATAACATGAACCATAATAGAATAAAATTGGCATAAGAAATAAATTTTTGGAATACACATACGCATAGAAAATCATTTCTTTAGCATTTCAAGGCACATTGCCATGGCTATCATAGTGTATTGGGTTCACTCCCAAAGATATCATAGTAATTGGGGTTTAATTATAATTCTATCATAGTGTATAGAGTCACTTACTAAATCGGGTTCACGCTACATTGTAGTCATATTTATCTCATAAGATATTAATCTTTACCTAATGTATTGGTGGGAGATATAGGTTCCACTAATCACATAATGAAAATCGTACATATGTATGCCATAAGATCATAAAACATTAATCATACAATAACCCATGAAAAGAAATGGGTTTTATAAAAATTTCATCATAAGATAAGCTATAGAAAATAAACAGGTTTCATAATCATTTCTTCATTTCTTCATTTCATCAAAGAATAACCCATTAAAAAACATGTGGGTTTCATAAGTAATCTATCATTACATAACCCATGGAAGAAAAATGAGTATCATAAAAATATTTTCATTATACAAATAAACCATCCAAAGAAAAAATAAAAATAGTATCCTTAAATCATATCCACAGTAATATTTTAGTAACATCAAAATATTTCCTCATAGAAGGAAAATTATATTGAAGGAAATTCACATGGAATGTTTCTTGAGGAAAATATCCTTTATTCGAAAACACTTTTTTTTTAAATTACAAATTTTTGACATATTTTCAAAATAGTTTTATTTGAAAATATCCTTCAAAAATTTATAATGGAATATTCAATGAAAATAATGGTAATGAAATTGGGAAATTTCTTTTCAAACCATACACATTAAAACAAATATTCCATTCACATTTTTAGTAAAATCCAAATGGCCCTTATTTGGAAAGAACATGATGATTAATTTCAAAACAATTTTTAAAAATTAAATAATGGGTAAATACATATTTAATTAATCATTTAGATAAATTTAAAAACATTTTTTTTAGATAACATGGTTTTGGAAGGAAAAGGATTTTTGGGTGGGGAGAGAAAGGAAGATGTTTCTTGTTAAAAAAAATATTTTGAACACATGAGTAAGTAAAGAGAGAAAAATTAATAAAAACATTTATTCTCTAGATATAACCATATAAGAAGAAAATATATTATTTCATTGAGAGAAAGATCATAGTATTTCATCATTAGAAGCATAATCATGAGCAAACCCGATAAACAATGTATCATGAAACCCTTACCAATTTGGTAACATTGAATCATATGCCCCATGAAATAATAAAATTCAATTAAACTTATAATATCATGAAAATAAATAAATTTAAGATATTTAATTTAAAATTGGATTTATATACACCTCATAAAAGAATATTGCTGCATAACAAAACATATGCCTCAAAGATGGAAAATTGAGGAAAAAATCACTTACCTTAAGTCTATACTTCTTTAATAAAGGTTCAAAACTATTATATTATAAATGTATTAATGAACCATGATTATATATATCATACCATATATGATTTACTTATGACCTTTTTTACCTGTTTATTAACAATTCCATATTAATGTCTCATTTCAGGCAATAACTACTTTGTTTTTCATGCATGTTTGGATTTGTTATATTTTTGGTCATCTTAATTTGTTCACAATAACATAAATTAAAAAATATTAAACATGATATAAACATCTTATATATTCATTATGTTTTTATTTTTATTAATCCAAAAAATTTAGAGATAGAAAATGAAATACACAATTCATGGAGATGGTAGGTCATACGTCCACATGAACGTTGTTTCAATTTTCTTGATGGATTGAAATAAATAAAGGTAAATAATATATTAAAATTAAAGAGTAATTATTATGAAATATAAATTAGATATGTTTGTTAAACCCACTCTTATTACCTTCCATGTAAAGCGTGAATTAATCACATCACTTCGAAAAGAGGTAATTCATAGTACACAAGAGCGACATTATCGTATTCCCAAAAAATGGAAAGTACTAAGGTATATGTGATATAATAATTCCAAAAGTATAATTATATTAATAAATAATTATACTAGTCGTGTTAGGTGGTTATGGAAAATTAATAACATCGATTTGTGAGGTGATAGTTCTCTATACACTTGAATGTGGATTTTATGTCCCATTTGATGGAAGTGGATATAGTTTTAGGTAAATTCCTTGACATAAAAAAATCTAAATATATTTTAGATAATTTGGTTTTTATATTATCATGTTTTCATAATAATTTAATGAGGTGGCAGAAGAAATAATATAAAAACACTCATAGAAGGATAATACATCTTCTTTGGGTAACCTCCTCAGGTTTGCACCAAAATACTTCCTAGGTTTAATTTATGACAAAAAAATTATTATAGGATTATAGTGGGTAATAAAGAAAGATATTTGGTTAGGTATTGGCTGAACGAAATGGTTTTGGAAGTGTGAACATGATAGGAGAATGGGTGGCCATTTATAAATGAGTTGAGTGAGACACTTGTATTTTTTGGAAAGATAAATGTGTAACAATGAATTTCACATGAAAAAACGAAAAAAATAGACCATTATAGATAATTAGACATTATAAGGCATAAATATGAACATAAAATGGTTTTTGGACAAGTTTTGGATCATTCTACACCTATATATTTTTAGTTTAACCTTCTGGTAAACTGAATTTTACCTTAACCGTAGTAAATAGTTTTTATTTTTTTTACAATTCATTATGGTTAATGTAACGCCCCAACCCTAATTACCCATAGTCGGTGAATTATTTTAATACATTGGTATGATTACAAGGAATCAAGTCCCAAAGGAATGATCAGTTAAAAAGTCTTGTAAAATATATTACATACATGAATGTTACATTGAATTTAATAACATACAAAACAACAAAAATAATCCTTCACAAATGCCATTTTTCCCTTGGAACAACCCTGCATATCAATCACAATACACATCTTGGAATCCTGGGGAAAATAAAACATAGAAATGGGTGAGCTCAGATGCTCAGTAAGGATAACAATACCGTGGAAACTTTCATAAATATGAATAAACATTTAAGACAATGTATAACTAAAACAAAAGCCTTTTAAACTTGAACTTCAGCATAATATGGAAATAATAAAATGACGTAATGCCATTTACTTATTCACATGGATATTCTACTAGTCGAATAATCACATGGAATACCACTATCCAATTTCATAATGATGGAATGCATAATGCCAGACTATCATAACCACATAGTCAAGGCCTTGTGCCAAGACTACAAATAATATTT
Source organism: Viscum album (assembly GCA_963277665.1). Taxonomy (NCBI): domain Eukaryota; kingdom Viridiplantae; phylum Streptophyta; class Magnoliopsida; order Santalales; family Viscaceae; genus Viscum; species Viscum album. The sequence goes on from OY728127.1 coordinate 1,010,202,084, forward strand.
TTTCATGGCCTTGTACCAAGACACTAGTTTGTCTCATGATACTTACCAATGCATCGAGGAGCTATAGAGGGCTCCACCCATCACTTACTAACTCCAATGCATTCCTCATATGAAAAGGTTTAAAAATAACATAAACATTCATATTAAAACTAGCATACGAAATGTCAATACGTTACCCATAAACCATGAATGGTATAAAAATAACACATCCATAGTCAAACATATCATAACTCATTCAATACAATATGGAATATTTTATTATAATAAATCATCCTCAATAAAAAATAATATCCAGTAAAGGATGCTAACATATTTTAAATTGATGAGTAAAACTTTTTGAGAGAAATATCCTTTTTGTAAAATAATTTAAAAGTCACACATTTATAAAGGAAGTAATTTAAAAGAGATTTTTGAATCAAAGTGTCCCATACCAGTTTGAAACATTTGAAAAGAATTGTCATTTCAAAACATTCCTGTCCATATAAATAATTCCTGAAAATCATTTTGAAAACATAGACATTAAATAAAAAGATTTAGAAAGATAAATCATTAAAACATTTAAAATTGTGATCTTGATAAAGAGTAACTTTCAAAAATCCATAAAATATTCGTTTTTAAAACATTTTTATGAAAAATGGACATGGATGTTAAAAACTTCTTAGTAAATACATACACATAAACAATCTCAGATAATAATGATATAGAGAAATTAACCCTTACCTATTTCGTAACTTACAAAACATACACCCCATGAAAGTGGTATCATACAATGAATATGTAAGTAAACATATTTAATGTGTATTATAAAATGAATACAATTATATGTATTACATACACCACACAAAAGGTAATAGTGAAAATATGGCATGAATCTCATGGGAATAAGGAGTGAGATGAAAACCCCTTACCTTGCACTTTCCTTTAGTCGAGGGTACGTTTAACCTAATGTATGAAGACCGTAGTATGTTATTAAATTATACCAGAACCATATTGATATTAATGATATCATACATTATTCATTTATGACTTTTACTACCCATTTAATAATAGTTTCCATGTTAAATTAACATTTCGGGTAATAATCGCTTTCTTTATCATACGTGTTTTAACTTGTTACTCTTGATTGTATCACTTAGATAATGATTTAAATACTTCCAAAATATAAAACATGATTTATATATCATATATATTTAGAATATAATTATTTATAATAGATATATATGTGAAACGGAAAACACCGTTTATGGAGACGGTTGTCCATACATACGCATAAACGCTGTTTCCGTTTTCATAACGCAGTGAATTGAAATAAGTGAATAAAATATATGTAAGTAAATATATATAAATATATATATCTCTAGTAGCATTATTATTTCATATATTACAAACATATTAGTAATATATATTTTTATAATCGTCGATGAATAGTGAATGTGGAAATAAATCTCATCGCGTCGTGGAGACGGTAATCCGTATGTACTCATGAGAGACAATATCATTTCCTTAAAGGTGTTGAATTGGATGGTATATTAATTTTACAGAGACATTATCATGTTATTTTAATTATTTATATACATATTACTCATCATTATATCCATCCAAATAACATAGTGTTGAATAACAAATTACACCACGGCGTAGAGACATTAAGTCGTACGTACGCACGCATGGTGACATTATCATTTATAAGATGGATAGAATAATGAATATAGTTGTGAAATATTTATAATAGCATCAAATTATATATAATATACTAGATTTATTATTTTATAATGGAAATAACAAATAAAGAAGAAGTGAAAGAAGAATGGAACTTGAAAGAGGGTGGTGAAAACATTACCTCTTCTTCGGGTTCTTCCATTTTATTTGATCAAAAGTGCTCCATAGGTTGGATTTATGATCAAAATAAGGCATGTAGGTTGAATTGAGGGAATTTTAGAGAATATTTGGGTAGGGGTTGGTTGAGCCAAAAGGCTTTGAAGGTGTGATATAGAGGGAAGGAAAAGTGTCCTTTTATAAGAGGGGTGAGGGGCATCTTATGAAAAGCTAGAAATATTATTTTATAATAAATTCATATTAGGTTTATAATGGCTCCAAAGTGGATTATTTAGAGGTTATTGTTGGGATAGGTCGAAAACCACTCAAACAATAGGTTTTAGACAGGTTTGGGTCACTATATTAACTTTATCTTTTTTATTTAACTCTTAGTTAAATAGTTTGACATATACAATGTCTCTATGTATTTTTATATTATATAGTCAATAAACTTACTATAAACTTAAAAGAGACCCCCAAGTGGTCCATTAATAATATACATATAATTATATAAGTCCTTTGGTTGAACCTTATATTTTTAAGAATAGAATATCATTTAATAATATAATATTTGATTTAAAAACTGATTTATGTCAATTTTGACACTATTTAATAATTTTTTTTGTTAAAGTCATAAAAACTTTATTAATTCGAACCAAATTCCTTAAAGTAATAATAACATGTCATATTAACCAATAATTGTTTTGGATGTCATCAAAACATTCAAATTATATGTATTTTTAACATTTATAATACTAATTATTTGATTTTCTCATTAATAAGGAAAATACCGCATCATTATTGTGTCATAAATAAAATTAATTATTAAATGTCTAGAAATTATAAATAAAATACCATTATGTAGTAAAGATTTTTATCTTCCTAATGAATATTTATAGTAAAAAATACAACATATATAAAACTATGTAAAGATTGTTGTGCTAAAAATATATGCTTATGTAATTATTGTATTTACTTTAACTTATTTAATATAAAGTGTAATTATCACTTACAAGTGGATCCATGGGGTCCCAAAATCGTCCCAAATATGCCCATTATCGGAAATGTATCAAACAATAGGACTAGGACATGTTTTAGGGTAATTTATTATTATTATAATATTATTTTTTCCCCTTATTTACCGGATTTAGCCTTTAACCATGGTAAATAAAATATTACCGAAGTAATTAATCAGAATGTATAAAAATAAAAGTTAACTATTTACAAAATTTGGACCTCCTGATTCTAAATATGAAATCCATTTTTTTAAATTCAAAAAAAAGAAGTGTAAGAAATTAATTTAAAATTAATTCCCGTTGTTAAAACAAAAAATGTGTTTTTAAGAGATAATAACTATCAAAATATTGACACTTGCTTATGTCCACTTTAAATGTGAAAATATGTCCAATGACTAAAATTTGATTAAATGGTAAAAATATAATCTAATTATACTCTAAAATCACTCAAATTCATAATTTATCACTATTAATTATTTCGATTAAAACTGTTGTTTTTAATTAAAATTTATTAATTTTCACTATTCATCAAAATATGAAAGTCAACCAAAAAAGTACCAAAAGTTTCCCCTAAGAAAATTTCAATATTTTGAATCCAAAAATGAAGTCCATTTTGAAAGATAAAATGTATAAACTTTCAAAAAGGGGGTATTACTATTCATAACGACTAGTTTGATTGGTTGTGGTGTCTGTTAGAACTCAATGTTGCATACAGCACACGCTACTGCATTATTCAAAGAGAAGCGTACCATGGGAGCTTTGGGTGTTAAATTATCCCCTCATTAAATAAATTTTGTCCTCTAAATTTGATATTAATTTTCATAAATAAAGGTTTGAAAATATAAAATACCTTTGGGAAAACCCACATCAGAAATTAGGTTAATAAAATTTAGTCTTAATAAGAGGAAAAGGGAAATGAAAGGGTCACCACCAAATTATGATCTTCATTAGGAGAACATTGATTTCAATTAGAGACATATAATTGGAGGAAAAACGTAAATATTTATAGGTAGTGATTGAGGTCATCAATCAAAAACTAGTGTAAAATTAAGTGCCTTGAATTCATTAATATATGATGATTTAAAATACCATTGGTTCAACAAAACATATGGTATTAGGATAAAACATTTTTCGTTTTATGATCTCTTCACTAAAGTATAAGAATTAATTTCATCATATAATATGAAAAGAAGAAAAATATAATCTTGACAAGTAGATTCCCATCCTTTAACTAATTTCCACCACAAACTCATCTTTCACTCTAAAAGATAATAGAACTTAAAAATAATATTATATTTATCCTATTTGTATAGGGTTCAAAAAAAATGAATTTTTAATTCATCTACCAGAATTTTTTTAAATAGACTATATTATTCAAACCAGGACATCACGTGGGCCAGTGGTAGGTGATGCACCCTTGTCGCCCTTCGGTTGCGGGTTCAAGTCTCGCAGCCTTTCCAGACGTGACGAGTTGCTGCCCGACCACCGGGTTGTCCTTTTATGGCAATCCAAAAATAATCTCTAACTGGAATTATCTAAAATACTTCTGTCCAAACTCACATTCCAAAATTTATAAAGAAATTAAACACAATGAAGATCCTTTTTTCCTCTTAATAACATGTGAACACCTTCATCATTTATTATTTAAAAACACAACAACATCATGGATTACCATAAAACCTTATTGATTACATTCATGATCCCTTACCCCTTATGGAACACTAGATATACTCCTTCTATCAAAAAATGATGTAAACTCCAACAATGATGGAATATACAAATCATTAATCAGTTTCAATGTAGTCAAGAATATCCAATATAATTTATCCAAATCAATCATGTATTGTTCCAAAATCACTACCTCAGTATTAGAACAATATTATGGTTTATCATTCTCTCAACCATATATTTTCCAAAAATTTAACCTGCTATTGAGTCACTTTTCTTGGTTCCACATAATCTCAAGTCCTTAATGAAATATTACTACAGTACAATCCTTATATACTCCATAATTATTATAACCAGTACATTGTTGATAAAACACTCAAATGACTTAATTCTCTAATAACAACATATGAAATCTAATCAGTCCTCCTCATTTGTGGTAGTATCACAACTTTATTATTATCTAATAGCATCATTTGGGGCATACTCTGATGATTTGAACATTGGTTCGTGTAGTGTCCCAACTCCTTACAGATGAAGAATTGTTCATTTGAAACCTTTTTCTTACCCTTGCAGTCGCGTACATGGTTTCCTTTTTCTCCACACTTATAAAAAACTATCATTCCCTTTAGGCAAGTTACATGTTGTTTCTTCCCACAGTTACCACATATGGGAAAATTATTCTTTTCCCTCTTCCCTTTATCCATCTTTCTCTCTTCCATCTTTTTCTTATCTTGCTTCCCATCAAAGCCATAGGACTCATAGAATTCATTACATAACTCATCAACACATGATACAATTTCTTCATATGTTGAGAATACATGGGAGACTATTTCCCTTATAAAATTTTGATTAATACCATGAAATATATGATCCTTCTTACTCTTTGGATCATACATATTGCTGGAGTTCACATTCCTTCTACTGGGCGCCATTTATATACAATGACTTAAACTAGGTTAGTTAATGAATAATTCCAAACTTATAAAATACCTAATGTAAATTGAACGATTTATGGATATAATCCATAATAATAAGGATGTTCTCATTGAGAAAGTATATACTCATAAACCCTTCATTATTATTTGTAAAGAAAATGAGAATTATCCTAACCATATCCCCCAGGAGTGTTGTAACCAAGAGTGCAACAAGGCTCGTTGTTGTGAACCAGTTTCCGTTCGAGTCTATCTCAAAGCGGTGTTTTAAGGTTTTACCCCTAGGTACGTCTGTGCCAGATCTGCCTCGACCTGCTAGTATCCAGATAGGGATTTATTTTCTTGGAAAACTCACAAAATCTCTACATTACCAAAATTCTAGAATTTCTTCTATATTAATCCTCAATGTATATCTTAGGTATATGTGCTCTAATCAGAGATTATCTAAATCTATATTCCAAGGTTATTTCTAAACTTCCTTTGATACCAACTGTAACGCTCCGACCCCAGTTACCCAGAGTCGGTGCATTACTTTAATACATTGGCATGATTACAAGTAATCACGTCCCGAAGGACTAATCGGTTTAGCAGTCTTGGAAAATGGATTACATACACGAATGTCACATTACACTTCATAACATACAAAACAACATAAATAATCCTTCACAAATGCCATTATTCCCTTGGATTAACCCTACATATCAATAACAATACACTTCTTGGAATCCTGGGAAAAATAAAACATAGAAAGAGGTGAGCTCAGATGCTCAGTAAGGATAACAATATAGCAATAACATTCATATATAATCATAAACATTTAAGGCATTGTATAACTAAAACAAAAGCCCTTTAAACTTGAAGTTCAGAATATTATGGAAAAAATAAAATGAAGTAATTTCATTTAATTATTCATATGGATATTCTACTAGTCGAATAATCACATGCAATATCAGTAACCAATTTCATAATGATGAAATCCATAATGCCAGACTATCATAAACACATAGTAAAGGGCTTGTGCCAAGACTAAAAATAAGATTTTGTCAAGGCCTCGTGGCAAGTCACTAGTTTGTCTCATGAGACATGCTGATGCATCAAGGAGCTATAGCGGGCTCCAACCGTCACTTACTAAGTCCAGTGTATTCCTCATATGAAAAGGTTTAAACATAACATAAACATTCGTATTAAAACTAGAATATGAAATGTCAATACTTTACCCATAAACCATGAATGGTATAAAAATAACACATCCACAATCAAACATATCATAAATCATTAAATACAATATAGAATATTGTATTATAATATATCGACCTCAATCAAAAATAATATCCAGTAAAGGATGTTGACATATTTTTAAATGATGAGTAAAACATTTTGAGGGAAGTATATTTTTTGTAAAATCATTTACAAGTCACACATTTATAAAGGAAGTAATTTAAAAGATATTTTTGAATCAAATTGTCCCATACCCCATTGAAAATTGTGAAAAGAATTATCGTTTCAAAACATTCATGTCCATATAAATAAATCCTTAAAATCATTTTGAAAACATGGAAATTAATTAAAAAGATTTAGAAAGATAAATTTTTAAAAAATTTAAAATTATGATCTTGATAAATATTACCTTTCAAAAATCCTTGAAATATTCATTTTGAAATCATTTTTATGAAAAATGGACATGCATGATAAAAATGTCTTAGCAAATACATACACAGAGACAATCTCGAATAATAATGAGATTGAGAAATTAACCCTTACTAATTTGGTAACTTATGAAACATAAACCCCATGAAAGAGGTATCATACAATGAATATGTAAGTATATATAAATTAATGTGTATTACAGAAAGAATAAAATTATGGGCAGTACATACACCACACAAAATGTAATAGTGGCAATATGTCATGAATCTCACAGGAATAAGGAGTGAGATGAAAACCCCTTACCTTGCACTTTCCTTTAGTCGAGGGTATGTTTAAAATCCTTTATAATGTCTGTAGTATGATATTAAATTATACCAGAACCATATTGATATTTATGATATCATACATTATTCAATTATGACTTTTTACTACACATTTAATAATAACTTCCATGCTAAATTAACATTTTGGGAAATAATCACTTTCTTTATCGTATGTGTTTTAACTTGTTACTCTTGATTGTATCACTTAGATAATTATTTAAATACTTCAAAAATATAAATTATGATTTATATATCATATATATTTAGAATATAATTATGTATAATAGATATATATGTGAAATGGAAAACACCGTTTATGGAGACGGTAGTCCGTACGTACGCATAAACGTTGTTTCTGTTTTCATAACATATTGAACAGAACTAAGTGAATAAAATATATTTTAGTACATATATATATAAATTAATATATATATCTATCCAAGAGCATTATTGTTTCTTATATTAAAAAAATATTAGTAATATATATTTTTATAATCGTCGATGAATGGTGAATGTGGAAATGAATCTCATCGCGTTGTGGAGATGGTAATCTGTACTTACGCACGAGCAACAATATCATTTCCTTAAAGGTGTGGAATTGGAAGGTATATTAATTTTACATAGAAATTATAATGTCATTTTAATTATTTATATACATATTACTCATCATTATATCCATCCAAATAACATAGTGTTGAATAACAAATTACACCACGATGTGGAGATAGTAAGCTGTATGTACGCACACATGGTGACATTATCATTAATAAGATAGATATAATAATTAATATAGTTGTGAAATATTTATAATATAATCACAATATATAGAATATACTAGAGTAGTTTATTTTATAATGGAAATAAAAAATAAAGAAGAAGTGGAAGAAGAAAGGAACTTGAAAGAGGGTGGTGAAAACATTACCTCTTCTTCGGGTTCTTCATTTTGATTTGATGAAAAGGGCTCCTTAGGTTGGATTTCATATAAAAATAATTCCTCTATGTTGAAGTGAGGGAAGTTGGGAGAATATTTGGGTAGTGTTAGGCAGATCCAAAAGGATTTGAAGGTGCTAATTAGAGGGAAGGTAAAGTGCCCTTTAATAAGAGGGGTGAGGGGCACCTTAGGAAAAACTAGAAATATTATTTTATAATAAATTCATATTCGGTTTCAAATGGATACAAAGTGTATTATTTAATGGTTAAGGTGGGTATAGTTCTAAAACCACTCAAAAAATATGTTTTAGATAGTTTTGGGTCACTATATTAACTTCATCTTTTTGATTTAGCTCTTAGTTAAATAGTTTGACATATACCATGTCTCTTTGTATTTTTATATTATATAGTCAATAAACGTAATATATTCTTCCAAGAGACCCCAAAGTGGTCAATTAATAATAAACCTATCATTATATAATTTTTTTTTCAAAAAAATAGATTTTTAGGAATATAATATCAATTAATAATATAATATATGTTTTAAAAACTCCTTTATGTCAATTTCGACACAATTTAATAATTGGTTTTTTTTAAAGTCTTAACAACTTTATTAATTCCAACCAAATTTATTAAAGAAATCCTAACATCTCATATTAACCAATAAAATATTTTCATGTCATAAAAACATTCAAATTATATTAATTTTAACATTTATAATACTAATTATTTGATTCCTTCATTAATAAAGAAAATACTGCATCATTATTATGTCATAAATAAATTTAATTATTAAATGTCTAAAAATTATAAATAATATACCATTATGTAAGAAATATTTTTATATTTATAATGAATATTTATAGTCGAAAATATAACATATATAACCCTATCTAAAAATTGTTTTTCTAAAAGATATATGCTTATGTCATTTTTGTATTTACTTTAACTTAATTAATATAAAGTGTCATTATCACTTACAAGTGGATCCATGGGGTCTCAAAATTGACCCAAAGATGACCATGGTCAGAAATATATCAACCAATAGGGCTAGGACACATTTTCGGGTAATTTATTATTATTATTATTATTATATTATTATTTGTTTACCCTTATTTACTAGATTTACCCATTAACCATGGTAAATAAAATATTTACAGAAGTAATTATTCAAAATGTCTAAAAATAAAAGTTACCTATTTACACAAATTTTAACTCCTTATTCTAAATATGAAATCCATTTTTATAAATTCAAAACACAGAAGTGGCAGAAATTAATTTAAAATTAATTCCCGTGGTTAAAACCAAAAATGTGTTTTTAAAAGATAATAAATATCAAAAGATTGGCACTTGCTTATGTCCAGTTTAAATGTGAAATTATGTCCAATGACCAAAATTGGATTAAATAGTTAAAATATAATCTAATTATACTATAATATCACTCAAATTCATAATTTATCACTATTAATTATTTTTATTAAAAAAGTTGTTTTTAATTAAAATTTATTAATTTTCACAATTCATCAAAATATAAAAGTCATCCGAAAAGTACCAAAACATCACCCTAAGCTAATTTTGATATTCTGAATCCAAAAATTAAGTCCATTTTGAAAGAATAAATGTATAAAATTTCAAAAAGTGGGTATTACTATTCATTACGGCTAGTTTGATTGGTTGTGGTGTGTGTTAGAACTTGAAGTTGCGTACAACACACGCTACTGCATTATTTAAAGAGATGTGTACCGTGGAAGCATACAGTGTTACAGTTAAAAATCAAGTTCACATTATTATATAATAAATATTATGAGTATTATAAATATGGAATAAATTTTTCCTAATTCTATTCATATAAGTAAAAAATGTTAATTTAAAAATTAAACCTGCTGGTGCGATGACAAAGCGGTTTTCCAAAGAGAAAATGTTCAAAAGTGTAAAAAGATTTCATATCATAATTCAGTATGAAAATTATCCTAATGAGCTAAAATCTATTTATTGATATATAATTGAACTTTTTATACTTTAAAACCCATTTAAAAATAAAAACCATCCTTAAAAATTTCTTAAATGAAAAATTAGTTTTAAATAAAAATGATTATTTTCATTATTCATCAAAAAATTATTATTTTGAAAAAAAAAATCTCAAAAATTAAGCCAAATAAAATTTTGATATGAATATTTCAAAAATAAAGTTTATTTTATAAAATTAAGAAAAAATTATTATTGTTCACATAAAGAAATAAAAAACATGTTTTTGAGAAAATAGTATTTTTAAAACATATAAAGGCTTTAAAATAATTAAGTGTTTTTTAATAAATACATTTTATTTATATAAAAAAATTAAACATAATATTTAAAATGTTTTTATTCTAATTTGTACTTCCATGATTAATGTCTTGGTAATTAATTTTTTTTTAAATAATAATATTAATTGTTTCTGGTGGTTCATTAAAACTAGGTGTTACATGTAACACAAATACCAAAGAAACTTAATTTATTTGAATAAAAATTCCTAAATTATCGTGGTGTTAAATTTTACCACCCTTAACATTAATTTTACTCTCAAAATTTCATCACCTTGATACAAAAGATGAGGTTGCTTATGCCTTATAATATCCTCATGTTCCTGCATAACTTCCTAAAACTTGTGGTTTTTTCAAAACAATTTTGACCCGGTGAGTGGTCTAGTTTCATAGAACATTCTATGTATGATCCATAATTTCCTTTAGTTTCTCATAATAAGAAATATCTTTCTACTTCGGTACGAAATCTGAGTTCAGTATATGTGATGGATCAAATATGTACTTCATTAGGAGAGGTACAAGGAACACATCATTCACTTGAGAGAGGTTCAGTGGAAGCACCAAGTGATAAGCTATGGTCTTGATATAATAAAGAATATAAAATTCCTAGGTATTAGTTTTACCTTATTTATAAATGTCATTACCGTATTCCATGGATAAATTCTAAGAAGCACCTTGTTACCAACTTGAAATTTAAAATCACAGTGATGATTATTAGCATATTTTTTTCTGATTTTGTGATACCCTCCAATGTTATTTACTAAATCTATCATTATCTTACATTTATTTTGGTATTTCATATACCAATATTTTTCTTTATTCAACTTCATTCCAGAACATTGAATCTCTATACTTTTTTCCATAGTGGGATTCATATGGAGACACTTGAATGCTTGAGTGAAAGATAGTGTTGTATGAAAACTCAACTAGTTGAAGGTGTTGATTCAAACCACATTTAATATAAAAATAACAAGATCTCAACATATAATCTTTGGTTTTAAATGGTCTCTTAGACTAACCATATCTTTGAGGATGATACATAGTATTGAAACACAGTTTCATATCAGGTGCATTATGAACACTTCGCTAGAACATTTAGGTAAACCTCACTTCCTTTTCAGACATAATATAATGTGGTACTCCATGTAGCATTAAAACATCCTTAATTTATATCATAGAAATCTAATCGTGAAAGAAGTATTCTCTGATAGTGATGAAGTGTGTTAACTTTGTTATGTCATCGACTACAAAAAATATGACATTATGCCATTTATAAATTTTGGGGGGTCCAATGAAAACATTCATAGTGATGTTTGTAACACTCCGAGATTTTATGAGAATTATTATTTTTAATTTCATTGATGCCTTGTGTCATAAACTATACCAAAATTAGCTTGTGCTATACGCAACACCGTATTATCATGCAGTATCTGCAACACTATTCTTGGCTCGTGTTACCTACAATTTAATGTTCGTTTTGTAGAAATTATTATACGAAACATTAAGTATAGATTTTGTTTAATGTATAAATGAAATAAGTTTTGAATTATGTTATGCACAACACCAAAGGGAGCTTGCACTACACTCATCCCTGGGTTGGCTTGCATTACACGCAATTACGACCTTCCTCGATAGCGTGTGTAGTACGCAATATCGGGTTTCACTAAACAATGATATATGGTTATAATATTATTATAAACTAGACTTTATGAATATTATTAACTAAAATTTTAATTTTATTACATTATCATTCATCTTACAAATTTTCTATAACATGGTATGATAACAAAATAAATTTTTCGGGTAAAATAATAATTTTTCAAAAAAATGCAGTTTTTCCGCCTTTTGATGGCGCACCCACTTTAAATCTAGTTTTTCACACGTTTATAAGTTAAATTGGACAAAATAAAATTCTTCCTTAGAATCCGTATATAAAAATATAATTTGGATAATTTTTCATATTATTCTGATAACTTTCATAATTTAATGAATAGTAATAATACACTACATTTTAATTAAAAACAAATTTTTTCATCAAAATAATGTGTATGGTAAAATTATATTTTTAATTGGTTTAAAATGGTAATTGGAATATATATTTACCATTTATTTCAGTGTTTTTCATTGGAATTAATTTTACTTTGAAATTGGACGTAAACAAGTGTCGATCTTTTGATAGTTATTGTTTCTTAAAAACACGGTAGATGTTTTGATAACGAGAATTTCTTTTAATATTTATCAATGCCACTTCTATTTTTTAAATTTGTAAAAACATACAACTTTTTTTAATTCTGAATATCAAATATATCTTAGGAAAAATATTTGGTATTTTTCTGAAAAACATCGATTTTTGATGAATAGTGAAACCACTTAGTGGTAGTTAAAAAACTGAATCATTCATTTAAATTAAATTTTACCACATATGTGAATTGAATTTAAAAAATACAACATACATGGTAGTTATAAAGAAGTAAAATTTGGTTAAATAAGATGAAAATAATTTTTGGAGAATAATAACTTTTGACTTTTATTTACCACGGTTAAAAGTAAATAAGGTAATTAAGGGTAAAAATGATATTATTATTACCCTAAAACATGTCCTAATTATATTTGATAAGTGTAATTCAACCAAAAAAATCTTTATGAATAAAATATTACCCTTTAGGTCCACCTGGATTAGATTAGGACATTTATTATTATTTTATTTAAAGAGAGTTAAAATAGTTAAAATCAAAGTTTAATAAATAAACCATTTTTAATATTGGGTTATACTTAAGATAAATTAGACTATAAATATTCATTAGAAATATAAAAAATATTTCCTACATAATGGTATTTTATTTATAATTTTTATAAATTAAATAATGTAATTTATTTATGACACAATTATAATGCAGTAATTACCTTATTAATGAAATATTAACATAATTGATGTTATAAATACCAAAATAAATTTAATTTGAGACTTTTTATAAATTGCAATAATTTTTTAGGTTAATATTACATGTTTTTATTTATTAAATTAACGTTTTTCCAACTAATAATGCTTTTATGATTTTCACAAAAATCAATTACCAAACAGTGTCAAAATTGACATAAAATTGTTTTTAAAACAAATATTATATTATTAATTGTAATTCTATTCGTAAAAATATCAGGTTCAGCAAAATTACTTATATAAGGTTATATATATGAATAATGAACCACTTGGGGTTCGTTTGTCTTGTTATATTAAGTTTTTTAACCATATAGTGTAAGAAAACAAGAAGACACTGTAAAAGTTAAATTATTTAACTTAGAGTTAAATCTAAATGATAAGGCTAAAATAGTAACCTAAACTTGTCTAAAACCTATTTTTTGAGAGTATTTTGACCCATTCCCTCTTTATATTCTAAATAAATTAATTTGGAGCTATTATAAACTGAATATTACTTTATTATAAAATAATATTTTATGTTTTTCCTAAGGTTCCCCTCTCCTCCCTTATAAAGGGAACCTCCTCCCTCTTCTATTTACACACTTTTGTGCCTTCAAGCTCACCCAAACCCTGTCCATTTCCCTTATCAACTTCCCTATAAACATTATAGAGGATCCGGTCTCCTAAAAATACCAACTCTAGTGCCTTAAGAGAAATCATAAAAGGGGTGTGTCGAAGAAGAGGTAATCTCTTCTACCGATTCTTTCAAGTTTCATTCTTCTTCAACATATTCTTATTTATTTTTTTCATCATAAATTAAAAACATAAGTATCAATAACATACTTATATGTTATTATAAATATTAAACAACCCTATTTCACCTTCTATCCACCCTACAAAAAATGAAATCACCACGAGTGCGTACGTACGGAATACCGTCTCCACGCCGTGGTGTAATATGTTTTTCCACCACCACCTTAATTGGATGGGTATAATAGTGTAAATAATAACAATATATAGTTATTATAACATCATAATGATTCTGAGATATTATATCATCCACTCCAATTCAATTCAATAATTATGGGAACGATATCACCGCTCGTGCATACGTACGGATTACTGTCTCCACGGCGCGATGAGATTCATTCTCCATGTTAACCACTCAAAAATGATTATAATGTATATATAATGAATAATAATGAAATTTATTACATGATAAAACTACTTTATTTATGTATATATACATATATGACATCTGCTAACTTCCATTCAAGTCAAAAAAGAAAAGAAAACAGCGTTCATGCTTATGTACGACCTACCGTCTCCATGAACGATGTATTTCATTTAATTTTTTCTATCTATTATATATATATATATATATATTGAATATATATTATATATAAATCCTTATTTACATTCTGGAATTAATTAAATCATTATATAAGTAATAATAATATCAATAAGAACAATTCCAAACACGTACGATAAATAAAATGATTTTACCCAAAATGTTGCTTTAACATGGTATTTACAAAAGAACGGGTAATATAAAGTGATAAGTGAACCATATATGATATCATAACAATGAATATTATTATTTAATAATTCAATGAAATTATTTAAATCATTATACAAGAGATTCGGATACGTACGAAGCATATCAAACCAAAGGTAAGGGATAACTTTTCCAATCTCGTTTTTTTCAGAGATTGTTTATTCGTAAGTATTTACTAAGGTTATATTTATCATCCATGTACCTATTTTATAAAAATGGTTTCATGTACGCTTAAAGTCCTTTTTAACCATTTTTGACTTTTACTACATGTTATTTAAGGAATCTTTCTTCTGTTTACGTTACAAGGTACTTTTTTGACTTTTCCGGAAAAAGTACGAGGAGAATGTTTTTTAACTTATACAGCATGAACAGATTTTTACGGTTTCATAACGCCTTATTTTCATGAATCATAATCTTCAATATTTCATGATTATTTTCAAAAAAATCATTTTCATTTAAAATATCATGTCATTTTGTGTAAAGAAAATGATTTTGAAGAAGAAAGGATATTTTCCTCAAGAATTCATTTCAAATGTTTTATCAAAAACATTTTCAATCTAAGATTCCATTATTTCATAAGTGTATGTTTTAATTATAATGTCTCTATGATTTACATGGTTTCATTTTTCTTATGATGAAATGATATCCATTTTGTTATATGGATTATGTTATGATTAGATGATGTTTATGAAACCCATTTTATTTGTTGGGTTATTATGAATGACGTATGTTTATTTTGTGACACACGTAAGAATGATTTCATTATGAAATTGGTGGGAACTATATCTCCCTTCGATGCATTGGTTAAATATTTATATCTCATGATATAGACATGGCTCGAAGGACAAGTTAATCTGGTTCAGTGATACAGGACTGGAATGAGGAGTGAACTCAATTCAGTAAGGGACTTTGTCCACTAAGATAGTCTTGGAAGCAATTCCTTGGCTACTATGGAAATCATATCATCTTCTTAATGGTTTTCCACAATTACATGTTTTATTCCAATGTTATTTTATCATGATTAAATGTTACTTTTTAATCTATGCCTTACGTACTGTCATGTTTTATGTCATTTCTCAGGATTTTGATGTTTAAACATTATGTTCATGTTTTTAAGTTCAAATGTATATGATTTGTATTATTTTCTCCATGCTTACCCTTACTGAGCATTTGAGCTCACCCTTTATATGTTTTCTATTCCCTGGAATTTAAAGAAAGGTTTTAGGAATGAAAACAAAAGGGGAATATCTTCATGGGAAATGTTGAAGATCTTTCACCATGATTAAAAGATTGTATTCCATGTTTCCAGAGACACTAAACTATTATGGACCTTGTGTGTCTATTTTTGTTATGTATTAAGTATTCCGCAAAAGTAATGTAATGTCCATGTACGTCAAGCTATGGGTCTCTATAGTTGGTATTAGAGGAAAGGTTTAGTTAATATTTAGAAACTAGGATGTGAAAACTTTAGTGAGTTCCCTAGAGATATTTCTAATGTATGTCTAGGGATGTCCCTAAGGTTAAGTATAATTATAGGTTATAGTCCTAGAATTATGGTAACAATCTTATAATTAACCCTTAGATTTTATATATTTAAGGTACTCCCCCTTTATTATGTTGTTTTCCCTAGCTTGATTTTTGCCTCTCACACTATTCTTTTTGGGTTTTAGACGATGGATGGAACCCGAAGGAACCGTGTTGATCAATGTAATGAAAAATGCAATGATTGTCCTCCTGAAAAAACTAATGTTATAAAAGATGGAGTTAAAAATCATATTTATATACTTACACAAGCTATGAATCATTCTGGGCTTCCAAATGAATAGATAAGGGAACAATATTCTATTGAGTCCTTCATGAGGCAACGTCCACCTACTTTCAGTGGGTATTCTGATCCACTTGTTGCTGAACAATGGATCAGTACCATTGAAATGATATTTTCCATACATCAATGTTCAGAACATGAAAAAGTCATTTTGTCTATTTACTGTTTAGAAAATGAAGCAGATCAATATTGGATTCTAATTAAGAATACAAGTCCCCGAGATGAAATTGAATCCATGTAAAGGGATGAGTTCAAGAACTGATTTTTCAATAAGTACTTCCCTCGTATTCTTCGAACAAAAATGGAAAAGGATTTACTTGAGATTTAGAAAAAGGATGATTAATCTGTTGGTATATATGAAGCGAATTTTACAAGGCTTTCAATGTATGCATCTGGCATTATCATCCAACCTGAAAGTAATGTTTATCGATTCTTCAGTGGCTTAAAACCAAGTCTTTAAAGGGAATTATCTATAAGAGACTTCATTAGTTATGAAGAAATTGTGTGTTGTGATATCAAGGCAGAAATGGAATTTGGTGTTACATATCCATCTCATGTTTTTGACAAGAAACAAAAGATGGAGTTCAAGGAGAAATCTCATAATAATGGTGAAAATAATATGAATGTTTCATTATGCTCAAAGTGTGTAAAGAAGCATGGTGGAGATTTTATTAAAGGGACTAGAAAATGTTTTAAGTGTGGAAAATAAGGTCATTGAGCAGTTGAGTGTCAAAGTAATGAAAAAAGGGTTACTAATGATGTGAATAATGAAAAGACTGCATAGAACACACCACCAACACTTCAATGCTTTAAGTGCAAGGAAACAGGGCATTATGTTAATCAATACCCTAGTCCAAGGGTTAATGATGATCAACGTGAGAAACCTCTTAAGGAAAACGATAAAGGGAAGTAACATGCGATCTCTATTTGTGGTGTTGATTATGAAAATTATGTTCTGTAATTATTAAGTGTTTATGTAATGGGATTTCAAAATAGTATAATGGAATCTCATTTATGGCATCATGGAATTTTGGAATATCTATGTATTGGTTTTCAATAATTATATGGTACCGGTAAACATGAAATGTGATTTAAATAGATTTGGAAATAAGATGATATGTGCATAATGAAGTGATCATGAAAAAAATGAAATGATCTCATGACTGATATAAGGACAAAGTTATATCATGGTTTGAGTATATAGAAATTTTGGGATTTTAGTATGTGGAAAGTGTTAAATTTTGACAGCACTCATGTTTTCACTAAGGGTCAATGGGTATTCATTTTTCAAGAGAATACATGATTAAGTTATTCACATGTTTATAATTTGACCAACAAGATATATCGTATGATATAGGGGCGATAAATGATTGTATTCATTTCTTGGTAGATGACCTTTCTAGTAATCATTTTATTTATACAATGAGATTGGGCAGAAGTATTTTGGATAAACCTAAAGATTTGAATAGATTAAGTTAGACATAAGAGAGTATTGTTTAAGGCTAGAACTTTTTATGTAATAATAGTATAGTTTTAGAAAAAGGACAACCCTTAGGATGGGTGAAAACCCATCGCGTTGGAAAAGGATGTGGGAATCGAACCCATAACCGAAGTACAACAGGCCTATATCGCCTACCACTGGCCAATAAGAAGTCCCTAGTTAGTAGAAACTAGTTTTATTTTATTAAGCGCTATTATAGATGATTTATAAGTCCATTTTAGAAACCATATATGATTAATCTCAGCATATATAGACTTATGTATTTTTAATAAATTGTTGTAAAATTTTTTCCAATAGAAAGAGATGGAATGACCTATCATTCAATTGCATGATCTGGTAACACATCACGAATGACATATTCTACTTTATTTCATTAAGATATGAAGTGGAAATTGTTTAAGGGACAATCAACGGTGAGTTTTTACCAAAATCAAGAAATTTTTCCTTTTAATTCAACAATTATTCAACTTTAGTGAAATGATATTGAGAACTAAAAACATTTTTCTAGTACCCTCATACCCAATGAATTAGATGGAACCTTAAATCCTCACAAATTTATGGCTTTTTGATTGATGGATTTTTCATAGCCATGTTCTCTACCACTCTCCATCAGAACATGATGGTTAGATTTCTCTTCCATATCCATATTTTAACCTATGTTCTCTTATGTGGAAACCCAGTGATGAGTTAATTTGGGTAACTGTTATGTTTCTTACTTTACTTTTTAAAATTAAGTTTTAGTATTCCTTTTTACGAAGTGAGTTTCTATGATAGAAACATTGAAGTAGTGAACAACTTATAACCTCAATGAATTTCGAGGGCGAAATACATTTTAATGGGGGTAGAATGTAACACCCTGAAATTTTATGAGAATTATTATTTTTAATTTCATTGATGTCTTATGTCATACACTATACCAAAATTCGCTTGTTCAATACGCAACACCATATTATCTTGTAGTATATGCAACACTATTCTTGGCTCGTGTTACAAACAATTTCATGTACGTTTTGTGGAAATTATTCAATGCAACATTAAATATAGATTTTGGTTAATGTATAAATGAAATAAGTTTCGAATTATGTTATACGCAACACCAGAATGAGCCTTTACTACACGCATCCCTGGCTTGGCTTGCATTACACGCAATTGCGACCTTCCTCGATAGCGTGTGTAGTACAAAATACCGGGTTTCACTAAACAACGATATATGGTTATAATATTATTATAAAATATCCGTTATAAATATTATTAACTAAATTATTAATTTAATGAAATTATTATTCAACTTACATATTTTCTAGAACATGGTATGAGAACAAAATAAATTTTTCGGATGAAATAAGTATTTTTTTAAAAAAATCAGTTTTACCGCCTTTTGATGGAGCACCCACTTTAAATCTTGTTTTCACATGTTTATAAGTTCAAATGGACAAAATTACATTCTTCCTTGGAATTATGATATAAAAATATAATTTGGATAATTTTTCATATTATTCTGATAGCTTTCATATTTTAATGAATAGTAAAAACACGCTATATTTTAATTAAAAACAACTTTTTTCATCACAATAATTTATATGGTCAGATTATCTTTTTAATTGGTTTTAAAGTTTAATTTGAATATATTTTTACCATTTAATCCAATGTTTGTCCTTATAATTAATTTCACTTTGAAATTGGACATAGACAACTGTCGATTTTTTTATAGTTATTGTTTCTTAAAAACACACTATTTGTTTTGATAATGGGAATTAATTTTAAAATTAATTAATGCCACTTCTATGTTATGAATTTGGAAAAATAGTTAAATTTTTTGAATTCATAATATCAAATATAGCTTAGGCTAAATTTTTGGTATTTTTCTGAAAATATTAAATTTTTTATGAATAGTGAAACCACTTAGTGGTAGATAAAAAAACTGACTCTTTCATTTAAATGAAATTTTACCACTTCTGTGAATTGAATTTAAAAAAATCTGACATACATGGTTGTTATCAAGAAGTAATATGTTGTTCAATAAGATGAAAATAATTTTTGGCGAATAATATCTTTTCACTTTTATTTACCACGGTTAAAAGTAAATAGGGTAATTAAGGGTAAAAATGATATTATTATTACCCTAAGACATGTCTTAATTCTATTGGATAAGTGTAATTCGACCAAAAACAGCCTTAGGAATAAAATATTACCCTTTAGGCCCACATAGATTAGATTAGAACATTTATTATTTTTTTATTTAGAGAAGAGTTAAAATAGTTAAAATCAAATTTGAATAACTAAAACATTTTTAATATAGGGTTATACATAAGATAAATTCGACTATAAATATTCATTAGAAATATAAAATTATTTCCTACATAATTGTATTTTATTTATAATTTTTAGACATTAAATAATGTAATTTATTTATGACACAACAATGACGCAATAATTACCTTATTAATTAAATATTAACATAATTGATGTTATAAATACCGAAATAAATGTAATTTGAGACTTTTTTATAAATTAAAGTAAATTTTTAGGTTAATATTACATGTTAGTATTGATTCAATTAACGTTTTTGAACTAATCATGTTGTTATTATTTTCACAAAAATCAATTACCAAATAGTGTCAAAATTGACATAAAATAATTTTTAAAACAAATATTATATTATTAATTTTTATTCTATTACTAAAAATCTATGGTTCGGCCAAATTACTTCTATAAGATTATATATATTAAAAATGAACCTCTTGGGGTTCTTTGGCATGTTATAGTAATTTTATTAACCATATAGTGTAAGAAAACAAGATTACATGGTAAAAGTTAAATTATTTAACTTAGAGTTAAATCTAAATGATAAGGTTAAAATAGTAACCTAAACTTGACTAAAACCTATTGTTGAGATTATTTCAACACATAACCTCTTTATATTTTAAATAAATCAATTTGGAGCTATTATAAACCGAATATGACTTTATTATAAAATAATATTTTATGTTTTTCCTAAGGTGCCCCTCTCCTCCCTTATAAAAGGGAACCTCCTCCCTCTTCTCTTTACACAATTTTGAGCCTTCAAGATTGTCCAAACCCTACCTATGTCCCTTATAAACTTACCTATAAACATTATAGAGGTTCGGGTGTCCTCAAAAGACCAACTCTAGTGCCTTAAGAGGAATCTTAAAAGGGGTGCATCGAAAAGAGGTAATCTCTTCTACCGATTCTTTCAATTTTCTTTCTTCTTCAACTTATTATTCTTTATTTGTTTCATAATAAATTAATAACAAAATTATCAAAAATATAATGATATGTTATTATAAATATGAAATATCCATATTTCAGCTTCTATCCATCCTACAAAAAATGAAATCATTGTGCATGCGTACGTACGGAATACCATCTCCACGTCGTGGTGTAATCTGTTTTTCCACCACCACCTTACTAGGATCGGTATAATGGTGTAAAGAATAACTATATATAGTTATTATAACATCATACCTATTTTGAGATATTATATCATCCACTCCAATTCAATTCAATAATTATGGGAATGATATCTCTCTCGTTCGTACGTACGGATTACCGTCTCCACGACGCGATGAGATTCATTCTCCATGTTAACCACATAAGAATGATTATAATGTATATATAATTAATAATAATGACATTTATTACATTATAAAGCTACTGGATTTATGTATATATATATATATATGTCATACACTTACTTCCATTCAAGTCAATTAGGAAAAGAAAACAGCGTTCATGCGTACGTACTACCTACCATCTCCATGAACGGTGTATTTCATTTAATTTATATATCTATTATATATATATATATACTTAATATATATGATATATAAATACTGATTTACATTCTGGAAGTAATTTAATCATGATATATGTAATAATCATATCAAGAACAACAAGTCCAAATACGTACGATAAATAAAATGATTTTACCCAAAACATTGCTTTAACATGGAATTTAAAAAATAATGGGTAATATAAACTCATAAGTGAACCATATATGATTTCATAACAATGAATATTATTCTTTAATAAGTCAATGTAATTATTTAAATCATTATATAGGATATTCGGATACGTATGAAGTATATCGGACCTAAGGTAAGGGATAACTTTTCCAATCTCGTTTTTATCTGAGATTGTTTATTCGTAAGTATTTACCGTGGTTATATTTATCATCCATGTACCTATTTTATAAAAATGGTTTCATGTATTTTTAAAGTCCTTTTTAACCATTGTTTACTTTTACTACGTGGTATGTAAGGAATCTTTCTTTTTTTGATGTTACTAGGTATTTTTTTGACTTTTCTGGAAAAAGTACGAGGAAAATGTTTTTTAACTTATACAGCATGAACAGATTTTTACAGTTTCATAAAGACTTATTTTCATGAAGCTTAATCTACAATATTTCATGATTATTTTCAAAAAAATCATTTTCTTTTAAAATATTGTGGAATTTTGTGAAAATAAAAAGATTTTGAAGAAGAAAGGAAATTTTCCTCAAGAATTCATTCCAAATGTTTTATCAAATCCATTTTCTATATAATATTACATTATTTCATATGTGTATGTTTCAAGTATAATGTCTCTATTATTTATATGGTTTCATTTTTCGTATGATGAAATGATATCGATTTTATATATGGATTATGTTATGATTGGATGATGTTTATGAAACCCATTTTATTAGTTGGGTTATTATGAATGATGTATGTTTATTTTGTGGAACATGTAAGAATGATTTCATTATGTGATTAGTGGGACCTATATCTCCCTCCAATGCATTGGGTATGTATTTATATCTCATGAGATAGACATGACTGGAACAACAAGTTAATCTGGTTCAGTGATACAGGACTGGAATGAGGAGTGAACTCAATTCAGTAAGGGACTTTGACTACTAAGTTTGTCTTGGCAGCAATGCCTTGGCTACTATGGGAATCATATCATGTGCTTAATGGTTTTCCACAATTACATGTTTTATTCCCATGCTATTTTATCATGATAAAATGTTTTCTTTATGATCTATTCCTTACGTACTACTATGTTTTATGTCATTGCTCATGATTTTGATGTTTAAACATTATGTTCATGTTTTTATGTTCAAATGTATATGATTTGTTTTATTTTCTCCATGCTTACCCTTACTGAGCATTTGAGATCACCCTTTATATGTTTTCTTTTCCCTAGGATTTGAAGAAAGGTTTTAGGTAAGAAAACAAAAGGGGAATATCTTTATGGGAGATGTTGAAGATCTTTCACCACGATTAGAAGATTATATTCCAAGTTTCCAAATACACTAAACTATTACGGTCCTTATGTGTCTGTTTTTGTTATGTATTAAGTATTATGCAAATGTAATGTAATGTCCATGTATGTCAATCTATGGGTCTCTACAATGTTTTCCTATTTCCATTCTAGTATGGTTAATGGATATAACATACCCTTATATTTTTATATCTCATCCTTAACTTGATGACATAGAAAGCGCTGAGATATAAACTCTATGATATCTCTCTTCATGCCATCCCACCAAAGTAATATTTAAAATCACTATATATCTTAGTACATCCAGGATAAATAGAAAATAAATAATTATGAGTGTCCTCTAACAAATTATTCTTCAAATACGGTATATAAGTAATACACACATGGTTCTTGAACATTATCATTTTATCATGATCATGGTTAAACTTAGGAATATTTATAACCATGTTTTGCAGCTCTACATATTCATTCCACACCTATTTAAAATTCATTGGGATAGATGGTTGAACATTAAATTGAGAAAGATAAGATTTATCTCTTTCATTTAGGATTTCTGTGTCCATCCTCTTAAAATATATAAATATTATATCCTTTGTGATCCCCATTATGGATAAGATAAAATGATCCTATCAACTCAAAGCATTATCCACCTTGTTCTCCTTCCTAGGGTGGTAATGTATTGAGTAGTCAAAATCTTTAATCAACTATAATCATCTTCTATAGAAAATATTCATCTTATTGTGTGAGAATATATTCTATAAACTTTTCTATTTTTTATACAAATCACATTTTCCCCTAAATATATTTCATTCATATCTTTAATGAAAAAACTGCAGCTATCTCCAAATCATTAGTTGGATAATTTATCTCACGAAACTTAAATTATTATGAGGCATAAGATATAACTATGTAATTCTTCATAAGATCACATAAAAATCCCTTCTTGGATATGTCACTATAGATTACATTCCATTTTCCATTATTGATTCATGTATGTATAGGCACACTGACTAATCTTCTCTTCAGTTCCTCGAAATTTTCCTCACATACATCTATATAGGGAAACTTGGATACCTTCTGAGTTAACACGGTGAGTAGATTATATAGTCATGATAAATTATTCCCAAACCATCAATAATAACTTTCTATACCAAAAAACTATGGATCACTATCACCATGGTTGTTCTAGTCCAATATTTAGCAGCTTGCATCTTTGATGGATCGACCGATATAACGTATCTTGAGATTATATGGCCTAAATATAATTCTTTTGCCGTCAACATGCACATTTTTTAAATTTTTTAAATATTCTCTGCTTCCTTAGGGTCTTTAGTATAATTATTTAGTGATATTTATGCAATTAATTTCTCTTTGAATAGATAATAATATTATCCCTAATGTCTACAACAAACTGGTCAAGGTAATCTCCAAAGTCTCTATTCATTAAATCTATGAAGATAATACTAAATGAAAACACTATATATTCATAGTTTCCATACCTTGTATGAAAATATATCTTTGATATATGAAAATTTTTGGACCTCAATTTATTATATATATAATGAAGTTCAATATTGGAAAATATTTTGACCTCCGCATAGTAAATCAAATAGGTCATCAATACGGGGTTGACGATACTTTTTTTTGATTTTGATCTTATTTAGCTCCTGATAATTAATGAAAATTTCCATCGATTCAAGTTTATTTTTAACTAAAAGAATAGTTTTACCCTAAGGATACAAACATGGATGAATTAATCTCTGGTAAAGGATCCCCTGGAGCATCTGCTTCACTTCTTGCATCTCAATTAGGGTTGTTCTATAGAAAGTATTTTAAATTCCTGTGGCAATAGGTATGAGTTCTATTAAAAATTAAACATCACGATTTAGTGTAAGACTAGTAAAATATTCTAGAAATATATCAAAAAAATCCACAACAATAGGCACATCATTAATTTCAAGTCTCCATCTAACCTTTTGAGATAAACTCACCTTCTGAATGGAAATTAGGACTCATACAATGGATGTGATCACCATCAAATTTCCATACATATCTTCACATTGATAGGTGATCATAGGTTGTTTTTTAATATTAAATGTTACTTCCCTTGATCTATAATTGATGTTTGATTTATATAGATAAATCCACTGCATTCATAATATAACATAATATTTAATTAGAGTAATAATGAAAAGATTTTTAGGAAGCACATCCCCATAAATGTCAATCATAAAAGAATCATATAATTGAGATGTGATCATCATAACATTAGGTTTTTTTCAATACTAGTTATATATATAATCATTTGGGTCACATATTTATACCCTTAGAGTATTCATTGGATATAAAGGAATGTGTAACATCCCACCACTCCTCATTGTCTTGAGAAGGAGAGAGTATGTTACTTAGCCTTAATCGATATACCCAATATACCAAAGGCTGGAAATAAATGCCAAGGGATTCATTTACCATTGAGGGATAATTTTCCCTTTGAATGTAAAAAAACCAACCAAGCATTCAATAACTAAATAAATCACCACATGATGCATGATAATAATGAAAGAAAACTAAACATTTCATTTATATCAAAACCAACTACAAAATTACCACAACAGAAGACTCCTAAATAACGAATTTGGCAACATAATACAAATAATAGGAAGACTCAAAGAAAAATATAACTCCAAATATCCACAATATCCATGCTCCAACTCCACCAAAAAACCAAAGTATCACTATGTCCCACTATTGAAATATGATACTTTACCTTTTCCCATGTCCTAGTAAACAACATTTTCAAAAGCACCAAGGTTCCAATGCAGGGGTGGGTAATGAAACTCAATAGACATTACCCAAATGACCTCCTTACTCATTACACTGGGATAGAACATGTTGGAACATTTATACAAATTAGTTTATATAAAAAAATTTCTAAACATTTTATATCACAATATAAACAAGTTCTATAAACAAAATAGTTTTGTCAAAAAAAACATCAAGTTCCTAGGAAACAACCAATCATTGCACTAAAACCATCTTTATCAATTCCATTTTTGGCATAACCCATTCCATTCCACATAACCACATATCCAACCATGCATGAAACCTAGATCTCCCAATACTCATGTGTGGAGAGTCACCCTTTCACTAATCCATCACTTAGTGAACCACTTTGATGGCGGTACTTCACCCAAATATCTATCAAAACCTTTTTATGGGGGTACTTCATACCCTTATCTGTAATAATGAATATAAACACATACCACAAAACCATTCCAAACCCAAGTGTGCCCACACCATTTCAATAAAACAAAATTTAATTGAAAATCAATTTCCAATAAAAACCGTTAATAATTTTAAAATAATTTCACCAAACTCTCTTTCCAACAAAACATCAAAATCCCCAATTTACACCAACAGTCACTCAAGAGGGATTTAACAAACAATTTAATAGTGGATACATAATAAATTTCAAGAAAAACAATGAATTTTAAATCAATACATTATATTATAAATAGAGGAGTTGAGAGTGAATCCACCTACCTTGAAAGATTTTGTGAAAACGGAAAACGTCATGAAAACACCAATTAAATTGGGTTAAATTTCCATGAAACTACCTTAGATATCTTCCACTATCATAAATAATACCAAATATAATCATATTTGGCCTTAAATTCCATTTATATACCCACAACGACATAGATCTAAGAAACCGAGATAGATAGATAAGTAGATCTAATAAAGAGAACTAAGAACGACCAAGAACAATAACTTACCACGAGGATCCAACTTCAAAACACCAAGGTAAGACTTAAAATTCCCTCCAGATTAATGGGATAAGATTCCATGAACTTTATAAAGAGATAATATAGAGTTAAGGCCACATGATAGGAAAAAAGAGGGAGTTATAGATAAAAACGTGTGTGATTTACAATTGTAGGATCTCGTTTTTAACCAGTGAAAGATTAGTCGCACGATTAGTCAAACCATGCACTAACCATGCACCATACACTATCTCAAGGATGAGATTCACATAGTTAGATTGAACAATTTCAAAACTGTGCATTAACCATTACAAATCCCATTGTCTCAAGTTGCATAGTTTCTCTTAGGCTTCCGCATGGTTTAAAAAATTGTGCACCACTTGTGCGCCTTCCCTTTAGCCCCGGTCTCACTAGGCATAATTTTCAGTAAGTGTTGGATGATTTCCTCAAATCATGAACTATCCATATACTTATAGAAAACCCCATAAATACTCCTAAATTTCTCTAAACAATCCCAAATATTACCCATATAATTTAAATACTTAAAAATCATAAAGGAAGGGTTAATTACATGAAACTGGGGGTACTACATTCTCCCCACCATTGGCCTTTCTATCATCGCACCATTTTTAAGAAAGAGTGTTGGCCATTTATCTTTCATTTACACATCATGTTCCTAAGTCTCTTCCTAAACGTGACCATGTTTCCACAAAACCCACACTAGACCGATGCTTTTTCCACGCAAGACTTCCTCTTTCCAATCCACAATCTGCACTGGCATATGCACCAATGAATCATCCGAATCTAGGTCAATGTGATCCCATCAAATCAGATGTTCTGAATCAGGTTAGTACTTTCTCAATAGAGATACATGAAACACATTATGCACTACACTAAACCAAGATGGCAGTGGCAACTGATAATCCACCTCTACAACCCATTCAAGTATCTTATAAGGGCCCATGTATCGAGGATATAACTTACCCTGCATCCCAAAATAAAAATTCCCAACCCTTGGAGAGATCTTAAATAACACATGATCACTCACCTCAAGTGAAAAAGATCATTGATGATGATATGCATATTATTTCAGATGACTTTGAGCCGTCTTCATCCTTTTCCTGATCAACTGAATATTCTCCACTGTTTCATGGACAAGGCTCATCCTAAATTGTGAAGTCTCACCTATTTTCTCCCAATAAAGTGGAGGAAGATAAGGGAACCTATACAATGCTTCAAACAGATCCATGTTTATTGATTCATGATAAATGTTGTTATTATAGAACTCCACTAACAAAATGTGCTCTTCCCACGAGCCACCAAAATGCATTACACATTCCCCTAGCATGTCTTCCAATGTTTGTATCATCTGTTCATATTTCCCATCCCTATATGGATGATATCACATGATCATTTTCAATTTAGTTCGATGATATTTCTATAAGCATATCTAGAAATTATACTTAAATCGTGGATCAATATCTGATACAATTGAAACTGGTATTTCATTCCTCTTTACAACTTCTTAGATATAGATTTTGGACAAGTCCTCCACCATATGATATTTTTAAATAGGAATGAAATGAGATGAATTTTTGATCTGATACACTATCACCCATATAGAATCGTGTTTCTAAACCATTATTAGGAGACCTATTACAAAATCCATTTATACCTACTCCCGTTTCCACACAGGAATAGGTAAAGACTGAAACATACTTGATGGTCACTGATGCTCTACCATAACTTGTTAACAGTTTAAGAATATTAAAACAAACTCAAAAACCATCCATTTCATACCAACACACCAAAACTATTCTTTTAATTCCATATAAATATTCTATATTCATGGATGAACAACCCATCTCAAATGGTGGTAAGAATGAATATGTTGTTCCTGAATCGCTATAGGTACGACCATTCGATTTCTAATACACAATAAAGAACATTAATCCTATTTCAATCCTTAAATGGTCTCCCCACCATTGAGTTTTCGACTCATCTCCAAAAATTCCACATCATATGTCTGTACCTCTTTAACCATCTTCACCGAATCAGGAACACACTAATATGGAATGAAGTCCACAACCTCACCATTATCTTCACATTCCAAGTGCATGTCAGCTAAGACCGCCATCAACTACCATTATTCAAAAGATTCTTTTTCTAACTAAACATATGAATTTTTTCTTAATTCATATACCATTGAATTACCTTTTCCTAGTGTATACATCAAGTCAAAGTAAAACATTTAGAGATACTCCATCCATATTCTTTGTCTTATATTCAAATACTATTGTGAGAAAATATGTTTGAAGTTATTATGGTCTGTGAACATAATAAATTTCTCACCAAAGAGATAATGACTCCATGTACTCAATGCATGGATGATGGTGGCTACTTAAAAATCATATGTTGGATAGTTCTTCTCATGAATCCACAATTACCTTGATCCATAGGCAGAAAAATGATCTTCCCACATGAGAACACATCCCAACACATATTCTAAAGCATCACAATATACCATATACCCTTATCCTAATTCTAGAAAAATAAATATTGGTGTTGATGTAATGAAAAAATTATGTTCTTGAAAAGACTTATGGAATTCCTCATCCCATTATAATGAAACATTTTTCTTTCTTAATGATATCATAGGAAAATATAGTCGTAATAATTCATGAAAAAATCATCGATAATAACCAGTTAGACCAAGAAAATCTGTATATAAAAGACGATATTCAGTGGTTTCAAAGAGATAACATCTTTATTCTTTTCTAGATCAACAAAAACACATTTTTTAGAGATTACATGGACAATAAAAAACACCTATTGTATCCAAAAATAAAACTTTGATAATTTGGCATAAAAATGATGATACCTCAAGATTACCAACACTGTCATCAAGTGTTAGTGATGCCCAGCCCTTGTACTTGAATATACCAAGATGTAATCCATAAACACCACAAAAAATAATCCAGATATAATTGAAATATATAATTAATAAATTCCATAAATACCCATCATTAATTCATATGACCAAAAGGCGTCACCACATATTCGTAATGTCCGTATCGACTTATGAAAGTAATTTTTGGAATATTATCCTTCAAAAATCACAATTTGTGATATCCTGATTGTAAGTAAATATTAGTGCACCATTGAGATCCTATTAATTGATCGAACATATCATCAATGCATGGAAGTGGATAACTGTTCTTTATCATAACTTGGTTAAGCTTACGATAATACAAACATAGTAAAAGAGTTCCATCCACCTTTTTAACAAACAAGATTGGTGCTTCACATGGGGACATGCTTGTTCAAATAAACCCTTTTATTTATAGCACTTCCAAATACACTTTAAATTTCATTAATTATATTGGTTCCATCTGATAAGATGAAAGGGAAATAGGACTGAAACCTATAAGAATATCAATCGTAAACTCCACTTCTCTTATAGGTAGAAACCTAGAGAAATTATTGATAAATACATCTAGAAATTGATCAACCACCACAAAAAAACTAATTGTATCTATATTTCACATATATTACAAGGAAAATGTTACTAACTGGTATGATATTGTCACAAATTCTAGTTCCAACAATCCTATTGCACATACACTGACGTTTTTATCTCCTGAAAAGAGATACTCGACTCCATTTTCAGTTGTAAAACTAACTCTTTATGTATAACACTTTATGTGATCCTTGAACATAGTCAACAAATACATATCTAGGATTATATCAAAAACATAAATCTAAAGCATAGAGAAATCCCATTGCATCTTGGATTCATTAAATATTATATAACATGATCTACACACAAAATCTATACATTCACTTTGACCAAGAGGAGATTTATGTTTTATAATTGAAGGAATCATCTCAAATTTTAATATCATAAAATAAATAGTACGATAGGAAATAAAGGAATATGATTCAATCATATTTAACAAAGGTTTCATAATGTATGAATTCAAAATAATTATACCTCAAGCCATATATGGTCCTAATTTATCTTCCACAATATCCTAGTCAACTCAATATAATTCCTTGCTTCATATAATATTTTCTCTATTTCCTTGTTGAGACTACACCGACTGAGGAGTCATGGTTTTCCTAGAATCACCATGTATTGCTCTGTTCTGCTGATGAGATTGATTTTTCTGCCCTCCTCCTATTGATGCATATGATTACGACGACACCCAAGATGTGTACTGAACACTTGACCTTGGGGAACTACAAAAATAACACTGAATATTCCCCATCTTATTTTAGTTTTGGAATGCTTCAGGTTGTTCCGTACACACTCTTTTTATATGGTAAAGAGGACTAAATTGGAAACATCATTCTTTTCTCTTGGGTCATAAAGGAAGGTCTACTAATCCACCCATCATATTTTGATTTGTGATCCCACCTTGTAAATATGTGTCCCTCTTCCTCTTTCTCTCAACATTAGAGTTACCACAGTTTCCCATGGGTATTAACATAATTCATCTTCCCATGGTTCCTGATATATCTCGTTCATCTACCATTACTCTATTGAACATATCTATATAATCCATAATATAGAGAACATAAATCTTCAAGTGAATCTCCTATTAGAGGCCCGATTAAAATATGCATTGCTTTAACGATTGACTAGAAGATAATTCGAGTGAAAATTACACTAAATTCATCAATTTAGATATATACTCCATGATAGAAAAATTTCCCTTCTTCAAGATGAATAAGTTTATTGTTATTTTAATTTTGAAC
The DNA here is from genome assembly GCA_963277665.1 of Viscum album. NCBI lineage: Eukaryota > Viridiplantae > Streptophyta > Magnoliopsida > Santalales > Viscaceae > Viscum > Viscum album. The sequence goes on from OY728127.1 coordinate 1,010,234,327, forward strand.
ATATGAAGATATAATTGTTTGTTGAAAAATTCTTAAAAATCCTCCCAACCAATTCCTTGGTATACTTTAGTTTGTAAAGTTAAATCCCACAACTAGCATGAAAGATATTCCACCATATACATCGCTATCTTGAATTTCAGATCTGGTGGTGTGATGATGAAATCGAAGATATGATTCATCCTATTCAGCCACACCTATACCTTCTATAGTTAAGAATCAGCATGAAATATGGGTATTTTTTGTTTTTGGAATTTTATGAAATGATCCACTTTACTTTTATCTTCCCCTTTTTCCCACTATTCATATACAATAATTATTAGACAATACTCTAAACTATCTGTTGGTTCACCTATGAATCTGGTGAAACCACATTCCCACCCGTTCATCCAGTTTGTTTCTACGACACCTATCGAGCACCATTTTCTAGAAACAAAAAAAACCATAATTCTCGCTCATTATTCTCTAAAGGCTTAAAAATTTCATATTCTACTACATCATACCATCATAACAATGCTTTCAAAAATCAACATTTTTTTCAGGTTCAACCATTTTTTGAAAAATATCAGTTTCTTTTGAAGATCAAACCATTTTCAAAATATCAAAATCTTGATATTTTCAAAATACAACATTTGAAAACAATTTCAATATTTTTTAAAAATCAATACATTTCACCAAATCATTATTAAGAATGAAATATGTACTCATAGGGGGATTTCATGTATATAATTCATGTCATTATCATCTCGTTAGCAAAACCAATGATAATGTGATTCTAATTCCTATAATTTTCTTCAAAATGATTATGTACCTAAGTCCCTAGTAACTTGAAGTTCATAATAAAAAGGTTAGCTACATATTTTTTATGTACCAAATTTAATGTCCCGACAATCCTACTCCTTTCTTCCAACCCAAGTCAAGGATAACCAGAATGAAGTTCTACTTCATGACGTATAGAACTTATGACTACTTGTTAGTCAAGGACTAAAAAAGATGATACCAATTTTTCCACAAGTACAATTGGAAGGAAAAAAGAATAATACCACTTGTAACATCCCACCCATCCTCATTGTCTTGAGAAGGCGGTAGGATGTTACTTGTACTTAAGTGACATCCCCAAGATGCCAAGGGATAGTAAAAATTGCTAAGGGATTCATTTACCATTGGTGGATGATTTACCCATTAAATATAAAACAACTAGCCAAACGTACCATAACTAAATAAATCACTACATGATACTTGATACAAATGAAAGACAACTAACCAGTTAAGTTATATCAAACCCAACTAATAAAGTATCACATTAGAAGACTCTAAAATAACCAAGTGGATAATGAAGACATTGACTGAGAAAAATCAAAGAAAACTATAAATTCAAATCTCTGCACGCTCCATGATAAATATCCACCCAAAATCCCAAGTATCACTAAGTGACACTAGATAAATGTGATAATTTACCTTTTACCATGTCCTAGTAAATAACATATGAAAAAGCACCAAATTACCATAGCAGGGGTGAGTAATGAAACTCAGTAGGCTTTCCCAAATTGATGTCCCTACTCATGCAACTAGGATAGAACATGTTAACACATTTATATAAAATAGTTTATATAATTTTTTTACCAGTTGTAATCATAATATAAACAAGTGTTATAAACAAATGGTTTTGTAAAAAAACATCAAGTTCCAAGGAAACAACCAAACAGTGCACTAAAACTATCTTTATAAATTCCATTTTTGGAATAATCCATTCCGTTCAACATTAGCACCAATTAAACCATGCATGCAACTTAGACCTCTATATACTCATGAGTGGTGCATCATCCTTTCACTAAGATGTTAGTTAGTGAATCTCTTTTATAGGGGTAATTCACACCCATATCCATCTCTACCTTTTGATGGGGGTACTTCACACCCTTATCCATCCCAATGCATATGAACACATGCCACACAACCCTGAAAAACCTATGTGTTCCCAAACTATTTCAATATTTTTTTTATTGAAAAATTATTTTCCATATAACAAAACCATTAATCATTTTAAAATCATTATTTTAAAATCATAATACCAAAATTTATTTCCAAAAAAACTCTAAAATTACCAATTTCCAACAACTGTCACTTAAGTCGGTTTGTAACAATCATTCAACAAAGGATACATAATCAATTTAAATAAAAACCATGAATTTGAAATCAAGCCATCATATAATAAATAAATGAGTCAAGAGTGAATCCACCTACCTCAAAAGATTTGGTTAAAATGGAAAATGACATGAAAATGCTAATGAAACTAGGGTAAATATCCACGATTCCACCATAGATATATTCCCATATCATCAAAAAAGAAAAATATAATCATATTTGGATACAAATACATTAGGAAATATAAATAGTGGTGTAGAACTAAGGAACCAAGAGATATAGAGTAGTAGATCTAAGAAAAAGCACCATAAACAACCAAGAACGATCACTTACTATGAGGATCTAGCTTAAAAACACCAAGGTAAGATGTGTGATGACCTTCATATCGATGGGAGATGATTTATTTAACTTTGAGAGGAGAGAATATTGACTCTTAACCACATTGGATTAAAAAGTGGGTTAGAGAAAAGAACACATGAGACCCCCAATTTTAGTGTCTCATTTTTAACCCAATCATGGATATTCACATGGTTAGTCAAATTATGCACTAACCATGAATCAGACAATGTCTCAAGGACAATCTTCAAATGATTTGATCGCACAGTTCCAAAACGGGTGTCAGTTGTGCCAAATCTCACTGTCTTAGGTTGCAAAGTCTCTCCTTGGCTTCTACATGGTTTGAAAAAACCATGAGCCACCTGTGTTCCTTCCCTTTATACCCTATCTCATTGTGAATGGTTCTCTATTATTGTTTTATAGTTTCCATAAACCATGCACCACCTGTTCACCTGTAGAAAAGCCCCAAAACACTCCAAAAGTTATCCAAACCCTCCCGAACATTACCCATATACTTTACATACATACAAATAATAATGGAAGGTTTACTTACTTGAAACTAGGGGTACTAAGGATTGGATTGATCTAGAGTCAAATAAGAAATTAGTAGTTTTAGAGTGGATAGTAAGTGTACCTTTGACCATATAGTTATCCCACCCCTTGTCTAAAATAGTGATCACATGACATTTCCCCTGTACCACTACTTAATAGTTTTCTAACATCAATCATCATCATTAACCATTGAATTTGGGAAATGGTTAGCATAGATCCCATACTCCTTGCATTTGAAATAGTAGAGTGTGTGTGGTTTATTCCACACAGCTTTATCTCTATTCACATCGTTAGCTAACTTATTCCCATAACATGAGAAATAAATTTCTCAATGACCTTCCTTAACACACTTGGAACATTTTATAGTCTGTTTAAGATAATTTCCTCCATGTTTACATCTATACTTCTAGCATGAAGGAAATATCATTTTCTTCTCTCCATTGTTTTTAGAGTTTCCTTTGAGCTCCATTTTCATTTTCTTGTCAAAACCATATTATTGATGGGTAAATGTGATCTCCATTTACATACTGAGAGAAAATAAAAAGGTTTATTCATAAATACTGAATTCACTTGTGGATAACGCCCTTTGGATACTTGGTTTTAAGCCACTGAAGAATCAATCATCCTTACATTTTAGTTAGATGATAATTCCAGAAGCATACCTTGAAATTCTTGTAAACTTTTCCTCATAGGATCCAACAGATTCATTATCATTTTAATTTTTCTAAAGAAATACCTTATTTATTTTCATATAAAGTATAAAAGGGAAGTACTTATTTAATATTAAGTGCTTAAACTAATCCCACTCCACGAAATCAATTTACCATGTTCCCCTGTATTCTTGATGAGATTCCACCATCGATCCTCTTCTACTTCCAAATTATATATAGCTAAAATGAATTTTTCATGTTCTGAACATTGGATAATGGAAAATACATTTTCATTGGAAATAAACCACTTTTTAGAAACTAAATGATCAGTGGAACCAATGGAAGAAGGTGAAAATTCTTACCTAAATAAATCTCTATAATGTTATTACCTCCTTTACTAATTTGGAAGTTTCACATGATTCATAGCTTGAGAATGTTGTATGATCATCATAGTGAGATTTTGTATTCTATCTCCCATAATGTTTGGATGCTTAGGATGAAAATAATTTCATTATCTGTCACACTCATCATTAAACATGGTTCCTTCAGGATCCTTCCATTGATCAAAACCAAAAAGCATAGAGTAATAAATAATAATTATAGTGTGGAACCAAATTGTTAATAAAAATGAATTATAGGATGTATAAATCTTGGAACCTTATTTTTAATCAATGACACCATAGGTTTATCATAGTAAATTCATAGTCATCATCTATTTAATTCCTTTATGATGGTTCATAAAGAGATTGTGAATTTCCAAAGCATATACCTTTGGAGTTTCAAACCAATTGGGTAGAAAGGACTATTTTCATGCACCAGGTGATGATTGAGTCCATATTAATGCACCATTTTTAGATTTATTACCGCTAGGTATCCTTGTGTTATAGCCATATCCACATCCAGTATCTAGAAATTGATGTAACTACTTGGAAACCAATCTCTGTATCATTTACCAAAATTCTAGGACATTTTCTTATACTTTTACTCATCCGTAGACTTACCCTTAGACATATACTCATACATATCCTTAGATTCCTCACTAAGTTTTTAATATACTAGTTTCCAAAGGTTAACTAAACCTATCCTCTTACACAAAATTTAATGAACCAAACTTCTTATACCTAGATATTACATCTTTTTAGATGAATATTCACTATATTACACAAATACATGCCTAAGGATCATAAATTGATAATGACTTTGGAAACCTAAACACATAAAATACCAGTCCATAAGTGAGACATGTCATCTCTCACTATGATATTTATAACTATCACCCTTCATAGACATATGATACATAATACCTTTAATCATAACCTATGGAAAAGAAACATGATAATGGGTGAGCCCAGATACTCAGTAAGGGTAAAAAAGGGATATATCTATATATCATAATCATAAGGGAATGAGAACATGAGAATAAAATTGTCACCGTATTCTAGATATCATATATCATAAACTTGAGTCCTAGAATAAATATTGGTAGTTCATAAGACAGGAATCATAATGGAATAAAATAAACTAATCCATGATAGAATAACATCTTTATAAGACATGGATATATTTCATACACATAAGTATACAAAATCATTTCCTTAACAGTTCAAGGATCATCTAAAAGACTAACATAGTGGTTTCGTTCCACACCCCAAACTATCATAGTAATCAAGGTTCACTAAAAAGACTATTAAAGTGGTTGGACCCTATTACTAAACTTGGTTCACTCCCCATTATAGTACTATTATTATCATGAGATATAAATCTTTATCAAATGCATTGGATAGGTCCCACCCATCACATAATGAAAATCGCACATATGTGTGCAAAAAGATAATAAAAATTAATCATATTAGATCCCATGAAAATTAATGGGTTTCATAAATATTTTTACATAACATATTCTATAGAAAAGAAACAAGTTTCATAATCATTTCATCATTATATCAAATCATAACCCATGAAAAAAACCCAAGTTTCATAAGTATTTGATCATGGTATAACGTATAGAAGAGAAACTAGTTTCAAAAAAATATTTTCACAATAAAAATAAACCATTAATATAAATAATAAATGTGGTATAATTAGTTTATATCCCAAGTAAAGGTTATGAAACTTCCAAATATGTCCTCGTAGATGGACTTTTGTTTATGAAAGTTCACTTGGAATGTTTCTTGAGGAAAATATCCTTTCTTTGAAAATCATTTACATAAAATAAAAATTTTTGACAATATTTGGGAAAACATTTATTTGAAAAAAAAACTTCATAAACTTATTATGGAAGATTCAATGAAATAATTTTCACGACATTGAGAAATTTACATTCATTTCATACATGTTAAAATAAAGCCTCCTTTCACATTTTCAATAAAAGAAAAACGAGCCTTGTTTTAAAAAACATGATGATTCCTTTAATTTTTTTTGTAAAAATAAAATAATGGGTAATGATTTATTTAATAAATAATTTGGATAATTGAAAAAAAAAATTTTATAAAACCTTGTTTTGGGATAAAATGGGTTTTCGACCAAAGAGAGAAATAAAGATGATTTTTCTTAAAAACATAATTTTGAAATCTTGAGTTCATAAAGGGAGGAAAATAAAGGGGAAAATGTATTCTATATAAATAATCATAGGAGAAATAAATGAGTTTCTTAAGAGATAGATCACTATATTTCATTATTAGAAGCATAATCTTGAGAAATCCTAATAAACGATAGGTTTGTAAATTAAAATCCATACAATTTTCATAAATTTGAATAATAAGAACCATGAAAAGATAATATTAAATGAAAGTTATAATATCATGAGAATCAATAAATTCATGATATTTCATTTCATAGGGGTTCTATAAACACTTCATAAAAGAAGACAGGTTCATAACATTACATATGTCTCCAAGAAGGCAAATTGAGAAAAAATACATTACCTTAAGTCTTGATTTCCATGGTACATGTTCAAAAATATTTTTTAATAAATATAATAATATCATAAATACAATATAAGACCATATTTATATATATATATATAATACCATATATGAATTAATCAGGACCTTTTATTACCCATTTATTAGCAATTCCATGTTAAATTTATGTTTCTGGCAATAACTACTTTATTTTTTGTGTATGCTTTAATTTTTAATCTTTTCAACCTCCAAATTTTATCATGGTTCAATAATTTCAATAATATTAAAAATTATTTAATTATAATATATATTAATTATATTTTTTAGAGTAATCCATAAAAGTAAGAGATATAAAATGAAATACACTGTTCCGGGAGACGGTAGGTCGTACGTACGCTAGAACATTATTTCCATTTTGTTGAAGGATTGAAATAAATGAATTTAAATAATATTTTACCATTAAATAATCATTTTTATTTCATATTTATCACTTATTTTGACTAAAATCATCCTTATTACATTCTATGTAAGTGTGAATGAATCACATCACTTTGCGAAGTGGTTGTTTGTCGTAAACATGTGCGTCATTATCTTATTCCAACAGAAAGGAAAGTAAGAATTTATAGGTGGTATAATAATTTAATAAGTATATTAATATTATAAATATAATATATAAATGTTTATTCCATAATTATATCCTGTTGTGATAGGTGGTGACCAAAAAATGAATAAAAGCGGTTCGGGAGGCGGTAGTTCACCATACACACAAATGATGAATTTGTATATCATTTAATGGAAGTGAAGACGTTTTTAAGTCATATAAATAATATAACATAATCTAGGGTTATTTATTATACTATTTTTATTATATAATCTTGTTTTAATAATAACTGAAGGAGGTTGAGGAAGAAATAAAATAAAAATGCTCGTTGAAGAGCGTTACATCTTCTTTGGGTAACCTCCATAAGTTTGCTCCAAAATCCATAATAAGTTGAATTTATCAAAAAAATAAGGATTATAGAATGAGATGAGGGAATTAATTAATATATTTAGTCATGTATTGTGTGAATAAAATGGTTTTGGATGTGTGAAGTGGATAGGGGAATGGTTGGACTTTTATAAGTGTGGTGAGTGTCACACCTGTAATTTTTGGAAATAAAAAGGCATACCGTCATTTTTCAGTTGACATAAGGATCCAAAATGGACCATTATAGATAATTAGACATTATAAGTTATAAATAATTCTATCCAATGGGGTTTTGACAAGATTTGGGTCTTTTTTAACCCATATATGTTTTAGTTTGAACCCATGGTAAACGAATTTTTAACTTATCTATAGTAAATAATTTTTACTATTTTTACTATTTATTATAGTTAAAAATTATGTTGAACTCATTATATAATATAAATTTTTATAATTCCAAATATATGATCCATTTTTTCCAAATTACATTCATTTTATTAAAAATTTTAATTTAAAAATTAAACCCACAGATTCCAGGAGAAAGTGGGTTTCCAAAGAGAAATTGTTCAAAATTTTAAAAATATTTAATATCAATATTTAATAGAAAAATAAATAACATGAAATAAATTGGATTAATTAATATAAAATTTAACTAATATTACTTTGAAACCCATTTTGAAGCACAAATTAACCTTATAAATTCTTTAAACAAAAAGCTCATTTTTAATAAAAACTAGTATTTTCATTATTCATCGAAAAATTAATATTTTTAGAAAATCCCCATAATTAACCATAAGATAATTTTGACCTGATGATTTTAAAAATTAATTTTTTTATAAAATTATTTTTATAAAAGTTTCAAAAATTATTTTTATAATTTATTATATAAATAAATAAGTACTTTTTTTTGAGAAAATGGTGTTTTCGAAACGTATAATGACATTACCGAAAATTAAGTATTTTTTATCAATATGTTTTATTTAACTAAAAACATTATGATTAATATTTAATATTTTGTTATTCCTATTCATTCAGGTAGTTTAGAGTAAAGGTAATGACGACATTGTTTAAAAAATAATATTAATTGTTTGTTGTGGTTAATTAAAACTTGGTGTTGCATGTCACGTAAGCTATCACAAAAAATTAATTTATTTAAAAAAATATATTTAATAATTTTATGGGGTGTTATAGCTTTTTACTAGTAGATTTTTATGAGCATTATTATTAACATAAATAATGATTACACTAATAAAATGAGAATGCAATTTTCTTCCCAGTTAATCTTTCTCTTGACTTGATAGATTTAGTCAAAGAGGATCAAATAACAGATAATATGTGTTCCACTTTTCGGTCAAAAATAAACACGGGGAGAGTTTTATCTTCTATTTAGAGGCTGAAAAATCTTTTTTATTCTTTTAGAAATGATTTTTGGTCCCTCATATTTTCCACAAAAAACATTCTTCTTTCGATGTGTCACCATTCAAAATGGGTTATTCATCCTAGAACTCCGAAGATATATAAAGTGATGAAATATCATTTCTAGTGATGAAACACATAATTTTAGATTGTGATATGAAATTTATAACTTTTTATAAGATAAAGGTTGAGTATCAATGATCACCTAGTATACCTCAATCTATGTCTATATTTTTAAGTAAGTGGGTGAAAATTACTATAGACATTTTCACTAGTCTCCCAATGATGATTCAGAAAAACAATTCTTTTTGGGTGATTTAGGATCAACTCACCAAGTCAGAAAACTTTATCCCATTTTGAGAGTCCAACTTGGTAGAAGAATTATGAAATTAATATATTTGAGAAGTGGTGAAGTTTCATGGATTTATAGTTTTGATCATCTTAGAAATAAATCCTTAATTCACTTATTGATTCTAGAGATCATTAAATTAAGCTATCAGAACTCAGTTCACCATGATTATGGAATATCATCCTTATATGGATGGAAAATATGAACACACAATTTAAATTTTGGAAGACATTATAAGGTCTTGTGTCATGGACTTTGGTGGCTCATGGGAATATCACAAGAATCTAGTGTAATTCTCCGATAATAACAATTACCAAGAGACAATATGTATGACCCCTTCCAAGGAATTACACTGACTTACTTGTATTTAGCAACTATATTTGGTATAAATATTATATATTACAATTATTGGACCTATTATTGTCAATGAGACTATAGAGAAAATCTAGATGATCTAGAAGTAGATGGTTATACCTCAGAGTCGATAAGAATATTATAAAGATCATTGTGTTAGGAAATTTTCTTTCAATACGAGTGATAATGTATTCTTCAAAGTGTCCATAAGAATGGTTCATCGATTCTTGGGAAAGAAATATCAATTAGATCCATGGAATTTTGGACCATTTGAATTAATTGAATGGATTATAAATGTTTCATATTAGTTCACCCTATCATCGAGATTCAATGTTGTCCTTGATGGCTTTAACACATCTCAAATTAAGAAGTGTCACCTTGATCATAATAATGTGATTATTTTAGACCATGTTACTCTTGAAAAATATTCTATATTTATCATTAAACTAATCCAAATTATAAATATGTAGGATAAGATATTGGTAGGGAGATCTATTTCTTTGGTAAGAATATCATGGTAGTAGGGAAAAATTTAAGAAGAGACTTGGGAAAAAGAAAAATTCATGAGGGAGAAGCGTCCAAACCTATTCTAGATATCTAATTTTGAAAATAAAAATGGGGGGAGAATTTAACATCCTAATTTGGAGGAATTTCCCTATTTTATGGATTCTTAAAATTTTGGGAGTGTATAGGTTAATACTGCAGAAGTTTATGGAATGTTTTTGAAGGATGTTTTGAGGTACATGTTTAGTAAAAACTATGATCAAGTATCTAGGAATACATACAAGGTTTTTTAGAGTCACTAGGTAGGAACACAGTTGGCGTGTGGTTTGACAAATCCATGCGGTAAACTATGTGACTTGGAATTGTTCTAGATAGAGCCTATTTATGTAGTTATTGCATGGTTTATAAAACCATGTAGCCAAAACATGTGATAAAAAATAATTTATATGGAAATTAGATTTATAACCCTAAACATACACTAAAAATTTCATATCACTTCCCAAATACTAGTCTCTCAAACCCTAGTGTCTCACTAGGAATTTTTTTTATGATTTTTAACCTTTATACTTTGATTTCATGAATTATTCAAGATTTTGAACTTGGGAAACAAAGGTAAGAAGTCATTAATTTCCATAAATGGTAGATATGATTGTTTTATCTTGAATATAACCCTAGAATACGATTCCATTACAGGATCTATAGGATTATATGAGATTTAATGGGATATTCTTATGATTCACTAGAGTAACATAATAATAATACTATATCTAAGGATTCATTGGAGTTTTTTTGTGGATAAAATATCTAAGGTAGATGGTTTTTCCTTTTTACACATTAATTGTAATTATAGGAATCTTAGGATTACTTGAAGAATTGTTTTCTACTTCCAAATGATTTTTAAAATATTAAACTCTACTATATTTTCTCTTACTTGTTGATTCTTTAAATCCGATCTTGGGTGTCACCCCCAACATTTTTTATAAATTGATTGAATTGGTTTTCTCAATGAAATATTTGTTTTATATGGGTTATTGGAATATATGGGTTAGTGTGTCGTCATGTTATTGTGGTATGGTTCATATTTAGAAGTACCCTTGTAAATTGTGTAATATGGGATAGATCATGGCTGGAATTACTATTGTAAAATTGGGTCACCAAGAGATAAATTGATGAAATGGTGATTCAACACTCGTGAGTATAGGTAGGTTTATGTCATGCATGTACATTCATGTATGAGTTTAAATCATGGGTGGGTTTTTCCATGTTAAAATATTTGAATTTATTATTCTATTGAAATGAAAAATAATATTTTAATATACTACTTTTTAAAAATAAAATCATATTCTTTATTTAATATTATTAAAATTGTTTTATGTGATTTTTATATTCTTATCTTTTTTATAATTATTTAAGATAACCTATTTTTAGTCTTAGTGGAATGTGGAAAACATCTCTTTGGGGTTTCCTACTGGATAAGATTACCCACCCCCTGCACATGAACATTGGTGTATATAAAAATATTGTTTCCATGATATAGAAAAGGAGAGGGGTTCTTATACATATCATGGTACTTCTTGATGTTGTTTTTATAATTGGTGGAGATGGTGGTTAGAGTGCATTTCATTATAGTCTAGAGTGGTTCCAACTTGGTTCAATAGTATTTTACAACATTGGGTTCTTATTTGTTTTCTTAACACTATTTATTTGTCACTATGGTGTTGGTTTTTGTTAAATATATTATTATTGTGGTTTTTATGCATCATTTATAGATATTTCCTTGTATTTTTCATTTTGGATATGTTATGTAATTGTTGTGTGTGTTCATTAAATAAGGAAAATCATTCCCCCTTATAGCTTTGTGTTTAAACCCTTGTAATTTATTGTTATCCATTGGTGTTCGAGGAATGTTTCATATGGTCAGTAGCACGATTGAATAGACCCAAGCCAATGAATTTGACAAGTATGTTACAACCAAACATTAACTATATTCCATGGATATAGTTTTTGTTTAACAATTTCAAGTATAAACATTTAATCATGGAATTCATTGAGATATCCAAGTTAGAGTGGTAAATCTTTTTATCCCTTCTTTTTTCTATGGTGATTGAGTATTCCTTGGTTGTGGAGAGATTCTTTGAAGAGTATTTTCCAACCATTGATCTTGGAAGTGAATTCCCTTGATTTAAGGCCTCAATAGCTGGTAGTCAATATCATATTCATAGATACTAGCACATGATTTTGCTTCAATGTTAGTCTCAAGATAGAGGGTTAGCCACTCAGGGATCTATGGTGTGTTCTATTCATCTAAGGGAGATTAATTTTTTCTCTTTGATGGTAGACTCTATATCATACAATATTTCATGAACCACCATGTATTAGATAGAGAGATAGTAGATAGGCTCCATTTCAGAGGCAATGACTTGAGTAGGGAAGTATGTAGGGTGCTGGGAATGGAAGAGGAGTAGGGAGAGCTCTAGGAGGTGATAGATTTTATGATCCATTTCCACCACTTGAACCCCTAGGTTGTTCAGGACGGGCCCTGGGAGCTAGTGGTTAGGGATGTGGATAACAACATATAGTATAGGCTTACAACCTGGAGGATCCAAGTATATTATAGTGTATGCAGTGTGGCTTCTCTAATTTATCATCAGTTTTGATAGACAAATGTACAATCCACTCTTTCTTTACCACACCCCTTGTTAGATACTTGTATATTCTAGTAGGGCATTTAGCTCAAACTCTACAATTAAAAAATACTACTGGGAGAGATTTGGTGATTACATACTTCTGCCACCATTATGACCTAACTATTAGAGGATAGATCTTCATATATAATATATTTATATCCACAATGAGTCTTTATATTTTAATCATGGGTATGGAAGGGATCTTTGAAGTCAATTCATAGATAACTATTTCAAGTAGAGGATACGATGCATCAAGGTTTATAGAATGATATTTTACTTTATTGGAGACAATGGAACTCAGGAAGAGTAGGACGATCTCATATACAGAAGGATATATCATATTTTTCACCATTTGTGTTGTATAACCCTAGGAGAAGCAGATGCTACAAGCCATAAATTTCATATGTTGGTGGAGTATGGTGGCGTATTACCTAAGGATATTCCAAGATTACCTCCCTATTATTAGATAAACTTATAAATAGACCTAAAAAAATGGAATACTATGATATTTGTGACATTATATTGTATATCCCTTATAGATCTATGAGTGATGAATGTACATTTGAAGGATCTGTAGAGGAAAAGATTCATTAGACCCAGTGTGTCGTCCTGGGTAGTCCCAATTTTGTCTTCCAAGAAGTTAGATGATAGCTTGAGGTTATGTATGGATTATTGTCACCTGAATTAGGTGAATATAAAGAATAAGTATCCAATTTAATGAATATAATACCACTTTGACTAGTTGAAAGTGGAGAATGTGATCTCAAATACTGACCTCTGGTCAGGTTATTACCATCTTTGAGTTCGAGAGAATGGTATACTGAAGAATAAATTACAATGTCACTATGGTCAATATGAGTACCTTCTTATATTCTTAAGTATGACCAACACCCTAGAATTTTTCATGGGGATCATAAACCCAATATTTCATCCCTTCTTGGACTTGTTCCTTGTAGTATTTATAGATTACATCCTCGTGTACTCAACATTAGATGAGGAGCATGTGTTTAATTTTAATATTATCATAGGAATATTCTAGGAGAACTAAATTTATGGGAATTTATCAAAGTGTTAGTTCTATAATTATTTCTCTACTTCCTGGGACATGTCCTCTCAGAATAGGGAGTGGCAGAATACTTAGTAATGGTTGACGCAGTACTATATTAAAGGCACCTAGGAGCGTGACTGAGTTGTGGAGAATACTTGAGAAACTATACTATTATTAGATATTCAAGCTTGATTTATCTATAAATAAAACTTCCCCGACATCCTCAATAAGAAAAGGGTATAATTTCATGTTGATGTAGAAGTGTCAGTAGGATTTTCATGAGTTGTGGTAGAAGTTGAAGAGCACCCCCATATTGAGACTACCAGAGGAGGGTGTTGAGTACGTGATATTATTTTATATCTCTATAGATGGTCTTGGATGTGTTTGGATGTAGAGGTATATGGTGGTTAATTATGGGTTCTGAAATATAAGACGCCATGAGTAGAATTATGTAAACCTTGATTTGAATCTTGTGGTTGTAGTTTCACCTTGATATCTTGGAGACACTATCTTATGAGGGATTAATTTATAATCTATTTTTACCATATGAGTCTCAATTATATCTTCTCATAGATATATCTTAACCTAATGCATAGTTAGTGGATGGAGTTCCCATAAGACTTTGATTCTAAGATATTCTATACTCTCAGGAAAGGGAATGTGATGGTAGATACTGTCATAAAAAAATTCTATTTTTAGTTGTTGAGTGAGACAATAAATAATTTTACCTCTTTGTAGCTAAACCTTATGGATGAGGGTAAATAATTTTATCTCTAGTTAAAGGTTATGACACTATAACCTTTCTATAATACGAGTGAATAAATTTTTAGAGACATCAATTTCTAGGACTTGAATGATCAGATATTCATCGAACATTCTTTTGATGGATTTTATGAAGGTGGGGATCACATCATCCTTTTACAAGGATAAATGATGGTACTAGTCACCCTATGAGGGTATGTTATGAGGAATCTTCATAAAACCCCCTGTATAAATATCCAATATTGAATAATATGTCCCAAGACCTTCAAGATCAGTTTTGGTGGCTAGAGATAAAGGAGAGTATAACAGAGTTCATCTCTCGATGCCTCACTTTCTAGTAGGAGAAGGCTGAGTATCAGGTAGAAAAAGGTTCAGCCAAAACCCTTAATGTGTCATATTGTATGTGTGAAGGTATCTACATGGATTTAGTTATGAGAATTATACAATCAGATAGAGATCACAATGCTACCTGTTTGATCATATACCAACTTACCAAGTCGTCCCACGTCTTAGCCATCCGAGAGAAGAGTTTAGTGGAGAGTATGAGACTCCTATATGTATAGTATATAGTCAATATTTATGAATTTTACTCAATTATTATTTTTATATTGTGGTTATATATTCACATAACTATTGTGGAGAGTATTATAGAAGGATTTTGGGACTTAGTTATGGATGGGTGCTGTGTTCCATCCCCAAAAAAGATTACCAGAAAAATATGAACATTCATGTTCTGGAGGGCGTTCTATTGGATTTCAAGTTGTATTTTGACATTAGATGAGAGGATGACATACACATGGTGGAATTTTCATATAAAAATAGTTTCTATTCCACCATTGATATAACACCATTGTAGGCCTTGTACGGTAGACCTTGCAGGTCACCGCTATGCTAGATAGAGCCTGGAGAGACATCAATTATTGGCCCAGAGTTAGTGAAAGTGAATAAAGAGAAGGTATATATCATCTATAAGTGGTTAAAGACTTAAAAAATCCATCATAATTCCTATATCTACCAACAATAGATTCATTTTTATTTTGATGAGGGAGACCTTGTGTTCCTGATGGTCTCACCATAATGAGAAGTGAAAAGATTTGGATGAGGAGTAAATATATCTCCAAGATTTATAGGAACTTTTTAAATACTTCAAAGGGTTTGAAATGCGGAATATCATTTATCCTTACAATTTTTGTTAGATCGGATGCATGAATCTTTCCACATATCACATCTGAGGAAACACATGCATTATCCGCTGCATGTTATTGAATGGGGTAGGCTAGAAATTAAGGATTTTGTTACCTTTTTTGGGATTAGTTGGTGTTCATCACAAACCAAATGGAGAAAACCCTTAATGGGTGAGTTATTACCTTGGTGTGTGTTCATTTTAAGAATCAGAACCATTAGAAGATAACTTAGGAGCATGAGAATCAAATGTGATATTTGTACCCACATCTATTTGAATATGTTTTTTCTATTTGGTATAAAATTACCTCAGTGTGGGGAAAATCTAGTGTTTTTTTATATATGATATATTGGAATATTTAAAATAATATTTTTGAAGTAAATCATGGAATTACAAGCTTCAATGAGCCTTGTTATTGATATATGGATGATAATAAATACAATATATAACACGTTCATAGTTTTTAGAAATAATATATTATATCCCAAATAGAATCTCAAAAGGGAAAACCAAAGACCACCTTTAAATCCAAAATGTGGGTTATAATATAAGAATGACATACATTTTGTGTGCCTCAGATTTTTTATTTAAGTGTAGCCATGAAAAAAATAATAGATGAATAATTTATTTAAATAATTTAACTTTTACCAATTTTCTAAAACATGGTCCTCCTTTATTTAAGAATGGTTATATCCAAATACTAGGGTTATTCATATAACCCTAGAGAGTTAATTGTATATAAACATGGTGGAGGAATCCATTGGTGAGGAATGGAGAGGATGAATAAAGGAGGATAAATAACGAATTGGTGGTGAATGCTTCGACTCTTGCCAATGAAAATTACACAGTATCATTCTTAATCAATGATCGATACGATATCATGGTAGGGTTTTTTTTACTTGGATGGTTTAATTCAACATTAATTATTTTTGTGATGAATGTGAATTATTCATTTAAAATTAATTATTATATCATTTAATTTAATTTTATACCATTGATTATTTTTTCCTGTAATTTGGAATTGATAATTATTTTACCCTGATGATCTCTTGATCATACACGAATGATGTTGGCCAAGCCTAACATGAACAATGTTAATTTTTATTACATTTTTGTTTCATGACTTTCTCAATCCATTCATCTATGTTTAAAAATTGTATTTTTATTGGATGTTGACTCGACTATACCTAGGAACCTGATCATTATACAATCTCTCTTTAGCACAACATATCATTATTGTAGTTTTAACAATTAGATTGGATACGTGATTGAGGCATTGTAATATCCCAGTTTTTTATATATGTATTAATATTTGAATTTTCATTCTCAACCATTTCCTTTACCTTAAATTAAGCTTCTATGGAGTTCATGGAGGTCTTAGGTGTAGCGTCCTACCCCATCGGCCACTTAGAGGTTCCCCAAGATGAAGGACCACAATACCTCAAGTGATCCTCCCCGTGTGAAAGAGGTTACTGAATAGCAGCAAGGGCCTAGGGTGTGTCCATGGGGATACTATTACCTCATATATTAGAGTTAAGAAAAATGTTATATAATAAATAATATGAAAAAACAGAAGAAGTAACAATGAAAAAATAAGAACATAATAATAATAAACCATACAAAATCAATAAATAGGAAGAAACTGAATAATGAAAAGATACAAAATGATGATGACCATCATGTAACTATATAAAAAGAGTGAACAGGGAATAAAGTGTATATATGCATACACCAAATGTTATCAAAAATACAAAAGGCCAAAAACCATCTACTACTAGCATCGTGGGCATAGGCTCGGTACCCTTTTCCCATACACCATCATATAATTTTTAATAAATCAACAAAAATAAGATGCTTAACTTTTTCTATACTTCTAATTGGGAAGTATTCCTTGGTACTAAAGTTATCCCGTGTAGGTTGTGTGATACACTTAGTAATCCACCGCCAACTATTTATATATTAATCCATTCTGTGCAATAAAAATTATCAGTGTGCCATTAGTAATTAATACAAGGAATTATTTAAGTAAATAAACATCTAAGTCCTGGGTCATCAAGGATACCCATCCAAAACTACCTACTTTAGCCTAATCTAGATGTCTAATCCAAGGGAACTTGCACAATAGTGATAAGGTGTGTACATAGGTCATCATAAATAAATCATCAAGTATGGTCTGACCCTAATAATATTATTTTTCCTCATGGAAACATCCCTATAACATCAATAAAGAATTATTACAATTTAATAATAAAGAATCACATGTAAACTAGGAAAGTAAATAATTAAATGTAGTATGGAATCTTGAGCCCATCTAAGGAGATCCATAATGGAATCCAAAGGGTCACTGTAGGAGCTCCCATAATATGCAATACCCTATTTCCATCCAAGGTGACCCATAAAAGAATCCCTCATATCACTCTGGTCATAGTATAAGGACAAACCTCTGATCCCATCCTAGTTTTCTTACACAGGGGACCAAATATCACTCGAGGAATGGTATAACCATATTTCTATCAAACCCTTCCACGGTGGCTCCCTTAAGGAACTACTGTCACTCATATGTATAAATAATCTACCAAGAGTGCCCGTATAAGTCAAGCCAAGTGTTGATCCCTGTGCATTTAATAGATCCATATAAATTCATGGTGAGCCCACCCTTGAAGTCCTTAAGTCAGGATTCATGTTTTCTACTAGCTCATAAGAAGATAATACATAATAATAATGATTTAAAAATCATCAGTAAGGCATATCACACACATGTGTTAATTAAGCATCCAATTCGTTTTAACCCAAGCAAAAAAACTACGGCATAAGGCAATAAACACAGGGCATATGGTATAATGTATAAATAAAAAATCATAAAGAATAAGGGATTTATAATGGAAGTTTTATTCTATTATTTGTTTCACATTCAAAACAACTATTATAAGGTAAAATGTTCATCTTAAGGGTCGTTAAGTAGTTCAAGGGAAATGGGAAATTAGTCCATTATAGTAGGGAACACCCAAGGGGTGGATCAAATCAAGGAGAGAAAGCCAAAAGGTGTCATACACCACTATCTAGTACCATTAGAGCTTGGTAAAAACATTTAATTTAATTAATTTTTAATTTAAGAAGCACCACCGAAAGGGTCTAGCATGCAACACAACTATTAACAGTATAGAAGTAAAGAAGCATAGGGAAAGAAGCTAGAATACCTACCTTAGGATTGTAGAAGATCACCCATCTATAGTCGGATCATAAATAAAAATAGAATGAGAGATACTATATGAATTTGAAAAATCCATGAAATTGGGGAAAATGGTATCACACAAAAATTCTGCAATAGAGGATAAGATAAACTAAAAATAGAAGGAATATGATTAAATATATTAAATCAAGATTTCTAATACACCTGACAATGAAGAAATTAGATAACGAATAAGAGAAAAACCTTAATCCAAAGGTGGAGAAGAGGAGGGGAGAATGTGATGTTTATGAAGAGGGAAATGAAATGTGAATAAGAATTAGGGGTATTAAAGCATAATAGGGGGAAAATTATCATTTTCCCTTTAATTACTGAGATGCATGATACGGTCACATGACTATCCAAATTGTAATCCAACCGCACACAAAATTCTTCCTAAGGAGGGACCTCACATGGTCTAGGATAGAATTTTGCACAACCATGTGAAAGTTGTGTGGGGGGACTATAAAAAATGATAGCACCACCAACACGAGAATTCAGCCTTCCTCACACATTTTCAGTGAAACAGTGTGACTCTCTGCTCCCCTATATCACACGCTGCACAGTTAGGGGAACCATGCGGGTTGGGTGGAATGGTTCCTCCTAATTGTGTGACGCAGTATATTTTCCAAAATTACAGGGCTCTAATCTCTACACAGGCTTGTTACAGCCTCATGAACTATATGACACCCTTAGAAAACATTATAAGGGCCATACTACGGAATTGAATCTGAAAAACAATGATATGTACCATTGTGACAATCCAGGTCTTTACAACCTCCTATAATTAAAGAAACTCATCCCATATATTTCCTTCAGATGGAAAATAAGTATCAAATGATCAAAGTTTCAACCACTGCATATGTACATCGGCCTCCTTCTCCCAAGTCTTAACCTAAACACGGTTGTGATACCATAGCACCCAAACCAGTGGGATGAACCTACCTCTGATATCCTTCATTCTATGATCAACGATACATATCAAATTCTCCTCAAAAGATGCATCCAACTCTAGATAAATATTCTAAGGGTAAAATGAATGAGATGGGTCAACATGATATCGATGAATATGAGATATGTGAAAGAGGTCATTCATGGAATTATACATTTACGATAGATGCAACTAATAGGCTACTGGCCCGACTCACTCAACTATCTTGAAATCGACAAAAAAATTGAGGTGATATCTTACCCTATCCCTGAATTCATCTATGACCCAACCTAGGTGAAACCCATAGAAAGACTCAATATACCATCTTGAAAACCATAGGTCGACGATGACAATTAGTATATGAATTTTCCCTAGACTAGGTTATAACCATATATTTCTAAATTAGTTGTAATTACTCTGAAATCTCAGGAATAATACAATGACCCAATAGATCTATCTTACCTACCCCTAACCAGTACAGGGGTGAAAAGAATGACCTACCATAAAGGGCCTCATACGGATCTATCTGAATCACTTCAAAAAAACTATTTTTGTATGAAAACTCAATTATTGGTATATTCCTTTCCCATTAACCCCAAAATTCAAGGATTAATTCTCAAGTAATGTCCACTCACACCCATATCGTCCACTCAGACTGTTCATCAGTCTGAGGGTGATAAGTTGTACTCAAGAGAACCTATGAACCTTGTTGGTCGGAGTGGTTTACTCAAGAGGGCGGTGAATTGAGTACCAATTAAAATTTCTGTAATTAAAAACAATGTCTTAATGACCCCCAAATAAAATAATAAATTAAACTGTAGTGAATTTATATTAAAGTAGAGGTTCTGTTAGATTCTCAAGGGATTGATTAATTCCCAGTTAATCAACACAGGAGTGTGTGATTATCTTTTGAAACTAACTTACTTATCTACACTTAACATAAACACTTGCTAATTTAATTATCAAAGTGACTTCAAAAACAGTATTGGTTTTAAAGTGATTAGCAGCGGAATAAAACTTTGAAAGAGATGGCACAACAAATGTAACCAAGAGGTTCAGTCTCAAGCCGAGAATTAGTCCTCTCAAAAGTTTATATAAAAATGATCCACACCCTGGATCAGGGTTCAACAGTTTACAACTGTCCAGGTCCAAGACCTCTACCACTGTTCTTCATGGGAAACAGTACAACATCAACCAGCTGTCCAGGTCACACACGACCTCTACCACTGTTATTCGTGGGAAAGAAAGAATGAAAGAGTTTGGTAAGGATTTACAAATCCTCCAGTTCAAGTACAGGAGACAGTGTATGTGTTAGATACAGCAGATAACACACACTGCTCGAAAAGTATAATAATAAATCACAGAACAAGAGATGTAGAGTTTAGAAGTGGTTCTGGTGATTTCAGTGTAGCTCTGGACTTCTTTGGATTCGATCAGAAGTGAGTCTGAGTCCTCTTCTCGTTTCTGTTTGAGAAACAGAGTGTCGTATGCCCCAGGTTCACAGACAGTGAAAATGTAGTTGTTGAAGTTCTTCAGTGTTCTACTTATATGCACAGAACACTTCTCGAGTATGCCTGATTGTCTATGAGATTCTCTGTGTTCTTCTCGTTCTTGTGTTTTTTTCGTATATTCCATCCACCACACTCTCGTCTAGTTGGGCAGCGTAGTATTCTCGTATTTATCTCACAGTAGGGGACAGAAAAGATTTCCTTTCTGCAGGTACGAGGTACGGGTTCCTGACATCCGAAAACCTTTATCATATATTTGACAAATCATTAAAATGTACATGATATGACCGTTAGATAGATTAAATATAGGAAATAAAGAAATTCAAACAGTGAGTCATGTGATAGGTAGGTAATCAACATCGGTAGCTTGGACATCGGTAGCTCAATGTCATTAGTTGCTTTGACTCTATCAGTGGATCTATGCGTCGGTTGGTATATTCTTGTATCAGTGACTTTGTTTATCAGTAGCTCCATGCGTCGGTAGCTTCATGCGTCGGTAGCTCCATGCGTCGGTAGCTTCATGCGTTGGTAGCTTCATGCGTCGGTTGCTCCATGCGTCGGTAGCTCCATGCGTCGGTAACTCTTATTCCATCGGTAGCTATTTATACTTACACTGGTAGCTCTATGATTGTATCGGTAGCTGTCTGTATGTCAGTAGCTTACATTTATAAGCACATCGGTAGCTCTGTGTTAATTATATCGGTGATTGTCTGTCGGTAGACTAAGTGTATCGGTAGACTGGGTACCAGTAGCTCTTTATCAGTAGTTATAGGCAGATTACTTATCTGTTTTATGCAGAACACATCCGATTGTGTTAGAATTAATTTATTACTTGTATGAACATGGATAAATGAGGATTAACATATTCCAAAGACTAGTTTAAAGATTATTATTGGTTTGATCATAGATTTGAAAGAATTAAAGTATAGATCAATGATACTTAAAAATATCGTAGAGAATTAAAACATAATTGGGATTTTCAACACATATGAATACATGATTGAGATTATCAAAACAGGTGAGGTCAACAATCTCCCCCTTTTTGATAATCACAATTTATGATATGGGCATTTAACATAGTGAAAATATAATAGTAAAGAGTATAATATTGAAAACAATTTTCTCAGAGAAAACAGCATCAGAGATAATAGAAATAGTATGATATAGATATAAGTTATCAGAGGTAACAATCATAAGGTACCAAAGGTAAAAATAAACACAATAATATCAGAGATAAAATTGAAAAGAAGGTTATTTTTCTCCATTGAAAATATTTCTCATTCTCTCATTTTGTTCCCCCCTCTTATTGTTCTCCCCCTTTGTGATAATCAAAAAGTGGGAATGCATATATAGGAGACAAATAAAACATGAGAAGTAAAAAAGATTTCTTCTGTATTAGAGCAGTCGGAAAGTACAGAAACAGAACACAAATGAATTCCTATCAAAAATACTAGCCACTGGATCAATCCTCATCTGCAACGTGAGATTTTCCTTTGGGATCTGAAGAAGGTTCAGGGGGTGAGGATGCAGGTGAAGGTTTTGGAATGCCAGAAATGATCAAAGGAGACTGGGCCACTGACACAGAGTCAGGCCTGTAGGTTGAAGTTCTTAGGGTGATCATTGGTGTGAGGCTTCTAATGGATTGAGCAGGAGTCAGCTGGACTGTGGAAGCAGCTGAGGCAGAAGCAGGCAAAGCAGGAGGTACTATGACTGGTCTGGCATCAACATGCAAGAAGGGTAGCAACAGATTTCTAAAATCCATAATAATTCCTCCTCCTCTTTCCATAGCAGAGATGAAATCATCTTTGTTCTCCATGAATTTCTCCAAATCAGGAGTCAATTATCTTAGCTGGCTCACTTGTTCTTTAAAAGCTTGAGTTACTGGAGGTAGCTTCATGTGTTCCAACATCATCTTGAAGTGGTGTTCGAGTTGATGCTTGGTGAAAATTCTGGTGAAGTAGTAGTCCACTTTGCTCTTTATGGCTTCCTGAGAGGAAGAGGCTTCTCTCATATAATCTTGAACAATCTTCATTATTTCTCTAGCAGAATCTCTTGTAGAAAGCACCACTCGGCTCAAATCTGATGAGTCCACAGAGCCACTGGTTGAAATAGAACCAATCTCCTCCTTCAACATTGCTCGAACTTGATTCTGGTCAACTAATAGTTTGGATGTGAGAGGGCCAAGAGAGAAGGAAACAGTTTCTTTGAAACTCTTAGACAAACCACAAATTAGGCTTTGAACTTGAGAGTCCTGTAATTGAACATGATCCTTCACTGAGGTTTTGAAACTTTCAAACACCGAGACAAACTGGCTTACTACACTCTTCACAAAAGCTAGGTCCTTGTCAGCTTGAGACTTGGAGCTCATATAAGAATCCAAATCAACAACTATTGTCTTGAGAGCTTCAAGATCTGCTTCGATTCTAGAAGACTGAGTCTGGCACTCTTTCACTTCATCCATAAGCTCAGACACAAAAGAAGATAAATTACAAGCCAGAGATAGCTCGAATGATCTCTCTAACATTTGCATTACTTCATTAAAGCTTTGCTTCATCTCAGCAACTGATACACTAAATGATTCTTTCAGCTCATTCTTCATGGATTCAAGATCAGATTTAGAGACAAAATCATTAGGGACAACTGCAGCAGATCCCTTTACTGAGGCCAAACTAACTACAGAATCAGTCATTATTGATTGAATTGAGGATGCAAGGGAGGTTTCCATTAACTTCACTTCTTCAACGAAACTGGTTTTGAGGTCCTCTTTCAGCTTATTCAGATCATGAAATCTGACCACATTATCGGGAAACAACTCAGAATCAAGATCATAATTGGTATTTGGTCTATTCACAGACATCTCATTGTCAGAATCCGGATAATCCAATCCACAGACTATAAACCCTGGGTCTTCTACCCAGTCTCCAAACTCAACAGCTACTATAACATTTCCAAGAACAGATTGATGCTCCCCCTCAATGGGTGCATTCTCATGTATCACAACAGTATTCAGTGCTGGATTCTCTTCATCAGAATCTTCTACTACAAGTTCCATCGGTGCAGCATCTAGAAGATCTTCTGATACAGGTACAGCTTCTTCTGTATCTCTTTCTACTTCAGCAGTCGGCATAGCTGAGCTTCCAATCAAAGGAATCATACTTAAACTACCAGAAACAAATGATTCGGATACATTTTCCTTTTCCTCTTCTTCTTGGTGAGGTACAGACTGGTCTTCCTCATATGTAGACAAAATTTCCTCTACCTTTCCTTTCCTAGAATAAACCAATTCTGCAATAGGACTTGGGGGCAAGTCTGGATCTCCTCCAACATCCATGGGAGTTTCTTCTTCTTCTTCTTCTGTTTCATCACTATAAACAGGTTCCTCTTCATCAGGTCTCAGACTTGGATCTCTCATATCCTTTGGTCTTGAGGGATGATCAACAGGATTTAACATATCATATATCTTCTGATCATCACTGACCCATTCTCCCTTCCATGGGTTCCAGTTAATTTTCATGTACTTACAAACAGTCGAGGTGATGCAGAAATTGTTCCTGACTACAACTGTCTCATCCTGAGACTCATCTATTCCTTTCACTTTTATCATTACTGAAATCATTTTGGCAAAGAACAAAGCATTAGTCTTTGACTTTGGTCTAATCATGTCTTCCATTTGAAGCATTAACAATCGGCATAGATTGATTTTTACACCATTTATTAGCAAATGAAGAAGATATATATCTTGATATCTCAGATTTTCAAAATCTCCTCGCCACAGTATCAACACATGCTGAACAAACTTGAAGAGCAGTCGATTCT
This sequence comes from Viscum album, assembly GCA_963277665.1. Classification (NCBI taxonomy): domain Eukaryota; kingdom Viridiplantae; phylum Streptophyta; class Magnoliopsida; order Santalales; family Viscaceae; genus Viscum; species Viscum album. Next base: position 1,010,259,655 of record OY728127.1, read on the forward strand.
CTCCATCCATTTCAGCAGCAACCACTTGCCTTTGATTCCCATTACCGGTCAGTTCTTTTAAGGCGGTTTCATAATCAAAGATATCACTGCTAGGTGGGATTGCTCTTGATACATACCCAGAGACACCTTCATGTGGTTCTTTTAAACACTCATCCCACTCTACTGAAGAAAAAGACATCTCTTTTCCATTTAAAAAAGAGCTTACCCGATTCTCATTTTCAGACTTCTCGAAGCTTACAAACTCGTAGAACTGTTTTACCAACTTCTGGTAGTATGGGCCATTGTTATTCGAGAAACAATCCACCCATTTCTGGTCCTCCAGAATCTCGAGTACTAACGATTTGCTAGGCAGTAGCCATTCCACGCACAGTTCCTTCTCGATTACTATGTCTCTATTCTGCAAGTGAGGATTCACTGGTCGCTTTCCCGATCTAGTTATGACTTTACTAACACTGGATTTATGCTGTGTCTTCGGCTTATTAGCTTTTGGTTCTACACATTGTTCTCTGACAGTAGGAATCTTAGTTTTTGCCATCGTGGGTTTAGGGTTCTTGGACGATTTGGGAGCAAAGGTTCGAAGGTGAGAGATTTTGAGCTCGGTGAGGTAAGAAGTGGCTTAGACTTAGTTTTTATCATTTAGGAATTACAAATAAACGACTAAAATAGAGTAAAATAAAATAAAATAAAACGATTCGTATTCTTGGCGGCAGACAGAAGTTTTAAAATATTTCATCGGTGAGAATTTAAACATCGGTTGGGATTTTCACATTGGTGAGAATTTTAACATCGGTGAGGATTTCACATCGGTGAGAATTTCAACATCGGTGAGAATTTCACATCGGTGAGAATTTCACATCAGTGGGAATTTTACATTGGTGAGAATTTCACATCAGTGAGAATTTCACATCGGTGAGAATTTCACATCAGTGAGGATTTTCACACCGGTTGTGATTAAACATTCCCAATTCGTGTCTTATGTAACTTAGCCTATCCGAACTTAAAGGTTTATTGAAAATATCAGCCAATTGATGTTCAGTGCCAATAAATTCAAGAGAAATATCACCTTTTTGATAGTGATCTCTTAGGAAATGGTGACTTACATCTATGTGTTTGGTTCTAGAGTGAGATACAGGATTCTTAGAGATGTTTATTGCACTGGTGTTATCACAGTTGATTGAAACATGTTTAAAAACATATCCATAGTCCAAAAGAGTGTGTTTCATCCACAGAATTTGTGCACAGCAACTATCAGCAGCTATATATTCTGCTTTGGCAGTAGATAATGTAACTGAGTTCTGTTTCTTACTACACCAAGAAACTAAAGATTTTCCAAGCAAATGACATGTTCCTGATGTGATTTTTCTATCTAACTTACAACCAGAAAAGTCAGCATCTGAATAACTCATTAATTCAAAGGATTGTCCTTTTGGGTAAAACAAACCTATGTTAACCGTGTGTTTGAGATATTTAAAAATTCTTTTAACAGCAAGCAAATGAGATTCTTTTGGATTAGCTTGAAATCTAGCACACATACACATACAAAACATAATATCAGGTCGACTAGCAGTAAGATAAAGTAAACTACCAATCATACTTCTGTAATTTGTTTGATCAACTGTTTTCCGAGTTTTATCTGCGTCCAATTTACAGGTAGTACTCATAGGAGTTTCACTTTCCTTGATACTATCCAGACCAAAACGTTTTAAAAGATCCTTTGTATATTTACTTTGATTCAAAATAATACCATTTTCATTTTGAAATACTTGAAATCCAAGAAAGTACTTAAGTTCTCCCATTAAGCTCATTTCAAATTCATTTTGCATACTTTTTGAAAAATCAATACATAAAGAGTGTTTAGAAGATCCAAAAATAATATCATCAACATATATTTGTACAACTAAAACATCTTTAGAAATTATTTTAATGAAAAGAGTTGGATCAGCAATCCCTTTAATAAAACCATTTGAGATAAGGAAATTGCTAAGTCTATCATACCAAGCTCTTGGAGCTTGTTTTAAACCATACAAAGCTTTAGAAAGTTTAAAAACTTGATTTGGAAAATGGGGGTTGGTAAATCCAGGTGGTTGTTCTACAAAAACATCTTCAATTATAAAACCATTTAGAAATGCACTTTTCACATACATTTGATATAACTTGAAATCCAGATGTGCATCATATGCAAGTAAGATCCTAATGGCTTCTAGTCTAGCTACAGGTGAAAAAGTTTCCTCATAGTCTATACCTTCTTCTTGACTATATCCTTGTGCAACTAGTCTAGCTTTGTTTCTAACTATATTTCCAGATTCATCTGCTTTATTTCTAAAAACCCATTTTGTGCCTATTGTCAAAGTGTCCTTAGGTCTGTCAACTAATTCCCAGACTTTGTTTCTTTCAAACTGATTTAATTCTTCCTGCATAGCTATTACCCAGAATTCATCATTGATAGCATCATTGATATTTTTGGGTTCTAGCTGTGAAAGAAAAGCTTGATGTTCAACCTGGTTTCTTAGAGAAGCTCTAGTTTGTGTTCCTCTATCAAGATTACCAACAACAGCTTCTAAAGGATGATTCTTTAGAATCATCGTTGATCTGGTAAAGGTTGGACTAGAAATTTCAGGTTCAACTATAGGTTCGGGTTCAACAGAAGCATATTCTGGAAAAAGTCCAGAAATGGATGTTTTGATAATAGGTTCTTTAGATTTATCATTAATGTCTAGAACAGACAAATCTTCTTCAAGATTCTCAAGAGTGGTTTTAGGCTCATGTGGATCAGTTTCATCGAATTTGATGTGAACAGATTCTTCCACACATTTGGTTTTCTTATTGAATACTCTATAAGCTTTACTTGAAATAGAGTAACCCAGAAAAATTCCTTCATCACTTTTGGAAGAAAACTTATGCAGATTATCTTTAGTATTCAGAATAAATACTTTGCAACCAAAAACATTAAAGTAATTAACCTTATGCTTTCTATTGTTCCACAATTCATAAGGGGTTTTCTTAAGAACAGGTCTGATTAAGACTCTATTAATAACATAGCAAGCTGTATTAACAGCTTCAGCCCAAAAATAAATAGGCAGGTCATATTCATTGAGCATGGTTCTAGCAATTTCTTGAAGGGTTCGGTTTCTTCTTTCTACTACACCATTCTGTTGGGGTGTTCTAGGGGAAGAAAAGTTATGAGTATAGCCATTGTGTGAGCAATAAGATTCAAAATCTTGATTTTCAAACTCACGACTATGATCACTCCTCAATGTTTTAATCTTAAGTCCACTAAGGTTCTCTACAGATTTAGAGTATTTAACAAAAGAAGAATAGGCTTCACTTTTGTGAGCTAGAAAATATACCCAGGTATATCTAGAAAAATCATCTACAAGAACATAAACATAGTGCATACCATTTAAACTAGAAACTCTTGATGGTCCAAACAAGTCCATGTGAACCAATTCAAGTGGTTGAGAAGTCGAAACTTCTTTCTTTGATTTAAAAGAAACTTTGTGTTGTTTTCCCTTTTGACAGGGGTTACACACTCTATCATTTGGGAATTCTAATTTGGGTAGGTCTCTAACTAGGTTTTTTCTAAAGAGTTTTCTAAGTGAGTGAATGTTTCAATGTCCCAATCTTCTGTACCATAGCCAAGATTCCTTATGAAAAGCATTCAAACAAGTAATATTCTGCTTAGCTAAAGAATTCAGATTAACAGCATAAACATTTTCATTTCTTAAGGCAGAAAATACCAAAACATTCTTAGAATTAAAAACATTGCAAGAATCATTTTAAAATTTAACATGAAAACCATCATCACATAACTGATAAATACTTAATAAATTGTCTTTAAGGTCAGGAAAAAATAAAACTTTCGAAATCAAAATTGAATCAGTGATACCAATCTGGCCTAGGTCGATGATTTTTCCTTTAGAGTTGTCACCAAAGGTGACAAAGCCTCTATCAAATTTTATTAAAATCTTGAAACAAGAAAATTATCCTGACATATGTCTTGAACATCCACTTTCCATATACCAGGTCTCTTTAGAGGAGCTCTTTAAGCAAGTTCCCTACAAAACAGATTCAGATGGGAGATGATTTTGGTACCCAGATTTTCTTGGGTCCAGACAGGTTAGCCAATAACACTTTAGGTACCCATATTTGTCTAATGGGTCTCATATAATTTGTAGAATTGACATGCTTTGAATTATAAACTTTATTAGATCCATAGCTATGTATATAACTGGTTGAAACATATGAAGTTCCAGAATTACCTTGATTCTGTCCAGATTTAGAAATGAATCTAGTTTTGGCAATTTTCCTTTGTCGAGGTTGGTATCCTATACCAGTAGTATATTTAGGTGCTATTTGCTTTCCTAGCATCTGTGTTAGTGTATTTTTGCCATTGGTGAACTTCTCTAAGTCTTTCTTGAGTTGCTCATTAGATAGTTTCAGTTCAGTGTTTTCTTTTAACAGTTGAGAATTCTTTTCCTTTTCTATAGTGAGTTCGGTTTTAACTGTAGTGGTGAGAGCATGCTGTTTCTTTAATGACTTGTATTTATCCTTAAGTTCATTACATGTCTCTTCCAGCATATCACAGTACTCAAACAATTCATTTTTAGACATTGTTCCAGGATCAGAATCAGATTCTTCATTATCTCCAGAGTAATACTAATTTAAAGCAGGAGTTTTAGCAGTTACCTGAGAAGTGTTGGTCATAAAGCACATGTTTGCCTTATTTTTGTGTTCAGTTTCAGAGCTTTCAGATTCAATAGAGCTATCCTCAGAAGCACTCCAAGTAGCCTTCATGGCGTTCTTAAACTTATTGTCCTTATATTCATATTTCTTTTTATACTTCAGCTTTGGACAGTCGGCTTTAATGTGTCCTTTTCTCTTGCACTCATAGCAGACAACATCATCTGATTTGTCATTCTTCTTCCAACCCTTGTTCCATTTACCTTGGTGATCATACTTACCCTTATAATTCGTTTTTCAGAAAAACTTCTTTTTCCTATAAAATTTCTTAAATCTTCTAGCAATGTGAGCCATCTCAGCATCACTGTCAGAATCACTTTCACTGTCTTCACAACTTGAACTTTCAACTACATCTTGAAGCTTTTCTTTGTCCTTATTCTTTGAAGTTGAAGATTTGAAAGCGACAGACTTTTTTGGAGGTTTATTTTCTTCCTCTTTATTCACTTTAAGCTCTTCTTCATACATCATCATCTTGCCAATTAGTTCCTTGACAGGTAGAGCAGCAATGTCACATGATTCTCTGACTGAGACAGATGTGCCTCTCCATCTATCAGGTAGAAATCTCAAAATTCTCATAATTTGTTCCTTCGATGAGACATCCTTTCCCAGCGAGATCCTTGTATTGTCAATTTCATTGAACCTGAGATACATGTCAAAAATGGGTTTGTCAGGCTTCATTTTAAAATTATCATACTTGATAGTATAAGTGTTCAATCTCATTTCTTTAACATTCGTTGTTCCTTCATGAGAAACAGCTAAGGTATCCCAAATTTCATGTGCAGTTTTACAAGAGGAAATTCTATTAAACTCTTCATCTCCTAGAGCACAGTACAAGGCATTCATAGCTTTACAGTTGTTATTGTAAGCAGTCTTTATAGGTTCATCCCAAGTAGATCTAGAAGTAGTGGGAATTTTGTATTTTGATTCAATAGCAGTCCAAATATCAAAACCTATGCTTTCTAGATGAATTTTCATTTTCAGTTTCCACTGAGCATAATTAGTTCCATTGAAGAAAGGTGGCCGGTTAGTAGCAGCACCCTCAAGTCTATTGTCCATGATGAGAAAATTTTAAAGAGATAAAAATTTAGATATACCAGAAATTTTAAGAACTTTAATATACAACTACAATCACAGTTCAAAAGCAGAGTACTTTTAGAGAGTATTTTCAATCCTTTGATACCAAGTGTTGGTCGGAGTTGTTTACTCAAGATGGGGGTGAATTGATTACCAATTAAAATTTCTGTAATTAAAAACACTGTCTTAAAGACCCCCAAATAAAATAATAAATTAAACTGTAGTGAATTTATATTAAAGTAGAGGTTCTCTTAGATTCTCAAGGGATTGATTAATTCCCAGTTAATCAACACAAGAGTGTGTGATTATCTTTTGAATCTAACTTACTTATCTACACTTAACATAAACACTTTCTAATTTAATTATCAAAGTGACTTTAAAAATAGTATTGGTTTTAAAGTGATTAGCAGCGGAATAAAACTTTGAAAGAGATGGCACAACAAATGTAACCAAGAGGTTCAGTCTCAAGCGGAGACTTAGTCCTCTCAAAAGTTTATATAAAAATGATCCACACCCTGGATCGGGGTTCAACGGTTTACAACTGTCCAGGTCCAAGACCTCTACCACTGTTCTTCGTGGGAAACAGTACAACAGCAACTAGCTGTCCAGGTCACACACGACCTCTACCACTGTTATTCGTGGGAAAGAAAGAATGAAAGAGTATGGTACGGATTTACAAATCCTCCAGTTCAAGTACAGGAGACTATGTGTGTGTTAGATACAGAAGATAACACACACTGATCGAAAAGTATAATAATAAATCACAGAACAAGAGATGTAGAGTTTAGAAGTGGTTCTGGTGATTTCAGTGTAGCTCTGGACTCCTTTGGATTCGATCAGAAGTGAGTCTGAGTCCTCTTCTCGTTTCTGTTTGAGAAACAGAGTGTCGTATGCTCCAGGTTCACAGACAGTGAAAATGTAGTGGTTGAAGTTCTTCAGTGTTCTTCTTATATGCACAGAACACTTCTCGAGTATGCTTGATTGTCTATGAGCTTCTATGTGTTCTTCTCGTTCTTGTGTTTTTTTGGTATATTCCATCCACCACACTCTCGTCTAGTTGGGCAGTGTAGTCTTATCGTATTTATCTCACAGCAGGGGACAGAAAAGATTTCTTTTCTGCAGGTACGAGGTACGGGTTCCTGACATCCGACAACCTTTTTCAGATATTTGACAAATCATTAAAATGTACATGATATGACCGTTTGATAGATTAAATATAGGAAATAAAGAAATTCAAACAGTGAGTCGAGTGATCGGTAGGTAATCAGCATCGGTAGCTTGGACATCGGTAGCTCAATGTCATTAGTTGCTTTGACTCTATCGGTGGCTCTATGCATCGGTTGGTATATGCTTGTATCGGTGACTTTGTTTATCGGTAGCTCCATGCGTCGGTAGCTTCATGAGTCGGTAGGTCCAGGCGTCGGTAGCTTCATGCGTCGGTAGCTTCATGCGTCGGTAGCTCCATGCGTCGGTAGCTCCATGCGTCGATAACTCTTATTCCATCGGTAGCTATTTATACTTACACTGGTAGCTCTATGTTTGTATCGGTAGCTGTCTGTAAGTCAGTAGCTTACATTTATAAGCACATCGGTAGGTCTGTGTTAATTATATCGGTGACTGTCTGTCGGTAGACTAAGTCTATCGGTAGATTGGGTACCGGTAGCTCTTTATCAGTAGCTATAGGCAGATTACTTATCTGTTTTATGCAGAACACATCCGATTGTGTTAGAATTAATTTATAACTTGTATGAACATGGATAAATGAGGATTAACATATTCCAAAGACTATTTTAAAGATTATTATTGGTTTGATCACAGATTTGAAAGAATTAAAGTATAGATTAATGATACTTAAAAATATCATAGAGAATGAAAACATAATTGGGATTTTCAACACATATGAATACATGATTGAGATTATCAAAACAGGTGAGGTCAACACACCTGATTCCTTCTATAGCCCCTTCTAAGACCATGATGTCATCTAGATTTCAAGGTTTGATATGATAGAATGAGGTACACTATGAAGGTCAACTATCCCATGAATATAAATCCTCCCAATCTCATCAATTGAGAAGGTCTCATAGATCAATAGTAAGTGTGTTACCTTGGTCAACTTATCGATGATCAACCATACATCATTACTTCCTCAAGGGTATCTCAACCTATCGATGATTTTCCTATAGAAAAAAGGAAAAAAACTATAGGCTATCAGAATAGTAACTCATACAATAGAAATCCATAGACTCTTCTCCTCAGAAATAGTATGTAATGCATAAATATGACTCAAACCATGACCCTGAAATGAAACCTAACTAATTTGAGAAGGTCCACTCTATTGGAACTGAGTATCAGATGTCTGGATAACTTCTCCATGACCACCTCCTTAATTTTATTGGTTGGTAGAAGAATAACTCTCATACTGATGTGGAGTTATAGATCCTTTACTAGAAAGTTGTGTCGGTAGGGATCCCCTCTCACTAGATGTTGGAGGAAATGATTTGTAGGAGTACTAAAGGTGACCTATCATACTGCAAGCTCGAAACTTGATCGGGTTAATCATCCGCTGAGGATTCTTATGGTCTATCCTTCCACATTGGTGACACACCACATAGTTGTCAGTGCATGTCATCTGTCTAGGAAATCCTCCATATTCACCCTCAGAACAATGCTTCCTGCTACTTGAAAAACCATTTCCCTACTCCGGAACTGATCCTCCTTGCTCCAATTACCAATTTCTATCATGATATATTCTTTAATAACAGTATGGTTCACTATCTCTATAATGGTATTCAAATGGAAGAAATTCAACTAAAATCTGATGGTGTACACAATATGATCTTCAAATCATCTTGCAACCATCAACTCTTCACCGTTTAGAGTTGGGGAAAAGCACTGATTCTTGGTGAAGTGAGAATAATACAATAACATAGTCTTAGATCCCAAATGAAGATGCGTAAACTCACTAGATAGGTCTAATATTATCATATGTGGAAATAAGTGATCATAGAAGGCAGTCTGTAAGTCTGCCCAAACCATTCCCTAATGTTGATCAACCTAATAGATAATGTCCCACCAACACATAGAAGAGTCACATAACATGTTGGTAGCATGATTGAACCTTATATATGGAGGAATCACAAAATGTTCGAAGATCGATACCATGACCTCTAGCCATGACTTATTATCCTGAGGTTCACTATCCCCTGAGAAGGTGGGTGGTTTCTATTTCTGGAACTCCAGAGTCAGATTTTCCATAGTAGAGGTAGGTCAAGGAGCACCCTGTATAGACTGCATGAACTGGAAGAAACTACCTCTGAACTGATCATCGACAACCATTTTACTGTCTATAAGAGGTTCCTCAAGTGGAACTATAGGTGGTATCACTGGTGGATTATATCCCCCACCATGAAGAATGCTCGTTTCCAATTTCATGGATTACAATGTGATGATGTCACAGTTTCATAAATCCATAATTTCTAAGAACAACCATTTAATACTATTTATAACAGATTGGAAAAGAAAAAAAGTAAGTAACATGCCCAAGGCCTTCCTATAAGTGTGTTACACCTCTATTACTGCTCCTAAAGCTAGGTCTAGGTGATAAAAAGGTGACAAAAGGATCAAAATAGGCACAAATTACTACCCACTACTAAGGTCTGATTAGGGTCAAGGTATCATATAACTCAATAGGGGTTATGGTATATGGAGTTTCAAAAGCTTGGTATAGAGGAGTCCAATCATTAATTTGAATTTGGTATCCCCTTACAGAGAGAAGCTTTTTTAATTTAAAAACTCAATTTATTTTAGTTCATTCTTATTTATTTACTTTGTGATATCTCAATATAGTTAATTGCATTACCAATTCCAAATTTATATGTCCCATAAATTTATAGACTAAAATTGGTATTTCAAGCAACTACGGTATGGATTGCATGTTTGATATTTGGATGTAACAGGTCATGTATAGTGATTTTATTTATCGAGTGCCATTCCCAATTTATAGAAATACTTGACTCCTAATTTTCCATTCTAATTAATCAATTAAACTAACTAATATAGAATAATTGTTTAACTAAGGTTTAATCATCAACCTATGTGGGAGAATCCATTTAGATTGATGTTAGAACTTTAATTAAGCCGAATATGTCATCCTTGCAAGAAACAGTGGCACACTGTAGTTTACAAAAATCATGTCACACACAAAATACACATGAATTATAAGAAATTAATGCTGAAATATAGATATGAAATGACATAATTCATGGAATTTAAGTCATATGGTTCCTATTATGATGCATGATTGAAACACCCACATATCATCAGGAAAAGGTTGAAGATATCCAATCATAATGATATCAATAGTAATAAAATCACAAAACAAGTATGTAACCCAATGTTGAAATCTGTAAAACTATAAAAATTGATACCGATATTAGCATTAACCTATACTAGGTGATTTGAGTTTCCCCTATATGTGGGTTATCTACTCCTAGTCACAAGTTCATTACAAAATTCCAGTATCCCAGTCTCCTTTATAATACCAAAAGAGTAAAACAAGAAGAAATAAATCTCTGATACCACTTTGTAGGGTCCTGTCTGGAATTCCACATAGTAGTGCCCCAATACAGTGGGACACAAGACCTCAAGTGCGCCTCACCACACACCAGAGGCTTCCAAATAGAAGAGAGGTCCAAGAGTGTGTTAGTGGGGAGACCATTCCCTCATAGATTAGAGTGGGTAAAAATGGTATATAATAAATAATAAGAAATAATGGAATTAGTATGAATTAAAAAACATTAGTGAAATAATAATAAACTATGAAAAATAAATTAACATGAAGAAGATGAATACTGAATAGATATAAAATGATGATGATGATCATGTAGCTATAAAGAATGAGTACACGAGGAAGACATGGGATAAAAAAATATACCACATGATATAAAAAATAAAAAAAAAGTCCAAAAAGAATCTACTAATAGAATTGGGAGAATAGGTTCAGTCACATGCTCCCATACTCCATCCTAGAATATTAAATTAATCATTAGAAGCTGGAAACCTCATTATTCTATACTTTTAATCAGGAAGTCTTCTTGGGTTCCAAATCCAACCCAAGAAGGGTGTGAGGTACACTCACCAGGACACCACCAATAGGGTATATATCAATTCATTATATGAAATATTAAATGAGAAGGGTGCCAATATTAATAAATGAAAGTCACTATTTAAATAAATAAAAAAATTGACCTAGGATCCTCATGGATACCCAACCAATACTACTAATTCAACCTAATACGGATATATAAACCAAGGGAACTATCACAATATTGATAAAGTGGGGACATGGGTCATGATAAATAAATAATCAAGTGTAGACAAACCCCAAGATTGTGATTTCTCTCAGTGGACATGTCCCCATGAAATCAATCGACCATTTTAATAATTTAATAATAAGGCATCACATTTAAACAAGTTATGTAAACCATAAAATACAATGTGACATCTTGAGCATGTCCAAGATGATCAATAAAGGGATCCCACAGTTCATTTCTAGAGCTATCCTAATACCCAATACTGTAGAGCCTATCCAAGGTGAAACGTAAAGGAATCCCTCATATAACTCTTTACATGGTGCCAGCATAAAACTCTAATCCGGTCCTAGGTATCTTACAAAGGGGACAGAGTATGACTTGAGGTGTGGTATAACCCTCTTTCCAATGATCCCATCCATGGTTCCTTTCCTTGGGAACTGGTGTCACTCATGGGTATATATAATCCACCCAGATATCACATACAAGGCCAACCAAGTGTCACTACAAGAGCATCCAACAAATCCAAATACAAGAACTATGAGCCCATCCACAACATACTTATGTTGGGACCTATTTTTTCTCTTATCTAATAAGTAGGTATGACATAGCAATCAAGATTCAAAAATCATCAAGAAAGAATACCATTTACCACGATTAATGAAGTATCCCATTGATTTTAATCCAAGCCAATAAACTATGCCCTAAGGCAGTAAGTATAGGGCATATGGTATAAGGAGAAATGAATAAAGCATAAACCATAAATATATATTGATGTCCATTTAATTATCTTATACATTTCACATTCAAAACATTTATTACAAGTAAAAAATGCATCTCAGTGGTGGTTAACCAGTTTAAAGGAAATGGGATTATGCTATCAAATAATGGAACACACAATGTGTATATATCATCAAGGAAAAAACATAAAAGGTGAGATTAAACACTATATAGGACCATTTGAGTCATGATAAATTCATTTAATTTAATTAATTTTTCCTTTAATAAGCTCTTCCAGAAGACTCTAGTGTGTGGCATAATGAAACACCATATAGAAGCAAAAAACATAGGGAATGAAGTTAGACCTCCTACCTTAGGTTTGTAAAATAGCACTTGTTATATATCATCCCTTGAATCAATCTAGAATAAGGGATAAAAAAATAATCATCCAATGAAGTAAAATTGGGATGAATGATCTCAACCCAAAATAGTGAAATATAGATGAAGAGAATATATAGATATACAAAATAGGGTTAAAGAGATTAACTCAAGATTTAAAAAGAACCCAATGGATATGAAATATGATAAAAGATGATGGAGAAACCTTGATCCCTATGTGGAAAATAGGAGGGGAGCTTGTGCAAATACTGGAGATAAAAATGATTGGGGAAGAATAATGAGGGGGATTAAAACAAAATATGGGAAAATTTTCATTTCCACATTAATTAATAAGACACACAATTTGACCACATGATTAGCTAAACTATTCACCAACCGTGCACCTAGTTTTGCTTAAGGAGGGACCCCACACGGGTTAAGAACATGGTTTGGTCAACTGTGAACTATCCTTGTAGAGGACACTATTAAAAATGATAGAACTAAATACACAGTTTTAGGGAAACTAGGTGACTCCTTATTCCCCTATGACACATGCCACATGGGTAGGCGAACTGTGTAGGCTTGGCTGCACGATTTCCCCTAACCACGCGACCAAATCTATTTTCTAAAAATTTTGGGCTCTAGGATCCAAAATATCCCTGGACACCCTCATTACTTTTGTGAATCCCTTATATAACATTACATGGTCCAAAATAAGGAATTGAATCCAAAAAATAATGATCATAACCTTTTAGGGAAGCCATGTCATTACTTAAAGAACATTTGATCTTGGTTTTGGGCAAAGAGTTCTGGTTTTTTAAATAAACGGAGAGGTGAATAGTTATCACATAGTTTTTTCTAAGCATAAACCTCAAACATGTACCATAAAAGGGGGGATCACATTTACCCAAACTAGATAATAGATAATTCTTGACCATTAAAAACCTACAATTATTTGTGAGGCACCACACATGGTTTGAGCATGGATTGTTTAACCATTCACCTAGATACTATGGGATGGGGGCATCAAGTGAATAATAGTTTCATGGTTTGTGATTTTTTTTTAAAATCTATGGAAGAATCATGCAATGGGTTTGAATTTGTATAGTAGGTGAACATGATTAGTTAATGGTTTAAAAAATCATTTGGATAAACTTTATGCCCCTTTAAAATATTATTTCACACTTTTCATATCCCTATACCTCCTAGTAGTTGTGTGGGAGCTCACCCTTCTTCATTTTCTAGGATTTTAGGTTTCTCCTTCATCTGATCTCTGATTCATTCACCATCAGTTGAATTATATTCATCATAGTAAGTTTATAAATCCTCTTTATTACTTTATTAGCTTTCTTCATGATCCTAGATAATATTTTCATGAAATCTTATATAGCATATTTTCAAGGTGTTTTTCTGGTTTCTCTATTTTCTCTCATTTTATCTTAAATCCCTGGTTGATACTAGATGATGTGTATACTATTGTTTCAAGGTAGGTGGTATGTTACTTTTCTAAAATTCCGACATGTCTATTATTTCTTTCCATTATGCCACACGTTGAACTTTCCATGAATTGATTATAAAATGTGTAACTCATTAAATTAAATGTTTACACCATGACCTAGACCATGTATTATACCTAATGTCATTATTGGAGGTTGTTGACCTCAGCATGAACCACCAATTAGGGTGGGTTTGTTTATATTCCCTTTAAAACCATTCTTTATTAAAACCAAAACACCTATACGGTGTGTTTGGGTTGTGGTTTATTAAAGGACAAACCAAAATGTTTTAATTAAATTACAATATGACATTTATAATCATACGACCATTTTTTGAACACTTGGAAGTGAATTGAATAATGAAATGAATCATGATGAATTTTAAATTAGAATTGAAATTTCTTATGGAAAATTTTTAATTTTTAATTGTAAGGGGCCAACTATTATGGTATTGGACCACTATTAAAGGTTTGGACTACCTTGTGTAAGACTTTTATTCCCAACATAGACTTACATGGGTGAAATCATAGGATTCCAAAAAATTCATTGATGCGACCACTAAGTGAGATACCAAAATAGGGTTTGGTCAATGTATTATATTCATGAATTGCTTAGTGTATTACTAATGATTCACCTTCATCTCCAGAAAATATAATTCTCTGATTATATCCTTAGATTTATATTTATGTCCTAGAATATAAGTTCCATTGATTATCTACTTGGTATAGATATAAATTCTATCCGAATATTAATTTGGACTCATTCCTCAAACTCGATTAAGAACATTTATGGTGGAATTCTAAGTCCCTTGGGATACACTCAGACCCTTATAGTCATGCAATGTGGTTTTTTTACTATGATCTGACTAGTCCCCCAAAGGCCAAGGATTACTTGGTTTCAACTTGGATCCTAAATTATTTTTTACATGGAAACCCTAGCTATGTTCTTTAGGTATCACAATAAATTAAAAATTCTTATTTTCAGAGACATTCGACTTAGGCCGAAGTAGTTAGAGTCAACTGGGTAATCCATGTGGTATCCAAGTGGATATATTTACTATTACACACTACTTTTATATTAAACCTACATATAGTAACATCTTATATTTTTAGGATGTATTTTTATTAGACACCATTAGAATTTTCCTACTATGTTTCACTCATATTACATGTTCAGGATACTATTTGGTATTTGAGAAGATTGCATGGATGCAGGTAGGGATAAAGTCATGTGACCTTCCCCAAATTATTGATTTTATTTTGGTATTGGAGGTTGGTTGTAGATGACTAATCCAGTGCTTGAGATGCTCAGGAAGAAAGTTTTTTGTCTGTTTTCCTTCTTTTATACATATATTACATGTATATATGCTTCCTTTTTTCCTATTTCATTTTTTATAGACACGACATCATCTGTATATGATACTGATTATGGATTTTGACTGTTTATTATTATATGGATGTTTATTTATACTACCAAGTATTATTCCACTGTTTAAATGCATGATTTCCATTGATTTATTTAATTTTTCTACTACTTATTAATTTTTAATATAGTTGTGCTCCACTCTGATAAAGAGAATATAGTTTCCCCACCGTACAAACATAGAACCTTGTTGCAAGTCGGTAGCCTCTGGTGTACGAAGAAGCATGCTTGTGGATATATCGCCCTCATGTCAGGTTACTTATGATTGAACTGGGATTTGGACCTCACAAATTGGTATCAAATGTTTTTTACCTGGAATTTCTATTTTGGGTTGGTATACAGGAGACTAGGATGTGTCATAATTTAGTACTGAGCTTGTTCCTAGGAGTAGATAACCCACGTGTTTGGTAAAATCTATGTTTTTAGGGAGGGGACTGGTTTTTCTAGTTTTTGTTTGTTACAGTTGCACTATTTTCTATGTTGGTCGAGACATTTGATTTATAGTATTTTTATTGATTGTGGATCTCCACCCTTGGGCTTGAATAGCTTGGGAGTATTACTTTATGACTTATTATAGGAACATAGAAATTTAAATGACATGAATATTACATTCCTTTTTTATTTTATTTCCCATTTCATATTGTGTGTGCATTAATTTCAATAATTTTATTTTTATTAATTTTTCATATGTTAAAGAGGATAAAATTAATTGGTTACGTAATGTATCTATGTTAACCTAAATGGTATTTTTCTGAATACCATGATGGTGGCTCCTTAACTAACCAATCATGACATGTTTAATCTATAAAACATTAGTTACATGGACTATAATGTTATTTGGTTTCAACTAAATGGGTGAGAATTATTATTTATAATGTTTTGGAATTAATAAAATTGGGATTGAAAATCCATATAATCGAATCCCCATATGTGGGGTTGTTATATCTTAAGACCAGGTGTAAAGGTAGGTTGTAGTTACATGAAATTCCAATTACAACTTATAAATCACATGTATTTATAACTTTTGAATGATTGTACACCTAACCATAACCAAATATATAAAATTATAAATTTAACTTTTATAGGAAATGGTTTCCATTAAATGGGGATGAAAATTAAAACTTGAAGGTATTTTCCACTAAAAGTTTTAATTGAAACTCCATATGATAGAACCTATAAAATTGAAATGTGTAATATTACCAATATCCTAACCTTATATTTGGTTAGTGGGGTTAATATTTTCTAGGTAGTGATCCCATATGACTATCTTTTTATCCTAAGGAAAGAAATCCTTTCTATCATGTTTTTTGTGTTATGTGGCGTGTGAATTAAATTGTTGATATAATACTCTACAATGGACTTATTTCAAGTCCTAATAAGGTGGACATGACTATACACTTGAGGGGGTGGGACCTGAACAACCTACATCACCACTAGAAGAACATTTTTTAGTTCCACGGTCTACTACTAGATTTGGAACATTTGGTTAGATTTGATAGAGTTTCTTGTAGTTAGTTTTGTCTATGGAGGGAGTTCCATAACCTACACAGACTATGTTAGAGATGATGGGGGTGTTATAGTAGTAGCACCCACCTACTTTCTTGGGAGATAGTGTCCCCCGGGCTGATGAGTCATAGATAAAGGCTATTCTATCAATATTTGAGAATCTAGAGACACCTCTAGAGAAGAGGTAAACCTCATGGATTACTTGATTTTGGGATCCTCTAAGTGATGGTGAGATTTTCTAAATAAGGAATATTAACATCGGGGCATGGTCTAAAAGGACATCTAGACAACCTTCTATGATTAATTTTTCTTATAAGCAATGATATCTGATTAATCTATGAAATTTATTCACCTAGAATAGGGTACTATATTCGACATTGAATTTTAAACATGATTCAAAAAATAATATCACTTTTCACTGACTCTTACGGCTGACGAACTGTCTAGAGTGATAAGATTTATGTATGAGCTCAAGTATGACTTCCAATCATAGGTGAACACATTCAAATTATCTACCATTTCAAAAATAGTAAAATAGGACCATATCTATAATAAAAATATGGGGGAAGATGAAGGTACATGGTATAGTGGTTCTGCCCCAAGGCAGATAAGTGCATTATCTTGTGGTAAGAAGTGTCACTTTGAGGTTTCCCATGATGAAAATAGAAGTCAGAGTGTACACACTGAAAGATATATGGTATTCCATCATTAAGGATTTAAAAGACACAAAAATATTAAGTGGGATAGAAATCCTAGTGATTACATATAATATATTCAAATAATCAATTTTCAGATATTTTTTCTAGACATTTCTACTGATTCCCCATGGGAGAGGATACGCACCATGTCTACAATATGTAGTAGGATTAGTAGCTTCTTCCAAGCTAGGATCTAGAGTACCACCAACCATCCATGTTGAGGAGGTGGGTGAGGTCAAGGTAGTATGACTTATGATGTGAAACACTAGTAGATCTCACCTTCTCATGGAGGTCAGTCTATAGATCAGGGTTATGGATATGTCCAGTTACCTACAATACAACCTATGTATGAGTACTAGAGTGTTGGGCCACATACAGTGTGAGTTATGATCTTAGTAGCCTCAAATTTAGTATCTTCTTTGATTAAAATATGTGATTCACATTAGATTATATATATGTATGTAATAAAGAGTCCTATACATGATTTTTCATACTTTTTTTGGGAAATGACTCTATATAATTCGTTGGTAGTATGGTTAAAATGCATTTTATGATGAAAGTAGTGTCCCTTATAGATCAACAGTTAGTATTTCTTATAGAGCCTTTCCATTCCTTAGATTAGAGCATTGGACATAATTCTATGGATGAACCAATTAGTACCTTCCCCCACCCATATGTAATTTTATCACTAAAGGGTGCCTTTTATATCCCTTGGTGTAGATAGATACATTTATATTGGGGAATAGGATGTGTTAGCAAGTCAAGATAAACCTAAGAATCATGGAATGAGAAGAGAGGCGACCCAAATTTCTATTCTCTTTCTTTATTATCAAGGATTATGACAAAGTAATTTTCCTCTAGTGGTGGACTGATTCTTAGAAGTTTTCCCTGGTGATTTTTCATGGTTACCTTTTAAGAGAGAGATAGAGTTCACCATTGAGCTTATTCTATAAGGATAACATGTGTTTATTATTCGATATAGGATGAATTCTACTAATACTTAGGAACTGATTTTTTTAGAGGACCTAGAATCCAAAGAGTTTATATGACCTACTATTTCTTTTTGGGGTTTTCCCTTACTTTTCTATAATAAGGAAGACTGTACCTTATGGTTATGTGTAGATTACCAGAAGTGAAATAATCTTATAGTTAAGAACTAATACCTATTTCCTCATATATATAATCTCTTTAACTAGATATGAGGTTATAGGATCTTCTTAAAAATTGAATTTAATTCAATATATCATTAGGTATGCGTTAGACCCTTAGAGATACCATGTACGCATTTTAGAGGATGGGATGGAATTTATGAATATCTGGTTATTCTATTTGGTATAAAGAGTGTAATAACTATCTTTATAGACATGATGAAATGGCTTTTCCACCTATGCCTGGATTCCATTATTGTAACTTTCATGGATGATATCTTGGTGTATTATCAAACTAGACATAATTGTTACAAAACCATTAACATCATATTGAGTATACTAAGAGAGCATGGGTTCTATTCAAATATTAAAAAATGACACTTATTGATTGAAAAAGATCTCTTCCTAGGTCACATTATATCAAAAGAAGGGTTATCTAAGGACATAGAGATGGTAAGAGCTATTGTTTTCCCGGATCATCCCAAGAACATTTTGATATTCAGAGATTCTTAGGGTTAGATAGTTGCTACCAATGAATCATTCAAAACTTTTCATGCCTTACAGTACCAATTATAGACTTGAACAACAAATGTGTTAAATTATCATCATCCAAATATTGTGAGAATAAATTTTTGTGGTTGAAAATAAGGATGAACTTAGTGCCAATACTGATTTTTCCTGATCTTGTATGAGGCTACAAAGTTTATTGTAATTAATCAAGAATAACGTTGGGATATTTTTTATTTTAATGGGAATGAGTCGTGGTGTATGGTAATCATCAGCTGAGACCTCATGAGATTAGTTACCCAATTAAAAACCTCGAGTTATCATCTATTATTAATAAATTACATTGCTGGATACATTACATGATAGGGAAATGGTTGATCATATAAAAAGATCATTATTGTCTCAAATAAATATTATCTTACTTTGAATTGGACATATAATAGTAAAAATGGGTTGAATAACTTTAGTATTTTGACTTTGATATTTCTTAAATAATAGGTAAGTGTAATGAAATTGATGATGCTCTAAGTAGAAGGACTAATAATCATGTTGTCCAGGATGTAAGTAGTGAATGACAGTTGAAGGATCTACTTTCTAAAAGGGAACTAGATGTTCAGGAGTGTCATGAATATCCATTTCTCACACCCTTATTAGTGATTTAATCATATTTAGATTGAGTAAATAGGTTTAAACATTAAAATCCAAAAGGATTATTCTTTAGGGATAGTGTTTCAAATTTGGATCCAGCACCTGGTTGTACAATCAATGAGGATGAGATCATGCATATCCATGGATGTGTCTAGGTACCTGCAGACATGCAAGAGGAGTTGATGCGAGAATGTCAGGATTCCAATTGGGTAGTATATCCCAGAATCACTATTATGTACTATGATATACACTTTCATACTAGTGTCTTGGGATGAAAAAAGATTTTATAGGATTCATTACTCGAGGTTCCACCTGTCGTTAAGTGAAATAGGAAACCCAATTAACTGTAGGTTTCTTACATATATTAACCAATATGGAGTAGAAATGGGATGCCATCACCATGGATTTCATGATGGGGTTATAGAATTCACTTCATGGAAAGGACATAGAATAGGTAACCATTGACAGGATGATGAATTTCTCCCACTTCATGCTTATCTAGGAGACCATATTAATAGATCATATTGGGAGACATTATATTTGAGAAATAATACACCGTCATGGGTCTCCAAATATCATCATATTAGAAATTGATGATAATTTTAATTATTATTTCTAGTAAGGGTTTCATAGGTATCTTGGTTCATAGGTACATTAGAGTATAACATACCACCCTCAAAATGAGGGTCTATCTAAGCATAAATTACTCATACTTGAGGACATGCTACGTGAATGTGTCCTTGATTTTGGAGGCTCTTGAAAAAAAACTTGTTTCAAGATTAGTTTTAATATAATAATATTTCTTAAGTTACTATCTAAATATATCCATATGAGGTTCTCTATAATAGGCCACATCGTTCTCATCTGTGATGGTTGGAGGTAGGGGACCCAGTGATCTTGGGACATCATCTCATTTTGGAGACATCGAAGTAGGTATAACTAACAAAGAAAAATATTGATATGAATCAGTCTAGATATAAGTGATATGTTGATCATCATCATCAACCTCTAGAGTTTGAGGTGGGAGATTTGGTCTTATTGTGAGTCTTTTCTAGATTAGGTCATCGATGGAATCATATGAAAGGTAATTTGTTACCTAGATTCATTAGGCCATTAGAGATCTTGGAGAGGTTCAGGCCAATATCATATTAGATATATCTTCATAAATGGTACAAGGATATACACTATTTATTTTATGTTTCTCATCTTTTACATTATCCATCCAACACATCAAATGTCCTTGATTATGAGGAAGTTGAGTTAGAGTTTGATGCTTATTTGGAGGAGTATGTAGTTCGTATCATTGATCATAGCATGAATGATATTCGAGGTAGGTAAGTTCCCCTGGTATTGGTGATATGGAAGAAAAGACATGTATTGGAAGAGACATGGTAATGAGATTTTTATGTAAACTCTCAGTGGCTGGATTTGTTCTTAGATGCTTCTCATTTATCCTATAAGGGGAAGTTTGGCGATATATTGTTATAATGAGGGGTGGTTGTGTGATCCTAGTTTTTAATAGGGGAATGAATAATTTAATTTTTGTATCAAGATTTATTTTTAACATTAATGTATTTTTTAAGAGGTAATGGATGTCTTGATAGCATTCGACCTTGGTTCCCCCAAGAATTCTGGTTTTTGAAAGAAAGGGGGAGGCATATAGTTAGCATGAGGTCAATGATAACCATGACCTTAAACCATGAGGCCCTTCAAGGGAAGATAATAGTTATCCAAACTATAAGATAGATGCCACATGACCATAAAAAATATGAAATTAATTATAGAGGCACTATGAATGGTTTATACAAGACTATTCTAATCATTCACCTAGACTATGTGGGGTGGGGGATTCAAGGTAGTGATAAATACTTAGTTTTCATAGTGGTTGTATAACCATTCCCATGAACTATGTGAGGGTGTACACTTGGATAGTAGGTGTTCATGATTAGTGCATGGTTTGGAAAAACATGCAGTGAAACTGTGTGCCCCTTTAAAAAGATGAAAATTACAATTTCACCCTCTCACTGTTAAGGTTAGTTCACCATTTTTTTTCTTGTAATTTCTTCCTTGTCTCCATGTGGGAGCTCTACATTCTTCCTCTTATAGGATTTTTGGTATCTCCATTTTCTGTACTAATATTCCTTCTTTTTTAATTTCATTAGATCCCATTAGGTAATTCTATTAATTTTATTCCTTCTTTTACCAGTTTCCTTTATCATCTTGGATACTTTTTTCATGCTATATTTTATACCATATTTTTAGGGAATTTTTCCTATTTCTTTATTTTCTGTTATTCTAGCCGAAATCTATGGTAGATACTGGATTATGAGTCTATTACCATATTAAGTTATGTAGAATTTTTCATTTTCCTAAATGCACTGCATGTTTGTGATTTTTCATTACTATGTCGCTCACTAGAATTTCCGTATGTGGCCTCTAAAATGTGTAAATCACTAATTAAATGACTATAAATTCACCTATACCATATATTATACCTGATTCCATTATTGGAGGATAGTGACCTTATCATAAACCACCCCATAGGGTGGGTTCATTTATATTACCTTGAAAATCACTAATGCTTAAAACCAAAACACCCATGGGGTGTGTTTGTGTTGTTAATTATTAAAGGATTGACCAAAAATGTTTTAATTGAATTATAATATGGAATGTATAATCACATGTAACTTTTTTATCCCATGGAATGGAATTGACTAATGAAATGTTTCATGAATAATTATAAATTGTCCTTCATATTTCACATGGAATATATTTAACAATTAAATATAAGGTTCCAACTGTTATTGACTAGGATCAATGTCAATGGCATGGTATTCCATGATTAATACTAGAATTCTTGAATTATAATGACTTGGTTGAACTCATAGGCCACCATGTGATTCATTTATGCAGCCTCTAAGTGAGATACCACACTAGGTTTTGGTAAATGTATTGTATTTATGAATTCCTCAACATATCACTAATGACTCACCTTCATCTCTAGAAAATATAATTCCATGATTATGTCCTTGGATTTTGATTTATATCCTCAAACACATGATTCCATGGATTATCTCCTTAGGATCCAAATAAAGTGTAACATGAGATTATATTGGACTCATTGCTCAAAATTGGTTAGAATAATTTATAGTGGAATGCAAAGGGTTCATCCCTTATATAACACTCAGACCACTATAACTATGACACATGGTTTTTTAATATGAATTGGATCGACCTCCTAAGGTCACGGTTTCCTTAGTATCACCTTGGATCCTTTATTATTTTTATACATGGACTCCCAAGCTATGTTTCTTAGGATCTATTCCAAATTAAATGAACATATTATTAGTGAAATCAAACCTAGGATGAAGCAGGTTGAGTCGACAAGGTAACCCTTATAGAACTCAAACTATCATATTTACTTTTAGTCACTGATTTTATATAATAAATGAAAAATATCAAATTTTATACAAACAAGATATATTTTTATTAGACATCGCTGGTGGTGACACATAGAGCTATACTCGCACCCTGTTCGGGATGAATTTTGGCACCTAAGTAGATTTCTTGGATACAAGTTGAGATAAATGAAAGAGCTCAATAATGGGTGTTTGATTTTCTTTTATAATGTGAGGTCAGTTGAAGATGGTTGATACAGTGCTCGAGATTCTTAGGAAAATTATTTTTTCCATTTTGTTCCTTTTTTATACATGTATTGTATATATGTCTGCTGCATGTTTTCCTGTTTCATTTTTTCATAGATATGACATCATCTATATATGATACCACTTATGGGTTTTGAGTGTTTATTATTATTTGGATGCTTCTTTCCACCAACCTATCTTATTTCTATATTTCATTTTATGGTTTCCACTATATTTTTTCCACTTTTTATTCATTTTTATTAATAATGTGCTCATCTCTGATAAAGATTGAATAGTTTCTCCACCATACCACCATTAACCCTCACTAATATTTTGAAGCCTATAGAATACATAGAGGCATTCTTGAGGCAATATTCAACATAGTTTCAATTATTTATGAATGAACTAGGCTCAAGACCACATAGACATGAAAGTGATGATGAAAATTTGATAGTGGTTTGGGTGATGTTGTCTCTATGAGATAGATCATGTAGGTGTTTCCAGATGGGATATGATGGGAAATTTTCAAGAAAAAAGGATTCCATAATATGTCCACCTTTTACAACGAAGGATTAGTCAACATGTATTGTTGATGTTTTGGTTGAAATATAAGATGAATGACTAGGAAAAAACATCAAGAGTCGATACACATGATGAGTTTTCAAATGTGGTTAATCCTGATCTACAAAATTTATATTGGATGAACACATATTGTGTATCATGGTTGTGGTATACCTAGGGTTCACATGGAGAGTAAAATATCACATTTCATTTGGGGGACCCATACACCATGGAATCCTTAACGGGACAGATCAGTGGGTACAAGGATTACACACCCAGGAATCCATGTGTCCCCACACTCCATATGTGTTGGAAACACACCATGTAATATAGAGAGTACATGGACGTGGAAAGATGAAAAATACTCGAGTACCATCCTAACCACTACATTCTATGTGTCATAAAAACACACCTTGTATATAGAGAAGAACATATAATGTGAGATAAAATATTATAGGTGGAATCAGACATAGTGAGACACACTTTTTACCCCTTAAAGAATACATTGTACTCCTTCTAGAGTAGATTGGATTCCTTGTTTCCATCATCTTGACTACGGTTTTTTTTGAGTGTGTTCCCTCAAACCATTTATCTGTGTGTATGTTCCATCGATCCATCCATGTGAGGTTATAACATTTCATCCCATCCTAATAATAGGATGAGTGATCCTCTTTGTTGGTTATTCCTAGATATATTCATATATCCCTCAGTGAGGCCCAAGGAATTATCCTCTATTTCATTATTATCTAGATAGGTATAGGTATCCCATATATGACTTATAGGGAATGTGATCCCATCTATAGTGGGTTATTTTAATTGGGGATAGGTAATAACCATTATACCTAGGTGTGATTCCCTATCAGTATAATTATATACTGCATGTTCCATTTTATTCTACAATATGGTATGGACTAATGGGAACGATCTCTCAGGCGAGTTCCATTAGCGTTAGCGGGACCCGATGAGTGAGTTCCCTCGAAAGAGTGATACCTTAAATCCATTAGTATAATCCCTATTATGGTGATGAGGATATAAATCCCATTGATACTTGAATTATTAGTTGATCATAGCAGGGTTTTCTTGTTTGGCCTCCTTATTTTTTTAAATGTTACTTTATTTTAATCTTTGAGTTTGTTATTTTGGAATATCCTATTTAATTTTTTTATACTCACCCCTGCATGGTCTCTTCCTACACATATAATGTATTATGTAGATAATATACCTTTTAATGGATTCATAGTTAGAATAATAGAATTTGGAGCTTAGTTGGGCGGGACATACCATAGATAGTGTCATGACCCATCCCCCAGGGCCCGTGTCGTGACTACCCCATGCCCGCATTCCATAGGCCAGGGACTGGCGACTAGAAATGGATTGGAATATCCCTAAAACCATGAAGGTGTTGCCTCTAAATCTATGAACTCACCCAAAACAATCACACAATAATATACAATCAGATGGTAAACTATACAGTAAACAGGGTGTGTACAATATGTAAAGGGGCCATAATAAAAGACCAACTAGAATGTATAAGTAAAAATGAAAAAGTACAACTCTTGTGAACACCCACTAAGGACCCTACCTGAAGGGTAGGTACGTCTCTCTAATGGCCGTCTCTACGGTATGGCCCGTCTAAGGTCCACCTCCGAGCAACCTCCAGTCCTGGTACCCACACCCTCAGTCAGCATTGTCTGTTGACTGCACAAGACACAACAAGGTGCGAGCATAGCCCGTGCAGGGGTGAGTATAAAAATACTCAGTAGGGACCCCGAGACCCTTGTAGTTCTCCTAGAGTTTCACAAAGGAAAAAACACATAGAAAGAAGCAATAGACATCAACTCTACTTAGGTATGTGCCCATACATATACCTCAGTTGTCAAGATATACTCATCTCACACATGAGGGAAGAATACCACAATGTTAAACCATGAAGGAAGAAGTACCACACAGGTAACACCACGAAGGTACAAGTACCACACATGTAACACCACAAAGGTAACAGACTCATCATACATAGGTATTAGTGAAGTATTGAAGTACAAATGATTATTTGTGAATCTAGATCATCGTATTCTATCAAGAGGCACTATTACTGACCATACGGAGTCTGAACCACACATGCTCGATAGGTACTAACCCCAGCAATAACCCACAAATGATCTGACCCACACAGGATCTGTATGCGCTAACCCACATAGGATCGCTGAGCGCTGACCCACACTAGACCTGACTCACACAGGATCATTATGTGATGACCCACACAAGACCGCTGAGCTCTAACCCACATAGGATTTGACCTAAATAGAATCGGGGCTGACCTAGACAGGATCTCTCGGTAATAACCTCCGTATGATATATCTCCAATCTCCACCTCACTACCAGCCACTGGATTCCCATTGATAGCATGTTTGGTAGATATTATCCTCAAGTCATCGGCCATACCTCAACTTCCACGAAATTTCATGAAACAGAATGAAAAAGGTCTGTCATCTCCTAAGTGACCCAACGCTATAGACGTCACGTCAGTCGGACGCCCGGTCTGTAAGTTATTAGTATTTACTCTCTGAGGGCACGGTTGGATTCGGGTTCAATCCAACATAGCCATACTCAAAATTTATACAAAACTCAAATGGAGCATACCAAAAGGACCGACTCAATCCAAGGATTTAGGGTTCATCGATGGTTCATCAAACGGATGCCCAGTTCTCATGATATGGACAAAAAGGAAAAACTGGATCTGGATGGGCCCGGGTTCAGTACAACCCGGTGGGACCGATCCGACCTGAACTAGCCTGGGACGACCTGAAATGTTTCGGGTCGACCCATCCTAGTCTGGGTCCCGCTTGGTTGGCCTGGGCTTTAGCGGGCCCTGCTCACTGGGCCATACTTCGGCTCGGTCCGCGAAGGGGGCGGCCCGGCCCAGCACGCGCTGGGCACAACCCGCCATCAGGTGGACCATCATGCGGCTCATGGTCGGGTGTACCGCCGTGGTGGGGTCCGCCCTCGCCAGCTTCCGGGAGGGGAGGCACCTCCCAGGTCACCCGAAAATTCCGATGGACCATTAAATTTTTGGAAGCGAGACCCACCAGAATAGGTCGGGCTCGGTGCATCACGGCCGGCCGGATCCCCAGTTAGTTCTCCTCCAAGCGGCGCGACAACACCGCTGTCCTCCGCAGCCGACCAGGTGTCGGCCGACCTTCGGCCTTCACCGCAGCCAAGCGGTCATGGTCTTATGCTACGGCGGCACAGACGTGCATCTCCACCTCGCTATGCAGTCGGTCGGCGTGCCGGCTGTGACCCTGCTCTGCCGCGACCGACAGGCTGTGAACTCCTTCCCATCTGGCAGCACATATTCACACCTCCCTATCTCCTCATGGTACGCCAGGGTGCTGGATGAACTCCTCTTTGGTGGGTCACCGTTACTTCCTTATAAGCCTGAAAATTATTACGACCTCATTTTCACGATCCTCAGGTCAAGGGATCCGTGTCCATACATCACACTCAACAAAACGTTTTGTTTCCAATGCGCTTAATTATTTGGCATTGATGGACACATGTAGAACGCATGAGGAACCAAAGAAAAAGGGGAATGTATAAGTGTGGGAAGATGGCCATGTTTGTTTGGCCATTGTCATCGTGAATCTAGACTATGAAGAATCAACAATAAATTAAATCATATTTCAAAATTAAATCCCCTGCCTCGTTCATCCATTGGAGACTATGTGAGGAAGAAGACGAAGATGATGAAGATGATGAGGGCACAAACATTCATCACTCCCGTAAGACACTTAATAATTCAGGCTCGTGTGTCGTCCATGCTCTTGATATGAAGGATGCACTTCGTTGGAGAGGGTGTTCTTCGTTGAAGATTGATCTACAAGGCTCTCCTCAAGTCTCCTCTCCTTTTCCGATCCTTTTTCCCACAAGAGGTGAGCTTCCAAAATAATAAGATTAAGGATTAATTTAATTAAAGTTTGCACATTAATTAAATTAATTTGGAACATTTAATTTGGGAGGATTCCAAGGGTCTCCCACATTAAAGAGGGAGTTCAAGGTTATGGTGGTCCCCATATCCATAATTCAAAAATGAGGTTTCAAGATCGGGTGGTACCCACATAAATAATTCAAAAAGGAGGTTTCAAAAAGAAAAATAAAATGTTAATTATTTTATTTTTCTTCTCCCATGAAAATCCAGAAAACTAAATTTCACCCTCGACCTACTGCGGTCGAGGTGAAGGTCGTATTAAGTGAATATCGGCGCAGCGAGTTCAACGGTGTCCTCAAATTTCAATTCTGAGCACCGGTTCAAAAGTTATAGAATGCCGCTCGCGCGTTTACCAAACGTACCCGAAAAATGGTTGAGAAATTCATTCTGGGCACTCTAGGCCTCGAAATCATGCGCTGTCAATTTTGGTAGACTCTTAATATTCCCATATAATTAAAAATATTACATGAAAAAATTCGGGTCTTTACATTCTCCCCACGTCATGTATTTGAATACCCAAAAGCCACAACACAAACTAGGGAAACAAGTGGGGGTAATGAGCTTTAATATGAGCCTCCCACTCCCATGTGCTCTCCTGGAGGATCCCGTGCTGCCAGTGTACGTGAACCAGAGTTAGCGACCACCCAAGAAGGACTCTCTCCTGTCAATCCTCAATGTCAACTGGAACCTCAGAAAATGTCGCCCCATCATCAATGTCCATATCTCCCTAGTTAATGATGTGCGAAGGATCATGTACGTATCTCCTCAGCTAAGATACGTAAATAATGTCATACACCTAGTGCAATTGAGGTGGAACAGCTAAGCATTAAGCCCCCTCACCAACTCTGTTGAGGAACTAAAAGGGTCTGATGAACCTCGGAGATAACTTGTCGCCCCGGCCAAATCTCCGCAAACCTCGTCAAGGTGAGACCCGCAGAAAGACATTGTCCCCATCCTCAAAACAAATAGGTCTCTATCTCCTGTTAGTATAGTACTTATGCCTACTCTGTGCAGTCTTCATCTACTCCTGGATGATCTGCACCTTCTCCTTGGTATCCTGTACCATCTCTGGTCCCACGAGTGCTGACTCCCCTAGGTCAGTCTAGCATAGAGGTGATCTACATGGTTGATCGTAAAATGCCTCAAATGGTGCCATTACAATAGTGGAATGATATTTGTTGTTGTACGTGAACTCCACAAAAGGCAAGTGATCCTCCCAGCTACGGCCAAAATCTTGGATGCAAGTACACAGCATGTCCTCATGGTTCTGAATGGTCTGCTCTGTCTTACAATCCATCTGAGGATGGGAGGAGGTATTCAATAAAAGATGTTTCCCAAATGCCTCTTGTAACCCCTTCCATAGACGAGAAGTTAAATGTGCATCATGATCGAAGAAAATCGTAGATGGGACTCCATGAAGCTGCACAATCTCCTATACATAGAGGTATCACAATCTCTCTACTAATCCTTGCTCTATGATATATAGGAAGTGGGATGACTTGGTGAGTAGTTCAATGGTCACATAGATAGAATCATGACTCCTAGACATGCGTGGATGTTCTGTCATGAAGTCATTGTAAATTCCATCCCACTTCCACTCTGACACCTCAAGTGGGTGAACTAAGGCTATTGGAACCTGATGCTCTGCCTTCACATGATGACAAGTGGGGCATCGTGAGACAAACTCTGCGACTGATTTCTTCATTCCTGGCCACTAGTGATGATGCCAATGGTCCTGTTACATCTTCTCCACTCTTGGATGTACCGCTAGAGGGGACATACGGAACTCCCTCAATACTTCTTCCTGTTGCGCCACTGGAACCATAATACGTCCTATGAAGAGGATGACATGCCCTCCACATTCATAAAGTCCATTATGTTCCGTTCCTGTGGATATCTAAGCATGTCATTCCTCCCAGTTAGTGTCCCCAAGTTCCACCTCCCTGACTCGCTGAAGGAGTGGGGGAGTGACTGTCAGAGACTAAATATAAGATGCTCCATCTCGAACAATGTAGGATATCCGCAAAGTGGATAGTTTCTTTATTGCCTCACTCAGAAACTGTATACTGGATCTCCTGCTAAGTGCATCTGCTACTAAATTCCCCATCCCAGGAGTATAAACTATCTCAAAGTCATAGTTCTAGAATAACTCAAGCCAACGCTGTTGCCTCAGGTTCGGGTCCTTCTGAGAGAATATATACCTATGAATCTTGTGATTAGAGTAGAATGTAAAAAGTTCAGACATCAAGTAATGTCGCCACATCTTCAAGTCAAAGACCCCTACTGCTAACTCTAGGTCATGGGTAGAATAGTTTTTCTCATGTTGTCTCAGTTATCGAGAACCTTACGCAATCAATGCTCGCTCCTGCATTAGGACGCATCCAAGACCAGCCCCTGATGCATCGTAGTAGACTACGTACCCAACCCCTTCCTCTGGTAGCCTCTAGATAGGGGCACCCATCAGTATCTACCTCTCTCTTGGAAAGTCCATTGGCATCTCTCCAACCACACGAAGGGTTTCCCCTTCGTCGTTAATGCTGATAAGGGTGCTGCAACTCTAGAAAAGTCAGGCACAAACCATCAGTAGTAACCGGCCAAACCAAAGAAACTCCACACTTCCCTCACACTCCTAGGTGGATCCCAAGCAAGCATAATCTCAATATTCACTGGATCCACTACAACTCTAGCCTTCCAGATGATGTGTCCCAGAAAGTGGACCTCTCTTATCCATAACCGGAACTTCCAAGGATCACTATAAAGCTGGTGCTCTCATAGTGTTTCTAGAACTATCTGCAGATGATAGGCATGCTCCTCCTCTGTCACTGTGTATATCAGTATGTTTTCGATGAAGAAATCCACAAAGAGATCAAGGTATGGATGGAATATCCTGTTCACGAGTCCCATGAACAATGTTGGGGTGTTTGTCATGCCGAAAGGCATAACCAAGAACTCATAATGGCCATACCAACATCTGAAGGTTGTCTTCTACACATCCTCGCCCTGTACCCTGAGCTGGTGATAGCCTGATCTGAGGCCTATCATCGAAAACCACTTTTCACCCTTCATCTAGTCAAAGATATTGTTAATCCTTGTTAGAAGATACATTTTCTTCACCGTCACCTAGTTCAGGCACCGATAGTCCACATAGAGTCTCAAACTCCCATCTTCCTTCTTGGTGGACAAAATCGTGGCTTCCCAAGGAGAAAGTCATTTCCTAATGAATGCCTTACTCTTCAAGTCCTAAAGCTATACTCGTAGCTCTCAAGGCTCCACAGGAGAAATCTGATATGCTGGTGTAGAAATTAGTGACATCTCGGGGTACAAGTCAATGTAGAAGTCCACCTCTTTGTGAGGAGGTAGACCCAAAACATCATCAGGGAAAACATCAGCATATTGGTCCACCACTACAGGATAACTCGTATAGAGGCCCAAAGCTTGACATACATGGACATTACATTACTTTTTCAGAATACTTAATACATCACAAAACAAATTCCCAATGACCATATTAGTTTAGTGTCTTTGGAAAGTCAGAACATAATATTTTAATCATGGTGAAAGATCTTCAACATCTCCTATAAAGATCTTTTTTTTCCTACATAAAACCTTCCTTTATATCTTGGGGGAAAAGAAAACATAGAATGGGCGAGCTCAAATTCCCAGTAAGGGTAAACATGGAAACATAAAACAATCCCTGAACATTTGAACGTAAGAACATGAACATAAAAAATAAAAAAACATGAGTAATGACATAAATCTTGACAATTCATAAGGCATAGATCCTAAAGGAACATTAGTCATGATAAATAACATCGGAACAAAACATGGAATTGTGGAAAACCATTAAACCCATGATATGATTTCCATAGTAGCCAAGGCATTGCTGCCAAGACCATTATAGAGGACAAAGTACCTTACTGAATCGAGTTTACTCCTCATTACAGTCATGTATCACTGAACTAGATTAAACTTCCATTCCAACCATGTATATCTCATGAGATATAAATCTTTACCCAATGCATTGGAGGGAGATATAGGTCCCAACCATCTCATATTGAAATCATTCTTACGTGTGCCACAAAAAAATCATAAATCATTCATCATAACCCAAAGAATACAGTGGGTTTCATAAACATCATCCCATCGTGACATAATACATATAAAACAAATGGATATCATTTCATCATAATAAATATAAAATAATCTAAATAATAAATACATTATAATTGAAACATGAAAATACTAAATAATTTCATCTTAGATGGAAAATAGTTTTGATAAAACACTTGAAATGAATTCTTGAAAAAATATACTTTCTTCTTCTAAATCATTTTATTTTCACAAAAT
This sequence comes from Viscum album, assembly GCA_963277665.1. Taxonomy (NCBI): domain Eukaryota; kingdom Viridiplantae; phylum Streptophyta; class Magnoliopsida; order Santalales; family Viscaceae; genus Viscum; species Viscum album. Next base: position 1,010,291,841 of record OY728127.1, read on the forward strand.
GACATGAAATTTTAAAAGAAAAGAAATCTATTGAAAATACCCTAAAAACTTGTAGAGGAAGCTTCATTAAAATTAGGCATTATGAAACCATAAAAATCCATTCACTCCATATATGTTAAAAAACATTCTCCTTATACTTTTGTCGGAAAAGTCAAAAAGTTCATCATATGGTAAACAAAACAAATATTCCATTAATAACATGTGGTAAAAGTCAAAAATGGGTAAAAAGGACATTAAAAATACATGAAAACATTTTTAGAAAACATGGACATGGATGATAACAATAACCCTAGTAAATACTTACGAATAAACAATCTCGGATAAGAACGAGATTGGAATAGTTATCCCTTACCTTATGTCCAATTTCTTCCGTATGAGCCTGATACTCCTGTATAGTGGGTTTAAACATATTATTATCTTGTAACAGAATCATAATAATATTTATGATATCATATATGATTTACTTATGACTTTATATTAACCGTTCATTTGTCAATTCCATGTTAAAGCAGTGTTTTGGGTAAAATCATTTCATTTATCGTACGTGTTTGGACTTGTTATTCATGATATTATTATTACTTATATCATGATTTACATAATTTTATATTGTAAATAATGATTTATATATCATATATATATATATATATTCAGTATATATATATATATTCAGTATATATATATATAATAGATAGATAAATGGAAGGAAATACACCGTTCATGGAGACGGTAGGTCGTACGTACGTATGAATGCTGTTTTCCTTTCCATATTGACTTTAATGGAAGTAAGTAGATGACATATATATAAGTATATAAATAAATACAGTAGATTTATTATGTCATATATTTCATTATTATTCATTATATATACTTTATAATCATTCTTGAATGGTTAACATGGAGAATGAATCTCATCGTGTCGTGGAGACGGAAATCTGTGCGTACGCACGAGCGATGATATTGTTCCTATAATTATTGAATGGAATTGGAGTAGAGGATATAATATCTCAGAACTTGTATCATGTTATAATAATCATATATAGTTATTATTTACACCATTATACCCATCCAAGTATGGTGGTGATAGAAAAACATATTACACCCGGACGTTGAGACGATATTTCGTACGTACGCACGTGCGATGATTTTGTTTTTCATAAGATGGATAGAAGGTGAAAGAAGTTTTTTTAATATTTATAATAACATATCAGTATATATGTAATACTGATGTTATTACTTTATAATGAAATAAATAAGTAAGAGGAAGTATAAGAAGAAAGAAACTTGAATGAATCAGTAGAAAAGATTACCTCTTCTTCGACGTGCCTCTTTTAAACATGATCTTAGAGAACTAGAGATGGTCTTTTGAGAAGACCAGAACCTCTTTGATATAACTAGAGAGGTTGATAAGATAAATTTTCATGGTTTTGCCGAGAATTAAGGCTCAAAATTGTGTAAATAGGATATGGAGGAGGTTCCCTTTTATAAGAGGGGTGATGGGCACCTTAGGAAAAAAATTAAAATATTATTTTATAATAAATTCATATTCAGTTTATAATGGCTCCAAAGTGACTCATTTCTAGGATAGGGTGGGGATGGGTATAAATACTCTCAAAAAATAGGTTTTAGACAAGTTTAGGTTACCATTTTAACCTTATCATTTAGATTTAACTCTAAGTTATATAATTTAACTTTTACTGTGTCTTCTTGTATTCTTACATTATATGGTTAATAAACTTACTATATCCTGCCAATCAAACCCCAATTGGTTCATTAATGTCATATATATTATTATATAAGTCTTTTTACCGAAACTTATATTTTTGGGGCCATTATATCAATTAATAATTTAATATTTGTTTTAAAAACTCATTTACGTCAATTTTGACACCATTAGGTATTTTTTTTATCTAAATTCATAAAAACATTATTACTTCGACAAAAATTCATATAACCAACCATAATATGTTATAGTAATCTAAAAAATTAGTTTAATTCATTAGAAGTCTCAAATTACATTTATTTGGGTATTTATAATATCAATAATGTTAATATTTCATTAATAAGGTAATTACTACATCATCATTATGTCATAAATAAAAAAAATTATTTAATGTCTAAAAAATATAAATAAAATACCATGATGTATGAAATCGTTTTATATTTCTAATTAATATTTATAGTCGAATTTATCCTCTCTATAACCCTATATTAAAAATGTTTTACTTATTAAAATTTGATTTTAACTGATTTAACTCTTCTTTGAATTAAATAATAATAAATGTCCTAATCTAATCCGAGTGGTCCTAAAGGGTAATATTTTATTCCTAAAGTTGTTTTTGGTCAAATTATACTTATCAAATATAATTAGGACAGGTTTTAGAGTAATAATAATATGATTTTTACCCTTAATTACCCTATTTACTTTTAACCATCGTAAATAAAAGTAAAAAGTTACTATTAACCAAAAATTAATTTTATCTTATTGAACCAAATTTTACTCCTTGATATTAAACATATCTCTTGGAGTTTCAAAATTCAACTCTCGTAAGTGGTAAAATTATGTTTTATGTACAATTGCAAATGCTCCTAGGAGGTGGGTAAAAGTCGGTAAAATGTTCAATAAAATTTTTATATATCTATATTATTATAAAATGAATCCAATGAATTACATTGAAATTATATAGGTATTATGTATCTATTTTGACCTAAAATAAATTTAAATAAAATAAATGATTATTTAAAAAAAAGTTGGTTTTAACCAATAACTCGGTGTTTTCAATATTCATCAAAAATTGAATGTTTTCAGGAAAATACTAAAAATTCACCCTAGGATAATTTCGATATTACGAATCAAAAAATGAAGTCCATTTTGAATGATAAAATTTATAAAATTTTAAAAAGGGTGTATTACTATTCATAACAGCTAGTTTATATAATATTTTAATAACATATCATTGTTTAGTGAAACTCGGTATTGCGTACAACACACGCTATCGAGGAAGGTCGCAATTACGTGTAACTCAAGCCAAGTCAGGTTTGAATATAGTGCAAGATTCCTTTGTTTTTTCATATAATATAATCGAACCATATTTCATTTATACATTGAATATATATATATACATGCTCAATGTTGCGTAGAATAAATTTTATCAAACGAACATGAAATTGTGTGTAACATGATCCAAGATTAGTGTTGTGTATACAGAAAGCTAATATGGTGTTGCGTATAGTGCAAGATAATATTGGTGTAGCATACAACACAAGACATCTAATAAATTAAAAATAATACTTCTCATAAAATCTCAGGGTGTCACATCTTGGACTCTCAACATCAACCTCTCCGAGGGTAATTCTAGTCAACTGATTTTTGATCGACTGCACCCTCATCCGGGTAAGTCCATCATATGCTTCAAAGGTTCCCTTCTTGCTGGTGAAGGAAAACCTGGTCCCATCCGTGCGGACACACCAAACATTGCGGCTAATACAGTCAATATCAGCATGGACTTTGGATAACCAGTCCATACCCAAGATGACATCATAAGGCCTCGACGCCGCTACTAGATGATCCCAACCAAAGCTCTCACCTCCTAGAGTAAGCTCACACTGCTGGCACTAGTGTGTAATCATCAAATCCTCTCATGTAGGAGTCTCTAGCTGTAAGGATTGAGCCAACAGCTCCACCAAAATCTCCGAGATCGGAACGACGGTTGTTCACATAAATGAGTGATTGGATCCTGTGTCTATATGTACTATATCTAGGGTGGAGTATATGCAGATCGTACCTCATATCATCTACGGAGCACCATGGTCATAGGCATCAGCTGCCGGGAGCTGAGCTTGTCCCTGTCGACCTGCTCACTATGGTAGGGGTGGACTGCACGAGTAACACTACCTATCCCTCGCTTTTCCTACACTGTTTTAAGAGCCCCACACCAGCAAACCTATATCCTATAGTCGTCCACATATAGGTTTGGTATTCATGGACCACTGAATCATCTGTCTGCTTCCATCTGCCGATGACTCTGCTACGTGTCATCCAGTGGTGGGTCTCGCTGCTGCTGAATGCTCAGTGAGGAATCTCTCCACTAAGAGTTTTCGGTCTAACACCTCCACCTGCATCGGGATGCTGAGAGAAACCATTGAAGCTCTAATCACCCGTTTGGGCCCCTGCTCGAAGGTCTGAGACCTAAAGAAAGGGCCCCACACTATCTCAGTGGAGTAGCACAAGAGGTCAGTGAACCTTACTGAATACCGAGCCACGGTCACGCTACCCTACTGCAAGTGTAGAATATCCTCTATAGGCACTAAGCAAAGGGATGCTGGGATGAACTCTGCCCTAAAAAGGCTCTTGAAGTCCACCTATATGAGAGCATCATGAACATGGAGCATCAAGATCCACCGTCTGCCCACTTCTTCCTGAAGTAGACTAGCAGAAAGGATCACCATGAGATCGGCTGGTGTCCCTACCAGTCGAAAAACTCTAACCAAAGCCTCCAGCCAGCCTTTAGCCACCTGTGGATCAGTCTTGCCTTGGAACCCTGGTGGCCTCTGGTGCTGGAACTTGTGAAACATGCTCAAGTGGCGTGCACCCTCTACTGTTGGGGCTGGTGGAATCAGCATCCCAATGGGTAGTGGTACTGCTTATACACCACCCGATGGTACAAATTCTGTAAGGGGGCCCTACACCGAAGCCTCGTCACTCAGCGGATAGTCATCATGTACTCTACCTGGAACCCTGGATGTCTTTATGCATGGAGGTATCCTGAAAAGAAAAAGGTGTGCCACGATCACTAAGTTATACCTGGTGAGATGAATTAAAGAGATCACAAATAAAACATTTCAAAAAAACACACACAATCAGTGTTTTCATGCACTGAGTCAGAAATCAGAAGTCAAGGTCTTAGTGTATGGATACATCGGTCACCGCACTAACACTAGATTAACCAAACTAATAAATACACTCAGAACTTTTAACACTGTTTCTACACAAAGAAAATATCAGAGTAATTGTTCTTCGGTAGAACTGAACTGCTCTGATACCAATTTTTCATGACCCATCCCCCAGGGCCCATGTCCTGACTACCCTAAGCCTGCCTTCCATAGGCCAGGGGTTGGCAACTAGCACCGGATAGGCATATCCCTAAAATTGGAAAGACATTGTCTCTAAACCTGTGAACTCACCCAAACCAAGAACACAACAAGATACAAGCACAATGTAAACTATATAGTAAACATGTTGTGTATAGTAAGTAAAGGGGACAGAATAAACGACCAACTTTAATGTACAAGTAAAACAGAAAAATTACATCTCTCGTGAACACCTACTAAGGACCTTACCTAAAGGGTAGGTACATCTCTCGAATGGTCATCTCTATGGTTGGCCTCATCTAAGGTCCACCTCCAAGCATCCTCCAGTCCTGGTACCCATGTCCTCAGTCAGCGTTGTCTATCATCTGCAGAAGACACAACAAGGTATGGGCGTAGCCTGTGTAGGGGTGAGTATAAATATACTCAGTAGGGACCCCGAGACCCTTGTAGGTCTCCTATAGTTCCACAAAGTAAAAACCACATAGCATGAAGCAATATACATCAAATATACTTCAGTATATGCCCATACATATAACTAATTTATCAAGATATACTCATCTAACACATGATGGAAGAATACCATAATGGAAACACCATGAAGGTAAATTTACAACAGAGGTAACACCACGAATGTAATATTACCACACAGGTAACACCATGAAGGTAACAGACTTAGCTTACACATGTATTAGTGAAGTATAGAAGAATAGATGATTAGTCACAATGACAGATCATCGTATTCTATCAAGAGGCACTACTGCTGACCATACGGAGTCTGACCCACACCAGATCGATAGGTACTAACCCCCGTAGTGACCCACACATGATCTGACCCACATTGGATCAGTATGCGCTTACCCACACAGGATCGCTGAGCGCTGACCCACACAGGATCTGACCCACACATGATCGGTATGCACTGACCCACACATGATCGGTGAGCGCTGACCAACACAGGATTTGACCCACACAGTATTGATGCTGACCCATACAAGATCACTTAGTAGTAACCTCCGTATGATCTGTCTCCAACATCCACCTTACTGACAGCTACTGGATTCCCGCTAATAGCATGTTTGAGATATCTTCTCCTCAAGTCATCGGTTGTACCTCAACTGCCACAAATTTCCACAAAGAAGTATCCCAAGGGTATGTCATGTCATAAGGGGCCCAATGCATCAGACGACATGTCAATCAGACGCACGGTTTTTAAGTTATTAGTGTTTCCGCTCCGAGGGCCCGATTGGATTCGGGTTCAATCCAACCAAACCATACTCCAACATTACCAAAAACTAAATTTCAGTATACCAAAAGGACCATCTCGATCCAAGGATTCCGTTGCCACAGAGGGTTCTTCAAATGGATGCCTAGTTCTCATGATATTATGAAAAAGGTGAAACTGGATTTGGATGGCCCCATGTCCAGTCCGACCCGGTTGGACCAACCTGGCCCGAATCGACCTTTTGCGGGTAGACCCGAACATGTCTGAGTCCGGCCTGGTTGTCCTGGGCCTACTAGGTCCTGGCTCACGGGGCCATGGTCTGGCCCGCTATGTGCGGCCCACTAAGCGTGGCCCGCTGGGCCCGGCCTATTGGGGCGATCTGCTGGGCAGCCCATGGTGCGACTTGCGATTGGGTGGACCGTTGTGCCACCCGCGATTGGGTGGACTGCCATGGCAGGGTCAGCTCTGGCCGACTCTCAAGAGGGGAGTCACCTCCTAGGTCACCTGAACGGTCCGACAGACCATTCAATATTTAGAAGTGGGACCCACCGGAGGGGGTCCTGCTTGGTGTGTCACGGACGCTCGGTCCTCCTCCCAATAGTGTGACGATGCCGCTGTCCTCCACGGTCTGTTGGGTGCCAACAACCCTTCAGCCTCCGCCATGGCCAAGAATCTACGTTCTCCTGCTATGACGTCATAGACGCGCACCGTCGCCTCGCCATGCGGCCGTCTGACGTTCGGCCATGACCTTGCTCCACCGCGGCTGAAGGTCCGTGGCATCCTACTTATCCGGCAGTGCGGACGCACACCACCCTATCTCCTTGCGACCAGCCGATGTACCAACCTCCCTCCTCTTCCACGGGTCACCACAACTTCGTTCTAAGCACAAAAATTATGATGACTGCATATTCACAATCCTTGGGTCGTGGTATCCACGTGCATACGTCACACTCAACAAAACAATGCGTTCCCAACATTCTTAATTATTTGACATTGATGGATGCACAAATAACGCACGAATAACAAAAGAAAGAGGCAAGTTATAAGTGCGGGACGATGGCCATGTTTTTTTGGCCATCGTCGTAGTGAATCTAGCATATTAAGGATCAACAACAAATTCAATCATATTTGAAAATTAAAACCCCTACATCATTCTTCCTTAGGAGATGGCGTGAGGAAGAAGATGAAGACGACGAAGACAATGAGGGGGCCAACATTCATCACTCCGACAACACGCTTCTGAAGTCGGGCTCAATCGTCATCCTCGTTCTTGATCCAAAGGATGCTCTTCATTGGAGAGGGTGTTCTTAGTTGAAGATTGATCTACAAGGCTCTCCTCAAGTCTCATCTCCATTTCCAATCCCTTTCCCCACAAGAGTTGTGGTGCCAAAATAATATTATTAAGGATTAATTTAATTACAGTTGGAAAATTAATTAAATTAAGTCAGCACATTTAATTTGGTAGGATTCCAAGGGTCTCCCACATTAAAGAGGGAGTTCAAGGGCCGAGTGGTCCCCACCTCCATAATTCAAAAAGGAGTTTTTAAGCTCGGGTGGTCCCCACCTCAATAATTCAAAAAAGAGGTTTCAAAAGAAAAATAAAATGTTAATTATTTTATTTTTCATCTCCCATGAAAATCCATAAAACTAACATTCACCCTTGACCTACAGCGGTCGAGGTAAAGGTCTTATTAAGAGAATATCAGCGCTACGAGTTCAACAGTGTCCTCAAATTTCAATTCTGAGCGTCGGTTCAAAATTTACAAAACTCCGCTCGTGCATTAACTGAAAATACAAGAAAAAAAGTTTAGAAATTCATTCTGGGCACTCCGGGCATCAGAATCATGTGTCGTCAATTTTCATGGACTCGTAATATTCTCATATAATTAAAAAAAATTACATGGAAAAATTTGAGTCTTTACAAATAGATTCTAGAGTCACTGTTTTCTAGAAATCCCCTTATATTAGTAGGATAGACCACTTTACAACATTGGTGGGCTTGTGTTAGACACTTTTTTATTTCCATATTCTTCTATCATATTTTATGTAGGATTAGATACTTTGAATTATTTTAAAATATCAATCATTTACCTATCTACATTATACTGGTGTGTGGAGTTTTGTGCATATGTACATATAAATTTGGATAATACCTACCATATGTGTGATATAAATACACAATGATAGTTTCATGCCATAGTCCTTTTGAAGGTAGGTTTGGGGTGTCACTCTTGTGTTATTGCTATCTAGGTAGGCTCTGTTGGGTTAGATTATGATAAACAAGAACTAATATTTCATTGAAACTAACACTACATCGCTCATTACGATTATGTCTGTTGATGACATAATAAATTATAGAGATAATAAAAATATTTTTAGGAATTCTTATCCTGTATGAAAAGAAATTTTATATGTTAATACTAATGGAGAAAAAAAAATTATTAGGTTTAAAATTTAGTTAAAATTTTTTTGATTGTGTTTATCTCATAAGAAAAGTATTCCCATAACATAATGAGATTTTTTAGAATAGAATATTAAATTTATGTTTCAATAAATATTTTAATGGGAATGAAATTAATAAATAATTACAAGGAAAAGGATGTGAAAGAGAAGTATTTTAGATGGTTTATTGAAATAATGAAATATTTGATACCTTTATGAGTTTATATTACCTTTTAACTGACTTTATGTGCTAGATTACATAGAAATCAAATGGAATCACATCTTACAAAAGCAAAGATAATACTTATATATGTCAAAGGAACACATGACCATGGTCTTATATATAGAAAATGAAAAGTTACAATTATTTTGGTATATATGTGAAAACTAGTTGGGTAACATTGATGATAGTAAGTTTCCTTTCAGAATTAATTTTTTTTCTTAGTGAATGATGTGTTACATAAAAAATTAAGAAACCATATTTCATTATATTGAGTATAAAATGGAATGAGTTTTGTATCATATGAAACTAAAAAAAACAATATGGATGAAGTATCAACTAAAAGAAATGAGAGTTGACATGTAATAATCATTTATAATTAGATGTAATAATCAATGTACCATAATTTAATCAAAAAAATATATAAAACACTCAATATCAAATCACATCAACATCATCTATCACTTATTAAATGATAAAGAAGAATAAAGTTAATGAAATATAGAATTTTTACTTAAATAAGAGAATTTAGAAATTTTTTAAAAAAACCACTTCAAAAATATGTAATTCATAAGTTGAGGTTATTAACGGATGTTAAAACCATATTGAATCATGAATTAAGTATACTTGATACATTCCCCAAAATTTTATGAGAATTTTTTTCCATGGGAAAAAATGAATTTAATCCAATATTGTATTTGTTAATGAAAAAGTGGAGAAATATCATGATGTAGAAATTGATAAATATACAGAATCTATAAAGGATGAGAAATTAAAATTATAAGAAAAGAAAAATTTCCAAAATGAGGAACACATTTAGGTGATGAATTTGGATATTTTTAATTTTTTTTGAGTTAGATGCATGAAATGTTTAATGTTATGATTAAATAATCTATAAATCATTGACGATTTTAGAAATGAAAATTTGATAAGTGAGTTCCAGTTATGGATGTCTTTTAGTCATTAATATATAACTCCTATATTCTAAATTTAGTACACTCATAGATATGTAGAGTTGTTGGATTGTTATTAAATTTTTAAGGGATAATCATTTTAACTTTATAATTATTTTTAAAACACCCATTGGTTTCATTTTTAATTATATCATTTTATAATTTGTTGAAAGTATCTAAATAGAGTATTTACAATGGACTAATTAGGTTTATAATAATATACAATGGACTATATTGTTAAGACCCCACAGAGAAGTATGAAGAGTTCAAAATAGGTTAGGGGAGATTAAGGAGATGTTAAATGATTATTTTTTCTTAAAATGTATTTTATTTTGTTTTAAAATACACTAATATTGATATTAATTTTATTCAAAATACAACAAGTTGTGATATTAATGAAAATTATGGAGAACTCCGTAATGTAGTCTGGATTACATATAATTTTTTAAATGAGATTTAACGATGTTGTAAGGAGAAGAAATTACAGTGTAAATATTTCATGCGGTTGAGAGGTAAATTTAATGTGTTTCGTAATATTGATGTTGAAAATTCAAAGGATATATGAAATTGGATTAATTTTATATAAAATTTAAATTGATATCATATGGGGTGTGTAATTTCTGATCAAAATTGTATAATATTTATTCCAAAATATTATGTTTTGTGTAACATTGAGATGTATGTTGTTTCATATTGATGAAAGATTTTTATATTCTATGTAATGTATGAGTTTAATGATGTGGGTTTCTTGTTGGTGAGTTCTTGTAACAGTGGTCTCATAAGAGTGATGTAAAAATTTACCATAATGTATAATATTGAATTTATTTTTTCAAAGGTGGTGTAATAGTGACCCAAAATCTACATTATTTTGAGACACTCTTTTTCTAATTCTTGTATATAATTGACTTACATTAGAGAAACATGTTATTATAACCTGACATTACATATAATTTATTACCAGTGTATTCTATTTAATTCACCATGATTATTTTGGATTTATCCATGCATGAATTTAACCCAATAACATTCCATATTTTAGGGAGTCAAAGGATGATAACTTTCATTCCATTATTAATGTATTTTCATTTTTAAAATTAATGAAAAAAATTACTACTATTGAAAACATGACATCATGGGAGAAAATAAAAACAAGATGAAAAAGAACAAAGTGATCATGATGGTGGTGCATTGATATAGTATAGGATAGATAAAAAATACATGATCATGTAATTTCCTGAGAGACAATCAATAATATCTGAGTATGTTAGTTTTCATGATTTTGTAAGAAGAAACTGATATAATTGACTGATGGAATGATGTGTAAGCCTATTAGAATTAATTAATTGAATAAAAAGACGAATCTTCTACATGTGATGGCTTTTATTTCATGAATTATATTCAATATGAATTTATATCATATTTATACTCTTGTATGGAAATCATAAGAAATAAGACTATTCAATTTTATGAGATATATTTGTAAAGGGTTAATGGATATTC